>JANFOE010000296.1:0-1200000 GCA_025667525.1 Glebionis coronaria
ATATATATATATATATTATATATATATATATATATATATATATATATATATATATATATATATATAATATATATATATATATATATATATATATATATATATATATATATATATATATATATATATATATATATATATATATATATATATATATATATATATATATATATATATATATATATATATATATATATATATATATATATATATAATATATATATATATATATATATTTATATATATTATATATATATATATATATATATATATATATATATATATATATATATATATTATATAATATATATATATATATATATATATATATATATATATATATATATATATATATATATATATATATATATATATATATATATGTATATATATATATATATATATATATATATATATATATATATATATATAATATACATATATATATATATATATATATATATATATATATATATATATATATATATATATATATATATACATATATATATATATATAAATATATATATATATATATATATATATATATATAGCGTCGTAACCCGCCCAACGGGCGGGGTCGTATCATAAATATTTTGTAAAAGTACGTTTGTGTATTCGTTATATATGTTGTCAGTTTGAACTATTTTTGTTAAAAAAACACTAAAAGGAAACTAATCTTCAATATATTTAAGCCTCGCCCAACCCAACAAACGTGTTTTGTTCTATGTGAATCTTTGGTTGTACAAATATCCGTTTTTTTTATTTTATTTTTTTTAAACATAAATTAACCTTTAATAGTGTAAGGCATTGGTACACCTAACGGATGGGTTTGCTATCATGTTAATTTACTAATGTGCATAAATATATGCCGGGTTTTATTTTTAAACCTTTTCTAAAAGTACGTTTGCGTATCACTTATATGTGTTTGTAGTGGGTCATTCAACGGACGTGTTTTGTCCCGCGTGAATCATTGGTTGTATAAATATCAGTTTTACTTTTTTAAATGTTTTTCTATTTTTTTGTTAATTTAGTGGTACAATATGTACGCCATTATCTCATAAATTAAAATCATTGTATAGACGGGACGATATAAGCATTAAACGTTGGCTAAACCAAACGCTAAACCGAAAATTATGTCTTATTAGGGTGCCACAGGGCTTGTTTTTCGTATTTTTTTTACTTTTAGTTTTTTCACGTATTGTATAATTTTAGATCGTGCCATTCAAAGATGCCGTTTTTAATTCTTTATATTGGTGTAATTTGTTTAGTTGTAAATATGATAATGCGTCTAAATGTATTGTGTCGCGTATGTGATTCGTGGATTGTATTCACATAATTAATCTATATCCAAGTGTGAGGTAGTCGTGCATATTTTAAAAATATTGCATTAGGTATCTGTGGCCGACTTACACTTGTAAATGATATTTTAAATTCTTAATCAGACGAATACCACATAGATAATTGCAAGTAGGGGTGTCGAAAAAGTTGACCCGACCCGAACCCGAACCCGAACCCGAATAATCAAATTCGGGTCGGGTCACTCGGGTCCAAAAGTGTATTCCGGTTAATTTGGGTTGACCCGAATTGACCCGAGTTCTAATTAGGCTCGGGTTCGAGTTATATATTTTTTACCCTTGTCCCGAACCTGACCAACCCGACTAAAATTACACTTTTTACATTTTATTAAAAAAACAAACCCCATGATGCAATTCAATTTTAGGCATACTTGTCTTGGACACAAAGGTGCATTGTTCCAAGAGTGCAAAAAAAACATGATTGTTCTAAAAATGCGTGTCTACGTCGTGTATGATGGTTTTAAGAATCTAAGCGCTCATAATGTCTTTAACATTCCTAGCATCGTAAATAAAGCATTCTTTTGCTATTTTGACACTCATTTAGGATTAAGTTTCTTTATATATGATTTAATGATTGACTACATATTTACGGTGTGTCCAAATTTCTCTCAGTATTCCATTATTGTACATTAGTTTTCTCTTCTGCATTTTGCCTTAAACTATAGTTGATCCGCAATATAATAGTGATCATATTAGTTTTCTTGCTAACCTTAATAAACATAGCCTGCAGTCCCGACTCACACATATGGGTCTGCTCATAATGCGCAAAGATCTCTCGATTTTATCAAAAGGGAACTTGGCTACTTTAAACCAAACATAACTGGAAACCAATGGTCAGGTGGACTGCAATCGAAGCTTCTAAAACTTGGCCCAAATGAAGGTATAACCCAGGCAGCACATACCAAAGGGCTCATAGTCATATGATCAGCCAAATGGGTCCATAAGTACAATGTTCCCGTCTTTTGCAATGATATCAATATGATTCGTAAAATAGCCAAAAGGGTAAGTGGAAGAGGTGGTGGGCTTAAATCGGTCCAATCAACGACATTGGTTCATGGCGATGTTATTGAGGTGGCTTGTAATCTTCTTGAACAAAGTAAAGTTCGCGGTGATCAAGTTCAGGCTGCTGTTGAACAGTTGGCGAAAGATGAGGGAGTGGCAATTGGGAAAGGTTAATTAAAAGATCTTTTTCAGGAAGTTATTATTCAGACTGTCTAAACATGTTCATGTCCTTTTGAATTTTCATCTTTACATTTGTATGACTACAAGTCATAATTGGTATTAATAGAAAAACTGAGAAATAATAAAAAAATAGGTGAAATTTCTGATAAATGTTAGTAATAGTCTTATTGTTAATTGTTTGTATATGTTTTGTACAAAGGTCAATGAATAATGCGGAAGTTATGTAGATCAAAGCACATTGTTAGAAGCATTTAGCAGACGCCACTACAGTTAGAGGCTTCATGCCAATCCTGACAAATTGTGGGACATCTAGTGTTTACGTTCGCATCATGTTAGGTGTTTGCAACACAAAAGAAGTAGACGAATATCTGTTTGCGTATCTTCTCCAATTGGCGTTTTATTTCATACACTGCTGCTGCTAACTCAAACTCAACAGAAGCCTGAACACAATGTTCTTAATTAACAGTTAACTCGGTCCAACTTTAAAAAATAGTACATTTCCTTATTAACCACTAGTCACTTGTAAAGCCATGTTTCTATCAAAATTGCAAGCATATTGAAAGCTGGAATTCAAACGAATAAACTAATCCATACAATCCTAATAATTTAACTTAAGTGTACAAACATAATGCCAAATCCTATATTACAACAGTGCCCATACCCTGCTTCGGCGCTTCGGCGGGATTGGGTATCGTTGTTGTTGTTATTGCTATATTACAACAGTCTTCAAGCTTCTAACCACAAAAATAGACACAAGTCAGAATAACAAACTTACTAGAAAAATTAGCAATCACAAAAACCGCGCTTAACTAATTATTTTTTATCAACAACTATACATGTATAAGTCTACTCACCAACTGCAGGGAGCGTCTACAGATCCGTCAACATCAGGAGCCATAACTTGAAGTGTCTTTGGTCGAGAGATGAATGAGGGAAACAACTCTATCCATTTATCCTTAAATACCCAAATCAAGAAATTACTTGAGTTAATCGGTACAAATCTTTGAACTTCACCCCAAAACAAATTTAATTAATACGATAGAGTGACATACTGCATCAAGGAAAGCATCAACCAAGGTGATGAACATACATGTTGGACAGTTCTAGTACCGGATTACTTGTGAGCCTGATCAAACCGAATTCCAGATAAAAGGCGCTGAGAAAAGGTCAAGTTGTTTCTAACATTCTACATTTAGTCATTATTCATACACATCATTTCTGAATCATCACTTTTGAAATACCTCATCAGTTATATTGTAAAACCTGTATTTTATTTCATCTAATACCACTTTCACGTACACATCATTACTGAATCAATAACATTCACGCCTCGATAGTAGGCTACGTCATAATGGATTTTGTAAAACCTGTGTTTTATTTCATCCAATCCCACTTTCACGTATACATCGTTACTGAATCAATAGCATTCACGCCTCGACAGTAGGGTACGACATAATGGATTTTGTCTAACATGGAAGTGTTTGGGAATATATATTAATGCACCTACCCGTTCTAACATTTTTGACAAAGATCAAATGAACAGAATCTATGTACCTCATCATCAGCCATAACATGTGTTGATATTGATGCATGTGAGGTGTCTACATCATGAGTCTCTTCTTAACTCACCTCTACATATGCTTCTAAACCATATATTGTGAAGATTTTAAATATTGGCTTATTGATGCAAGTAATGATGAAGAATGTAATTTTTTAGTTTGTAGTGTATTCAAAGACCATAATAAAGACATGAAGAGTAATCCAGAACAAACTGACCGGCAGTAAGCAACAAATTACCAAGTCTATGGTGTTACATTTGATCATCCAATGGGTAGGTACAAAGATATATAGTTTATACGCACTACGAAATCTATAAACTTCGGGTTTAAACGTTGTTGTAGTGTGTAGATAACAAAAACATTTTTAGGGGTTGTGTGGACAAAATGTGACCGTAAAGTACTGTTTGGACATAATCTTTTTTAAGGGGTTGTTTTGACAGCAAAAAAAATGCAGAAAATTCTATCTGAAAGCTGGTCTAAGGTCTGATTGGACGAAACTGCATACATGTTGTTTGGTAGAACACTTTAAATTAAAACCAAACAGAAAAGTGATTTATGGGGTCGTTTGAAATATTGGAAGTCTGCACAAACTTGTTTAGAAAATAAATGGTTTCTTATACGACTATCAAATGTACCTGTTAATATCGGTTGGGTCAGGGTTTCAAAATTACCTTTTAAAAGAGCATTGTCCATTGGACTGAGTAACAGACTGAAGAACTTGTACCCCTAGTGAGGGAGAAAAGGTAATGTTGCCGCCAAAATGCATTTGGGTGGTCTGGTTAGGTCAGGGTCAGATATGCTGAGTCGGGTTGAGTTGACCCCCAATACCTACAACTGTAATACTGAATGAGATCCTAGAAATCCGATGGTTAAAACCAAGAAATTATTCTTATAATAAGGATTGCACAAAGTAAACTAATAATTGGTCGAGAGATAATAAAATAGGACAAATTATTTAGGAAACTAAATGATACCCTACATCTGCAATAAAACAATATAAAAGATTTGCATACATTTTAGGTGAAACAACTCCTATTTGACCCAATCCAATAGTTCCATTTTAGACATAAAAAAATTCAAAGCAAGTGCTAATTTCTAAATAACATTCACCAAGATGAAACAGGAATTGTATTCTTACCTTATGAATGTCGAGGTTTCTGTAGGTACTGGTGCTGCTTCGTTGTTGCTACCCGTGCTGGTGGTGTCCAGCTGCCGCTACTCTTGTTGCAAAAGAAAATAAGTAAATAGGTATTCTACATTTTTTAGTTTATGTTCAACTAAGAGGCCTGATCAAGCTGATATACATTTAAAATGAAGGACTTATGCGCCTATTTTTCAAAACTTAGGGTCAGTTGATCTAAAAGCTACATAATTATTTGTAAACAACTCTGAAAAGAACTAAGCGCCTCATCAAGAGTCCCTTGAAGTAGTTGAGTGAGTAGGAAGATCTTTGTTGTGAATTACACTGAATAAAGGACCAGTAGAATGGTGTTGTTGAAGATGACCATGAGCATTAAGTAGACTGGTTGTAATAGTAAGCCGCTGCAAAAGCATTCAGTGAATGGTGTCATTGCAGATGGCCATGAGCATAAAGGAGCAGTAGAACGGTGTCGTTGGGGGGACCTGAAGGTATAGTGTAAGCAGCTGCAAAAGCAATAGTAGGGAATGGTGTTGTCGTTGACCATCGAGACCAGTTTGTTTTTTGCATTGTAGCATTCACAAAAGTCCAACCCTGATCTGATACTCCTTTACTGCGGCTATTTTGCATCAGGGGAAAAAGTCACCCAAATTTCGACTAAAAGCCGTCCAAACACCTTCTAAGAGCGACCAGTCGACGCCTTTATCTGCAACCCAAAAGTTAGTCAAACCCCCACTAAAAGCTGTCTAGAGACACCCTTTAAAAATGACCCATGTCACCCCTTTAATACTACTATACACAATCGATTTACGAAGCTCGGAATACTTGAATATACTTTCTCCATAATTTGAGAAACGTTTAGCATGTTCCCTTTCTAGCTATGTTTACCTTTTGTATCCTTTTCAGTGAAATTACAACCCAAAATGACAGGTTCCCATGTAAACGGGCTTAATTTTTTTTAAGCTCCCTTTTCACAAATCCTAATGGAATAGTTATTGCAATCTGAGAAGTTCTGTTTTATAAAATGCACATAGGATGCAACACAAAATTTATATCTAGTGTGAAGCCTCGTTTATATTTCATGTTTAACCATACAAAAAAGGGACACTTTGAAACTTTTTTAGCTTTAAACTACAACAAAAAAAACTCAAATTAACGGGCAACGAAATTTCATATGATCACCGGAATCATCGAACTTGTGCAACGTAAAACTACAAAGGGGATGTTTCGATTAGCTTGATATATACCCAGTTATTTTAAGCACTCGAGAGCAAAATATTAAGCACTTATTCTAATAAAAGCAATCCAAACAGCCCCTAAGAATAGTTATTATAAAAAAGCAATTCGAAAGCTATCTAGTTACAAAGAACTCCATAAAGTACACTTCTCATCTCAAGACCACAATTAGCTTCTTATCGATCTTCTTATCCCCATTTTCTGATAAATTAGAGTATTCATCAATGTCCTTGACAACCAAAGTTCCACCACCCGTATAAAGCCACACAATTGTTTTGTGAAAATCCATTTACGGTCGGCCCACAATCGCATCACTGATTACTATTAAACTAAACAGTTGAAACTCGCATTTTTTGTTCAATTCGAGTGTCCCTACGTAATCACGAAACGAATATATTTTATGTTACAGTGAAGTCATTGAGACAAAAAAGAATAAACTGCCTAATATTGCTTGTTTCATCATTTCTATTGGAATATCTATAAGGAGTTCTTTCTAGGTTTGATAATTTTTCGCAGTCGAGCTGCAGCCAACACCAGATTTTTTTTAACGACTTCTCATCACATATGTGTTGTCCAAACAACCCATAAAAAGGGTTGTCGAAACAGCCACTTGAAAGGGTTCTTACCAAACATCCCTAAGCCGTTTTCCTTGAACATATTTTTGCACATGTTTATCTTAAACAACACCCTTTAAAAGGTGCACTGAAACCGTGTTTAAGCTATTCTATAACAGTTTTCAGCACAACTGTGGCCGTTTATTATGCTACAACAACAGCAATTGACCAAATAACAAACACTATAATATCAATAAACGACAAATCCTAATTGAATGAGCAGCCATACGAATAATATTAGGGTTTAGAAAAGGATAAATATACTTACTTGAATGAGAAGCCATGGAGGATATATATATACTTTCTATGGATCTGATATGAAGACTTTACCACCTAGATCAACTATAACTGATACAAAGAGTCACAAAATTCCATATTATATAATTTATTGTTACATATAAGGCCATATAATTCTAATTTTGATACTAAAACTTTAAAACTCACTATATAAACTGATATATAATTCATTGAAGCTGGACATTATATACTTACTCATGGAAAGCAGGAGCGGCCCCCAAGTTCTCCCGTTGCCTGAATAGAGCATCATGTAATGGTTCACAAACACATACTTCTAATGATCAAAAAGTTAATGCTAACGTAAGAATAAAAATTATAATAGTTAGTTTCTTCCTGATCACAGAATGGAAATAAAAAAATACTATTAGGATTTTTGGATGATTTTATGAGATGAGATTAACATGGGAAAGAAACGTATAAAAATACTTATTTATAAAGCGGATATTCACTAAAACTAACTAAGTAGTTTATCTTTTTATTTATAGTTATTATCTACAGTAATAAATAATGATACTTATCATATTAGTTACAAAACCTGATATTAAATATGTAGGTTTAACATCATAAAACAAAAACAATACAATAGCCTAATTGGAAAATACCAACACACACAACCTGGAGGTCATGAGTTCGAATCTGAAGACCCCTTTTTCAAGCAGCAATTTTTTTACAACCAAAAAAAGACGGCCCAGACCTTCAAAACAGAGTTTTCAAAACTGCATTTCCATAACGCAATTTTCAAAAAACTGCGATTTCAAATCAGAATTTCGTGTAATTTGGAGATTTTATAGGAAATTCTAAAATACTATTGGCTAAAAGATGTGACTGGGATATGACTGGATTAAAAGGTGTGGTTTCAAATCATAATTATACCTATATATAATATAAAGATATATATATATATATATATATATATATATATATATATATATATATATATATATATATATATATATATATATATATATATATATATATATATATATATATATATATATATATATATATATATATATATATATATATATATCGGGGCCTTAACAGTCGCTTTAAGGTTGGGGCAAAGGGAAGGAGTTAGCTAACATATGTAAGGGAATAGGGTTTCCTTTACAGACGTCATGGGTATGGTTAGGTGGTCGTTTGGCTTATAGTTTGGAGACCTAAAAGTTGGGACTGTTTTGTGTAAAATATGAACGGGATATGTATCAAACTTAATCAAGTTAATGACTTGTTAGGGAAGGGTAATGGGGTGTTTAGAGCATATTAATGAGGATCATATATGGGAGAAGGCTAGATGTCCATCATAGGTTGATGAGCCATTTTTAGAGATTGGTTCATGTTTTGATTTTGTTTTTTTGTTTGTTAGCTTTTTGCTAGTGCACGGATTATTGGGAGAAGCTCAATCAGGTGAGTTTCATAGTCCCATGTCTACTAATGATTTTGACTTCCAGATGGGATGGAAGAGACACTGTCTTGTTTTTATAAATTATGCTGTTGAATGTTTTGTGTTTGGTGATGGACTTGTGCATACTTATGTGATTAACTGCTAGTTGATTCATGATTGTTTTATGTTTTGACTTGGTACCAAGGGGATGTTGACAAGGCGGGGCCTTGGGGAGGTACATAGATGTGTGAGCATCTATGGGACCAATGGATAATGACAAGGCGGGGCCTTGGGATTGGTACATAGTTGTATGGGCGCCTATGGGACGATGGTGTTTGGTAAGTCTGGGAGCCTTGGATTTGGTTTGGTTTGTTAATCTTGAATATTAGTTGTTAATGCATGTTTGTATCACATTGTCCATATGTTCTTAAATTTTGGTTATTATTCACAGCTTATGGTTTGGTTTTGGCGTTGGAGTCTAAACCTATGACTCTCACCAACTTTATGTTGACGTGTTTTAGTGTCTCTTTCAGGTGATATTATGGTTAAGCATGAGAACATAAGTAGCTAGGATTTGGAGTTGCGTAGGAATGCTTTTAGAAGGAGATCCCCGTTCCTTCTTAGTTTCTTTTGTTTGTTTAATAAGTGATACTGTTGACACCTATATGTTTGCTTTGTTTATGTTATTGTTTGTCTCGGGTAAGTGGTAGGACTGTTACCTACTTACCTAGACTCCTGCATTGTTGAGATATTGTCATGACATTTTTGTCACCATTTTATGACATTTATTATTTCATTTAGTTATCTCTATAGACACGCCATGTTGTGATGATATCCAACGTCGCGCTCCATATTCCGCCATGGTGGGGTGTGACAGAATGGTATCAGAGCCAATGGTTATAGAGAATTAGGTTGCCTAGTCGCGTAGCCTAGTCTATAGCTTAAGGGTCCCTGCATATAGGCGTCATAGGAGTATGTGTGCATTTTATAATAATTGATGTGTTTGGATGTTATTTTTGTGATGTTTGTTAAGTTATGAACTACTATGGTTCATACTTAGCCACATGTTATTTTCTTTTCGGGGTGTGACTAGTGCTGGGTGAACCATAATCATCCACGCTAGTCATTGTCGTATTTTGCTTAAATTGTACATTATAGTACATAATTCGGTACATGGTAGTTTCTATCTTTTGTTGGGTTATTTTATGTACCTGAGGTATAGTGTTTTTCTTTTGATGTTTAAGTCATGTTCCCTATGAATCATGTGGTGGTTCGAGTTATTAGGAGTAGGTGGATATGAAGGATTTTAAGCTGTTTCCACTCTTATGGGCGACATGACTTATAACTGATTATGTTTTATGGATTTATGTATTTCAAGAGTTTGGCTATGTTATTTAAATAGTTGGAGTTTTTGACCTTATTGTTTATGTGGTTATGTGCTTAGGTGAGTTGATGGATTTATGTGTTATGTGTTGTATTGATTCTTATAAGTGTTATCATAGGAGGGAGGGCATTGGGAAAGGGTAATTGTATAAGTATGGTGGCCAACATAGTTATACAAGTACCACAACTTCAATGGATTCCAAAGTATGATTGCATGAAAGAGGATTAATACATGCTTGTATAGTAGATGTTGGATGGATTTAAGTATATGTATCCTGATATGCCTATATATGTATGATCCCCTACTATTATCGATCGTATCCTTTGGAGGGTTTCTAGCTCGTTTTTTTAGATATTCAACCTCCGTTGTAGCATATTCTTCGAGTTCCTATTTCACGTGTCCGTTTTAAAATGGTGTTTTTGGTTTGAAGTCTATTTGAATATCTTCAGATGTATTTGGGATAATGAAATCTTTTGTGTTTAGTCTTACATTTCTTTTGGTCCGTATATATTGAAAAAGACTTAGAAATCTACTATGGAGTTGGATAGTTGGTTGTATGCAGTAAAATAAAGGTAAGGTGTAGGAGCCGTGTTTGCAAAGAAATGTAACATAGTTTATTTTTAATATGTAATCAATACTTATTTATTTCAAAATTCTAAAATACTTTCTTTAAAGTAAAGTAAAATAAAAATTTTCTACTTGAATATTTCATGTAAGTGAGTTTAACCGATTTACATCGTTTATAATTAAGAGTACAAGACTAAAATGAGTTCATGAAAATTTAACATACATTTATTCTTTTCATTTAACAAAGATTACGTTAAATCACTAAGATGATTCTTTAGTTTTTAAAACAACTAGTATAAAAATTATTTTGGTCATAACTTATTCGTTTTTAAAGTTTTTTGAGTGATTCAAAAGTCTAAAATTATGTACTCGGAACGTAATTTTCCAATATTCAGAAAGTATAGTCATGGGAGGACAGCAGCTTGATCGAAATTTTGGTACAAGTGATGGGTTCAAGGTTGAGTTTTGAATAATAGTTTTTTTATGATTTGGGATGCACGGGATACCTAGTCTTTGAGTTGAGTTTTGAGATCGTCTAGAAGGTAGTTTGTAGATTGTTTAAGTCACATAGATGTGGTGAGGAAAGAGAAAAAAATATTCTTTTGGAAAAGTCGATCTTGTGCACGGTTTAAATAATATGTCGCGGGGCATAAGATATTTTGGTTGCCATTAAGTGTTTCTTGGATCATTTTTCGTTGTCATGAGTCATTTGAATTGGTACATGTTTGAGTTTTCCTTTGAGTTTTCGTGGTTTTGGTTTGTTTTAACTCGTGCACGTGAAATGTCGTTAGTTATCCGTGGGTTTGATTCGTTGATCGTATCTAGTGGATTCAGGATGTAGTTTTGGGTTCGTATTGATTGGGAGCGTTGAGGTAGACATATGAAAGACTTGGTCGCGCCTAAACGATTAAGTAGGTGGCCTTGAGAGAATGGTCAGAATGCCCTTAGTGGGGATGAAAGAGTTAAAAGTTCGTAGACGAACTAAGGTGGTCATGAGGTCTCTTAGGAGTGCCAAGGGAGATGAATAGAGATTTGTATAATGTATGGATATTGGCACAAGTAATGCGCCATAGAGAGTGTTGGAAGGGGATATAATACCTCAAAGGTATTTATGATTGTTCGTAAGGCATGTAAGTTTTCTGAAAATTTCCTGAGATTTAGTAGGTTTGCCTATTACTGTGAGGTAGAACCATAAATAGAGCAAGTAGGAGAAGTGAGAGGAGTTGTAGTTAGTGCCTTTCCAAGGAAATTGTTGATGGAATGATTTTAAGAGCAAGAGTTGTTAGAAATTGCAACGGATGCAAGGTAAAATTTGAGTTGCTTAGTAGTAGATTGGCTGTGAAAAGCGGTTGAGTGGTCTGATAAGAGGAAGTATTGGTCTTTTAGAATACGTGTAGATTTTCACGAGTAGAACGAGGTAGAAATTTATTCGTATTGCTTCTAAGAGAGGGTGCAAGGAGGACGTAGTTGAAACTGCTAAAGATGTTGTATGAACGCTTTGGGTTTACACTTATGATTTTGGCTTCGCTGAGGAGCTAGCAGTTCTCATGGAGTCAATGAACCAGGGGTGTATGACAATATATAAACGAGTTGTCATCGGGAGCATCGACGACATCTTGATCTACTCAAATCTAAGAAGGAGAGTGAGGCGAATTATGAGTTGGTTTTGGAGTTGTTAGGAAAGGGAATTATACGTGAGATTTTCAAGTGTGAGTTTTAGGATTAAGTTGGCCAGGACGAGTAGTCAGAGATGATGGCATATCGTGGAAACAGCAAGGGGAAAAGTGAATAAGGGTGAGGAAGCGTTTTGGAGGCTGAAGAGGTGGATTGGATAATGAGCAGATCTTGGAATTATCGGAAGGACTGGATGAATTCGCGAAGCATGACGATACGTGGAGCAAGGATTTGGATGTATACGAGAATGACAAAGAAAGGCGGTTGTTTATATGTTGTGGGAACTAAAGATTTGGAAGAACTACATAGACTTAGTTAGTGGAGTTGGATTGTTATATCTACCTAGAATGCTAGAGGCATTTGGGGTACGAGACGTAGAGAATGATCTATACAGATCATGAACGTCTCCAACACATATTTAATCATCTTGATTGAACATTTGGAAAAGGTGATGGGTGGAGTTAAGTGATGAAAGAAAATTGCAAGGCCAAGTACCATCTGGGAAAGGCAAGCATGGTTGATGAGACATGGAATAAGAAGAATGAAGTGAAGCTGAGATGAACTTGAACTATATGGATGACGTATTAGGGTGGTTTGGATGAAGGATGTAGGTTGCACGAGTTGAGTTGTCTAAAGCAGAGAACGCGTCAACATGTATGTTGCGTGGCTTGGACAATCATATGGAGAAAAGGGACGTAGACTATACTTCCTACATAGATAGGAGTAGCTTAGAAAGGGCGATGTAAGGACGAAGTTGGTGAAAGGGATACATAATGGGGTGGAGGAATAAGTACGACGAGAGTTGGGTGATAGTCGATAGACTGACTAATTCATCTCATATTTCAAGAGGAATGAGAAGTCACGTAGTTGAGAAGTTGGAAGGATTGCGTACGGATGTGATGGAATAGAGGGTTTTGCGTAAAAGTTAGCCTAATATGTATGGAATGCCTTATGAAGGATTATGGCAAGGGAATAAACAATGGGAAGCAAGCGTAGTATACCGTCGATAGACCAATGTTTGGTATGAGCATACTATAGGGGTAATTGAGAAAGACGCCTAGAGCATTGGCGTGAGATTTGGAGATAGTTGGAGAACGCATTATATTAGGAAGAATTCTCCTACAAAGAGAGAGTCATCGGTGAGAGGGGCATATTCCCCATTGATGAGGATGTAAGGAATGAAGGAGGAAACACCTAAATTATAGGCTGAAGACGGGATATAAGATGGTATGGAAATTAAGATTGTGGAGAGACAAGCGAAAAGTAGTATGGAGGAAGAATGATTCGAGGGAGCAAGAGGTTGTGAAGATAGTGGGGTGATATTGAAGAGAAACCGTTAGAGCAAGAGGTTAATAGTCAAGAACAATGGAATGTCCACCTGGAGAAAAGGGTGTAACACATGTTAGTATGAAGGATGGTTAGTTACTTGGTGCCGAACATGTTAAATCAAGGATGAGGTGGTGGTTATGACATGTTTCTTGTGAATATTATTGGAAGCTTTTGGTTATGCAATCCTACATATACCATTGGATGTGTTTAAGGTTGGGAGAACTTTTGAATGATGGAAAATTCATAGAGTTTAGAAGTCGTTAGGTATGGTGATAGGAATTGTAGTAGAAACTGCTGGAGTTAATTCATAGGAGATGAGGTGGATCACCGTTACAGTGGGATGAAGTTAGAAGCGGCCAACGTATTGGACCGGAGGTGGATCGGAAAACTATGGAGGAGGTGGCAGTGACTAAGTAGAGGTTGAAAATAGCAAAGAACCGACAAGAGAGCTATGCGGACAAGAGACCTAAGCCGTTGAGATTTGAGATAAAGTTATGCTAAAGGTTTCACCATGGGAAGGGGTGATGCGGTTTGGAAAGAAAAGGGAAGTTAGCACCTAGATTTGTGGGTCCATTTGAAATCCTTGAAAGGATTGGGCTAGTGGCGTATAGGTTGAGATTACCGGAGGAATTGAGTAGTGTGCATGACGTATTTCATGTATCAAACTTGAGGAAATGCTTAGCAAGAACTGACTTGCAAGTACCGTTAGATGATATTAGTATGGATACGAGTCTTCGTTTTATCGAAGAGCCGATAGAGATTTTGGGTCGTGAAGTTAGGACGTTGGATAAAAAGGGTAATATACCGTAGTTATGGGTAGATGCAATTTGAAAAGTGGACCGGAGTTCACGTGGGAACGGGAAGAGTTTATGAGGAATAAGTATCCTCAGCTGTTTGATAATAACTATCTTAAGGAGTAAATCTCGGGAAGAGATTTCTATTAGGAGGGAGTGATGTGACAACGGTGGTTTTGAGGTTCGTCACTTGGTCCTATTTTTAGGTTAATTTATGTGTGACTATATGATTAACGTGTTTACATGTTTATTTTGCGTGAACGACGTTGGTGTGGATATCGTATATGGGTATAAAGTACTCATAAGCAAATCAAGGAACGGTTATTTCATGTTCATGAGCTGACAATTAGTGACTATGAAATGAAATTGTGTTATTTTGGTGTTTACGTATACGTATAAGTATTATAGTAAATTGTATTTTTTTTAGGTTTTGGGGTTTAGCATTTAGAGGTCTCGGGTAAGGTGTTTAGTCATGTGAGTATTTTTTGGGATGGTTTTAAGTCATTTAGGACTTAGTTATAAAGTTTATTTCAAAATTTAAGATTTTTTTTAAAACTGTATATTTTACGTCTTTTACGGTAAACGCGTAAATTTGACTAGTTTTACGGTTTTGAGGTTTTGGAGGCTTTAGGAGTTGTAATAAATTAAGGAAATTTAAGGTAACACTAGTAATGTAATAATAATTAATAATAAAAAAAGGGGAGGGTCGGTTTGGGACGATCAAAAGAAAAGGGAAGGAAAAAAAAGGAAGTTGGGCTTGGGTTGGACTAGGATTCACCCACACCCTATATATTAATTTATTCACAACAAAAAAAATCATATTTTTTTCTCCTGGAGTCTTGAAGTCGCGGCAGCAATAAGAAAAACTAGGGTTTCATCAAAATTTTGGGGTTTTCATAAATCAAAGGTAAAATCTTTAAACCCTTTTTAATTATAGTGTTTTAATTCTTTCTCAATCATCTTATGATGGATTTAGGTTAGGGTTTAAATTAAAAATCTGTATATTAATGATATATAATGATTAGGTGAATTAGGGCTTGTAATTAGTGGAGTTATAGGTAATTAATTAGGTTAATTTAATTGAATCCGTTTTTAAAAACTGGGCAGAATTTTAGGTCAATTGTTTTGATCATATAGAGAGCTCTACAAACTCTTATTTTGCGATCCAAGTATCCCTGGAAAGGTAATTGAGTTGGCTTTCAAATGCAAGAAAATAGAACTAAATTGGAGGTCGGGAAGTGGGTCAAAAACAGGTTACAACAGTCGGAGGTCAAAACAGTTTTGAAATCATTCGGGTTTAATTTAATGTTTTAAGGTGATTAGGGTACTTAGGAGTATAATTAAGCTCTCTAATAAGCATGGGAGTTGGTTTATCTATTAAATAAGAGACCATGGGTGGGGCTAAGAAAATGGGTTAGGGTAAGACCCCCTAATCATAACAAACGTTTTGTATGTTCAAAATCAGTAAAATCTAGATAGACAAAAGTATATATATATATATATATATATATATATATATATATATATATATATATATATATATATATATATATATATATATATATATATATCGGGGCCTTAACAGTAGCTTTAAGGTTGGGGCAAAGGAGATGAGTTAGCTAACATATGTAAGGGCATAGGGTTTTCTTTACAGATGTCATGGGTATGGTTAGATGTGCGTTTGGCTTATAGTTTGGAGACCTAAAAGTTGGGACTGTTTTGTGTAAAATATGAACGGGATAGGTATCAAACTTAATCAAGTTAATGACTTGTTAGGGAAGGGTAATGGGGTGTTTAGAGCATATTAATGAGGATCATATATGGGAGAAGGCTAGATGTCCATCATAGGTTGATGAGCCATTTTTAGAGATTGGTTTATGTTTTGATTTTGTGTTTTTGTTTGTTAGATTTTTGCTAGTGCACGGATTATTGGGAGAAACTCAATCAGGTGAGTTTCATAGTCCCATGTCTACTAATGATTTTGACTTCCTGATGGAATGGAAGAGACACTGTCTTATATTTATAAATTATGTTGTGAATGTTTTGTGTTTGGTGATGGACTTGTGCATACTTATGTGATTAACTGCTAGTTGATTCATGATTGTTTTATGTTTTGACTTGGTACCAAGGGGATGTTGACAAGGCGGGGCATTGGGGAGGTACATAGATGTGTGAGCATCTATGGGACCAATGGATAATGACAAGGCGGGGCCTTGGGATTGGTACATAGGTGTCTGGGCGCCTATGGGACCATGGTGTTTGGTAAGGCTGGGAGCCTTGGATTTGGTTTGGTTTGTTAATCTTGAATATTAGTTGTTAATGCATGTTTGTATCACATTGTCCATATCTTCTTAAATTTTGGTTATTATTCACAACTTACGGTTTGGTTTTGGCGTTGGAGTCTAAACCTATGACTCTCACCAACTTCATGTTGACGTGTTTTACTGTCTCTTTTAAGTGATATTATGGTTAAGCGTGAGAACATAAGTGGCTAGGATTTGGAGTTACGTAGGAATGCTTTTAGAAGGAGATCCCCGTTCCTTCTTAGTTTCTTTTGTTTGTTTAATAAGTGATACTGTTGACACCTATATGTTTGCTTTGTTTATGTTATTGTTTGTCTCGGGTAAGTGGTAGGACTGTTACCTACTTACCTAGACTCCTGCATTATTGAGATATTGTCATGACATTTGTGTCACCATTTTATGACATTTCTTATTTCATTTAGTTATCTCTATAGACACGCCATGTTGTGATGATATCCATACGTCACGCTCCATATTCCGCCATGGTGGGGTGTGACACTCTCTCAGTTAGAACCAAAGACGATTTTGATGCTCTTAAAAAAGAAAGTTGGATTGAAGCAATGCAGGATGAGCTTCATCAGCTTTATATTCAAGATGTTTGGGAGCTAGTAGACTGTCCAAGGTATGTCAGGCCTATTGGGACAAGATGGGTTCTAAGAAACAAGAAGGTTGAGAGAGGCATTGTTATTAGAAACAAGGCAAGATTGGTTGCTCAGGGATATACACAGGAAGAAGGTATTGATTATGAAGAGATTTTTGCACCTGTTGCTAGGATTGAGGCAATAAGGATTTTCCTAGCCTATGCTTCCTGCATGGGTTTCAAAGTCTACCAAATGGACGTGAAGAGTGCATTTTTGTATGGCACAATCAAAGAAGAAGTTTATGTCATGCAGCCTCCTGGTTTTGAAGATTCTGAGCAGCCAGATAAAGTTCATAGAGTAAAGAAGGCAATGTATGGCCTTCTTCAGGCCCCTAGAGCTTGGTATGGGACACTTTCTACCTACTTGGTGGATAATGGCTTCAAGAGGGGTACCATAGACCAGACTTTGTTTACAAAGAAGGAAGGGAATGACTTTCTTCTTGTCAAGGTTTATGTAGATGACATCATCTTTGTTTCATCTAACCAAAGGATGAGTGATGAATTCTCCAAACTTATGACAGATAAGTTTAAGATGAGTGCTATGGGAGAGATGACCTTATTTCTTGGTATACAAGTTCAGCAGAAAGAGGATGATATCTTCATCTCTCAAGATAAGTATGTGGTTGAGATTTTGAAGAAATTTATTTTTTCACCACATGAAAAACGGGCTAGCACTCCCATAGACAGGGAACACCCATGGGGAAAGATAGGAGAAGGTAAAGAGGTTGATGTTAGGCACTATAGATCAATGATCGGATCATTGATGTATCTTACAACTTCAAGACCTGACATTATGTTTGCAGTGTGTGCATGTGCACGTCATCAAGTCACACCAAAGGATTGTCATCTTCATGCAGTTAAAAGGATCTTTAGATACCTTAGATGCTTTCCCACATTGGGATTGTGGTATCCTATAGAGTCTCCTTTGGAACTTATTGGCTATTCAGATAGTGATTATGGAGGTGATAATCATGATAGAAAATAAACAACTGTTGGATGCCAATTTCTTAGGAGCAAGCGTATATCTTGGCAATGTAAGAAGCGGACTGTGGTAGCCAATTCAACAACTGAGGCTGAGTATGTAGTAGTTGTTCATGTTGTGGGCAAGTGTTATGGATTCAAAATCAGCTTTTAGATTATGGGTAAAATTTTATGCATACTAAGATTTTGGTAGATAATAACAGTTATGCATTATTAAAAATCCTGTACATCATTCCAAAACTAAACACATAGAAATAAGACATCATTTTATAAGGGATTATTTTGAGAAAGGTTTAATACATTCAGATAGAGTGGACACAGAAGATAATGTGGCTGATTTGTTAACTAAACTTTTTGATCTTGGGAGGTTCTAGTACTTGGTAACAAGTATTGGAATGATCAATCCATAAAATATGTGTTTTTGAGAGTATTGTATAATATGTACAGGATATGCATTGTTATTATCTCATGTAAAGGTAATAGATTTCCACTATATTTTCAAATGCTGACAAAGGCTTTTTATCCGCTGACAAGTGGGTTTTGGCCGCTGACAGCCTATGTTAGTTTTTGTGGTTTTTGATCTAATCATGCAGGCATTTATGAGCATTGTGCACTAGGATACAGAGTTTCTTATGGACTTCATATCTTGAAAGATTTTTTATTTATGATGGTTGGAATGTTTATATTCCTATCTTGAAATAAAAATTTATCATAATTATTTCTTTGTCTGTGTATGTTTCAGGGGAGGTTTAGGAAACCTTTAGGTATTTGGGTACTCATAGAGTGCTCTTATCATAATTCTATATTGTGTTCACTGGTGAGTAGGAATTAGGAATAATGAAGTCTTTTCTTTTTAAGGATTGTTAGAATTTCTAGTCCTTGAGGCACTGTAGCATGCAAAGTTGATATACTGTGCATGTTGCCAAGACTTTTTGGCCTAGAATTGGGATTGGTTGGTTGGGAGACTTGGTGTAAATAAAAATGGGCTTACCTGGGAGTTACCAAGGGTTTATATGAGATTACTTCACCCTAAAGGACTTACTTTAGCAAGGTTCACTTGTGGACAGTTATGTCTATCTTGATTATGAAAGTATGTATAATTGGACAGAGAATGTTAATTTCAGTCTGTGTCAGGGATGAGTTATCTTCATTAGGGTAAACCCTTTGGTTAAGGTATTTTTATTTTATTCCTTTTTATTTTTTTGTCGTTGACACATAGTGGTTCACCCGCTGACAAGCACATTTTCAAACACTAACATGGCAAATTTACACGCTGACAAAATATAGTCGTTGCCCGCTGACACTAGCATTTTGACCGTTGAAGAACCCTGGGACCCACCTAGTTGTTACGTTTGCGATATTTTGGGCCGTAATTTTATGGGATTTGGTAAATTCTTTAAAAGCTAAGAGATAAGTTATTAGTTTTCAAGATTTTCATCATTATATTTTGAATAACTTACCTCTTTTTCAACCAATAGTATCCTAGTTTTCATCCTATAAATACGGCGCATACTATTTTACATAGGGTAACTTGCTTGATTGTCTCATATTTTATCCATAACCATACATCATCACTTTCATACTTTATAACCTTTCACAACAGTTTTCATGGCTCCTTTATTTAAACCTGATGGTTCTACTTTGGGGTTCAGGGATCAACATAACATGATCGCCTATTAAGAGGCTGATGACACGCATCATCTTCAATACACAGGAATGATTGAGTATCTCTTGGCTTCTAACTTAAGGTATGCTTTGACTGATGCTCCACTCATTCTTATCACACACATTAAACAGTTTTGGAACACTATAAGTTCTGAAACAGTTGGTGGAGTGATTACATTATCAGGGACTGTTCATGGGACACAATGGGTGGTCACTGAAGCACTTATTCGTCAAGCTTTACAGCTTGATGATGCTGATGGTGTGACTACCCTTCTTCATGATCAGTTAGAAGAAGGACTTACAAGCTTAGGATATGAGTTTCCCCCTGAGGGCCAAATTAATAAATATTCAAAACAACAATTTCCCCCAGCCTGGAAGTTCTTGATACATGTCCTCTTACAGTGTCTTAGTCCTAAGTGTACATCTTCCATTGAAATCAATCATTCTTTTGGTTGTATTCTTGTTTGTTTGGCCACTAGGCAAAAGTATAATTTTTCCCATATGATCTTTGAGGGCATGTTGAAAAACAAGGGTAGCAAGATGACTCTTGCTTACCCTAGATTTTTACAAATGGTTTTTGAGCACCAAGGTCATTGTAGTACGGATCATGAGAATTTTTATAAGATCCCTACTCAAAAACCTAAAAATTTTATGTCCATAAATACCAGACCTTTCAGACCATTACCTTCGACACCTTCTATGTTGGCTGATATTGAAGCAGCCAACAACCCTCAACCACACCAAGAACCTAAACCTGAACAACAACAACAACCACCTTCACCCCACCAAGATGACCCTTCAGCCGCTGAGACTCGCGTTTCAGCCGCTGACACACCCATTTCACACGCTGTCACCTCACAACCCCAATCACATGTTCACAAATCCACTTCCTCATCTGAACCTTTTGACTTTCGCTTGGAGAAGAGACAAAGGACTACTGGGGTCTTTTCCTCTAGTGGTCTTATCCATGAAGCTGAGAGAAGTTTTCCTGATGAATCCATTTTGATGAGTCAAATCTCAACTTTGGAGGAGGGCAGTCTGCAACCATTATCTGTTTTAGAATTGACGGCTATCTGCATTGGCTTGCAAAAGTCCAATGTGGAAGTTGTATAAAAAGTCACTGACTAAGGCCTTGAACTCAATCAATTGAGGGAGAGGATAGTTGTTTTGGAAGCTACTGGCTCAAGAAGAAGGAAAGCAATGGTTTTGTCATCTGAAGATGATTCATAAAAGGGGAGGATGAACCTACTGAGCCATTTAATTTGAGTGATAAGGGGTCCCATGAAGGTTCGTATGGGACAAAGGAGGTAGTTGAAGCATTAACAGGGATGAAGGAACAAGCTACTCCCTTTTTGGTCACTCCTATGAAGCAGTCTTTAACTGAGATGATGTTAAAAGCTAGTGGATTATCAGCCGCTGACAAAGGCAATTTGAAAGCCGACACGCCTGTTTCAGACGCTGACAGGATTCCAAGTGTGACTGGTGTATCCCAACCACCACTCATGATTCAGGAGACTTCCATCAGGTACAATCTTCTACTTTTCCCTCTATTGATCCTATAGATAAGGGTAAAATTGTGTTAGTAGTAGAAGATGTTCCTAAAGATGCAGCCCAGAAAAGTTTGATGAAATGCTTGCTCATTAGTTGTAAGAGCAAGAAAAGAAGGGGCTTAAGAAAGGTGGTATTGAAGCACAGATTCTCTCATCAGAATCTGAAGGTTATGAGAAGGATGAATCTGGTGATGAAGAAGAGAGTGATCATGAAGGTTCTAATATTTTAGAAGAAGAACCAAAAATATTGGAATATGGTGATGATGAGCTAGCTAAGGAAAAGCTCAATCACATGAAGATGCAGGTTGATTTTGATACGCCTGCTGTAGTTGCCATGTTTTTTAAATGGGAATAGAAGGTTACAGAAAATCCAGACATGACTATATCAGAAAAGATTTGGGGTTTGAAGATTCTATTGACAGTTCAAAGTGACTGCAAGATCATTTTGAAGCATATGGCAAACAGGGTACTTTATGAGAGAAAAAGGGACAGAAGAGAGCTTTATTACATGCTTCTTAGGTGTCATTAAACAGGATGGACTTATGCCAAATTGAAGATGCTTTCTTTTGATCAATTGGAGTACTTTTCATTTCCTATTTGGGAGTGTGTTTGTGATGAGAATACGTTTAGGTTGCCTTCTGTGGAAAGACAATAAGAAATTGAGGAAGCTATGAAGATTGAAAAGTCTTCTATTGTGCCAAAACCAAGGAAGAAGGGATTCAAGCTTGAATTTTCAAATCTTGATCAGTTGAATCCACATCAAGTTGTTTTGAAGAGAAGCATGGTGCTTTCTCCTTTGGAGGCATCTGATATGACTACTATTGTGCCTCTTGATTTTAAGAATCCAATTATTAAGTATGTAACACCCCACATTGATAAGTGGACCGTTACGCGTAATTATGGCGTGTCATCAAAGCATGCAAGGTAATATGTAGAAAAACATACATGACCATAGGGAAAACCGGAATCAAACATCGGTTCCCAAACTAAGCCCAAAACATAAATAAAGTAAATGAAATGAATGAAAGACTAAACAAGCATGATTATATGAAGGCAAAAGGAGATGAAGTCTATAGCAGCTTCCATCTTATGGACATCCTCCAAATGCTCGAGTCCATCCTTGGGTACCTGCCGTTTTGGGACATGGAAAAAAAAGTAACGGCTGAGCATAATGCTCAGTGCACGGATATACGACATAGTATGAATGGCTGAAACATAAATAAGACTAATAGCAGCGGAAATGTATAAGTCCTAGAAAACCTAGTTGTCTGTCATGTTAACTGGTTTTAGTCCTGAAAACATAGCTTATGTTACTTATGAAAATCTGTATTAGTTAATGTACCAAAAGCCAATATAGGTCATGAGGTCAACAACGTGCATGAATACTTGGAGGGGTGACCTCGTCATGCAAATTAGAGGGGATGCCTCTAATTAACTGCTAAGTGGGTAGGAGGGATCAGCTATGTAAGATGTTGTAAATCTTGTTTATGTTTTAGAGAGAGAAAGAGATAGAAGGATAGATGATTTCACATACACACTTGAGAGAGAAAAATAAGAAAACACTCTTTACTATGTGTATTGTATGAGAAAACCACACCCTCTCCATCTAAGGAGAGGGTTTATATACCAAGCCCATAAGATGGGCTTGGGCTTACAATTGGGCCGGCCATACAAGCATGGACCGTGCTTTTCCTTGTTTGATATATTAAAAGATATCTAGACTACGAGCTACTACTTAATATATTGTCGGAGTGACCGAATCTTCCTAAATACGTAAAAACGTATTTCCAACAATCTCCCCCTAAGGGAGGTCACTCCAAACAAGGGCGTTACCCAAGTTACAATAATAAAATAAACCTAGCATACTATGTTTGTCTTGAGCTCGTAGTCTTCGTCTTTCTTTTCTTTTTCTTTTCTGGTGAACATGCTGATGTGATGTTTGATATCAATCTAGAGCATTAATCTCTTCCCTTGATCTTGTGCATCCATCACTTGTGATCTTCGCCTCTTCGTGACTTCATGTCCCACATACATATACCTTCATAATTCTTGAAAGCTTCAGAGTTCGATACAGCGGAAGACTTAACTTTTAGGCTTTCTTGAATTAGATGAGGTATTAAGTGCATAAAGTATAAGCATGTGGGGACGACTTCTTCTCGGATTCCGCAACGCCACCGTCTTCAAATGCCGCAACATAAGTAGACACGAACGAAATGGATTTGAACATTTCATTCTAATTCGGTAGAATTTTTCCTTCGGGCGGTGAAGACCGTTGGACGATATAAAATATCGTACTTGTGGCAGGTAGATTTAATTAAAAATCTCCTTGACAAGATTTCGCGGGTAAACCCGTTCTCTTTACTCGACCGTCCAAAGCTGACTGCGAACGTAAAGAGTGAATCATTTGGATAAAATTATCCGCATGATTGAAGCCGTCAATTTCGATTCCTGGAACTAGTTTGATTCATTAAAGAATCGCACCATCGTTGCTCTCCAGTTGTCACGATCTTGATTCATAGTGAATCTTGCAAGTTACCTACCAAGTGCTGTTTAAGGTTAACACTAGAAGGATTTTCACTCATCACTGTGAACACTAAGGTATCACTCTGAGTGTTCTGGCAAGATCACTTAGATATTGCGTAGAGGCCTAGAACGTGTTTAAATTCAATTAAGAATTAAACAACTGTTGCTTTCCAGTTATCACAAGTTTGATTCATAAAGAATCTCACAAGTCACCTACCATGAGCTTTTTGATTTTCACTCAAGAAGGATTCCATCTTCATTGTAAATGCTTGCGTATTACTCGGATGTTCAGGCAAGATCATGAAGATTTTGCGTAGGACTCTTAATATCTTTCTTACTTTTCACAGAGTGTGAAAAAGCAAGGAATTATGGAAGTGTGTCCTAATGAGATATTTGATGATCTCAAATGGCTCTAGACTCGATCGTGCACTTTGGATTTTAGTAATCGGAGGCTGGAGAGGAGTGCCACCTTTTTAATACCAGTTTATTCGGAATGAATAAATCAATAGATAATGCGTTGTCTCCGTATGATTAAAACAAATACCTTTTGAGAGATATCTGAGCTAGCTGGGATGGGTTGTGCATTGCATCACTGGGTCCATGATGTCTATCTTTAATATCGAGCATCATTAAAATGATCTCAATAGCATATGTGTTGACTCGGTTTCTGCCTAAGGTTGTAAGGATGGCTTCTTTCTTTAGACCCTTTATCTTTAAAATTCTTTTTCATTCTTCAACCCCTTCAATGCTTACCAATACGTCATAACTAGCACCTTGTTGTGATTGTTCCAGTGCTAACTTAAGTACTTGGTCGACATTCAGATACGTTCACAATCTTTCCCCATCTTTCCTAAGGACTACTATTTCTAGCTATGGAATGTCCTTGGGAAGATTCCTCCGGTTTTGGAAGAATCATTGGACTTAACCTATCCTACCATCCTTATGTCACCACAATCTTCATCGTCGTGAAATAAATGGGTTTAGGGTAAGTATATGTCACCATGAAATCCATTTTGATATAGCAAATCCACTTTGCTCCCCCTTAACATATGCTACGATATTCAAAACATTTCGCACATGTCGGGATGAGCCATCATGTTAAGTCAAACCATTTGTGATAATTTCTCATATTAAATCACATTTTCTCCCCCATATTAAAAATATTAACCCAATCGATGTTTTTAATATCAATTGATTTAATGAAGTTTTAACAAAGGTTTTGGGAAGAAAAATGAAAGTCCGTTTTATCTTTATGAGACCAATTTGTGAGAAATGATACCGATTTGTAATATGATCACATATTCACCATATAAGAATGAATTGACAAGGTTGGACCTGATTGATGAGAACATCATATGATAAGATCAAATGGTTCTTGTCAGCAAATGTTGGTCGCCTCTTCACGTCTGAAGTCATCTCTTTACACCACATGTACGATTGGTATTGTTGTCTTGACACCAATTAGTGAACTTGGCACTTTCGACATCGAATATTCTGAACCCTTGACAATTTCTCCCCCTCAATTGTTGACTCGTGTTCTATTGAAAGAGTTGTAGTTGTCGTTTGCGTAGTCGCATCGTCGAGTATGTAGATACCATTTGTAGGTAACTATGGTTGTAGAGATGATAGCTTCATAAAAACAAGATTTCTCTTGTTTTAACAAATAAATGCACTGATGCGTACATAAATTTGTGTTAGACCAAGTTATAAAGTAAACTTGATCCCTTACAAGGTTTTAAAGTAAACCTTGCCCGAGAAAATTAATTCCCGTTGTGAGTCAAAGCTTTCATAAGAAATACTTGACTTTAATGTGAAAACCGGGTTGCAGTCATAAATAACTACAAGCCATATAGGCATGTTTTATGAAATATTTACAACTTTTGTACGAACTCTATTTATGGCGCCGTGTCAATATTAATCAACATTTATAAGGCCGTAAATATTATCGTACCAAAAGACATGCCTTTGAAAAATAAAGTAAAAATATTTTTGGATTTTTCTAGATTTTTCAATTTTTATGGTTTTTATATGGTTTTATATTTTTGTATTTTGCTTTTGTGGATCAAAATATAAACAATATATACAGATGATCACCAGGGATACAGAGAATAGTTTACCACCTCTATTCTTTCGCTTCATCTGCCAATTCCTTTAGAGTCTCAGGCGAGAAGGTTCTCATTACTAGCTTGTCGGCCAAAAATTCCATTCGAGCGCGATCTAAAGCCTTCGTGAAAATATTCGCCAATTGATACTCAGATCGGACAAAGTAAAGCTCGATCACTCCATTTTCCACTTGCTCCTTGATGAAGTGGTAGCGAATGTCAATGTGCTTTGACCGGGAGAATTGAACATTGTTGCAGCATAAGGCAATTGCACTCTTGTTGTCACAGTACATCGGAATTTTGTTGAAACCTAGACCATAGTCGGTTAATTGCGATCTCATCCAAAGAATTTGAGCACAGCAACCGGACATAGCTATGTATTCCGCTTCTGTACTAAAATTGCAGCGCTTTTCTGCCTTTTTGATGCCCAACTGATTAGTCAATCTCCTAGTAGTTGCAAAGTTCCACTCGTGCTACGCCTTGTATCTTGACAACCCGCGTGATCCGCATCTGCATATGCCATAAGTGCAATAGAAGAGTCCTTCGAATACCAAAGTCTCCGATTAATGGTTCCTTTAAGATATCGAAAGATCCATTTCACAGTGGCCAAGTGTAACTCAGTAGGTCGAGTTTGATACCGAGCACACATACATATTGCAAACTGAAGAAAAGGTCGACTAGCTGTGGTATACAGAAGAGTACCGATCATTCCACCATAAAGTGTCGGATCAACGACAACTCCATGTGGATCTGCATCAAGCTTAGTTTGTTCCACCATTGGAGTATCCACGGGGTCGCAAGATTCCATCTTATATTTCTTAAGAGATTCAATGGCATACTTGGATTGATTGATAAAGATGCCTCTGGGACTCTGAGATATCTGAAGTCCTAAGAAGAATGATACCTTGTCCATCATTGACATCTTAAACTTGGAATACATGAGTGTCCTAAACTCATCGGATAAGGTATGGGTCGAGGCAGCAAATATAATATCATCAACATATACTTGTACCATAATCATATCTTTACCTTGTTTCTGAATGAACAACGTGGGATCCACCATGCCTTTAGCGAAGCCTTGCGTAATGAGGAATTGTGACAATAGATCATACCATGCGCGTGGAGCTTGCTTCAACCCATAGAGAGCCTTCTTAAGCTTGTACACATGATTAGGATATTTAGGATTCACAAAACCATTCGGCTGTTGAACATAGACTTCTTCCTTGATTTCACCATTCAGAAATGCCGTCTTCACATCCATCTGATAGACGATCATATTCATGTGGGCTGAATAAGCTAGGAATAGTCTAATAGCTTCCAAACGGGTAACCGGTGCAAAGGATTCCATAAATTCGATGCCTAATAATTGCTTGTATCCACGAGCTACTAGCCAAGCTTTGTTCTTCAATATTCCGCCTAACTCGTCGAGTTTCACCTTGTAAACCCATTTCAAAGTGAGTAACTGCACTTGATCCGGGCATAGGACAAGTTCCCATACTTTAAGACGTATAAATTCATTGAGTTCTTCTTGCATAGCTTCTATCCAACATGATTGAGTAAAAGCTTCTTGCCATGTCTTAGGTTCAAATTCAGTGAGAAAAGCATCAAAATGACAAAACATTGCATTTTCTTGTAGCTGACTTCGTGGGGATACCGGATGATTAGGGTTACCAATAATAGAATCTATAGGATGATCCTTTGTCCACTTGCTGTCATGTTCACGAATTCGTGGATTGGAGTAGACCGCAGTAGGAGCTTCCTCTGAGGTGGACGACCCGGCTTGATTAGAGTCCGAAATTGGTACACCAAAGAATGGAAGTTCACGCATTTGAGCGAATTCCAAATCGTGATCATCATCATCCTCTTCATCATCAATAGGAATGACATGGGTAGTTGAAACATGTGTTGTTTAGAATTACTCGTTGAAGGTATATCTTGACCAATTGTAGGTGCAGATGTGTCTGATTGTACTTCGGTTGCTGGAGCGACAACTTTGGTTACCGGAGCTATTACCTCAGGTTTTGGAGCAACAATACTTGAAGGAGTAAAGAATTCATCAAAGAACGGTTGAAACAGCGTATCCCATTCATTCCTAGTGGGTGGTGTAAATGATGAGGAAGTAGGGTTATTTGGGACAAGACCAGAACTAATATTACTGGGTTCCATTTCATGAAGTGCGGGTTCAGAGCTGCTTTGCTTAGAAGCCATTTCTGTCAGCTCATCAAAATCAACATTCATAGTTTCGAGGATCTTACGAGACTTACGATTGTAGATTCGGTATGCCTTCTTTGTGGGTGCATAGCCAATGAAAATACCAATATCAGCCTTTGGTTGAAGTTTTCCCAAATTGTCACCATCATTATTTGGATAGCAAAGAGAACCAAATACATGAAGATATGATAAATCTGGAACTTTTCTTTGGAGAAGCTCATAAGTTGTTTTACCATGGCGTTTACGAATTAGTGACCGGTTTTGGGTGTAAACTTCTGTAGATACTGCTTCTGCCCATAAAATCAATGGAGCCTTTGCGTAAATTAACATCGTTCGATCAGCTTTCATAAGTATGCGATTTCGCCTTTTAATGACACCGTTTTGTTGTGGAGTGCGAGCAACAGATGTTTCATGAGATATGCCAACTTCTTCATAATAATCACGCAAGATTTGATTCACAAATTCGGTTCCATTATCTGTATGAATGCGTCGGATAGTAGTGTTGAGACGCACTTGAATCATCTTGAGAAATCCGATGACGAATTTAGGTGCCTCATTTTTTGTTGTAAGAAATTTCACCCATGTAAACCGAGAGTAATCATCGACAATGACGAGGATGTACCTTTTACCACTAAGACTTTCAACACGCATTGGCCCACAAAGATCCATATGCAACAAATAAAGTTTCTCTTGGTTGGTGTCTTCAGTCTTGGGTTTGTATGATTTCTTAGTGCTTTTCCCCATTGTACACGCGGAACACAAATGATCCTTGTGAAATGAAAGTTTAGGAATACCACGAACAAGTTCGTTTTTCGCCAAATGATTAATAACGTCAAAGTTAAAATGAGATAACCGTCGATGCCATAACCATGACTTAGTCTTCGATGCTTTGGAGAGAAGACACACGGGAGAAGCGGCCATCATGCCTTGGAGAGACAAAGTATACAAATTATTCGCTCGAGTACCTTTCAATAAATCAACCCCTTCCAAATTACGAATGAAGCAGGTATGCTCTCGAAAAGCAACTTCTAGGTGTGCATCACAAAATTGTCCCATAGAAAATAAGTTGTGACCGAGACCTTCCACATAATACACTCTTGAAATTATAACATTCCCAATATGATATTCACCGTAACCCATTATCTTTGCAATATGATCATTTCCAAAAAATCGAACCGTACCAAGAAACTTGCTGACAAATTTCTGAGCTGAGAGCGATCTCTGGTCATATGTTTAGAGCAACCAGAGTCCAAATACTAGAGAACAATTTGGACCACCTGTTTTCAACAACAACAGTAGACAATGCATTGGAATCTATTGGTTTCATAGTGTTAGCAGATACAGATAAAATATTATCAGAATTGCTAACATTTTTGTTGCTCTTAGATTTCCTGCGTTTTCTATTGTGAGTTTTACCACTAACAGGTCTTATTGTTCCAACTTTCTGAGGTTTTGGAGTATTAGCGGGCACTACAGTGGGAGTAGACCTATTTAAAGGGCACTTGTTTCCTACAGTAGTGTTGGTGTTCCTAGTTAAAGGACACACTAGTGTTTTGGTAGCCTTGGTACTCCTAGTTAAAGGGCACGCTTTCTTCGCTTTAGTGGGAGTGATCCTAGTTAAAGGGCACGTATTTCCTACTATAGTGAAAGTTCTACTAGTGGGACGCCACATCCAACCAACTTAGGTTAACACTTTCCCAGTCGGTTTCCATTCTAATCCATTTTTCCGGGCATTCTTCTCATTCACTGGTCAATAAGGCAAGAATCATGACGACTAGAAAACATACATTCATTGCAATTCCAACATTTCAAATCGGAATTCACAGTAGGCTTAGAACGCTGCACAACCGCAGAACCTTTAGGTTTAGCTACATGATTCTTTTTATTTAAAACAGAAATAACATTCCTAAGGTGGGCTTCTACTTTCTTATTCTCTTGACTACTAGATGGGGGAAAGATCCTATCATTCTTCTTGTTTCTTTTAAGCTTAGATCTTTGAGCCTTAGTAGTGGTGATTACTCCTGTAGAAGGCAACACGAGAATATTAGAAGCTGGTTTTGATTTTGCCTTATCTTTAGTGACCAATGTTTGAGATGGTTGAGTCCTAGGGCCCTTATTAAATGGTGTGATGGCTATAAGGTTCTTTTTGATTGCACTAGAGGACGATGCTGAGACAGTGGTTGTGTTATCCACAACATTCTTACCTTATAGAGTACGAAGTGTTTCCTTTAACTCAGCCAAGGCCAGATTTTTATCACAAATTTGTTCCCTTAAATCAGATATTTCCACGGACTTCCATTCAATTGTTCAATCAAAGATTGATTATGTGCAGTGGTATTAGCACATGCGGGCTTTACTGAATCGAAGAGTTGTGTATTTTTCTGTTTTAAGTTATCAACTTTGGAGAAAATCTTGGAAACTCGATTATCTAGATCAAGTTTTAAATTCTCAGCGGCATCAAGTACGTTCATACAGTTAAGCTCCTTAGATTTCTCTATGTCTTTCGGCAAAGATTTAGCAACCTTGTCACTCGGTTGACGCTGTTTTGATTCTAAATTCAATAGAAAATTCTTTTGAAAATTTTCCTCATCTATATTAACACCTTCGAATGAAGTTTCAAAGATCTCCTGAATAAATTGTTGCTTGCATTCAAGCGAAATACAATGTTTTTGGATCTCATCAAAAAATTTTGAAAGCAAAGTATAAGAATCTTGAAGCTTTAAAAATTTAGCGTCAGATTTGTGACAAGTACTATCAACTACATTATCCACAGATTCAACATTATGCACAATAGAATCATTATCCACACTTTTATTCACACAGACAGAAACTATATCATGAGACATCACTTGCTTCAGAACCTGATCATTTTGGCGTGAACCCCGTTCTATTTCAAGTAAACTGTTTTCATAAGCATCATCCATTTCATTAAAAACACACGTCTAACTTCTTCTATTTCCAAAAGAAAATATTGATCAATAGTACTAAGACAAGCTTTAACATTGTTTACAAATGAAACAATTTTGTCTCGAAATGCAGCTCTTGTGTGCTCAAAATTCCATTCACCTTCCGTTATGGCCGAAGCCGTCGTACGTTTCAAAATGACCTTGTCAAAATCGGCTAAGTGTTGGTGTACCACATTTAAGCTAACGGATGCCTTACTTACCGGTGGAACTAACTTAGTTAAATCCTCTTTGACAAGTGTAGGAGACGTACTAGGAGGGTTTTCCATTGACAAACTTCGAGGCACAAAGACTGTTAATTGAGCTAATTCCTTTTGTAAACGAATACGGGTCTTTTTAGACAATTGATCTTTGTTATACTGATCATAATCATTCTTATGGAATTTCGAAAGCATTTTAGAATGAGTTTTTTCCGCAAGTGACTGTGTCTCCTCAGTACTACGAACATAAGGTGCTTATTTCGATTTGCCAATAAGGGTCACATCATAAAGACAAGGAATATATTCCTGAGCTTGTTTTGCATAACCAGGGTTAGGTGGTAAATCTTGAAGACGCTTAAGTTCGAGTTCTTTAAATGATTTAGTTAAAAGATGAACCTTTTCTGTGGAAGCGTATTGTTTTAAAAGCTGTTGTTCTTTGAATTTAAGAAGTTTGGTAGCATTAATTTCCGATTCAAACTTTTTAGACTCGAGAGTTTCAAAATCCTTTTTAAATTTCTGAAAATCATTGAAAACGGACTCTTTTGCTTTTAATTCATTGGAAAGATTAGCTTTTAATGATTTTATTTCTTTCAAGTGTTCAATCTTTTCAAAACGAAATTGGTCAAATTCAGAATAAGTTAATTTTTCAGCTTGAGGGACCATTTCAAAAGCTTTGACCTTTTCTTTATGCAACGCAAGCTCAGCAATTAGGGTGGAATTCTTATCTACGGATTTTCTGAGTGCCATATGCATTTGATCAATAATATGTTTAGGCACTATGACCAAATCATGTTGAGCATAAGATTCCATACCCGTCGTAGCATTTGGTTGAGGTACACTCAAATGTGTAGGATTGGGTACCACATCATTTGAGTTACTAGTTCCCGAATGCTGTTCGAGGTTGTCATTTTCATGCCCAACTTGATGTTGGTTTTCATCAATATTATTAGATGTGGTTGGTACCTCACTGACGACATTAGAACCGTAGTGAGAGATATTAGCAACGAGAGCAGCTTGGGCAGAGTGAATGCCATTACAATCCGAATCATATGCGTCAAGATCATCTTCTTGATAAGCCGCATTAGAAGTGGAAACGAATGTAATGCCTTCATTATCTGTTTCCCCTGGGTCTGAAAGAAATGCTAACTCTTCTAAATCCAAAATCTTTCCCTTAGACTGAGCATCGACCAAATACATCTTCTCACAAAACCACGTTGCATCCCTTCTCCTTTTTGTCTGAGTGCATTCCCTATCCATATGACCTTGTCCTCTACAATTGTAGCAAGTCACAACCTTTTGTGGACCAATAGGGCTTCCATTTCCATTAGCTTGAGAATTCACAACTTGAGTATTCACAGTCCTGGTAGGAAGTCCATATGAATTTTGCCTTCCCTGAATAGGTTGCACCGTCACTTGACCATATTAAACAGTGGCTTGTTGTCGAGGATTTGAAGAGGTGCTGAGCTGATTGTTTGTTGGTGGAAATCCTCTAGTTGAAACAAGTTTTGACAAGTAGGCAGTGAGATGGTTTAGAACATCAGCTGGCGTATCATTTGGAGTAAAGACCGGTTCTTGGATTGGTGGAAGTTCATTGGAGTAGAAGGCTTGTGTTGGTTGTGCTTCAATTGGAAAATAACCTTGCTGGGGAGTATAACCCATTAGAGAAGTGTTCGCTTGTGATGGTGATGTCTGATGTGGTGGTTGCTGTGAAAATGATTGTTGATGAACACTTTGTTGAAATGCTTGTTGTGGCATCATTAGTGGTTGATAAGATGGTTGTTGTGGTTGCTGATAGGTGTGTGGTGGTGGCTGCTGCAAGTATGATGGTTGTTGATAAGTATAAGCCATGTTTTGTTGAGAAGCATACATGGCAAGTGGATCATGAACTTGAGGTGTAGACAACCGAGCCTCTATCACATGGCATTCATGTTGTTGAAGAAAAGCTTGAAGTTGATCCACATTGGTGTTATGCAAGTCCTTAGCCAATTTAACATCCGTCACGTACTTTTTCCATTCTGAAGGAAGAGTGTTCAAATACTTGGTGTTCAATTGAAAGGTAGGAATTGCCATGCCATAGATATTGAGCTCATTCAACAATAGGGTAAATCTCAGGTAGTAATCATTGAGAGTCTCCCCTGGAACATAGGCAAACTTATCAAAAGTATCATAAAGCTTACACTCTCGTTCTTGTGTAGTTAACGAAGTGCCTTGCATTAGAACACAAATTATATCCCATAAGTCTTTGGCAACTTTATGTTTACTGACGAGTTTGTAGACATCTGGAGGAAGGGCTTGGAGAATGATATTTGTAGCTTGTTTATCACACTTGTCTTGTATCTTAGCATCTCCAGTTAGTTCACCCGTTGTGCGAGGATGAGTAACAGCACCTTCCGTCGCAGTACCATATACCAATGGTCCATTGAGCACCGATGCCCAAATTAGATGTCCATTTTCTATGTTCAACATATAAAGATCCATTCGGGAAGCCCAATCCTCATACATAGTCTTCACCAACATTGGTGGACGATTATTCGTACCCGAGAGGATGGACTTATCCGTAAGAGATGTGTACTCCATTTCTATAAGTTAAGATTTACAAACGTTGATCGAACAATGAGAGAGAGTTAATGTGTTTTTTGTTGTATGTTAAAGCCGAAAAATAATGTTGAAATCCCCTAAATTATGTTCTCGATAAACCAAAAATCCCAAAACAAAATTACAATTTTCAAAAACACGTTTTTGAAAAATCTTGGAAATCTTGTCACTCTATAGGAATGCACAAAACAAGTTCTATCGGAATATCTATCTGGATACCTATCGCAATGCTTGATCGCAATGCTTGATCACAATACCTGTCGCAATGCTTGATCGCAATACCTGGCGCAATGCTTGATCGTAATACCTGTCGCAATGCTTGATCGCAATACTTGCCGCAATGCTTGATCGCAATACCTGTCGCAATGCTTGATCGCAATACCTGTCGCAATGCTTGATCGTAATACCTATCGTAATATTGATGAAATTTGGAGAGAGTAACGTCGCAATATTGCCTTAATTCTGTCACAATCCACGATCGCAATGAACGATCGCAATCCTTGATCGGAATAAGGGGTATCGGAATACTCTTCGATCGCAATCTAGAAACCCTAGGGTTTTTGTGATCGCAATGTAGAACCCTGCTTACTTTGCGATGGATACCAACTTTGCGATGGAGACAAAAGTACCACTTTTCTCGGATAGTACACAACAAATTCGGAATTTTAAGCCTAGAACCGAATCAAACACCCCAAAATTTTGTGTTTTTAACCAAAATACCAATACCAAATCACTATAACAAGTAACTAGATGAAGTATATCAAGATTAAATCATAAAAACACAAAACAAAATTGGTTCGTGTGATTTTGGATCAAAATGGGTGATGAGATGGCATTTATACATGATCTCATCGTTCTTTTCGGGCTTTAAATGCATACCATATATATGCTTGTGTTTGTTTACTTGTGTATTTTAGGTATGGATATCGTGAAAAAGATAAAAGATCACAAGAAACAAGGAAAAACAGACAAAAGAAACGAAGCCGTACAAAGAACCGGGCCCTAGTTCATGAATTATTCAACATTTACCCTTGAAGACTTGAAGATATGCAAGATTGATCCTCAATGAATGAAGAAATGACACTTAAAACCCTTGTGAATTCATAATTACAAGATTGGTCCCTTAAGTTTGTCAAAATTACACAAAAGGTCCTTTAACTTTGAAGAAATGGAAATATTAGTCCCTCATCAAATCTAATTTGTCAAAAATGGTCCCTCATGAAGCCAAAGTTACATTGAAGACCTTTGAAGATCAAGAATGTCCAAGATCAGTCCCTCAAATATCCAAAAATGGCAAAAAGAACCCTTTGAAACCTTTTGCCAAAGTTTTGTGCCAAAAATGTGAAAAGTAAAACTTCCAAAACAAAGGGAAGTCGTTTTTAGTGGCTGAAATACTTGTTATACACTTTTTCCCAAAGAACAAGGGCTAAACATGGGCAATTGAAACATTTGAAACAAAAATGCGCCAAACACAAACACAATCCTACAAAAACGGATCAAACCTTGTCACTGTAGCAAGTAAGAACCCAGTTTTTACATCACTTAAAACAAAGGGTAATTTTCAATTACCCTTACCCACACTTGATTCACACGCCCATAAACCCTTCCCAACCTTAAAACACTCACTCCCACTCACCATGTGACCCCACACCCAAAACCGTTTCACCCATCATGTGACAACTTATTCCCCAAGTACTGCCACATGTCAAGATCAACAGCCCACACTCTTAGCTTCATACCAAAGCTACTTTAAACGGTTTGGATCATTTTGGACAGCTCACAACCAAGAATCGTCTAGAAGACTTCAAGGACAAATGTGGAAATTCACTTCTAGGGTTTGTGAATAGTGAATAGCTAGCATTTGCCTATAAAAAGACTCCTCAACATGTGAGAGAGCTTTTGTTCCAGTTTTAGGCTATCAATATTTGTAATCCCTGTTTAAGATAATAAAATTTGATTTTTGGAAATTTGTGAAATCTTGTTCTTGTTTAGCCTAATTCTGAGTTCCATTTTCATGTTTGAAGGTTTTTGAGGCAAGGTTTTAATTGATCTCACTTTATTGTTCGTTCATCTTAGCAGCATTGGAAGCTGGTACTTGTTCTGCTAGTACCTCAGCTCAAACAATCCAGGGCCTGGATGTAGGTCTTGGAGGTTTGCATCCTTCTTCCTTTTCATTTTCTCTTTAAATTTCTGAATATTTATGATTTTTGTTTGATTGTTCTTGAATCTGTGATTTTGTGGTTGAATCTGGTTTACTTGTGTTGGTTTGATGTTATTGAGGTGTTGTTAGCTTGATTTGTGGGTTAAATCTTGATAATCCTTTGAAAACTTGTCAAAACAGGTTATTAAGGGGTGTTTGGATTAACTGCATAAGCAGGATTTGTGGTTTGTTGAGTGTTGGTTTTGTTTTGTTATCTGTTGGTACATGTGTATCTGATATACTTGGTCACTTATTTGCATATTTTGTGGTTTGAAACACCTAGATTCTAAATAGGGCTATAAAATCTTGTTTACTTGATAAATTTGGCTTAGGTTTAAGGGACACCTAGATCTAATCATAGACTAGGGCTAACAAGTGATTAAACCTAGTTAATATCACCAGGGAAAGAGATTTGAGTGCCTGAATTTAGATCTGTGGTCAATTAGATCAGCAAAGTAGGCTTGTGTTCTTGTAGTTCATATCAGTAACCTTAATCTGCTTTGATCTTGTTCTTTACCTTGTTTCAGTGCTTGATATAAGTTTGTTTGTGCTTATTCATAGTTTATATATCTTGTGTATGCATCCTGTTGAATTTGGTTGGCTTATTCATGCTATATCTGCTTATTTGTGCATAACTGCTTATTTTCCCAAGTTTGTGGAATATCTGGTGACTGTTTGATTAATCTAGGCTTATTGTGTGAACCAAATTGTGATTTTCTTGTTGATATTGACTCCTTGTGATTCAGTGATCACAAGGGTGCCCTTGTTTCCAATTGAATCCAACTAAATCTCTCTAAAAAGCTTGGTCAAATAGTCAAAGCAGTAGGAACTCCTTTTCCCTGCTGCTAGCCACTGCTAGTGTTAATTGGGTTTCAGCTTATCAATAAGCTATAATAGCTTATTTTAACCAGCAACAACTTGGATTTTGTAATAGGTGCTCATTATTTGACCCATTTGTTCATACTGGAGCATTTGGTGGGTTGACCTTAGGGTTTGACTAGAAAACCAACTTAATTAACTTTTTCATAAGTGATTATTGGTTCATTATGGCTTATTGGTGTTGCTTATTGGAATTTTGTTGATTGATTTGGCTTATTGAGTTCATTTGTGACATTTTGCAAGTTGAATCAAGTCCTGAGGTGCCCTAAATCTCAAACCTGACTATTTTGTCTTTTAGTGAAATTGTACTTTGCTTATTTCTGGCTTATTGAGTGTGCTTTTTCAAAATTTCTTTTTACAGATCTCTTAAGAATCCCAAAAGAAGGTTGTGTGTCAAATTAGAGCTTATGGCATTAGCTTATTGCTGGCTAAAAAGCCAAATAAGGATAAGCTGTTTGCTTAATAAGCTGTGATAAGCTCACTTTCAGCTTTTGGGCCTTTAGAGTTTTGTGATTAGAATTGAATTTTGAGTCAGATTGAGCTTTTCCATGTCAATTGGGCCAAGTTTGACTTTTTGGGCTAAAAAGCCCATTTAAGTGGACTGTTTTTGGTTTTGGCCCATTTGAGGGCCCAATAGGGGTATTCTGGTCATTTCACTTTCATTTTCTGTTTATTTATGTTAAAATAAACTAGTTTGCAAGTTTTTAGAATTTTTTATAATTTTTGGATTTTTAATATTATTTTAATATTATTTTATTATTATTTTTCAAATTTTACATTTTTCAACTTTTTACATTTTTCTTAGCTTAAATACATTAAAATAGGATTTTTGCAACTCTTAGATTAATTTTATCACTTTTAGATTAATTTTTATAATTATTTGAAGTTTTAATAGTTTTTAAATCATTTTAAATAGTTTTTATTAGTTTAAAAATTTATAAAAATAGTTTTTAATCTTTTTAGGTCATTTTAGAGGTTTACCAATTGAAAAATATTTATTTGGGCTTTTTGAAAATTAATTTGATTTTTAGGGCTTTAATTAGCATTTAAATATTGAATATTTAATTAATTAAAAGGTTTGAAAAAGTTTTGATCATTGGTAAACTCTTAATTTATTTATTTTGATTTTTGATGAATTTTTGGTAATTTTTAGAATTTATTTTTATTTTAGCTCATTTTACGGTTTTACGTTTTGTCGTCGTAGTAATTAATTTCACGTCTTCGTCATCCTCTTTTCTCATCCCCTTCTAACCAATATTAATCTCAAACCAATTACGAATTACTCACACACATATACCTCCTTGGGAAACGAACTTCATTGGGTTATTAGTTCTTGATTTTCCTAAATCATCACTTAATACTTACCGCTTTTACGCTCCTTTTCCTAAAGGTCGTATTTTACCACAATCATTTTGGCGCTGCTGCCGGGGAGGTGTGTCGTGATTAATTTGTTTTGTTGTTTTTAATATTAACCATAAATATTATTTGTATTAGTAGAAATCTACTAGTACGTATTATCGGTTTTATTGGTTTTTCTTGTGAAATTATTATATTGTATTAAGTATCACAATAAATACAAAGTATCTCCAAAAGTGTGAAAACACAACCTTAATTGGGATTTGATCTCCTAATTATTGTATTCGAATCTCAAACAAAAAGAAAAAGGCAAAAATAGATAAATACTTTCGTGAAGCTCGATTTTGAAAAATACGAACTATAAGGTGGGTATAAGGCGGGTATTATAAAATATACCCTAAGGAAAAAGGCTCTTAAGTGCTTCACGCCGCCTCGTTTCCCCGCTTGCTTGTGAGTATTTTGAGATTGAAGGCTAATCGAGGGTTTTGCCGCCCAAAGTATTATTACGTATAATATATTTGCTTGGTTTCTTTGTGATTAAACCCTCTTGAACAATTTGGTTTTCACCAAAGTTCTAAAGTCACTCGAAGGCGTTCACTCCACGTGATCGTTTTCATTCCTTTGAGGCGTCTTTAATCAAGAGTTTGATTCGAGGAGAGATTTGGTAGATTGTTGTCTACGAAGATACACCAAAATCCAAAAAAATTAAAAACAATCAAAAACACAAAAAAATTGAAAATTCACAAAACACCCAAAAAGAATCTTCTTTGCTCACCTCCCATTCTTCGTGAAGTTTATGATCACTCGTAATCAAGCAAAACGAGCTCGTAAACGTCTTCAAAAGCAAGCCAATCAAGAGACGTTGATTGAAGAACAAACTCCAATTGTTGAACCTATTGTAGAACAAGAAGTCGTCATGGCTAATCGTACTATGATGGAGCTGCTACAAGCACCCACCGAGGGTTTTGGAGAGGCCATTGTGATTCCCGCTATCCTTGCGGAGAATTTCGAGATTAAGACGGGTTTAATGTCGATGTTGCAAGTTAATAAGTTTCGAGGTCATGAGAAAGACAACCCACATTACCACATAAGGAATTTTAATCGTCTCACCGCCACTAGCAAGTTTAAGGATGTTCCACATGACGCCATTAAGATGATGTTGTTTCCATACTCGTTAGATGGACCCGCTAAAATTTGGCTTGAGAAAGAACCGCCAATTCGATTTTGACATGGGGTGATCTCGTTTCTAAGTTTGTGAACAAATTTTTTACACCATCTAAAACAACACATTTGAAAAATGAGATTTCACGATTTGTTCAAAGAAATAATGAAAGTTTTTCAATGGCATGGGAACGCTTTAAAGAAATGTTACATGAATGTCCACACCATGATTTTCGGAATTGCATCAAATTGATACTTTTTATAATGGGCTTAATGATCATGAACGAGATTACTTGAATGCCACCGCGGGTGGTAATTTTTTGTGCAAAACGACCGATGAAGCTTTAAAGATTATCGAGAATAGATCTAAGGTTTATAGCCCTCGTAACACACCGAGTGTTGCCAAGGGTTCGTCATCGTCGTCATCGTCTCGTAGTATTAATGCCTTACATGATGAAGCTAATGAGGAAAATCGATTTTTTGATAGATTTGCTAATCTTATGTCTCATTGGAAAGCTCAAGAAGCTTCGAATTCCGCTTCGGTTAAAGCGGTTGCTAAGAGTTGTTTGTCTTGTGGTGGAGCTCATGATCTTTCCGAGTGCATTACCGCGGATGGTAACACTTCGAGTGCTTATGTAGCAACAGGAACTTACAACCAAAACGGCTAAGGTTCCCGCCCAAATCAAGCTCCACCAAATCAAAATGCTAATAACTATCGAAACAACAACCAAGGTGGTAATTACCAAGGCAATTCACGTAACTACAACAAAGGGAATTATCAAAGTGGGAATGGATAAGTCACTAATCAAAACCAAAACCGTGATTTTCAAAACACTACACAAGGTTTTCAAAATGCTCACACTAAAAATCTTTAAGGAGAGTTTTTGGATTATGCTAAAGCAAATGATGCTAAATTTGATAACATGCAACGTGAGATGATTAGCTTAAGATCCAAGTTGAAAAACGAGCTTAAAAATGAACTTGCTAATGAACTTAAAACTCATGCAAATAAAATGGAAGGAAATGTCCAACGTCTTCAACAAAATCAACAAAAGATGGAACAAGGACAACATGAGATTAAGCAAGAGTTGTTAAAAGCGGATGCTAGGCAATCAAAATTTGAGGACCGAATGGCTAAAATGTTTGAAGCAATCATGTGTAAACCCTCTTCCTCAGGTGGTCTTCCTAGTGATACCAATGCAAACCCGAAGGGAGAAATGAAGGTTATTACTACACGAAGTGGTAAAACTTTCAAGGAACCAATCTCTCGTCCAAGTACTTCTACGGAGAAGGAAATCGAGAAAGAACCCGAGGTGATGGTCGAAAAGGAGCACATTACAATCCCACGAAGTACCGCTCATACTACACCTACGGTTGAACCAATACCAATCATGGAACCCGAGATTCCAAGGCCGTTGCCTAATGTCCAACCCACACCACCCTTACCTTACCCTTCGAGACGAAACAAAGAGAAATTTCAAGAACGTAACAAACAACAAATCGAGCTTTTATAAATATGTTTCAACAAGTGCATTTTGATGTGAGTTTAGCCGACGCGTTGTTGTATATGCCTCGTTTCGCTTCCACTTTTAAAAGTATGATGAGTGATAAGGAAAAACTTTCAAAGCTTGCTAATTGTTCTTCGGTTTATCTTAACCGCATACCAGAAAAAGTTGGTGACCCTAAAAAGTTTCTCATTCCTTGTGACATACAAGATATGAAAGAATGCCTCGCCTTGGCCGATCTTGGTGCGAGCATTAATTTGAAGCCATTTTCCATTTGGAGATCGCTTTCGCTTCCGGCTCTTATTCCTTCGAACATGTCTATCGAGATGGCCGATCATTCTACGATTTTAGCATGTGGAGTAGCCGAAGATGTTTTCGTGAAAGTGGGGAAGTTCTACTATCCCGTTGATTTTATAGTAGTTAACATCCCCGCGGATCCTCAAGTTCCTCTAATTTTAGGGCGTTCATTTTTAGACACCTCAAGATCGCTTATCAACGTTCATGCAAGAACTATCACTTTGAGATTCAACGAAGAGGAAATTGTTATAAACGCTACTCAAAACTCGAAACCTTCTCATGTTTATGCAATCGCTACCATCAATCACATTGACATAGTTGATGTGTTCTGCGATGAGTTTTCACAAGAAGTGTTAGGTTTTTCCGATAGCTCGTCAAGTGGCAATCCCACTATTTTGGATCCGATTCTTGCTAATTCTACACCAAATCTCACTCCATTCCAAGGAGGCGATCTCACTTCAAATGAAATCGACAATGAAGATGAGGTGTTGATTAGTGATGATACTTCTATTCCACCATTTCTTCCGCCAATGGAAGTTATGAGTGTTGAACCAAAATCTTCAATCGAGGAACCACCTATCCTTGAATTGAAAGATCTTCCTTCTCACCTTGAATACGCATTCTTGGAAGGTGATGACAAGTTTCCGGTTATTATTGCAAGAGGTCTTGCTAATGATGAAAAAACCGAGCTCTTGAAAGTTCTTAAAGCTCATAAAGGGGCAATTGCGTAGAAAATTTCCGACATTAAGGGTATTGACCCAAAATTTTGTACTCACAAGATTTTAATGGAGGAGGACTACAAACCCGCAATTCAAAGTCAAAGAAGGGTGAATCCCAAAATTCACGATGTCATTAAAAATGAAGTGTTAAAACTCCTTGACGCGGGAATGATTTATCCTATCTCCGATAGCCCATGGGTGAGCCCAATCCATTGTGTCCCTAAAAAGGGAGGAATGACCGTTGTGCCCAATGAAAACAACGAGTTAATTCCCACTCGTGTTGTGACCGGTTGGAGGGTGTGTATTGACTACCGAAAGATAAATGACGCCACTCGTAAAGACCACTTTCCTTTGCCCTTCATGGATCAAATGTTGGAGCGACTCGCGGGAAATGAATTCTATTGCTTTTTAGATGGTTTTTCCGGTTACTTTCAAATCCCTATCGACCCTCGTGATCAAGAGAAGACTACGTTTACGTATCCTTATGGAACGTTTTCTTATCGTAGGATGCCTTTCGGACTTTGTAATGCACCGGGTACGTTTCAACGGTGTATGATGGCGATTTTTCACGATATGATCGAGAAGTCGATGGAAGTGTTTATGGATGACTTTTCGGTATTTGGCAATTCGTTCACGTCGTGTTTATCTAATCTCGCGCAAATGTTAAAACGTTGTGAAGAAACCAATCTTGTGCTTAATTGGAAAAAATGTCATTTCATGTGTAAACAAGGAATCGTCTTAGGACATAAGGTGTCGAAAGCGGGGATTGAGGTCGATAAAGCTAAGGTATACGTCATCGCCAAGTTACCTCATCCCAAAACCGTTAAGGGAGTTAGGAGTTTCCTAGGCCACGCGGGCTTTTATCGTCGTTTCATCAAGGAATTTTCGAAAATCTGTCGACCTATGACACACCTTCTCGAGAAGGATGCTCCTTTTAACTTCAATGAGGATTGTGTTAGAGCTTTCGAAACTCTCAGAAGGAAACTTACCGAAGCTCCCATTCTTGTTGCTCCTAATTGGGAATTACCCTTTGAAATCATGTGCGATGCAAGTGATTATGCTATAGGGGCCGTCTTCGGGCAATGTTATGACAAGCATTTCCGTCCTATCCACTACGCTAGTAAGACGATGACCGAGGCTCAATTAAAGTACACCACAACGGAAAAGGAATTCCTTGCCGTGGTCTATGCTTTTGAGAAATTCCGACCTTATCTCGTCTTAACTAAAAGCATCGTGTATACTGACCATTCGGCTATCAAGTATCTCTTAGCTAAGCAAGATGCTAAGCCGAGATTGCTTCGTTGGATGCTCCTCCTCCAAGAATTTGATGTCACCGTGCTTGACAAAAAAGGAGCCGAGAATCTAGCGGCCGATCATCTCTCTCGTCTAGAAGATCCTCACAAAGATGTTTTCGAGAACAAGGAAATCACGAAAAATTTCCTCTCGAGAATCTCGGTGTAGTGAATTCTAAAGACACCACCCCATGGTTTGCCGACATTGCAAATTCCCATGCGGGCAATTTCATAATCAAGGGTATGACGACACAACAAAAGCAAAAATTCTTTCGTGACGTCAAGTTCTATTTTTGGGACGACCCTTATCTCTTTCGGGTTTGTGCGGATCAACTCGTTCGACGTTGTGTTTTTGGTGCCGAAGCTTCTAATATCCTTAGAGCTTGTCACGAGGGACCCACGGGTGGTCACCACGGTGCTAATCTCACGGCTAAGAAAGTGTTCGATGCCGGCTTCTTTTGGCCTTCTATCTATCGTGATGCACACGCACTTGTGAAGTCGTGTGATTCGTGCCAACGTCAAGGAAAATCGTCTCAGCGTGATGAAATGCCGCAAAACATAATTCAAGTGTGTGAGATTTTAGACATATGGGGTATAGACTTTATGGGGCCGTTCCCATCGTCTCATGGTAACAAGTATATCCTCGTCGCGGTGGACTACCTTTCTAAGTGGGTGGAAGCTAAGGCTTTACCTACTAATGATGCTCGTGTGGTAGTGAAGTTTTTGAAGCAACTATTCTCTCGGTTCGGAACCGCTCGTGCTATTATAAGCGATCGTGGAACCCATTTTTGTAATGACCAATTCAAAAAGGTCTTAAAGAAATATGGAGTTAATCATCGTCTTTCTACGGCTTATCACCCGCAAACGAGTGGGCAAGTCGAGGTTTCGAACCGAGCTTTGAAGAGGATTTTAGAGAGGTCGATTGGAGAAAACCGTGCTTCATGGTCCGACAAACTCGATGACGCTTTATGGGCCTTTAGGACCGCTTATAAGACACCTATCGGTTGCACTCCTTATAAGTTAGTCTATGGGAAGAATTGTCATTTGCCCATTGAATTGGAGCACAAGGCATATTGGTCCCTTAAGCATGCAAACTTTGACTTGAAGACCGCGGGAGATCGCCAGAAAATACAATTGAATGAATTGGATGAATTAAGAGACAATGCTTATGAAAATTCATTAATTTTCAAATAAAAGACTAAAAAGTTTCATGATTCAAAGATTAAAAACCGGGTTTTTAACGTTGGTAATCAAGTGTTACTTTTTAACTCTCGACTTAAGATATTTTACGGGAAATTGAAATCTCGTTGCTCGGGTCCTTTCACCGTTACACAAGTGTTTCCTTATGGGACCATCGAGCTAGCTCAAGATGATGGTCCTAACTTCAAGGTGAATGGACATAGGCTTAAGCACTACTTTGGTGGGGAAATTCCTTCAATGGTTGACCTCGACCAAGTCACCTTCCCCAATGATAATTAGCATTGAGGGGATCGAGTCGAGCTCATGACTCGGTAATCATAAACGAGGTGCCTCGTGGGGGAGATCCCATGCGTATCCTTTTATGCTTGCTAAACCACTAATGAGGGGACTTGTACCCTTCAAACTCGTTGTCTCGTGGTTGTTTGTGATTGTGTTATCTAGATCATCATCATCATCTACGATTGAAGACTCTCGTGTTCGTTTACGTGAGCCTCCATCGTTTGCTTGAAGAAGTTTTTCACGAATCCATTGACATATCCTTTATTGTTCTAACAATTATCTTTTGGCATACTTAATAAACGGCTTTAGATATATTGTTAATCACCCTTTCCATGCTAGATCCTAAGCATTCGATTCTTCGTCTCTAGTATAGGGGCGCTCCACCTTTAGACTCGAAACATTGAGGACAATGTTTACTTTTAGTATGGGGGGTGAATAGGTACTTGCTTTGGTACGCCCTCACGCTGTCCAACCTTCAATGTTTTGTTTTTGTTGTTAATAAGGCTAAAAATGGCCCAATTTTAAAATTTTTCTTAGTTTTCATAAGTGATTTTAAGACACGAATGTATATTTTCCGATGGGTAGAATAAGAGCTAATTTTTGACTTGATGGGCATTTGGAGCCATTTACATTCCTTAACCCGCTCAATTCAAGTTTTGCTAGACTTTTATATAGGGAGCTTTAAAACGCGTAAGTCTTAGCCCATTCGGGTTAAGAACAAGAACTTTTCGCAAGTTCCTATAATTGATCCTAGAAAGTCACTTATCAAGGGAACTATAAAATGCATTCTCTAAACTTGAAAAAGTCCAAGAAAGTGCAAGATCCTATACGTGGCTTTGTTAGAAATACGTTTTACGTATATTAGAAGTATCGGTCACTCCACAATAATATTTATGTTGTAATAGCTCGTAGTTAGAAAATAGTCATTAGTTACTTATTAACTTAAGTAAGAACCGGTCCATGGGCTTGTCATGGACCGGCCCAAGCCCATGTTTGCTTGGAATTATAAATACCCCTTTCCACCATGGAAAGGGGTTGGTTGTTGTCATTTGCTAGTTTCCATATTAATAAAATACACATAGTTTCTCTCACTTTCTCTCTCTAACTTTCTCTCTCTAGAAATCAACAAACCCCTTCATAGATTCATTGATTATCAATATTCTACATTTGGTATCAAGAGCTATGGGGTGATTTAAGGTAGTGATTTGTGTGGTTTTTTAGTTTTTGATTGTATTAGTGTTCTTTAAGAAAAATCATCTTGATTCTTGGTGTTTTTGGTGTTTTTGTGATTGGGATTAGTGGATAAGTATTAGTTTTTACTTATTATTGTTGAAATCACAAAACTTTTTGGGTTATTTGGTCAAAATCTGGGCTTAATCATCATTTTTAAGGGTCGACTATTCATCATATAAAGTTTCTGATTAACCCAGCAAAAGTTCCGAACCAACAAGTTCCGGATCAAGAAGTTCCGGATCAAGAAGTTCCGGATCAAGAAGTTCCGGATCAAGAAAGTTCCGAACCAAGGAAACTTCCGAATCAAGAAGTTCCGGGTCTAGAAGTTCCGGATCAAGAAGTTCCGAACCAAGAACTTCCGAACCAAGAAGTTCCGGATCAAGCCAAAGTTCCGAACCAAGAACTTCCGAACCAAGAAGTTCCGGATCAATCCAAAGTTCCGAACCAAGAACTTCCGAATCAAGAAGTTCCGGATCAAGCCAAAGTTCCGAACCAAGAACTTCCGAATCAAGAAGTTCCGGATCAAGCCAAAAGTTCCGAATCAAGGTAATCTTTCGAATCAACAAAAAGTTCCGAATCAAGGTAATCTTCCGAATCAAACTTCCGAATCAACAAAAAGTTCCGAATCAAGGGTTATTTTGCTTGTTTTTTCAACGATTTTTTAGAGGATTTAATCTTGGTTTCCTACAACAAAAACACAACACAATTCACAAGCTTTACTTCACTGCTCGATCAACTGATAATCTCTGTTTCTTTGAAGAAAACAAAATGAATCCAAGTTCATTAATGCCTCAGATGACATCTCTTACGGATATCTCGATCATAACGGGGACTGATAGTCGTCCACCAATGCTTATCAAAGAGGTGTTTGAGGCATGGCAGGGCCGTATGATGCAATACTTGAAGGGCAAACCAACATACGGAAGGCTTATGGTCAAATCGATTTTGAATGGTCCACTCGACTATGGTACCATTGTGGCAAATAACGTGTCTCGACCAAGAGAATATGAAGAACTCACACCGGCACAACAACTCATTACTGATGCTGATGAAAAGGCTCTACAGACACTTCTCCAAGCTCTTCCGCATGATATTTATCGTATGGTTAGTCAATATACGGTTGCCAAAGATTTATGGGAACGTTTAAAGGTGTTGCTACAAGGTACGTCTCTCACAAAACAGGAAAGGGAGTGTCAGCTGTATGATCTGTTTGATAGATTCACGTACAGCCCAGGGGAAACACTACACGATTATTACTTCAGATTCACTACTCTAATGAATGATCTGAATGTATACAATCTTGTAATTACTCCATTCCAGGTTAACACCAAGTTCTTGAATACTTTACCTCAAGCTGAATGGGGTGAGTATATTACCGATGTGAAGTTAACCCGGGATTTACATAAGTGCAATTTAGATCAAATCTATGCTTTTCTTCAGCAGCATGAGAAGCATGTGATTATGCACCGTTCTCCTCGCGGTATGTACCCAGATTCCTTAGCTTTGATGGCGAATCAACCAAGCTTGTCACACAACAACACACCTTATATCTTAGGACATCAAGCCTATCATCCATCACCTTATATGACACCAACCTTCCCACAATACTCGATTCTACCACAACCACCCACCTCACATCAGCAACAATATCGGTTCAATGCACCTTCACCACAGTATGCTTCACAACTTCATCCAGCAAATGTTGCACCTTATGCTCAGCCTTCATATTCTTCTTATCAAGAGAATGCAGCATATCCAACAAGCTACCCTGATCAAATGAGTATTCCTTCTACTGATTATGCAGCTCATCCAGATCAAGCACTGTATTGTGATGATGAGGAAGTCCCCGTTCCTGTATTCCAACAAGGAGCTGACCCAGTTAAAGTGCTAACTACTATGTCTGCTTATCTCACAAGAACTTTAAGCAAACGAGGATACAGATGATCAGCTCCTACCAACAATCAGTTGAGGAATTCATCCAATTCTCGTCAACAAGCTACTATTGAGAATGGCAGGGTCATGGTTCAGCCAATTCAACCATATCAGGGGAGACCTTCCACTTCAACCAATGCTCGCACGATCAATCCTGCTCCTGCTCCAATGGTCAACAATCCCCCACGAGCTAATACAGGCAAGTTGAGAATGATTACATGCTACAACTGCAAGGAAGAGGGTCATATGTCCAGGGATTGTAAGAAACCCAAGAGGAGAAGGGATGGACAGTGGTTTGCAGAAAAGATATATCTGGTAAATGCTCAGGCGCAAGGAAGGGAACTTGATGAAGAGGAGCTTGCATTTCTTGCTGACCCAGGGATTGCTGAACAAGACGTTGTTACTACGCAGAATGCAGCTTACCAAGCCGATGATCTTGATGCGTATGACTCCGACTGTGATGACTTTCAATCTGCAAAGGCTGCTCTCATGGCAACTATCTCCAGCTTAGGGCCAGAAAAGAGATCTGAGGTACTTATTAATACCACCGATAATACCACTGATGCTAGTATTCAACCACATCAAGTTGTGCAAGAGAGTGCTGACTCGAATGAATCTTCGGTGGTGAGTCCTTCAAACGAGGAGACAAACAATGATAGCAATATCAATATGAGTCCCCAGACTTTGAGTGAATCACAACCGGGACCCAGTTCGCATACGCCTACTCCTGCTCAACAAGATTTGGTCATGGTTCCTGCTACATTACTTAGCCAAATGAATGCTGCACTCTTAGAAACCTTAGCTAAGAATAAGAATTTGTCTGATGAGCTTGCCTTAAGCAATGAGAAAGTTCAAACCTTGGAACTAGTGCCTTCGTCTAGTGTTCTAACTAATCTCGAATATGATCACTTTAGAAACAAACAAATGGGTCACTTGCAAGAAATCGAAAACTTAAGAGCAAATCTGTCTAATGAACTTCAAGAAAAGGAGTTAGTGGTCACTAATTTTCAAAAACTTCAAACGGATTTTGAATCACTAGAGTCTAAGAAGAATGAAATGGAGATTAATGCCACTAATAAGATTAGAAGTCTAGATTACTTGCTGTTAAGACAATACGCTGCTTCTCAACTAGTTCACTTATTTGATGCTTCGTTTAGAGAGTTTAACTTATCACGTCTAAAAGGCCTTCCCCCTAATCCACGGTATGCAAAACACGCTTTAAGACATAGTCCTAGACTTTATAATGCAACTCAATTAGGATTGGCTTTAGACCCGATTGTTTTTCCCGATGATCGAACAAGTAAGGATCTAGTTGATGAGGATCGGTCATACAATTCTGCAAAATATCCCGAGTGTGATTATTTTAAATTGAATAAGGAGCTTGCAAAAACGGATTTTAGAATTCGCTTCCATATGGACAAAGATCTCATAACAGCACCGACCTACATATTAGATGAAGAAAACCCTAGTACTTTTCCTACACTTGTCAATATGGAAGGTCCCAAGGAAATTCCAAAGGATCTTCCACCAGTTAGCACTGTATGGTTAAACTTGCAAGAGATTAATCAATACTTTACTAATTTTGACAAGGTCATTTTGGAACGTACGACTTCAAATGGCCTAAACGCCGGAGAATGTGCTTTCGAACATATGAACGAGGTGTTTAAAACTGAGATCAATCCGTTTGTCGAAAGTCTAAAAGGAATTTTTGCATCTCTTAAAGAAAATCTTGTGTTTGAAATTGGTGAAGTTCAAAAAGTGTTTTATGAAATGGACACCGCTTACGAACTACAACTAATTGAAAAAGAAAAGATTTTAACTGAATATGACCGATTCTTGTCTGCAGTAATCTCGTGTGATGTGCTTACTACTGTAAATGTTAATTATTCGAATGAGCTTACATCCGCTATGATTAATTGTGATGCTGTGAATATTTGTGAGGATATTTGTGATGATGTTTGTAATCTTTCTGTAAATGTTGCTGATACTGTAAATGAGGTAGATAATCATTCTTGTCACGAATCTAACGCTGAGTTTTTAAAGCTACAAGATTCCTACAATTTACTTTCAAAACGCTTTAATCAACTAGAACAACATTGTATATCTTTAGAATTAAAACAACAAACTCAAAATGAGAATCTTTTGATATCAAATGTTTGTGAAAACGGTGTTGAGACTAGTGACAAGATGATTGCAATTGTTAAGACATTAGAGGAAGAAATCATGAGATTGAAGAGAGAGGTATCATCAAAGGAAACATTAAAATTGGAACTAGAGGCTGCAGAGTCTAAAAACCAAGTCTTAGAAATTAGACTTTCGTCTGTTCTAGGGGAGATGGATCGGACAAGACAGGGATTATCCGCTCTTTATGGTTCACTAGAAGAACGCTTCGCTTTTAATGCGGCACAGCAACAATCTTTTGTTGAACAACTGAACCAAAAGTGCGAGGAAATCTCTGATTTGAACATCCTGCTCATAGACAAAAATATGGTTTTGGCTGAGTTAAAGGAGACACTTCTTCTCACCCGACAAGAAGTTGTTGATAAATTAGCTACCGACTCTGCACCGTCCACTAGTGCTCCAACAACCAAGTCAGTAGTGCTTTATAAGAATCCGCTTCATAAGAGAAACCAGGTTACCTATGATGATTATATGAGGAATGCCATTAAGCATGTCGATCTTCTTAGGGATATTTTAGACGATCTTTATGCCTTAGTTCCCTCAAGTAGCGACTATTATTCGGCTCATGAATATGTTAAGCGAGTTCAATATTGCCTAGCATATTTGCAATACATAGGTACACCAGGTTCTGCACTACTTAATAATAGGCCCATTGCTGTCACTCCATTTAATAAGACTCCAGGAGCGAAACCGTCATTGGCACAATCAAGTAAGGCACATTTAAAATCTGTTGCTAATATTCCCACTTTGCCTTCTACAGGATTAAAAGAGACTACTAAGGCTAAAGGATCGCCACTCAAGAAAGCTAAGATCAAGCCCTCCACTAGTAGTGCCACAAAGAAGAAAGTAGAAGTCCACAATAGGAATGCTAGTTCAGTTTTAAATAAAAAGAATCATGTTAAGACTAAAAGCTCTGCGCCTGTGCAGCAGCCTAAACCATTCGTGAATTCTGATTTAAATTGTTGGAATTGTAATGAATGTATGTTTTCCCAGCGTCATGATTTGTGTCTGATTGATCACGTTAATGAAATGAATGCTATTAAGAATGGTCTTGAATGGAAGCCAACGGGTAGAACTCGTGCCCAAGTTGGCTGGCAATGGCGTCCCACTGGTAGGACCTTTACATTAGATGGAAAAATGTGCCCTTTAACTAGGAATGCATCCATTGAGGTTAGGTCTGAGCGTCCTTTAGTTAGGAACAATCACACTCAAGTATGGAAACAGCGCCCTTTAATTAGGTCTGCCCCCACTATAGTGCCTATCAGTGAAGAAATACCTCAAGATCTAAGCCAACTAGAATCTACACCACCAATTAAGAAGAAGAAGGCTAGGAAATCTAAGAAACCTAGAGTTAGCAAATCTAAGATTATTAAATCTGTAGCTGCTAATAACAAGGAACACTCAGATTCCGATACCTCTACATTGTCTTTGTGTGGTGATATTTTCAGGTGGTCCAAATCATCCTGTGGTATTTGGACTCCGGTTGTTCAAAACATATGACCGGAAATCGCTCGATGCTCCGAAATTTCGTCAGCAAGTTTCTTGGTACGGTTAAATTCGGGAATGATCATATAGCAAAGATTATGGGGTATGGTGAATATCAGATTGGAAACGTGACGATTTCTAGGGTATACTATGTAGAAGGTCTTGGTCATAACTTATTCTCAGTAGGACAGTTTTGTGATTCCAACCTTGAGGTTGCTTTTCGACAACACACTTGTTTCATCCGCAACTTGGAAGGAAAAGATTTGTTGAAGGGATCTCGTGGTGCAAATCTTTATACTTTGTCCTTACAAGACATGATGGCCGCCTCTCCAGTATGTCTTCTCTCTAAAGCTTCTAAGACCAAGTCATGGTTATGGCATCGCAGATTATCTCATCTTAACTTTGATGCTATTAATCATCTGGCTAAAAACGAGTTAGTTCGTGGTCTTCCAAAGCTTAAGTTTCACAAGGACCATTTATGTTCCGCGTGTTCAAGGGGGAAAAGTACCAAGAAATCTTACAAGCCCAAAGCTGAAGACACCAATCAAGAAAAACTTCATCTTTTGCATATGGATCTTTGTGGGCCGATGAGAACTGAAAGTGTGAGCGGTAAGAAATTCATTCTGGTTATTGTGGATGATTTCTCAAGGTTTACATGGGTTAGATTTTTACGTACAAAGGATGAAGCACCGAAGGCTATCATCACTTTTCTGAAATTCATTCAGGTACGTTTGAATACCACTGTCCGCCGTATTCGTACAGACAATGGTACAGAGTTCGTCAACCAGACTCTTCGTGATTATTATGAAGGAGTTGGTATATCACATGAAACATCCGCTGCACGCACTCCACAACAAAACGGTGTCGTTGAAAGACGGAATCGTACACTTATGGAAGCTGCTAGGACCATGCTTATTTATGCGAACGCTCCATTGTTCTTGTGGGCAGAGGCTATTTCTACTGCATGTTTCACCCAAAACCGTTCTATCCTTCGGAAACGCCATGGAAAAACACCTTATGAGCTTTTACATGACCGTAAACCCGATGTTTCATTTTTCCATGTGTTTGGTGCTCTTTGTTATCCAAACATCAATAGTGAGAACTTGGGTAAGCTTCAACTGAAAGCCGATATAGGTATTTTCATTGGTTACTCACCGTCCAAGAGAGCATACCGAATCTATAACCGTCGTCTTGGCAAGATTGTAGAAACTATGGACGCAGATTTCGACGAGCTGACAGCGATGGCTTCTGAGCAACACAGCTCTGAACCCGCGCTTCATGAGATGGGAACCGGTGCTATTAGTTCCGGATTAGTTCCCAATAATCCTACTTCTACATCATTTTTACCACCATCAAGGCCCGAGTGGGATAAACTGTTTCAACCGTTGTTTGATGAATTCTTCGATCCCCCGACTGATGAAGTTCCAGCACCTGTAGTAATTGCTCCAATACCTGAAGTGGTTGCTCAAGTTAATGAACCTTTATCTAATGCATCTACAATTCACATTGAACCGGATGCACCTTCACCAAGTGATTCTCAAACTACACCTGAATCATCACCCCTACTTGTGCCTAATGATGTAGAAGAGGATTCTACTGATCACGACTTGGAATATGCTCACTTGCAAGAGCTTCCTTTCTTTGGTGTAGCGATCCCTGAAAACCCTTCAGCCGCGTCTACCTCAGAAGAAGCTCCTTCTATTGTTCACTCCAGACCACCTAGGATTGAAAACCATAGCACTAAATGGACAAAAGATCACCCGATTAGGAATGTTATTGGAGATCTAGATCGACCAGTCTCTACACGCCATCAATTACAAGAGAGTGCACTATATTGTTACTTTGATGCATTTCTCTCTGAAGTTGAACCCAAAAATTAGCAGCAGGCTATGACCCAATCATCTTGGATTGAAGCTATGCAGGAGGAACTAAACGAATTCCAACGACTAGAAGTATGGGAATTGGTTCCTCGCCCTGACAAGGTTAACATCCTTACTTTGTTATGGGTTTATAAGGTTAAACTTGATGAGATGGGTGCGGTATTGAAGAATAAAGCTAGATTGGTCGCTAGAGGATATAAACAAGCCTTGGGTATAGACTTTGAGGAATCTTTTGCTCCTGTGGCTAGATTGGAGGCGATTAGACTATTCCTTGCGTTTGCTGCTCATACGAACATGATCGTCTATCAAATGGATGTGAAGACGGCATTTTTGAACGGTGAACTAAGGGAAGAAGTTTATGTTAGTCAACCGGATGGGTTCGTCAGTACGGAGTCTCCTAATCATGTGTACAAGCTTAAGAAGGCTCTCTATGGGTTGAAACAAGCTCCACGCGCGTGGTATGATCTCCTGTCAACATATCTCATGTCGGAAGGCTTCTCCAAAGGCAAAGTGGACCCCACTCTATTCACTCTCAAGGAAGGCAACGACATGATTCTGGTACAAATTTATGTTGATGATATAATATTTGCTGCCACTAACATAGAATTGTCAAATCGATTTGAGAAGATAATGTCCACACGCTTTCAGATGTCGATGATGGGAAAAATTTCATTTTTCTTAGGATTACAGATTTCTCAGAATCCCAGAGGCATCTTTATTAATCAATCCAAATATGCTCTAGAATCTCTTAAGAAATATAACTTTGAAAATTGTGACCCCGTAGACACTCCAATGGTGGAGAAATCCAAGTTAGATGAAGATAGGAATGGGACTATTGTCGATCCAAAACTTTACCGTGGGATGATCGGCACCCTTCTATATCTGACTGCTAGCAGGCCTGATTTGCAATTTGCTGTATGCATGTGTGCCCGGTATCAGGCTCGGCCTACCAAAAAGCACCTACATGTAGTTAAAAGGATCTTTCGGTATCTAAAAGGAACACTTCATCGTGGTCTATGGTATCCGAAAGATTCCTCGATTGCTTTAATATCATACGCAGATGCCGATCATGCTGGATGTCAAGACACGAGGCGTAGCACTTCTGGATCTGTGCAACTCCTAGGAGATAGATTGATCAGTTGGTCTTCAAAAAGGCAGAAAAGCGCTGCAATATCAAGCACGGAGGCTGAATACATCGCCATGTCCGGTTGTTGTGCTCAAGTCCTTTGGATGAGATCACAATTAACCGACTACGGTTTGGGATTCAACAAAATCCCGATGTATTGTGACAACAAGAGCGCCATTGCCCTTTGCTGCAACTATGTTCAACACTCCCGGGCCAAGCACATAGACATTCGCTACCATTTCATTAAGGAGCAGGTGGAGAACGGAGTGATCGAGCTGTATTTTGTCACTACTGAGTACCAGCTCGCGGATATGTTCACCAAAGCATTAGATCGAGGACGAATTGAGTTTTTGATCGACAAGCTTGGCATGAAATCATTCACTCCAGCGACTCTCAAAGAGTTGGCAGAAGAATCAGCTGAATAGTCGTGGTAAACTATTCAGAGTATCCTTTTGTTCGTGATCATGTATATTATCGTAAATATATAAACGACAAAAAGAAAATACAAAAATATAAAACCAACAAAAACCATAAAAAATATAAAACCTAGAAAAACCATAAAAATTATAAAATCAAGAAAAACCAAAAATATTTTTCGTTTAAAACGGGCATGTCTTTTAGTACGGTAATATTTACGGCCTTAGAAATGTCGATTAATATTGACACGGTGCCATAAATAGAGTCCGTATAAAAGTTGTAATGTTTTAAAACATGCCCATCATGGCTTGTAGTTATTTCTGACTGCAACCCGGTTTTCATATTAAAGTCACGTATTTCCTTGGAAAACGTTGGCTCAGAACGGGAATTAATTTTCTCGGGCGTGATTTACAAGCCAAATCATGCAAAGGGATCAAGTTTACTTTATAACTTGGTCTAACACGAATTTGTGTACGTCTCAGTGCATTAATTTGTTAAAATAAGAGAAATCTTATTGACACCACGAATTAAAATTTTTCAAGATATACATTGGAAATGCCTTCATCAATATTTGACTCTTTAAACAATGACTACAGCTCTTTAAATAGAAAACGGGTCATCGTTTAAGGGGGAGAAAATATTAAAATCATCTTTGTCATTAAAATTGATTTTCAAAAGTGAATGTGAAAATTAAGGGCTACATGGTAATTGAGTGGTTTTGCTTTAGAATACGACTTGTGTTCGTTCTAAGTGATAGGCATGGATTTTAGATATTGGAGATATGCTAATAGATTGCGTTTGCTAAGTTGTGTGTAAGTTAAACAAGGGATAAGTGAAATGAAAAAGTTAGAAATAAAAAGGAAAAGAATAGATAATAGAGGGACTAAAGGTGATGTTTAATGAAATTAGTCAAAAAATTGACCTAAGTCAAAAAACAAAACACCCCGCCCCTCACTATTCCTGTTCACTGTTTATCTTCATCTTTGCCGCCATTGTTACACACACACACAAGAAATCAAATCACTCGTTTAATCCATCTAGATCCTGTTCTTTCGACTAAATAAGGTATATACATCAATATTTTAACTTCTAAATCCACCTTACTTATCATATAATTCTGTTAACAGTGCTCAATTAATCACTTTAATCCACTTAGGGTTTATGATTAAATTAGGGTTTATTAACTAGGGATTTGTGGTGGGTTTAGTGCGGATTAGTATGATATGCTGTTTATATGCCTTAGTTTGCCTTAGAAACTCACAAACGCGCTAGAATAATCATCTGAGTTTCGTTTGTAAAAGTTCCGGATGAACATGGATAAGAACTTCCGAATGAAGGATTTTTTCTGAAAAAACTTCCGAATGAGGAAGTTCCGAATGAAGGACTTCCGAATGAAGGACTTCCGAATGAAGGAAGTTCCGAATGAAGAACTTCCGAATGAAGGAAGTTCCGAATGAAGAACTTCCGAATGAAGGAAGTTCCGAATGAAGAACTTCCGGATGAAGGAAGTTCCGAATGAAGAACTTCCGTATGAAGGAAGTTCCGAATGAAGGAAGTTCCGAATGAAGAACTTCCGGATGAAGGAAGTTCCGAATGAAGAACTTCCGGATGAAGGAAGTTCCGAATGAAGAACTTCCGGATGAAGGAAGTTCCGAATGAAGAACTTCCGGATGAAGGAAGTTCCGAATGAAGAACTTCCGGATGAAGGAAGTTCCGAATGAAGAACTTCCGGATGAAGAAGTTCCGAATGAAAGAATGTTCCGGATGAAGATGTTCCGAATGAGGAAAAGTTCCGGATGAAGAGTTTGATTATTACTGTTTGCATGCTTTATATGTACTTGTTGTATTATGTTATGAAATGTGTTATGCTTAGAAGTAAGAATGATATATATCTATATGTTTTGTGCATCAACCTTTCATGTCTTATCTTAAGCAGATACAATGACTAATCCAACAGTACAAGCAATCCAAGAATCTAGAGAAGCCGATATTGCTAAAGCACGAACCCTTAAGTTTATTCCCAACAATTACCGGCTGAAGCAAGTCTCAAAATCCACTCACCATGGTTTTAAGGTCGCCATAGCCATCCTCGATAACTCTCATTTCAAGAACGCCCTTAGGAGTAGTGCCTCGGTGCCTTATGAGTATATGTATGAATTTTGGGCTACCAAGGAAATCACTTCAAACAAGATCACCTTCACCATCGACAACAAGCAGCAGACACTCACAATTTCAGACTTCCGTAAGATTCTTGGTATACGGGATACACCCAAAGGCATGTCATTCTCGAGGGATCCTAATAAAGATGAACTCGTGGAGTTATTTGACGCACTTGGATGTCCGGAAATACGAGTTGCGTCTGAGTTTACCACTGCTAAAGTAGGACAACCTTGGAGAGCATTGTTGGGTATTCTCAGTAAATGTCTTACACCAAAAATAAGTGGCCATGATGCTCTGCGCAGTCCGATAATAAACCTCTTCTATGGCATGTACAAAGCTGCAAATTCAGATTATGCTTTGTTGATATGGGAAGAATTCACCTTTCAACTCTTTTATAACAAGAAGCTGAAGACAAACTTCTTTCCTTATCCTCGGTTTATAAAGCTTATCATTAATTATTTTATGAAGAATGATGCTTCTATTGATAGGCGTGCAGCAGGTCGCTATCACACTGAAGAAGCTGATGATACTGTGGATCTGAGGCATGAAGGACCGTCTATTGGTGTGATTCCGGGTCCTATTCCTGATTACCTTCTCACTGATAAAATTAAGGGTTCTGCGGATTACAAGTTACTGCAGATAGAAATCAAGAAGCTGAAAGCAAACCTTCAGACTGGAGAAGACTCGTCTACAACGGTTAAGAGTAAAGGTAAACGTAAACAACCAGCTGCGTTACCTGAACCCGAAACCAAGAAGAAGAAGACAGAGGGTAAGAAGGGAAAGGGTAAGGATGATGAGATGCGTCTACGTGACGAAGAAGACATTGTTGATCCTACTCTTGATAAAACCGAGAAACAAATGATGAAGATTGCTATTCAAAGGAGTAGGAAAGATACTGGCGGTAGTGGTTCAGGTGCAAGGGTAGATATTGAGGATGAGTACGTGGAACCAGATGATGTTGATGAGTTTGGGTCACCTGAACATTATTCCACTTCGAAGGAGCCATCAATCCCTATTTCAGCAAGTGTGGAAAAGGAGTCTGTTGCTCCTACGATCATGGTGTCAACTCAACGCTTAGCAACTCAACCTCCACCCATACAACCCTTACCAACCAGACCGGCTTCAACACCATTTCTTCCACCACCTATAATTCCCATCCTTAGTACCGCAGTAACAACCGAGCCTCTTCAATCGACCCAGAGCAGCTCTGCAACATCTGCAATGGCTGCGTTAGTGATGGCTGAAATGTTTGACAAACATGTGGATACTCACAAACGAGAAATGGATGAACTTCGCCAAGAGTTGCAAAGACGAGCTCAAAGTGAAGAAGCATCTAGGAAAGCCCAAGAGGAGATGATTGCTAGGTTTGCTTCAGATATGGAGTTGACTCGAAAAGCACATGCAGAAGAACTAGCTCGGGTTAAGCAGGCTGAGGCTGATAAGCATGCCGCACGTATCACCAGACTTCAAGCGATGAGGGATAAATACAAAGAGCAAAAAGAAGCACTTGAAGCCTCTGTGAAAGAAAGAGTGCAAGAATCCGTTGAATCCCTAATGCCTAAACTGCGTGATGAGTTGAAGACACTTGTTGCTGACAACTTGATGATCAAATCATCCAATCCTTCAGAAGCCGCCTACAAGATTGCTTATGACCTGACGGATTTTGAATTGAAGAAGATCCTTAAGGCTCGTATGGTGGAACTTGGATCGTTTGATAAGTCTAGGATTCAACGGGCTCTATATAAATCCCTGAATGATGCTATCATGGAGGATGATAGGTTATTCAAAACGTTTGGAAGCGTGGTACCTTATCACATTCTACCTGAAGAAGAAAGGGAAGAAAGTGAGGAGGAAGAGGGTACTGGTGAAGAGGAAGAGGAAGAAGAAGGAGAAGAATAGGAAAAGGATGACGATGATGGTGATGATGAGGATAAGGATGAGGATGATGATGACGAGGATGAGGATGATGATGATGGCGATGATGGTGGTGATGGGAATCAGGAGAGTGCTAGGGGTAGTAACGGGGATGACAATCAGGATGATGATGGGGGTGAACAGCCGAAAGAGGGAGACAAGGTTACCAGCTCCAAGAAAACTGCTAAGACTGGAACCAAGTCCAAGAAAGATGCAGCACAGAAGGATAAATCAACATCGACGGAATCAAGACGAACTAAGTGGCGCCACGATGTGAATGCCACTACAACGTCATCGGTTCCCGGTACCTCTATTGCTGTATCTTTACCTATTACCACTAACCCCATTAGTTCTGTTGTTGTTGCTCCTGTGATTGCAGAATCAGTGACGGAACCCGAAGCTGCACAATACTCTCCAGTTCACGACACTGCCGAAATGCTTGAAACTGAACCAATAGATGTTCGCACTTCTACTTCTCAACAACAAGCACAACAATCTACGGTTCCTAAACCAAGCACACGAGACTGGGCAGACACGTTGGAGATAGACGAGACTACACCACCACAGGCTTGGATCACGGCAGCAGCACAATATGATCCGATCACAGACGCTGACAAAGATGTGTTGTATCTCCGTATCCGAAGTCCGATTGACTTATGTGCATTTCTTGCTCATGAGTATAAGACTTCGGTTACTCCATCGTTGGTGAAGAAAGCGCTGAATGATAAGAGGCTTCGCGCCAAAACCCGGTTGACCCGAATGGAGTTTGAACATTATGCTGATGAGATCCTGAAGGCTCTGAATACCGTTCAACGGCCAGGTCTTCATGAAACAGAAAGAGCTCCACCTCCAATGGATCCTGCTCAAGATAATCAGATTGCTCTTGACTTCTTTGTCACCAATGATCTTGTGTATCTACTGAAGGGGTCATCAAAGTACGCAACCTCCCTGACCTTACTGAAAGCTGCCAACTGGGGGACAATACCCTTTATCGAGGAAAAGGTAAATCGACTCTGGGTCCCAAAAATGAATCGTAATTATGATATGTATGCTGTCATAGGTGCATCTCATTGGGACGAACGAGTCCGAAGGGCATACAGGGGTTGCTGCTTGGTCAATTCTGGAAGCAATGTTAGATCCGACATCCGCATCTCGAGCATCTTAGGAATGAAAACTGAAGCCAAGAACGGCTATTATCATGTGACGGAGATTCGCTTGAAAAGGGAGGATGACAGGGAATACAAAATCCAGCAAGGAGATTTTTCCATCATTCGCCTTGAGGATATCGAAGATATGCTGCTTCTGATGACTCGAGATCAACTCACACATATTCCTCGTGAAGACCTGATTGCTTTGAATACATCACTTCGTATGTTCACACGAAGCGTTGTCATCAAGTCACGAGTTGAAGATCTTCAGTTGGGAGTCGAAAGCTATCAAAGGAAGCTCAACTTAACCCGTCCTGTGAATCAAGTGCTGCCTCAACATGTAGAAAGATGTCCCTATACCGGCATTTCTGTCCCGAATTACGGCATTTTCTACTTGAACAGTCGAGGTTTGATGAAGTTTATGAGGGTGGGGGAGCTCCACAAGTATAGTGATGGAACTCTTCTACAAGTCAGAGGAAAGTTGGAGCATCTGAACTCGGGTGGGACTTTGCCAGAGATGACGGAGGATTGGCATCCGGGTTACCGGCAGATGGCAAAGTACGTGATCAAGAAGATTGATCAAAAGCTCCGTGAACGTAGATTGATGAGGAGCTTGGAAAGATTCGTTGGTGGAAGACCGTATTTAGTGCACCACAAGCTACTGCAACGATCCATCTAAATGGGTCGTACATTTCAGGTCCACTTTATATTGGTTTTCAATTGTGAATATGTATATTTGTGAATATTGTGCTTGTATGGCTTGCTGTAGTGTTAAGGTATGATAATTTTTCAAGAATTTCTCACGAGATTCTAAATCTTTCAAAATATATCATACTAAAGCACTACAACTATCCCTTATTAACTTAAGGGGGAGCAATAACTTGTTCTATGGCCAAACATCGATTTCATTTTTACCCAAAGACCGGTTAATCCATTCAATATCCCAAATATTAATGGTTAACATTTTGGATAAGGGGAGAAAATGGGATTAAGGAGACGTAAGTGATACTTGGCTAAAAGATGAAAAAGACTTAACGATTATCCAACTTAATATGTGTAAAGCACGTATTAAGGGGGAGCGTTTTTGATGAACAAAACACCTAAGGTACAAAACTTTTGATTTCAATATCACAAGTACTTTAGGTGATTTTCAATGATTTTTCATGGTGGCAATTCCTTCCCAAAACACGCTTAATTCACGACGGATGTGGTGACAAAAGGGTGGTAGGAATAGGTTTAGTCCAATGATTCATCAGAGCCGATGGAATCTTCCCAAGGACAATTCCCTAGATAGAATTAGAAGTCCTAGGAAAGATGGAGAAAGAATGTGAACGTAGCTGAATGCCGACCAAGTACTTAAGCTAGCACTGGAACAATCACAACAAGGTGCTAGTGATGACGTATTGGTAAGCATTGAAGGGGTTGAAGAATGAAAAAGAAATGTAAAGATAAAGGGTGTAAAGAAAGAAGCCCTCCTTACAACTTTAGGCAGAAACCGGGTCAATACATATGCTATTGAGGTCATTTTTGCTAATGATTCTCGGTATTGAAGAAAGACATCATGGACCCAGTGATGCAATGCACAACCCTTCCCAGCTAACTCAAATATCTCTCAAAAGGTATTTGTTTTACTCACACGGAGATCAACACGTTATCTATTGGTTTATTCACTCCGAATAGACTGGTATTGAAAAGGTGGCACTCCTCTCCAGCCATCGCTCACTAAATCAAAACGCACAATCGAGTCTAGAGCCAAGAGATCATCAAAAGTCTCATTAGGACACTTTCCATTTATTCCTTGCTTTCTCACACACTGTGAAAAGTAAGAGATTTTTCATGAGTCCTACGCAATATTCCTGTAATATTGCCAGAACATCCGAGTAATACGTAAGTATTACAATGAAGATGGAAATCCTGCTTGAGCCAACATCAAACAAGCTCATGGTAGGTTACACGTGCGGTTCTTTTAGAACCAATCTTGTGAAAAACTGGAAGGTAACAGTGGTTTAATTCTTAATTGAACTTAAACTCGTTCCAGGCCTCTTCGCATTATCATATGATCTTGCCAGAACACTCAGAGTGACTCTTTATTGACCACAGTGACGAGTGGAAATCCTTCTAGTGTCAACATCAAACAGCACTTGGTAGGTGACGTGCAAGATTCTTTATGAATTAAGCTCGTGACAACTGGAAAGCAACGATGGTGAAAATCTTAATTGAAATTCACTTGTTCCAGGTTTCATGAATTGACGGCTTCTAATCACAAGGATAATTTATCCAAGTGATTCACTCTTTATGTTTGCAGTCAGCTTTGGACGGTTGAATAAAGAGAACGGGTTTACCCGCGAAATCCTGTCAGGAAGTTACTTAATTGAAACTATCCGTCACGGGTACGATATCTAATATCGTCCAACGGTCTTCACCGACCGGAGGTAAAATGCTACCGAATTAGAATAAAATGTTCAAAGCCATTTTATTCGTGTCGTTGTTGTGTACCTGTTAAAGACGGTGGCGTTGCTGTGTACCTGTTGAAGACGGTGGCGTTGCTGTGTACCAGTGAAGACGGTGGTGTTGCGGTGTACCTGTAAAAGTCGTTCCCACATGCTTATGTCTTTTGCAACAAAGTTCAGCAAAAATTCAAGAAAGTACAAGATGAAGTCTTCCGCTGTACCAAACTCTGAAGCTTTCGAGAATTCAACAAAAAGACGTAAGTGTGTGGAACATGAAGTCACGAGGAGGCAAAGTTCACAAGAAAGGCAAAGATCGCACGTGAAAGGCCAAAGAACGATGCTCTCAAGCCAAAGCCAAAAAGATCAAACCAACATATTCACAACAAAAGAAAGAAAAGAAGAAAAGACTACGAGCTAAAGAACGAAGACTTAGTATAGTATGCTAGGTTTAGAATTTTGTAACGTGGAGTGACCTCCCTTAGGGGGAGATTGTTAGAAATACGTTTTACGTATATTAGAAGTATCGGTCACTCCACAATAATATTTATGTTGTAATAGCTCGTAGTTAGAAAATAGTCATTAGTTACTTATTAACTTAAGTAAGAACCGGTCCATGGGCTTGTCATGGACCGGCCCAAGCCCATGTTTGCTTGGAATTATAAATACCCCTTTCCACCATGGAAAGGGGTTGGTTGTTGTCATTTGCTAGTTTCCATATTAATAAAATACACATAGTTTCTCTCACTTTCTCTCTCTAACTTTCTCTCTCTAGAAATCAACAAACCCCTTCATAGATTCATTGATTATCAATATTCTACAGGCTTGAAAACCCAAAACTTTGATTTGATATAGTCTTAATGAAAGCTAATCCAAATTTGGATTAATTTTGATTTGCATGGCTAAGTATTCACGAGTCTCTTTAATTAGAGGTCTTTATATAGTGAAGAACGAGAAGTGATAGAGTTAGACAGGTGATCATGCTAAACGTAGAACATGAAAATATTCTTTCAAAAACACATATGTTTTTAATTGTGGCTTTTTCTTCCCATAAGATCAATGCATTAGGAATAAAAATAATTGCAATAAGTAAGGTCGTACGATTTGAAAGGTTACTTAGCCTCTAGCGCAAGATCGTTTAAAAGTTGCTCGGGGTTGAATAGAGTTCATAACCAAGGCATAACTTATTGAAGCGGGACGCGAAGATTGGTGATTATCCAAAAAGGCTCTAACAAGGCATGAGGAGCCCTATTTTGTTGCTAAAGATCCACGATGATGTGAAGTATCATTATTCCTAAATCAATATGAAGGATCGAGACACACGACGAAAAGCAATTACTCCCCTAAAGATCAGGGAGAAAGTCTATCCAAAAAGACCCTTACAAGGTATGAGGATAAATATATCCAAGTCCGAAAAGGAGGCGGATCGTTGTATATCAAAGTCCAAAATAAAGATTGAAGAAAAATGATGAAGTCGTGGTCCAAATCTGAAGAATCTCTCAAACACGTCAAGTGAAGAAATTCCAAATATATGAAGAGAAGACAATAATTTCAAGAACGTCTTCCCAAGATTTGAAGTATGAATTACATGCCAAATATCGGTCCGAGAAAGGTCTCAAATCGTGAAACGAGTTATGCCAAGATATGAACTTAAGGAGATACACGAGAAGCCGTTTTAAAAGATTTTTTTCCTTCGGCTAACTATCAATTAAATCGTGCTACTTTGCTTTCGGACTAATAACTACTCAAATAAGTCAATATGAATCACTTGTGATCCATGACAAATAGTTAAAAAATGCTAGTAACCCATTTTCTTTTATAATAACTAGGATTTCGGGGAGAAAAAGTATTACACAATTTGGACGTATGAGTAGTGTTAGCATTGTGACTTGTACCAACAATGATCTCGTTTTTGCACTTAGCATGGAATGTATGATAATCAAGGATGACGAAGTTTACTCTAAGGGACATTTACTTGTTTCTATTCTTTGACCCTAAAAGTCACATTCGTGATGAAAATCATACATTATGTCTTTACACATCTTCGTAGTATTATTGCAAGTCTTTTACTTTTCAATAAAGGTTAATAAAATTGAACTTTGGTGATGCTTAGATACTTTATTCTAGCATTGCGTGAGGGCACGACAATGGCTTAGTATGGGGGAGTGATGAGATGGCATTTATACATGATCTCATCGTTCTTTTCGGGCTTTAAATGCATAAAAATGTCATAAAATACCATATATATGCTTGTGTTTGTTTACTTGTGTATTTTAGGTATGGATATCATGAAAAATACAAAAGATCACAAGAAACAAGGAAAAACGGACACGAGAAACGAAGCCGTACAAAGAACCGGGCCCTAGTTCATGAATTATTCAACATTTACCCTTGAAGACTTGAAGATATGCAAGATTGATCCTCAATGAATGAAGAAATGACACTTAAAACCCTTGTGAATTCATAATTACAAGATTGGTCCCTTAAGTTTGTCAAAATTACACAAAAGGTCCTTCAACTTTGAAGAAATGGAAATATTAGTCCCTCATCAAATATAATTTGTCAACAATGGTCCCTCATGAAGCCAAAGTTACATTGAAGACCTTTGAAGATCAAGAATGTCCAAGATCAGTCCCTCAAATATCCAAAAATGGCAAAAACAACCCTTTGAAACCTTTTGCCAAAGTTTTGTGCCAAAAATGTGAAAAGTAAAACTTCCAAAACAAAGGGAAGTCGTTTTTAGTGGCTGAAATACTTGTTATACACTTTTTCCCAAAGAACAAGGGCTCAACATGGGCAATTGAAACATTTGAAACAAAAATGCGGCAAACACAAACACAATCCTACAAAAACGGATCAAACCTTGTCACTGTAGCAAGTAAGAACCCAGTTTTTACATCACTTAAAACAAAGGGTAATTTTCAATTATCCTTACCCACACTTGATTCACACGCCCAGAAACCCTTCCCAGCCTTAAAACACTCACTCCCACTCACCATGTGACCCCACACCCAAAACCGTTTCACCCATCATGTGACTATTAGAATTGGTAAAACTCCCTGTTTCAATACTATTGATTATCCCATATAAATACATATTTAAGTCTTGCATAATAAGATAACTAATATGGGCTAAGCCCGATAATAATAACTAATGAATGAGCCGAATATAATTCGACTAATACTCCCCCGCAGTTAGAACGGGAGGTCTTCGGACATTCAAACTGGAACGAAACTCAAGAAATAAAGCACTCAGGAGACCCTTGGTAAAAATATCTGCATACTGAAACTGAGACGGAACATGTAAAACACGCACTTGCCCAGAAGCCACATAATCACGAACAAAATGTATATCTATCTCGATATGTTTAGTACGCTGATGTTGTACCGGATTAGTAGAAAGGTAAACGGCACTGACGTTGTCACAGTAAACAAGTGTAGCAGTATGCAAAGGAGCATGTAATTCCAACAGAAGATTACGAATCCAAGCAGTTTCAGCAACAACATTAGCAACACCCCGATATTCAGCCTCTGCACTAGATCGAGAAACAGTAACCTGACGTTTAGCAGACCATGAGAGTAGATTATCCCCAAGAAAAACACAATACCCAGAAGTGGATCTGCGGGTAACTGGACAACCTGCCCAATCAGCATCAGTGTATGCAGTGAGCTGAGTGGTAGTAGAAACATGTAGCTGAAGACCATGATCAAGGGTACCACGAACATATAGAAGAATCCTCTCTAAAGCGGCAAGATGAGGCTCACGAGGATCATGCATATAAAGACAAACCTGTTGAACAGCATAAGAAATATCTGGTCGCGTAAAAGTAAGATATTGGAGAGCACCTGCCAAGCTACGGTACATGGTAGAATTAGAATCCAGGTCACCGTCCAGACCTAACTTGGATTCAGTATCAACCGGAGTCCTGCAAGGATTGCACTGCTGCATATGAGCTTTCTCAAGAATCTCTTCAGCAAATTTGGACTGTGATAAAAATAAACCAGATGCAGCCCGTTGAGCAGAAATACCAAGAAAATAATTAAGAGAGCCAAGATCTGTCATCGCAAACTCGCCATGAAGATTGCCAATAATACGTTGTAGCAACGATGTAGATGACGCAGTAAGTATAATATCATCCACATATAATAACAGATAAGCAATATCCGATCTAAAATGATAAACAAATAAGGATGCATCTGTTTTACTCTGCTGAAAACCAATCCGTGTAGCAAAGCTAGAAAAACACTGAAACCAAGCTCGAGGAGCCTGCTTAAGGCCATATAATGATTTCTTCAAGTGACATACATAATCAGGTCTAGCCGAATCCACAAACCCAGGAGGTTGGTGCATATACACCATCTCAGATAAATGACCATGAAGAAAGGCATTCTTCACGTCAAGCTGATGAATAGGCCACTGACGAGAAACTGCGAGACTCAAAACTGTATGAATGGTAGCCGGTTTAACCACCGGACTGAATGTCTCATCACAATCAATACCCTGTTGTTGACTTCGTCTGTTGGCAACAAGACGAGCCTTATACCTGCTTAATGAGCCATCTGCATGAAACTTATGTTTGAAAAGCCACATAGAACGAACAACATTAACGTTAGCTGGACGGGGCACAAGAACCCACGTTCCGTTAGTAATTAAAGCATTATATTCATCTAAAATAGCATAATATTTAATTCCACTTTCACTCGAAATTGGGGATGTCCATAAATCCGAGTGAATAATGTCAAAGACAGACTCAACAGAAGACTCGGAACTATTAAATGGAAGCTTAACATGTTTACCTAATTAACACGCATGACACAAAGTGGACAACTTTGATTTATTACATGAAATTAACTTACTTGACTCTAAACGACGAAGCACATCTTCCTCGGGATGACCGAGGCGTCTGTGCCAAGTAGTGGAACTAAATGAAAGCAAAAAGATTGGAGTTTGTAATGGAGGTTGTTGAGTGACCGGGTAAAGGTCGCCCGTACTATCACAACGAAGAAGAAGCTTTGGGGTCTGATAATCTTTACAGAAAACCCATAAGCATCAAATTCAACAGAAACATCATTATCACGCGTAAATTTACGAATCGAAATTAAATTCTTAATTATGTGAGGCGTGACAAGAATATGATTAAGATGAAGAGGCTTATGAGATGTATGCAAGGAGCTATGCCCGGTATGAGTGACTGGAATAGAGTTACCATTGCTAACAAATACAGATGGATAAATGCTCGAATTACTAAAAGAAGTGAGTATACCTGTATTGTCCGTCACGTGAGAAGATGCTCCGGTGTCCATGTTCCATGAAGCATCTTGATGAGTCATAGTCTCAAATCTTTGCGGAAATATGGTGGCTTGAGATTGAAAAACATTCGGCGTGTATGCATAATTCCCATAATTATAAAAGTTACTGCCCTGTGGATATACAGAGGGATGCATTGGTTGTGGAACTGATAACTGCGTCTTGTGTTGCGTAAGTGGGCTTTGACCCGCTTGTAAACCAAAATAGGACATTAGTGGTTGGGCCACATAAACACTTGGACTTGGAGAATATGCATATTCTGGATGGGCCATTGGTGATTGTGAGCTTTATGATACAACTTGAATACGAAAAGCAATTAACGAGAAACAATAATGCGGTATGCGGTGGAAGCTAAATAACAAAATTTATTATATTAAAAAAATAACAAACAAGCATGCAATTGCGGCAGCAAGGGGTTGGGTGATTTGGGATTTTGTTATGGTTCACATATTGGATATACAAAAGTAATCACATAACCAACCAATCGTGAAATAGATGCGTGGGCTTTGGTTTGGATTTTATTGAGTAATGAAAGCAAGTATGCAAGCAGGAGGAGCAAATTGCTTGGTTTCTTTTTTTTTCTTTCTCTGATCGTGTAAAAAAGAAAAAAAAATTGATTAGGGTTTAATGGTTGGAGAAGGCTCTGATTACCATATTAGAATTGGTAAAACTCCCTGTTTCAATACTATTGATTATCCCATATAAATACAAATTTAAGTCTTGCATAATAAGATAACTAATATGGGCTAAGCCCAATAATAATAACTAATGAATGAGCCGAATATAATTCGGCTAATAGTGACAACTTATTCCCCAAGTACTGCCACGTGTCAAGATCAACAGCCCACACTCTTAGCTTCATACCAAAGCTACTTTAAACGGTTTGGATCATTTTGGACAGCTCACAACCAAGAATCATCTAGAAGACCTCAATGACAAATGTGGAAATTCACTTCTAGGGCTTGTGAATAGTGAATAGCTATCATTTGCCTATAAAAAGACTCCTCAACATGTGAGAGAGCTTTTGTTCTAGTTTTAGGCTATCAATCTTTGTAATCCCTTTTTAAGTTAATAAAATTTGATTTTCATAAATTTGTGAAATCTTGTTCTTGTTTATTAAAAGTTGGTGTTAGAATAGCCTACTTCTGAGTTCCATTTTCATGTTTGAAGGTTTTTGAGGCAAGGTTTTAATTGATAAGGCTTGTGTTTCAAAAATCAGAAAGTATTGGTTATTTGATCTCACTTTATTGTTTGTTCATCTTAGCAGCATTGGAAGCTGGTACTTGTTCTGCTAGTACCTCAGCTCAAACAATCCAGGGCCTGGATGTAGGTCTTGGAGGTTTGCATCCTTCTCCCTTTTCATTTTCTCTTTAAATTTCTGAATATTTATGATTTTTGTTTGATTGTTCTTGAATATGTGATTTTGTGGTTGAATCTGGTTTACTTATGTTGGTTTGATGTTATTGAGGTGTTGTTAGCTTGATTTGTGGGTTAAATCTTGATAATCATTTGAAAACTTGTCAAAACAGGTTATTAAGGGGTGTTTGGGTTAACTGCATAAGCAGGATTTATGGTTTGTTGAGTGTTGGTTTTGTTTTGTTATCTGTTGGTACATGTGTATCTGATATACTTGGTCACTTATTTGCATATTTTGTGGTTTGAAACACCTAGATAAATAGGGCTTTAAAATCTTGTTTACTTGATAAATTTGGCTTAGGTTTAAGGGACACCTAGATCTAATCATAGACTAGGGCTAACAAGTGATTAAACCTAGTTAATATCACCAGGGAAAGAGATTTGAGTGCCTGAATTTGGATCTGTGGTCAGTTAGATCAGCAAAGTAGGATTGTGTTCTTGTAGTTCATATCAGTAACCTTAATCTGCTTTGATCTTGTTCTTTACCTTGTTTCAGTGCTTGATATAAGTTTGTTTGTGCTTATTCATAGTTTATATAGCTTGTGTATGCATCCTGTTGAATTTGGTTGGCTTATTCATGCTATATCTGCTTATTTGTGCATAACTGCTTATTTTCCCAAGTCTGTGCAATATCTGGTGACTGTTTGATTAATCTGGGCTTATTGTGTGAACCAAATTGTGATTTTCTTGTTGATATTGACTCCTTGTGATTCACTGATCACAAGGGTGCCCCTGTTTCCAATTGAATCCAACTAAATCTCTCTAAAAAGCTTGGTCAAATAGTCAAAGCAGTGGGAACTCCTTTCCCCTGCTGCTAGCCACTGCTAGTGTTAATTGGGTTTCAGCTTATCAATAAGCTATAATAGCTTATTTTAACCAGCAACAACTTGGATTTTGTAATAGGTGCTCATTATTTGACCCATTTGTTCATACTGGAGCATTTGGTGGGTTGACCTTAGGTTTTGACTAGAAAACCAACTTAATTGACTTTTTCATAAGTGCTTATTGGTTCATTCTGGCTTATTGGTGTTGCTTATTGGAATTTTGTTGATTGATTTAGCTTATTGAGTTCATTTGTGATATTTTGCAAGTTGAATCAAGTCCTGAGGTGCCCTAAATCTCAAATCCGCTTATTTTGTCTTTTAATGAAATTGTACTTTGCATATTTTTGGCTTATTGAGTGTGCTTTTTCAAAATTTCTTTTTACAGATCTCTTATGCATCCCAAAAGAAGGTTGTGTGTCAAATTAGAGCTTATGGCATTAGCTTATTGCTTAATGGGCTAAAAAGCCCAATAAGGATAAGCTGTTTGCTTAATAAGCTGTGATAAGCTCACTTTCAGCTTTTGGGCCTTTAGAGTTTTGTGTTTAGAATTGAATTTTGAGTCAGATTGGGCTTTTCCAAGTCAATTGGGCAAAGTTTGACTTTTTGGGCTAACAAGCCCATTTAAGTGGACTGTTTTTGGTTTTGGCCCATTTGAGGGCCCAATAGGGGTATTCTGGTCATTTCACTTTCATTTTCTGTTTATTTAGGTTAAAATAAACTAGTCTGCAAGTTTTTAAAATTTTTTATAATTTTTGGATTTTTAATATTATTTTAATATTATTTTATTATTTTTTCAAATTTCACATTTTTCAACTTTTTACATTTTTCATAGCTTAAATACATTAAAATAAGATTTTTGCAACTCTTAGATTAATTATATCACTTTTAGATTAATTTTTATAATTATTTGAAGTTTTAATAGTTTTTAAATCATTTTAAATAGTTTTTATTAGTTTAAAATTTTCTAAAAATAGTTTTTAATCTTTTTAGGTCATTTTAGAGGTTTACCAATTGAAAAATCTTTATTTGGGCTTTTTGATAATTAATTTGATTTTTAGGGCTTTAATTAGCATTTAAAAATTGAATATTTAATTAATTAAAAGGTTTGAAAAAGTTTTGATCATTGGTAAACTCTTAGTTTATTTATTTTGATTTTTGGTGAATTTTTGGTAATTTTTAGAATTTATTTTTATTTTAGCTCATTTTACGGTTTTACGTTTTGTCGTCGTAGTAATTAATTTCACGTCTTCGTCATCCTCTTTTCTCATCCCCTTCTAACCAATATTAATCTCAAACCAATTACGAATTACTCACACACATATACCTCCTTCGGAAACAAACTTCATTGGATTATTAGTGCTTGATTTTCCTAAATCATCACTTAATACTTACCGCTTTTACGCTCCTTTTCCTAAAGGTCGTATTTTACCACAATCTATGGGCGAGAGAATCAAGAACACAAACACAAAAACAAACAATCATCCCATGGATCTTGATACCATTTGTAAGATGTTGTAAATCTTGTTTATGTTTTAGAGAGAGAAAGAGATAGAAGGATAGATGATTCACATACACACTTGAGAGAGAAAAATAAGAAAACACACTTTACTATGTATATTGTATGAGAAAACCACACCCTCTCCATCTAAGGAGAGGGTTTATATACCAAGACCATAAGATGGGCTTAGGCTTACAATTGGGCCGGCCATACAAGCATGGACCGGGCTTTTCCTTGTTTGATATATTAAAAGATATCTAGACTACGAGCTATTACTTAATATATTGTCGGAGTGACCGAATCTTCCTAAATACGTATAAACGTATTTCCAACAAGCTCCTTGTGAAGGATGCAAGGAACACACCACATTCACCATGAAATCCTGACTGAAACATGTAACTAGGATGCACCCATACACCCAACATGATAATATAATAATATGGCCAAAAGCTGAAAGGGACGCCACGAGCTATCACTCTGCCGTGGTGAAGTCATAACACTGGTGCCTCCATGTTATGGTTATGGTACCTCCATAACTAGGTGAAACTGGTCATGCATGTATATGCCTTAGGCATTAAACATAAGCAAATCAAATCATATAAAACATATACTGGGAAAAACAGTTGGCTGCATACGGGGAAATCCTAATAAGGAAATAATGTCCATACTAAAAGGACGGAGAATCCGTACCTTATGTCTAGTGAACGAAGAGGACGAACGGAAGAGAGTCCTACCTCGATCTCACTAATGCTACATAAATAATATACGTTTATAAGTGTTTTCATTACTGTGTACGTAACTGGTTTTATATCATGTCTTAGCTTGTTTTATATGTTCATGTCTTGTTTTACTGATTTTATCGCTATGCTGTGTTTATCAAGTATTCTGAATATTTTGGCTAAGTATTACTTGTATTTCTTGTATTATTATACTTGTTATGTAATAATAAGTAACTTTCTAAAAATAGCAGGTTCCCTAAAATAGAGAGTTTCCAAAAATAGAAAGTTTCCAAAAATAGAAAGTTTCCAAAAATAGAAGTTTCCAAAAATAGAAAGTTTCTAAAATTAGATTTACTGCTTAAAATAGATAAGTTTCTAAAAATAGAAAGTTTCCATAAATAGATTAGCTGCTTAAAATAAATAAGTTTCTAAACATAGAAAGTTTCCATATTTAGAAATAAGCTGGATTATTAAGCTAATAAGATAAGCTTAAGTTTTACTGATTAATATTCTAAGTCATGTAATTTATAGTATAGTTTATTAATTAATACATGTAAATTAGATAAACTATAAGTTATAAGATTTAATTAAATATAGCATGATTTAATTAAATTAAAGTGCATAAAATACTTAGGTTAACATGTATTAATATCTATATTAGTTATAACCTAAGTCATGTTTATTAATTAATTATATGTCATGTTTAATAATTAATTAATTACTTTATTCTAAATTAAGTAATGAAAATACTTAGGTTAAAATCATGTATTATTAATAATAATAATAAACCTAAGTCATGTCTTAATTAAATTAATTATATAACATGTTAAATTAATTTATTAATCTTGTAAATAATTAAACTTGTAAAATTTAATTAGGCTTACAAAATTAAGTCGTGAACCAGACCCGTGTGTTTAATCTCGACATATCGTGAACCGGACCGAACCAAACACCCATAAAAACAGTGGCAAACCGGTCGAGCCGGTTGCCCCTTTCTTCTCAAAACTACCACCCGCTTACGCTGGTGGTTTTCCTTGCTTCTCGGATAGCCAATACCATAAGGTTCCCACCGGCAGTTAGCCGGTGATTTCCCCTACGTGGAGTGAGTTCCCCCTGCTTGGTCAAATTAGCCACCGGCTAGGCCGGTGGTGCTTGTTTGTTTCAGCCGAGACCCCCAAACACCACAAGGACACCCCGACTCATGTCGGGGTCCCTTGTATCCTGCTGCCGAGCCACAACCAAGCAACACCGAGACCTATGTCTCGGTTTGTGGTGAGAATCAAGGACACCGAGAGCCTTGGCTCTCGGTTTGGATGTCGGCCGAGCAAATCAACCCAAAACAACCCTTTTTAAATTTCCCCACCATGATTATAACAAGTTTTTAATCTTGTTTTTAATTCCCATAATCATATGTTCATAAAAAAGTAAAAAGAATTAAAAGAAAGGTTTTACGGATTACCAAACGCATGGAAAAGATGGAGAACGATCTCACGAACACACTCCTTGAATTCTTTAACTAAAAATCAAATCAAACAACTTCTTGTTGTTGATCTTGCCGGCGGCAAAGGGAAGGAAAAAAGGGAGCTAGGGATTTTAATATTTTGTTGAAACTCTGTAATTGCAAAAGATTTTCCCCTTTTCTTATTTTGGTAAAATTTAAATGGGCTAGGCCCTTGTACTCTTTGATGTTCGCGGCTAGTAGGGCCCACATAGGGAAACCCGAAGCCTTTCCCGTGTCGACTATATTACGTGTTCGTGTGTTCGTTTTTACATGTTACGTATTTATTAATTTTCCATGTTATTACCAAATACTTGTATGTAACGATCTCTATCGTAATGATAATATATGAAAGTACATAATTATATGTTCGTGATTTCATGTTCATGCTTTTATGTTCGTGCTTATAAATATTGTTGATAATAATTACGGTGTATTAACACATACTTAATACTTATCGTGTAATAACACGTACGTAATTCTCGTAATTAATATTCGTGACACGTATTCATGTTATAAAAGGAAAGTTTTAATCTTGTACGTACGATTATTAGTGTACTGTTCATGGTAAAAGCATGCGGGGTTTACAACTCTTCCTCCCTAAAAAGAATAATTCGTCCCCTAATTATAGATAAAGTAAACTGAAAGAGAAACATACCAGAATCAAACTGAGAGGGTATGTAAGATAAAAGGACATGTAGGTGAAATGGTAGAAGGAACGTGGAACGTGACATGTCTTGAAAGGACATGGACCGTGACTTGACTGAAGAATCTTATTGAATTATGGAAGGATTAGAGGATAAAATCCGGATGGACTCCTCCGTTTCCAAGTGGCTTCCCTCTCGAAACGGTTCCTCTACTAGATCTTGACACATACGATAATCTTGGTCCTCCTGACCTTGACTTGAAAATGTGTAAAAGTTCATGGTTATCAACATAAGATAGATCCCATGAATTTGAACGAGGAATCAACAATTAACGTGCAAAGGTAACTGAAACGTTATGTTTCAAAATAACCTCAAATAACTGGTAATAGTAACGTATTAGCAATGATGCGCGAGACATATTGAAACATAGTACGTGAACAATTGTGAACGTGATACGAGAACAATTATGAACGTGATACGTGGTGATATAGTGAGTGTAATGTGAGAAAACATATGGTGATCAACGATACGTGTAACATATCGTGAACGTGATAAGAGGGACGTGGAATGACATGTGATACATATCGTGAACATGGAATACGGCGGCGGTAACGCCAAATGCTATAAGGAGAGACGTGGAATGTGACGTGAAACGTGTATCTGAGGATAGAGAGTTATACTCAACTTGAGTCTGGTCTCCCAAGTTCTTGCAAAACTTCCCATAATGAAAAAAATGGACGTAACATCGTAAGACAGGATATGATCATGAACGTGAATAGTGTCATGAATGTGAGCATGAAAGCAAGTCATAAAATTAGAACAAGGACGTGAGCATAAATAGGGAGTACAAATGTGAACCTTTTTCTGGCCCGATAGCTGAGGGATTACCAAGTGATCGGATGAGCCTTGGCTAGAACATGTCCGATCAATCTGTTGGTTCTGGAATCCTTGCGGATGTAAGGATTTTGCAGTCTTGATCAAACTATTGGAAATAACTCAGACAGCATCGTGATTCTTCTTAGTTTGCGTTAATATGGTAACCAAAATTCATGGAGATCTTGTCCCATTTCTATTCACAATTTCAGATGATGGAAAAACATCCTAGTCTGTTTGTGTTCTATCTTAACCTGTTGGTATGTCAGGTACTTAGATATGAACGTAACTGTATCTTCGTTCGTAGAAACTTGATACATAGAAGTTTCTAAAACTATGCATCTCCGAAATTAGACTTCTCTTATCGTAGAATTTTCTGGAACACCTAATGTAGTGTAGGGTTCTCACCTTTACGCATAAACTGAGTCATGGTATGATTAACCTTGAGAATCCATGTGATTCAGCGTGTTACTGTAATCAACCAGAATTTATATTGGAAAATTTCAGGGTGAAATTTCTCTTGTCGTAGAATTTGCAACATAGTGCAAAAATTGTCTTCCTGCTCTTCTCTAGGCTTAGAGAAAATCAGGTTATCCTTGATGAAAACACTGACGAATTTGTTTACGAGTTCATGGAAACTCAATTTATTAAGTCCATAGTGATGTTGGGGCATTTAAGAGACTAATACAAAATCATGAATCTAGCATGACTGAGTTGTGTACGGATAGCAGTCATGGAAATGTCTTGCTCTTTCCCTCGTCACTGTGGGCAACATGATCATGAATTCGATCTTGGAAAAATGTTTAACACCCTAAAGTCAATTGGACATGTTGTCAATACGTGGAGGAGAATCACGGTTATGAATGGTGATTTGTTTAAATCGACGATGGTCGACACATAAGCTCATGGTATCGTTCTTCTCCTTGAAGGTCTTCTAGAATGTATGGGAAGATTTTGGAATAATCGACTGGTTATGCGTAAAGGCACTTCAATGGTCGTGTCTTAACTGACACCTAGAAAAATTAGCAGTCATGGCTAACAAGGCACGTGCTTGGAAAGCATAGATAATTGTACAGATTTTCCTGATGGAAAACCATGCTGAATGTATTCAGGAGCCTAAATATTACTGTACATAATCATGAATCGTAGCATGGTGTGTTGTTCGTAGTCCATAGTTAGGATTAAATTCAGCTCGCATCTATCCGAGGAAATGCGTTAGGAGCTTGGATCTTATCGTTAGGCTGAAGGAAAACCTTCATATACATGGGGAATACGAATGGTTTCCTTTATGGTCATGAATATATGAAATATGGGTGCAAGAAATGAAAGTGTCATCGAGAAAACGTGACATATCTCACTGATACGCCGGTGATGGTACTGAAATTCTTGTGGCCTGATTAATACATGGAACAACGAAATGGATATACCCTTTGGAGGGTACCCTGAATTTCTTAGGGATGTTCCAGAATTTGACGTGAGTCATGTATCTTGACTCGTGTCTTGGACATATAAGCATGACATGTGTCTTGACTGTGTCTTGACATGTATCTTCAGAAAGTATACATGAGACGTGTGTCTTGACTGATGTCTTGACATGTGTATCGAGGTGTGAAACAACTAGAACTACAAATATTAGGTTATTATGCCAGAATTGGCGGATCGGTTGGATTGCTAATCCTATTACTGATCACGTCCGCGGCCGGAACTTCTGTTACGATTGCTAGGATAGTTGCTGTCACAGTAGTGGTTACTATTGTCTTGTCTATCAGTTCCATGACGGTCATTCTCATGACTGTGATTCATGTAACTATTCAGCTGAGTGGTCGGCTGGAACCGGTTCGCACTCATATGACTGAAACGACAACTGAATGACGTGTGACATGTAACTAAGAATTAGGGACAATGATTGATGGGTATCATCTGGTGGTGAAGCATCTTCTCGTCCGATCGCTTTGATCTAACGCCTTTGTCTTCGTCTTGTAAGATCTCCAGGTTGTGAACAACATCAGCATCTCGTAGCGTCTCTATAATCTGCAACATCAACCCTTAGTAACATCTCCAAGCTATGAGTGGCATCAGCAATTTGTAGAGTATCAGCAAGTGGAATACGCACATGGGATACGGTACATGGAATGCACATGGAATGCACATGAAATGACCGGTATGGGGTCGATCATCTAACATGATTTTTAAAGGAAAATAATTGGATAAACGGTTCGAAAGACCATCATGATAACCTGGAAATGCCAGTATATACCTCATTCTGGTTGCATAGAGAAATGCTAACATGTGGTTAAATGAATTTCAACGATGTTTTTCCGGAAAGCATGATTAATGAAAACCAACCATGACTATCATGAAAGCAGGATTTAAATGAATTCCAACAGTGTCTTGCATGAAAGCATAAACAACAAAAGAGACGTATGACGTAATCAACATGAGGCGAAATCATCATGAAGAAACATGAAACAACTTAACATGAAGGAGTGTATAACATAATCAGCATAAAACTGAAGTTAACAATGATAATATGAAAACATACTTGACATAAACTAACATAGTAACTTATGAGGGAACATGAAAAAAAAATTATGCCAATAAATCATGAGAAAAATTTTATGCATGAAAACAGTGTGTGAATGCATGATGCAGTTTATAAAAACCTTTATATGTGCGAGGGCAAACGCCAATGGTCAGTTTACCCAAAACAAAAGACATGGCGAGGGGACGCCTATGGGTCAGTCCCAAAGTTAAAAGTTTCGATAAAAGCACATGCGACTAAATAAGGCCAGTTCTGTACCAACGATTACTTAGTCAAAATTCCTGCAACAATGATACATGAAACATAAATAAGCAAAAATCATCTGTCAAAACTTATCAAAAAAAATTTATGTGACTAATTATGAACTACTGGGGTTCAGTCCACATAGCCACAGTTCACGAGGAACATCATGCATGAAACAATGACACATAACTAAATATGAATGACAGTTGTCCATCCATATTAGTAGAACAATATGGATGAACACATCAAGGTTAAAACATCAACGTGCTGAAAACATCATGGTTAAAACAACAATGCGATGAACACATCAATACGTGGAACAACAAGCGTTGGCTTAGGAAGCTCCTAGTGACTACCCACTAGTCACAGGTCAAGTTTTAGAGCCTACAACTCGAAGCCTTGGGCTCTGATACCATAATTGTAATACCCCACTTTGATAAGTGGACCGTTACACGTAATTATGGCGTTTCATCAAAGGATACAAGGTAATATGTAGAAAAACATACATGACCATAGGGAAAACCGGAATCAAACATCGGTTCCCAAAGTAAGCCCAAAACATAAATAAAGTAAATGAAATGAATGAAAGACTAAACAGGCATAAGTATATGAAGGCAAAAGGAGCAGAAGTCTATGGCAGCTTCCATCCTATGCACATCCTCCAAATGCTCGAGTCCATCCTTGGGTACCTGCCGTTTTGGGACATGGAAAGGAAAGTAACGGCTGAGCATAACGCTTAGTGCACGGATATACGACATAGTATGAATGGCTGAAACATAAATAAGACTAATAGCAGCAGAAATGTATAAGTCCTGGAAAACCTAGTTGTTTGTCATGTTAATTGGTTTTAGTCCTGAAAACATAGCTTATGTTACTTATGAACATCTGTATTAGTTAATGTACCAAAAGCCAATATAGGTCATGAGGTCAACAACGTGCATGAATACTTGGAGGGGTGACCTCATCATGCAAATTAGAGGGGATGCCTCTAATTAACTGGTAAGTGGGTAGGAGGGATCAGCTCCTTGTGAAGGATGCAAGGCACACACCCCGTTCACCATGAAATCCTGACTGAAACATGTAACTAGGATGCACCCATACGCCCCACATGATAATATAATAATATGGCCAAAATCTGAAAGGGACGCCACGAGCTATCACTCCGCCGTGGTGAAGTCATAACACTGGTGCCTCCAGTGTTATGGTTATGGTACCTTCATAACTAGGTGAAACTGGTCATGCATGTATATTGCTTAGGCATTAAACATAAGCAAATCAAATCATATAAAACATATACTAGGAAAATAGTTGGCTGCATACGGGGAAATCCTAATAAGGAAAGAATGTCCATACTCAAAGGACGGAGAATCCGTACCTTATGTCCAGTGAACGAAGAGGACGAACGGAAGAGAGTCCTACCTCGATCTCACTAATGCTACATAAATAATATACGTGTATAAGTGTTCTGATTACTGTGTACATAACTGGTTTTATATCATGTCTTAGCTTGTTTTATATGTTCATGTCTTGTTTTACTGATTTTATCGCTATGTTGTGTTTATCATGTATTCTGAATATTCTAGTTAAGTATTACTTGTATTTCTTGTATTATTATACTTGTTATGTAATAATAAGTAACTTTCTAAAAATAGCAGGTTCCCTAAAATAGAAAGTTTCCAAAATAGAAAGTTTTCAAAAATAGAAAGTTTCCAAAAATAGAAGTTTCCAAAAATAGAAAGTTTCCAAAAATAGAAGTTTCCAAAAATAGAAAGTTTCCAAAATTAGATTTACTGCTTAAAATAGATAAGTTTCTAAAAATAGAAAGTTTCCATAAATAGATTAGCTGCTTAAAATAAATAAGTTTCTAAAAATAGAAAGTTTCCATATTTCAAAATAAGCTGGATTATTAAGCTAATAAGATAAGCTTAAATTTTACTGATTAGTATTCTAAGTCATGTGATTTATAGTATAGTTTATTAATTAATACATGTAAATTAGATAAACTATAAGTTATAAGATTTAATTAAATATAACATGATTTAATTAAATTAAAGTGCATAAAATACTCAGGTTAACATGTTGTAATATCTATATTAATTATAACCTAAGTCATGTTTATTAATTAAATATATGTCATGTTTAATAATTAATTAATTACTTTAGTCTAAATTAAATAATTAAAATACTTAGGTTAAAATCATGTATTAATAATAATAATAATAAACCTAAGTCACGTCTTAATTAAATTAATTATATAACATGTTAAATTAATTTAATTAATCTTGTGAATAATTAAACTTGTAAAATTTAATTAGGCTTGTAAAATTACGTCGTGAACCGGACCTGTGTGTTTAATCTAGATATGTCATGAACCGGACCGAACCAAACACCCATAAAAACAGTGGCAAACCGGCCGAGCCGGTTGCCTCTGTCTTCACAAAACTGCCACCGGCTTACGCCGGTGGTTTTCCCTACTTCTCGGCTAGCCGCTGACCATAAGGTTCCCACCGGCAGTTAGCCGGTGGTTTCCCCTGCGCGGCCTAAGTTCCCCCTGCTTGGTCAAATTAGCCACCGGCTAGGCCGGTGGTGCTTGTTTGTTTTAGCCGAGAACCCTAAACACCACAAGGACACCCGACTCATGTCGGGGTCCCTTGTACCCTGCTGCCGAGCCACAACCAAGACACACCGAGACCTATGTCTCGGTTGGTGGTGCGAACCAAGGACGCTGAGATCCTTGGCTCTCGGTTTGGATGTCGGCCGTGCAAATCAACCCGAAACAACCCTTTTAAAATTTCCCCACCATGATTATAACATGTTTTTAATCTTGTTTTTAATTCCCATAATCATATGTTCATAATAAAGTAAAAAATAATTAAAAGAAAGGTTTTACGGATTACTAAACGCGTGGAAAAGATGGAGAACGATCTCACGAACACACTCCTTGAATTCTTTAACTAAAAATCAAATCAAACACCTTCTTGGTGTTGATCTTGCCGGCGGCCAAAGGGAAGGAGAAAAGGGAGCTAGGGTTTTTAATATTTTGTTGAAACTCTATAAATGCAAAATATTTTCCCCTTTTCTTATTTTGGTAAAATTTAAATGGGCTAGGCCCTTGTACTCTTTGATGTCCACGGCTAGTAGGGCCCACATAGGGAAACCCGAAGCCTTTCCCGTGTCTACTATATTACGTGTTCGTGTGTTCGTGTTTACATGTTACGTATTTATTAATTTTTCATGTTATTACTAGATACTTGTACGTAACGATCTCTATCGTAATGATAATATATTAAAGTACCTAATTATATGTTCGTGATTTCATGTTCATGCTTTTATGTTCGTGCTTATAATTATTGTTGATAATAATTATCGTGTATTAACACATACTTAATACTTATCGTGTAATAACACGTACGTAATTCTCGTAATTAATATTCATGACACGTATTCATGTTATAAAAGGAAAGTTTTAATCTTGTACGTACGATTATTAGTGTACTGTTCATGGTAAAAGCATGCGGTTTTTACAAAGTATGAGGAGGATTCTATTGGTTTTTGGGTGATCACCAGGGCTGGAGGAAAGGTACATACTTTTACTTCATTCATTTCTTTGTTTGCTAGCCTAGATAGAGAGGATGTAGAAACTATTTGGAGTTTGCTGAAGGAGAAGTATGAGGCAGAAGCTCCTTCCTCCTTGAATGGAATAAAAATCTGGACAACATTTCAAAGAATGTTTACCCATGATGTTAAAGATCCAGTTTGGTTAAATCTAGATGATTTGAGTTGCTTGAAGTGGCATTTGTATTCAGCTGCTGGTGTGTTTTATTTGAGTACTACAAAGTTTGCAGAGTTCTTGTTGATAGATGTGAAGTATCCACTGTCACATGACTTGTTGAAGAAGTTGATCACTACTAGACTTGAAGTTGACTACACTAGTGATGTTAGCATGGACTTTATGAGATTCATATATTCTCATATTCAGGAGTAGGTTTTATTTGTAAGTATCCTCTTTGTATTTTATTTTTATTCAGAAACTTGAACATTAGTATAAGTATCAACTTTAGGGGAGGATTGTTGGGAATAAAATTAGCTACATCACTATGTCGCTGACAAAGGGATTTCAGACACTGACAAGAGTTATTTAGGCACTGACAAGCAATATTCAAGCGATGACAAGAGAAATCCCAGAATACTTAGTCAACACGTTTTTTATATGTTAGGAAGATATGCATTGTATATTCTATTTTCTATGTTTATCTTAATATATCTTCCTAGAATAGTTGGAAAGTTTGCTTATTATACAAGACTCCTTATGTTATAAAATGAGGTCTTAGGGTTTAGGTTTGATATACGTTTTACACTTTCATCATACGCAAAGTTTAATCAATCAAAGTGAAAGTTTGGTTTATATTATGTTTAACATTGTTCTTTGTTCTAAGTGTTAAATTCCGCATAACACTTAGACTGTTGTTAACACAAAGTTTCTCTACGTATTATACTTTATTCAATCTCGATAATACAAAGCTAAATCGATCTAAGTTTGGGATCAACACGCTAGGCTTACCATGGGAATGTATCACACGATTAGACTCCATCGTGAGAGTAAGTAGTCGGTTTGATTAAGATAATCAGTGAGGGTTTGAGTATTAAGTAAATCTATCTTTGTGGAACCTTGGGGGTTCCTTATATACCTGGTGAAACTGTAACTATGCTTCCCTATTCTTTCAGACTAAGCAAGGTATAATTACCATATACACTGAGATCTTTATCATTTAAATAAGGAGAGTGTATCATTTACTTGCTTTCTATATTCTAAACTAATTATAGCCCGCCACCCCTTTGTTTTAGGAGAATCATAATTCTAATTAAATTATGATTCTGTTTAACCCTAACCACGTGCTGTCAGAGTGCGGCTTACGTGGAGCTGACTGCGACAGCGACCTATTGGGCCTTATGGGCTTTGGCGTTATCTGTTTTAGCCTATTTACAAAGGACTGGATACAGGTAGTACCCGTGAGATGGGATTATAGCCCGACTAAAGACTATACGTGATCAGTCGAGTAAGGCGAAAAAGGATCTTCGTGGCCAACCCATTGTAATTCCTGTTATCTTGGTTTAATCCTTCCAACTCATTCCTTTACTTACTTAGTGTTTGGTATCCAGTTATATTATGTAGTTTAATTTATATGTTCATAATGAAGATCAAGTAATATCACATAACCACATATAATGACTTCACAAACTAAGTATTTAAAGATGAGTTAAAGTCGGTGAAACTATTTAAACAACCTCCTACCTTTCAGTTTTATGGTTTTTATTAATTTGTTTTTGTTATTAAAAAATTGAAAGAGTAATTTGATGGAGAAGAAAACATATAAAAAATGTTGGTCAAATTTATGAAATAAACAAGAACTTGAAAAGAAAAATAAGGAACTAATAAAACTTTAGGGCTTAATTTTTTAAGTAAATTAGAAGATATTAAATGAAACTAATAATTTTTTATATTTTTTCACTAAAATTAGAAAATAAACAAATACTATCTATTATTCATATTTTTAGACTTTATGTTTTAAACATGAGATGGGTTATTTTGAATACTTTGTATCCTTTGGATACAAGAGGACCAATCTCTACCTTTCATCCACCAAAGATCAAGGGCTGGGATTAATCACCTCTTTTTATCAATTAAAAAAACGGAGGGATAATTTGGTCTTTTCACCCCTCCCACCTAACAACACCTCCCACATCTCCTACACCGTCTTTGTTTAGATCTACTCATATAAAACACACACACACACAAAGCACACACACATCCTTATTCGATTTATCATTTCAATCTAAAAACGAGGATTTGATCCATCTTCGATCTATTATCTCATCACATATTTCGTATTCAATCACCTCCTTCAACAATTCGTTAACATCAGGTAACATCATCATGATTAATATCTTTTTAGCTTATTTAGTCTAAATAAGCTTATTTTTAAGCTTATTTGACGTGAATTTATATACGATTTTAGACTTGATATGAATAAGGTGATAGCTTTTTTAGCTTTTCAATTTATTTATTTTTATCATTATTTTGATGTGATTATGGATGTGTTAGCTTATTTGATGTGTTAAGCTTAATGTGAATAAAGATTATTAGGAGAGTTAAAGAAATAAGCACATGAATTAGAATAGAGTTATGTGAATAAGCTTATAAATTTGTTGAAGTTGTAGGACAAACATAAGGTGAGGTTATAGAATAAGCTTACTAGGAGAGTTGTGCTAAAAATGTAGGCTATACTGAACATATGTATCATATATGATACCTCCATACATAAATTTGATAAATATATCATATATGATATATGGAGGTCTCATATACGATAATATGATAATGTGCTTGAAAACAAATACAAGCAAGTATGTGATCTCCTGGTGGGTAATTAAAAGTTAATTTTGTATGTATTATCATATTTGATAATCTGGTTGAAATTCAGCTTTTGTAATATATCGTATTTGATAATCTGGTTGAAATTCAGCTTCTATAACATATCATATTTGATAATCTGGTTGAAATTCAGCTTCTGTAATATATCATATTCGATAATCTCGTTGAATCTATAGAAACGGTAGACGCGGGGGGGGGGGGGGGGGGGGGGGGGGGTGAATATGTTTCTCATTAAGATTTTTAAACTTTTTGTACAATCCACTGATCGCGGTTCAATAAATATGAATGTGGTTCTTTATCAATAAAGAGTCGCGGGTTCAATTAATGAGCCGCCAACAATGGACGAAAAGCATTATTATCTTTTAAACCTCAAAAACCTTTTGTATCAAACACCTGATCAAGCTTGACTTAGTATGAGATGTGTTTGTTGTTGATAACGACAATAAAGAACAAGTAAAAAACAAACAAACACATCAAATCAAGATTACATTAAGAAATAGTATAAACACTAAGCACACACGTACTAAGCCTTAGGTTTTCCGCAACTAAGATGTTTAGACTAAGGGATGCACACTTGACCATAATCTAAACATGAAGCACAAATGTACTAAGCCTTAAGTTTTCTGCAACTTAAATGTTTAGATTATGAGATGCACACAAAGACACACAACACAAGTATGCGACTATAAAAGTAAAGACACAAATGTAAAGACATAAATGTAAAGAGAAAGCTAACCAGAACGATGATTTATAGTGGTTCGGTCACGAAGCTCCTCTTCGCCCTACTCCACTTCTCGAGTACTCAACTCGAGAGTTACTTCACAATCAACAAGCTCCTTTCTGTTGGAATTTAACAACCCTAATGTATCTAACATACATGCATCAAGAGTAAACGCGGTGGATAAGATCGATTATCTATGCACATAAAGTAATTAACATAAAAATAAAGAAAACATGCCTTTATTCCAAGAACGGATGATCAAGAACCCTTAAATCACCAAAACCAAACGAAACCCTAATTCGTTCATACCCAATCCGATTCACCAATAACCAAAGATCAATATAGATCTTCTCTAAGATAGTCCACACGACACTTCAAGCAACGACCTTTGATTACTAGATCTTGACTAAGTTATACTTAATAAAAAAATAAACCCTAAACCCTTTTGGGTTTCTTGTCCGTCGACTACAAAGAACAAAGATAGGGGATTTTTTGGTTTTCAAGTTATGAAACAATGAATCACATCTCATTGTTTATATATTAGAAGTGGCTAATTATGGCAAAGATCTAATCTTTGTCTCCAAGTAATTAACCTTCTAGAATAAAAATCTTTTCCTTCTCTATTTCTGACTATAGGCGGCCGAATACCCCATTGGGGTATTATTGTTTGACTTTTGACTTTCTATATACTTAGTTATGTAATTACATTAATTACCTTAAAGTATTAAGTCTTATTATTTAATATTGTTAAACTTTTTAACTTATTAATTAATTACCGATAAGTATACACTTTTATCAAATTAAATATAAACCATAATATAGCCATATTTATTATATAACTTAATAAAAGATGATCTCGATGTCTAAGTGTGTGACCCCTTAGACCCACGTACTTCCGGCCGTATAAAATACTATCTATGACTTACGCACATCCCAACAGCTTCCATTTGCGGAAGTTTCCATCATAGTGTATTTTAATACTAACATTGACGGATACTCTAGCACACCATCAATGCTCCCAAAAGTACCTGAGTTTAGTTTCTAGAAAACAAGCTCAGCCTTATGGTAAATTAAATAATAATATTGCATCCCTTTCGTTATTTATACTGTTAATCATGAATATGGATCAAATATCATGTTAGTGGATTAACAATTTTGTTTCTCGTTTCTGTAATTAATCAAGATTACCAAATGTAACAAGAAACTTCTTAACTACACTTTGGATGCGGCCACACAAACATCCAATCAATCATACGTGGGGCCCAATATGTATCATACTCCATTCATGGAGGAACAAAATCTCATCTTGACTACAAGTACCTTTCACACATGTAATAAACACTTCTAACGCATCATTTACTTAAATAAAGAAATGCTATCCATCCACCCAAAGATACACTTGAATCTCAAGTCTAAAGATAACAATACTTACCATATGTGTAGCTTCTTAATGACATCGATCCATAAAGAAAATCTACACGATTGGGGTAATCCAATTATTCAACCACATTGATTAACCTATGAGTTTGAAAGAATCATCTTTATATATCTTCCAAAGATACAATCAACCCTAATATTTGTCTTAGTTCATTAATACTCTCATATTTAATGATTGACAACGAAGATTTAGAATATTGAGAAGATACATTAATTCTCTCGTATAATATCAACTCATTGTTAAACCAAATTACCATCAAACTTTACATTAAGGTGCCGGTTGGCTAGGGAATATTGGAGGATATTCAAGAATATTTAGATATTTACATTTTAAGTTCCTCAAATATTGTGTTTGGTATGACCAACGAATAAATTTAAAATTCCCCGAATACCCAAAATAAAGTATATTAGAATTACTCCAAAAAGTGAGAAATTTTAATTCACTTTAAAATTATCTTTTATAAAAAATTTTCTAGTCGTTTCTATACGGATTTTTACATTTATATAAAAACTATAAATTTTAAAAAAATTATATAAATATTATTTTTTCAGTTTTTTCTCTTTTAAATAGAAAAAATAAAATTTATATAAAGTTTGTATTAAAAGTTTTTTATGAAATTTATATAAAAAGTGAAAATTTTGATTTTTACTCATTTAATTTAAAAACTTTAAGAAAATAAAAAACATTATTTGGTTTTTAGTCATATAAACAAGAAAAATAAATTTTACATAAAAACTTTATAACATTTATATATTTTCTTTAAAAAAATTAAAGATTTATAGATTTTATTTAATAAATTTATATAAATTTTTATAAAATTTATATAAATAGTGAAAATTCAATCTTTTATATAAAAGGTTATATAAAATTTATTTATTTGTTAATTGGTTCAACCCAAAAGTTATATAAAAATCAAGATTTCAAAATATTAATAGTTTATACCAACCAAACATACGTATATATTTTAAATTTTAAATATTTTAATTCTTATAAATTTTAATTTACTAAAATTTAAAATTTTAAAAGTTTAAAATCTTGAAATAAACAACACCTAATAATTATTCGAAAAGATTAAACTTTACACTAATTTTTCTTTTCAGTTTCTAACTGAAGTATCATGTGGCTTGTAAGAAAACGAGAATTCACATAGCTAGTTGAACCAAACGATAATTCACTATTTTTTTCTGGGATAAGACAAGTCAAGTCAAGTACACGGTGCACCATATCCAACATATTTGATATTGTCTCAACACAATAATGTTAATTTTAACCTAACAACAAGTCTTAGTTTTTATTCAAAAAAAAGTCGTAGTAAAAATACTTTGGGAGAGTAATTGCTCTATCGTGACTGATATTGAAAGAGGTACGAATCACAGTCGGCTATAAATACGATTGGACCAATCATTACGTTTGACATAAAAAAATCTTGAGATAATATCTTTTTGGAGTTGTTGATGGATACGTCTTACTCGTTTGTTTAATAGTGGGCCATGAAATGTACGTGTCAAATCAAAGCGGGTTGACACAACAAATCACATTTTCATTGCGTTTTTGTTTTGCATACAGGTTTATTAAATTTAAACTAACCGAAAGGAGAAAAACGTAATTTGATTTTACAAGTAGTATTACGTATTAGCTTGGTGAATGCTACGTCATTTCGTATTTGGTAATTTTAGTTGTTAGATGTCTTGTTGCTTATATAACTTTACTATGTTTTTTAGGTAATTATAGTTTAGAGTCGTTTCACTATAAACATATATTTAGTTGGCTGATAATTTAATGGAATAATTGTGAGATAATACTTTTTGCTTTTAAGCACAAGAAAAAAATATAAAAAGTTAGAAAGATTATGTATTTTCATATGATAAGAAGAGACCACATATGTTTGTTAAAAAATATACTTCTTTATAATGTGACGGTTAGAATTTGGTAAACTTTCAAGAGTAATAACTTTACATCAATCAAGCACGGAGTCAGGGATGTTTTACGAGTGCCTGCTACACATATAAATTTTTTTATTCAATGTTAATTTAAAAACAAACTACGATTCTTCTAGATATCTCTTAACTACACCTTGTACATCGAAAGGTGTTTCTAATCTTATTTAGTTAGTAGAAAAAATTTCATATATATCCTTCTTTCAATACAAAATTTCATATATTTCCAGCCTTACTAAGTTTCATATATATCTTTCATTTTAATGCAAAATTTCATATATATCAAACCTTATTTAAAATTTTCATATATATCCAATTTAAAAATTGAAATTTCATATATGCCTAAATTACTAATTTATATATAACTAAAATCTTAAAATATATATTAATTATCATTTAAACCTAAAATAACCATTATATCCATGTTTCTCTACCTTATAATATGTGCATCTAATCACAAAAACAACAAAAAATAATTAAAATACTATAAATACCATATCTAACTAACCTTACCCAATCTATTTTATATAATAAACCAAAATAATTTACAAGTTTTTTAATGCATGAAAATTTTAATTTTTTTCCTAATATGGCTCCAATGTACAAGTTTTTTATGCACAAACCATTAACCCTGCCATAAAACACTTTTCTAAAGTATTATGATCAATACAAAATATGTGTTTTTAAACAATCCAAATTTTCAAAATTCAAATGGATTGAAACGCATATCTTATATATAGTAATGTTTTTAAGGAATTAAATGAAACACGTTTTGTAATTAAACAGGGACGCTCCTCCCCAAAATTAATGCACCTAAAACCAATATAAGTACACCCCCACGATATATTTGCAGCACCATGATCCCCAAACTCAACTGTGAAAGCTCTTAGATCCAAAATCTCTCTTCTTACACTTCTTCTTTGTTGTGCTGCCATACAACGGAATGGATTGCACATACCATTCATGCAACAGTACATACATGATCTAAGTGATTTATGGATTGATGTCCATACTCTCACAATTGAGTCTCTTTCTTTGTTGTGTTGCCATAGAATGGAATGGATTGATGTCCATTCCTGCAACAGCACAACATGATCTAAGTGCTCTAAAGAACAAATAGAATGGATGGATGTTCATTAGGTATGAACATGTAAGTGGTTTAGCTTTCCTTCTTTAATGTAAGGATTGATGTCCATACAGGCAACAACTAATTGTCGATTTTTTTCTTTTTTTGCAGGAACAAGAACCCGTGTACTTGATTGATCAAGTTAAGATTTTATTATTTAACAAAGGTATGTGTTTATTTCATCATCTATGTGTTAGTTCGTATGGTTATCTATGCAATTAAGGAAGAATTTTTTTAGAGGGGGTTTTATCTTTTAAGTCTAATTAAGCAATGAATTTCTATCAAGAATAAAAAAAGCAAACATTATATAACATCTTACATAAACAAATTAGTTTTGTTTTGTTAATTTTTTCTTTTTTTGTTACAGAAATAAGAATTGAGGAGCTTTCACTAATGCTTTCTGGTATGTTTTTTTTTATTTTTATCTAATTCATAAAACATCCCAAACATATATATCTCCCCAAAGTATCCCAAAAACCAGATGAATTAATATGGAAAATAAAAAAAATTGAATTTTATCATAATAGTCTTTTTAATTCAGTAATTTGGGGTGTTTTGATCAAATCAATTCAATTAAAAACGCTATATGTAGGATTTTGATCACTGCTGCACATTATGTTACAGAATTTATATAGGTGTTTTGATTCAATGTTGCTGCTAAACTGACTTTTTGTTTTTTATTATAAGTAAAAGAAATTTGGCATTTTATTTACACGTTCATTGGGTCTAGGAAATACTTTTTTAATATCTTTTTTGATAAGGAATTGGTTTATAATAGGGTTATTTAAAAAAAATACAAAAGGTACATGGCACTTAACAAATGTCCCAATCCCAAACTAATTAGTCAATTTTCTCTATTCGACCTATTCGACTATTCGACCCTATTCGACTCTTACCACAAGCCGACACGTGGCACATTGGCTAATAATTAGGTTGTACAAGTGGGACTCAACTAGTACATCCAAGTACACTTGTGTAAGTGTAATTGTTATTCGACTAGTTGTCACAGCCGTTATTCGACATGTACTATTTTATTAAAATATTATTTTTTATAAATTATTCCCCAACAATTTTGTTATGTGACTTTGACTAAAAAGTTATTCGACTTATACTTTTTTTATTAAAAGAATAAAAACAATTTTCGAGATAGATCTTTTGTTATTCGACTTATATTAATTTCATAAAGTCTGTTTACTGTCTTATTCATTCCTTTTTAACTGTCACTTTATCTAGGCTACATGATTTGGTAAGAAATTTTTGCTGGTGTGCCTGGATAAGAAAAAGGCCACATTTGAACATAACTCAAGCCTTTGACCAAGTCAAACCACAAGAGGTTGTATTTGTATAGTTAAGTGTCCATTCTTAGCTTTTGGAAGAAGACTTGTTGTATTAGTTCTGGTAGTGATTTAGTCAATTTGAATCATTTAAATAACTAGTGGAGTTTTAAGCTCGAGGCAGTTTCCCACCTTTTCTGTTTGAAGAAAAAAGATAATATCTATAATAAACTATTTGTATCTTCATTACTTTTTGCCAGAAATCTAAATTGTAGGATACCTGCCCTTGATTCAAGTGTGCAATGCTTCAAGACTTCATGCATTTTCTAAGGATTTTAATCACATTCATTATTTTGCCTTTAAGGAAATAGAATAGGTCATTTTGATATGCACATCAAGGATAAAAATATAAACGGAACATACCACTGCATAAAATAATTAACACACTTTATAGTTAGTAGTAGAAGATTTCCTGGCTTCACGAAACTCGGCTTTGAGATACATGCACACACATATACCACTAAAAACTAAACACACTTGTACATTGTAGAAAAGACTTCCTATCTCCAATAAGATCTGCCTTGGACTCTAAAAAATAACATTTTCTAGCAGTGATTTTATCATCTAACCGTAAGTACAAGTTACAAATCTAAGGTCACACTATCCATGCGAAGACACTGACTTTATACTTAATATAAGCCTCAAATCAGATTCCCTCACCGGGGTGGTTCCATAATAAATGAGAGGCGTGACCAATTAAAAAAATTAAGTTACCAATAGAAAAATACTTCATGTCATGGAAAAAAAGTTCCAATTAGTTAACTGGAAAAGCCTTGCTCCTTAGCATATTCAATTCCAGTATCCCGTGGAACCCCCTTGTCCCATATTTCGACCATTTTCCCTTGTTAATGAAAGCTGTTGGTTCATGACTTTAAAGGGTAACGTCATTCTTCCGTCGTTTTCTTGATATTCTTGATAACCTTCATTCTCATGAAACTGAAATCCCATGGTTGGCTTAAATTCTTGGACATTAAATCCCGGTCTGTTGAACAATAGATTTGAATTGAGCATGAAAGAATTAATCCACTTGAAATTATTGTGGTGCTGAGCAAATCTTGAGTTGACACGAAAGTGTGAGTACTTGTGGCTGATGAAGATGATAAAAAGTTAGTTGGTTTGTATTGATGTTTTCAACTTTGGATAGTTTTAAAAACTGAGAGAAACCATGATGATACGCTTGTCGTGTAGTTTGGAAACCTAAGTTAAGAGATCTTGGCCTTTTTGGGTTGTCAAATTTTGGGAAGAAAACGTCGAGAGGTCTATTGGTTTTAGTAAAGGGGATGAAGATGAAGTAGATAATAACAATCTCTTATTCTTTCTTGAGCAACCTCCAGCGACTAGCAGTATTGTGGGTAACTGTGTGTTTGGATTTATGTTTGTTTACCTTCTTTTTAATTTTTTTAATTAAAGTACAAATCGAATAAGAAAATAATACGAGTCTAATAACAAAGGATCTTTTTCGAAATAAGTTTTTTTATATAAAATTAAAGTACGGGTCGAATAACTTTTTAGTCAAAGTGGCATAACAAAATTGTTGGGGAATAATTTATAAAAAATAATATTTTAATAAAATAGTACAAGTCGAATAACGGATGTGACAAGAAGTCGAATGACAAGTACACTTACACAAGTGTACTTGGATGTACTAGTTGGGTCCCACTTGTACAACCTAATTATTAGCCAATGTGCCACGTGTCGGCTTGTGGTAAGAGTCAAATAGGGTCGAATAGTCGAATAGGTCGAATAGGGACAATTGGCTAATTAATTTGGGATTGGGACATTTGTTAAGTACCATTTACCTTTTAGACCTTTTTTAAAAATAGCCCTTTATAATATGAGTGAAAAGAGTAATTCATAAACATGAAAAATACATATTTTTTGCAGTTGTGGTAAACTTGCCTTAAAAACACATATATGCTCCTACCCAACTAAGCTAATTTGTATCTATATTTTTACAGCTTTAACAGTTGTAATTGAGCTCTTTCAATTAGCTTTTAAAACAAAATAGTAGAAACTAGAAATGGTGCAATAATAGTCAGCTGTAAAAATTTTGATTTCACTTAAGGGGGACCATTTATCTTTTACCCACATATTTTTCCTACAAAAGTCGAACTCCCGGTTGCGAGCATTTTTGTACTGACAGTTTTTTATGAGTCAATGATTGATTTGTATTCAATTTATGGTGTGCTATGATTTTGAGTTGATCATGGTAACTGGAATCACAGATCCTTTAATGAGAGAAGCTGCTATTGTCGTGGAAGGTCATTTCAAAATGGGTGTTCGGTCCATCATGGTACGATATAATTGGCGTACTGCTAAAGCCGTCGCAAAACATGTTTGTATGGTCATGATTATTAAAATTTACCTCACAGGTTACTTTGAATTACTCAACCGTGATCAGACGTGACGGTTTAACCTACTTTTCTAGAAATGAGTTGGTTTGGGCAAATCTTTTACCACTAATGGGTCACATCAGTAATAAGTAAAAACTTCGCTAAAATGAAACTGGTAAAATGAATCAGGTTTTGAATGACCTGAAGTGTTTTTAAATGTGTACCACCTATTTATCGCGTGACAATTACATACTTTTGTGCAAACATCCAGTAATAATACTATACCTTTTGAAACAACTCTCAAGTGAGGTGTTGTAAAACCCAGAAATTTGTTTGTATTTTACTTCGTCATTGTGAATGTAACTTAAAGTTTAAAAATAAGTATTTGATATAAAAATCCGTGGTTATAACTATTTGGATATTATTTATTTTAAATATAAGATATTTGCTATTTACAAAAAAAATGAGTCATATCAAGCGGTTTTATATATGTTCACGAGTTTTATGTATTCATGATTCCAGCTGAATTTTAAGACGAAATTGTTTTTTTAAGAGTGACTGAATTATAATAAAATAATTAAAATTATAATTGCTAATACTTATCCTCATTTCATATTAGACCAACTTTCGTATCTTAACATAATCTCCTAAAAATAATAGTTGATATCATAATTAAAGACCTTTAATGGGACAAGAGAAATCCCATTCTAAATCTCCATATCACGGCACATAATTTGGTATATGATTTCCCTTGGTCAATCAAGAAACTATAAGAGCTATATTTGATCCATAATATTCAATAGTCACCATCTATTATGTATCACGAGACCGCACCCTAAACCAATTCTAGAAGAAAAACAACTTCGTTTTCTACATACCTCAAAAGCTAGGAAACAAAGTTATGGGACATATCAAACTCTCGTTCATGTTAATTTGGCTTCGTGTTATTGATCGTCTCCACTTCATTTGTTGCTCGTTTGGTGTTGTAATCTGATTGAGTTCATCTCACGATCTAGTTTGTGTGGTTTCGATGTGTTGCCGTCTTGTTCATTGTAATGATGAAAGATCATGCGGATCGAATACGATTATTCCTTCGGCTGCCTTTTTTTAGTCCGTGACCGCGACGGAGCCGTGTTTCGAATTTTGGGTTCGCTAGCAATAGGTTAAGTTGCATGTATTCGTATACATGTGAGTTCTTGGTACAATGATGTTCGAGATAGCACGTGTTCGACTTGATTCGGTACTACTAATTGAATTCATATTTTGTCATGAGGTACACACTTCTATTCATATTCGCGTCTTATTTTTGGATTATGGGTTAACATCGATCTCTAGTTCACCTCGTGTATCTATTCATATGTTGTAAATCATCGCTTATTCCCTTATACAAGGTTAGCTTGTCTCGCTATACACTGGTTTGAAGCTTGTTGATACTAACTAAACTATGTACAAAATGAAATTAAAAGAATAGGTATGAAACCAGTTAGACGTTTTCATGCAAGAACATTGATACAAAACCAACATTTGATATATTTTATTAAAGTGTCTACAAGAACGAAAGTTACATTTTCAAATCTTTTAGTAAATGGGACGTGCATATATGATTTGTATTCTTAAATAAACTATGTCTTTTAGTCAAATAAATGGTTACTACTCCCACAGTAATTTGTTTAGTTTGTATTTTTAAGGCATTGGCAATTTTATGTAGACTTTTTGGCGAGGAATTAAGATTGGATTTTCTTTAAGCGTCGAGTTTGGACATATGGTACGGATTTCCCGTCCTTCAGTAAGAACTTTCTTCTATGCATGATTAGGATTTTCCATCTTCAGCCAAATGTTTTCCCTAGTATATGTTCTTAATTTTATCAGTAATCATTTTAATAACTAAGAAAATTGCCTGAGCTTTATATACAAGCATGACCAGTTATATACTAGTTACGAAGGTACCGTAACCATGACACTAGAGGCACCGGTGTCATGACTCCTCTGCGAGGGAGTGATTTCTCGCAGCGTCCCATTTATATCAGCTTGGCCATTTTATCAGTATTATCAGCGAGGCGTATGGGTGCATCTTATGCTATCAGTTACAGTTATCAGGTGAATGTGGTGTGTGCTCTACATCCTTCACATTAGAGTTGATCCCTCCACCCAGCACATTATTTAGAGGTCACCCCTCTACAGCATGACGAGGTCACCCCTCCATTTATTCATGCAGCAGTTGTTACAGCACATGACCTATATAAGATATTGGCAATTAAAATACAGTAAATACATGTTTTCAGATTTAACATATAACAGTTCAGCTTTATTATATATAAATCAGACCTTTCAGATTATACACAAATTTCCGCTACCACTTTACTTATTAGTCTCACAGCTTCAGTAGTTTATCATTTGCTTCATTTCAGTATTTCTTATCATTCTTTGTATCCTTTCACTGGGTGTTATGCTCAGCCGTAGTTCCTTTCATGTTCTAACGGTAGGTACACTGGGACGCTCTTAGGATTCTGAGCGCATGTGCATCTGGATGGAAGCTATCCAGACTTCTTACTTTACGCACTTTTTACATTACTTGCTTAGTTGGACATTGTTTAGTCCTTTCCTTCAAGCATTCACTTTTCATGTTTGAGCTTATGTTTGGATTGCTGATGTTTGATTCAGGTACTTCCTTTATGGTCAGTTAATATTTTAGGACATTTACCTTATATGCTTTGATGACACGCCATAAATACACGTAACAGTCCACTTATCCAAGTGGGGTGTTACAATTATGGTAATAGAGAGCAAGGTTCGGCCTGTAGGCTCTAAAACTTGACATGTGACTAGTGGGTAGTCACCAGGACCTTTCCAGATTTTGGCGTTGTTATCTTTCATGTTTCTCATACATTTATCATACATTTTTCTTCAGTTATCAGTCGGTTTTCTTAAAGTTTTTTACTAAGTAAAAGGTTGGTACAGGACTGGCCATATTTAGTCGCATGTGCTTTTCTGCGAATTTTCGTTTTGGTGAACCGACCCATAGGCGTTCACCCTTGTCCATTCAGTTTTTGTATTGGTGAACCGACCCATAGGCGTTTACCCTTACTCATGACAGATTCATGTTTTCAGTCAAATAATATTAGGTGAACTGACCCATATGCGTTCACCAATTCTCAGGTCAAATTTCATGCTTTTCAGTCGAATGTTGTTTTGTGAATCGATCCATAGTTGTTCACCTTTGTCATATCATAACATTTTATAAAATTTTGACAAGTATGGATTGGACTACAGCCAACCATATATAGTCTCAGATTCTAAATTTCTATACATGACAATTTCATGAAATTTTGACAAGTATGAATCGAACCAGAATCGCCCATACTTAGTCACATGTTTTCTTCTTTGAATTCTGTGGACTGAATCATAGCCATCCATATCAGTTGATGATGATGTTAAACCTCAGTTGATTAGAATTTTTATGTTCTTTGTAACAGTCAAGTTTTCATACCCTCACGTGGATGTCGTTTTCATGTTGATTAAGTTCATGTCTCCTTATGAGGATTACGTATTCAGCAAGGTGATGATGTTTTCATGCTAAGATATAGAAGGGTTACAGTAAAATCCTGTTTTCATAATAAATCATGTTTGGTCTTCATTAGTCATGTCTTCATGCTGACCATTGTTGAAATTCTGTTTAATCATATTCTTGAACCTCTATACAACCAACATTAAGTCTACACAAGAATTACCAGGGTATCATGTTACTCATTTCATTTCAGGTTACTACCGTTTAAACAAATTTATTTCTTTGATCATGTCAGACAATTGACACCAGTATCGATCATCCCATAAAATTTCCACCAGTGCCATGTACAGTATTCCATATGTACCCCTTGTACATTGTCTCAGTTATACTCCATGTACAGTATTTCATGTGTACTCCACGTATAGTGTCTCAGATATGCTTCATGTGTAGTATTCATTTTGTACTTCATGTACAGTAGTCCAGGTGTACTCCATGTACCCTACTCCATGGATATTGCTGATCGATCCTCAACCATCTCAGGCGTTTCCACTTGGTGATATTTTACAAGATGCTGATGCTGCTCGTGAGTTGAAGATTTTACCAGATACTGATGCTGCCAACACTTTGAAGACCTCAAAAATGTTGATACTGCTGATACTTTGAGATTTCTCAAGATACTGATGCTGTTTATACTATGAAAACTCTGCAGAACAAGGACGAAAACTATAAATTTGAAATTTCTGACAAGAATAAACTTCAACCATCAGGAACTACCATTCTATTCCATGCTTTTACTTTCTCAGTTAGATGTCACACTTCACTCAGCTAACCTTCATTCAGAAGAGTGAGAACCGGTACCCATCCGGACACTCAGCAGAATAGTTACAAGATTCTGGTCGTAATAATGATCGTCGTGAAACTGACAGACAAAGCGGTAATGACAACCACCGTGCTTATATTTATCATTCAGTAGCCATCAGAACTCCGGAGCGGACGTGACCAGAAATATAAAGGTCAGCAGTCTAAGCGGTCCGCCAACCCTAGCAGTTACCAGAAAAATTTTGACCTCATCCAAAATCACCTACTAAGACACGTGTTAAGACTCATAACTTCATATGTTCCTAAACCAGACCCTCAAAAATTCAGGGTACCCTCCAAGGGAGTATACCCATTTTTGGCCATGCCACATATATCGGATCATTAAAAATTCAGTTACCACCACTGGAGTATTATTCAGGTTAGACACGCAGTATTCATTCTTTGAGGTTACAAACGACCACATTCAGTGAAATTCACCACGTTTACTTCACGTATTCATATGTCAACTTTATCTTAAAACAAATAGTACCTACCTCCCAGCCAGAAAAGACTCCACAGTATCACCCATACTTATTCAAGTTTTCCTTTCATTTGACGACGAGATCCGTCTTACTAACTCTTGAACATGTTCATTATATTCCTGCCTGAAAAAAAAAATCAGTATAAATTGTAATGTCTTACAAACAAGTAAATTATTATTCTAAAGCTACGAAGACTTATAGCTACCAGCTATAAATCCACTTCTGAAGTTCCTTAAATTCATGATCAGCAAATTTTACCAAAGTTTCCAGATGTCATTCCAGAAGGTTTTCCAGAAATTCCTTCCTAACCACGAGACATAAATTAGCATCGAGATTGTTTCAAGAACAGAACCTATTTCCAAACTCTTTATTGCATGACTTCAGCTGAGTTAAAAGGTTTACAACATTTTCTGTAAGAGTTACCGGAACGAGGCTTTAATCGCCCTAGCACACCACCAGAAGGTGCATCGTCCTTTCTATCAGAAAGAAGGCCAGTACCATGAGATAATGTATCAACCACCAAATATTTTTACAAGATCGCCATTCTTAATCGATGTTCATTCCACGTATAGAAATCTTATCTGATCTGCTACGATGTCTTAAACATTTTTTTCAGAACAATTTTCGATCAAGGTATCATTCGTGGTGAGAGAAAGAACATGATGTTTCCAAGACTGCTTTTGCACACGTTTTGGTCTCTCCAAATTTCGATTTATACATCTGAGCTCCCAAATGCTCCAGCTATAGTATGAAATGATGAATAAAATTTTCCATGGGTTCTCGGACAAAATCGTTAGTATATTCATTGATAACTTTCTGACCTGCTAAATTCTAGAGAAGAACACGAGAAACATCTTGTCACAGTTGTATAGATTCTCCTATAGGAGAAAAATTATATACGCAGCTTTCCAGATATGAATCCCAGTAGAACAAGGTTGCATTTCTGGAGCACATTATTTCAGCAGAAAGAAATTTCATAAATCCTGCGAAGGTGAAGACCATCACCAGATGGTCAAGATCGACGTCTGTGACTGAAGTACGAAATCTCTAGAATTCAGTGACTACTACCGCAGAAAGTGCTGGCAGTTCTCATGATTAGCTTTCCATGACTAACCTTACACATAAAGGGGAGAACATACACTAAAACTTGGTATTTCATAAGACCCTACGCTAGGAGAAGTCTTGTTACCAGGACTCATAATTCTTCCATGACTACTCACCCAGATTCCACCAGAATGTACCATAATCCCAGGCAGAATTTTTATAGAAGCAGTATAACACATTGATGTAGCTATGTTCATATCTAGATGCCTGACATGCCACAAGTTTAAGATAGAACGCTGTCATGCTAGTGAGTTATTACAACCAGTAGAAATTTTGAGCAGAAATGGGACAAGATCCCATGAAGGTTGTTGGCAGTTTACCACAAAACTCAGAAGAAATATAATACTATCTAAGTCATTGTCGACATTTAACCCAACCTACACATTTTGTTTCATCCGAAAGGATTACGCAGTAGCAGATCTGCAGGAAATTCAGTAATAAATCATACGATTTCACGGTATTCCAACAACAATCATAGCAGATAGAAATTCATGTTCACGATCATGTTTACGTTCATGTTCGGTTACGTTTACGTTTACTTTTACGTTTACGTCTCACGTCAACAGTTACGATTTTGTTGTCGTCCATATTTTGTTCCATCTCATGATTTAGGTTCACGTTCGCGTTCATGACATTGTTCACGTTCAGGTTCGGGTTGCATCTCATGATACATGTTTCATAAAGTTTCGGAAACCAGACTCAAGTTTAGCACAAATTTTTCATCCCCAGGCAGACGTTTCACGTCACGTTTCACCTCCCCAGTCATCATACCTTCATGGTATCTCTCACGCATCTCGTTCACGATTTATTCCGTTCACCGGGTTCACCATATGTTTGCGAATCACGTTCAAAATTGCTCATGTATCACGTTCATAATTGTTCACGTACTATATTAGTATGTCTTCAGTATCATTTCTTAGAGATATTAATGTCATTCTGTTCATGTTATTTCGTACTGCATCATTTCAAGTATCTTACATGATATTTCTCATCCACTCTATCAGATGCAAGTAGATCCATTCTAAGTGGATTAACTAGAAAAAATTTCAGTCTCGTTAAGACAGGGTCATGAAGACCAAGATTATTCCCTTTGTCAAGACCCATTGAAGGAACCATCCCAAGCGGGAAGCCACTTGGGAAACGGAGGAGTCTATCTGGATTTTTTATCCTCTTTCCTCTCATGATCTGGGCACATTCTTTTCAGTCACATCATGTTTCTAATTTGAGGACAAATTAATTTTTTAGAGGGGAAGAATTATAAAACCCGTAAAATTTGTTTTAATTTCGAGGAAAAATATTTCTTTTTAGAAGGGGAGAGTTGTAAAACCCAGAAATTTGGTTTGTATTTTATTTCGTCATTGTGAATGTAACTTAAAGTTTAAAAATAAGTATTTGATATTAAAACCATTGGTTATAACTATTTGGATATTATTTATTTTAAATATAAGATATTTTATATTTACAAAAAAATGAGTCATATCAAGCGGTTTTATATATGTTCACAAGTTTTACGTATTCATGATTCCAGCTGAATTTTAAGACGAAATTGTTTTTTTAAGAGTGACTGAATTATAATAAAATAATTAAAATTATAAATGCTAATACTTATCCTCATTTCATATTAGACCAACTTTCGTATCTTAACATAATCTCCTAAAAATAATAGTTGATATCATAACTAAAGACCTTTAATGGGACAAGAGAAATCACATTCTAAATCTCCATATCACGGCACATAATTTGGTATATGATTTCCCTTGGTCAATCAAAAAACTATAAGAGCTATATTTGATCCATAATATTCAATAGTCACCATCTATTATGTATCACGAAACCGCACGCTAAACAAATTCTAGAAGAAAAACAACTTCGTTTTCTACATATCTCAAAAGCTAGGAAACAAAGTTACGGGACATATCAAACTCTCGTTCAGGTTAATTTGGCTTCATAATCGTCTCGGCTTCATTTGTTGCTCGTTTCGTGTGGTAATCTGATTGAGTTCATCTCACGATCAAGTTTGTGTGGTTTCGATGTGTTGCCATCTAGCTCATTGTAATGGTGAAAGATCATGCGGATCGAATACGATTATTCCTTCGGCTGCATTTTTTTAGTCCGCGACCGTGACGGAGCCGTGTTTCGAATTTTGGGTTCGCTAGCAATAGGTTAAGTTGCATGTATTCGTATACATGTGAGTTCTTGGTACGATGATGTTCGAGATAGCACGTGTTCGACTTGATTCGGTACTACTAATCGAATTCATATTTTGTAACGAGGTACACCCTTCTATTCATATTCGTGTCTTACTTTTGGATTATGGGTTAACATCGATCTCTAGTTCACCTCGTGTATCTATTCATATGTTGTAAATCATCGCTTATTCCCTTATACAAGGTTAATTTGTCTCGCTATACACTGGTTTGAAGCTTGTTGATACTAACTAAACTATGTACAAAATGAAAATAAAAGAATAGGTATGAAACCAGTTAGACGTTTTCATGCAAGAACATTAATACAAAACCAACATTTGATATATTTTATTAAAGTGTCTACAAGAACGAAAGTTACGTTTTCAAATCTTTTAGTAAATGGGACGTTCATATATGATTTGTATTCTTAAAGAAACTATGTTTTTAGTCAAATAAATGGTTACTACTCCGACAGTATTTTTTTTAGTTTGTATTTTTAAGGCATTGGCAATTTTATGTAGACTTTTTGGCGAGGAATTAAGATTGGATTTTCTTTAAGCGTCGAGTTTGGACATAAGGTACGGATTTCCCGTCTTTCAGTAAGGACTTCCTTCCATGTATGATTAGGATCTCCCGTCTGTAGCCAAATGTTTTCCTAAGTATATGTTCTTAATTTTATCAGTAATCATTTTAATAACTAAGTAAAATGCCTGAGCTTTATATACAAGCATGACCAGTTAAATACTAGTTACGAAGGTACCGTAACCATGAAACTAGAGGCGCCGCGTTCATGAATCCTCTACGAGGGAGTGATTTCTCGCAGCGTCCCATTTATATCATCTTGGCCATTTTATCAGTATTATCAGTGGGGCGTATGGGTGCATCCTAGGCTATCAGTTTACAGTTATCAAGTGAATGTGGTGTGTGCTCTACATCCTTCACATTGGAGTTGATCCCTCCACCCAGCACATTATTTAGAGGTCAACCCTCTACAGCATGATGAGGTCACCCCTCCAACTATTCATGTAGCAGTTGTTACAGCACATGACCTATATAAGCTCTTGGTAATTAAAATACAGTAAATGTATGTACTCAGATTTAACAGATAATAGTTCAACTTTATTATTTATAAATAAGACCTTTCAGATTATACACAGATTTCCGCTGCCACTTTACTTATTAGTCTTACAGCTTCAGTATTTTATCATCTGCTCCATTTCAGTATTTCTTATCATGCTTTATATCCGTTCACTTGGCGTTATACTTAGCCGTAATCTCTTTCATGTTCTAACGGTAGGTACACTGGGACACTCTTAGGATTTGAGTGCATGTGCATCTGGATGGAAGCTATCCAGACTTCTTACTTTATGCACTTCTTACATTACTTCCTTAGTTGGACATTGTTTAGTCTTTTCCTTCAGTATTTCACTTTTCATGTTTGAGCTTATGTTTGGATTACCGATGTTTGATTCTGGTACTTCCTTTATGGTCAGTTAATGTTTTAGGACATTTACCTTATATGCTTTGATGACACGCCATAAATACACGTAACGGTCCACTTATCCAAGTGGGGGTGTTACAGGTGTACTGAACAAAGTTTAACATTGGTTCACCTTTTTCACTATACAAACAGAAAGTTAGTGTAAATGTGATCTCAATGCATTGAATTTAGTAAACTACGTGACCTTTTATTTATCATAGTGAGAGTCAGCTATCTAAAGGTACTATTATGATCGTTATCCATAAAGTTGCTGGTGTGGGCATATCTCTTGTGTTACACGTTTACATAATGTCATAAACTAGGCCAATAGTGTTAGATGTTACATTTTTTGCATACTTAAGGTCCATGTAAATCGATAGTTTAGAGAAGCAAAATATATGATGAATGGAGTATTAAAGTCCAAATACTGAGGTTATGTATCTTATTGAACTATAAACATCGATTGACAATCGAACCAATTTAGGTACATTTGAATTATGAGTAACACAGGGTAGCAGAATAAGTATTGTTTCAAAAGTATTGTTTGCACTGTAAACGTTAAAATCATTTGGACAAAAGAATAAAAATAGGTCGGGTTGAGTACGTGGGTGTTTGAGATTGTCTACATTTCATGTTTATACTTATAGATAAATACTTATTACAAGCTTAAAATGTGCTTAAGGAAATAGTGTTTGGATTTTCTTATATTAATTATCCCATAGATCAGACCTGTAAAAGGTTAAGCTGGTGCATGTCAATGTGTCCAGGGTGTGCTTTGGTCATGCTGTAAGAAATGGGTAACAATCTGAGTTCATCGTTTAATTTCATTCATGTAACAAGATACGTACGCATGAAACAAAATCAGAATAGGTCGGGTTTAGTTAGTGGGTGTTTGGAATTGCTTATGTTTTCTGCTTATGCTTAAAGATAAGTACTTATTGGAAGCTTATAATGCGCTTAAGGAAATAGTGTTTGGATTTTCTTATATTGGAGCACAATTATAGTCTGGTAGATCAGCACTCAAATTTATATATTACATAGTGTTAAATTAAAATCCACTTAGAATTATAATAGCAACTTGATCAGATCTAACCGTTGTGGTTTCAATACTCCTTTTTATTGCTAAACTATTACTTATATCTTACGGTTGAGGAAACGGGTGTGTATGGGGTAGTTTGGTTTAAGGGTTGGAAATATAAATATTTGTGGTCGCGGGTGGCAATTAAACCATAATGAGTAACACATGGTAGTTTATTTCAATATATGTCATGGGTGGCAGGTCACAAACATACAAGAGCCCTTAAAAATATGCAAAGTTTTTTAAAAAGGATCACCTTGCATCACTCAAAAGGTATGAAATTCAACTAATGCTTAATGATTTAGAAAGTTCAATTTGTGACTAATTATTTTTCTTTTGATTGTGCTCTTACAAGTATTATTACGATTAGTTATTGCAAGTAACATCTCGATAGTCATTTATGCTATAATAGTTTATTATATGAAATGGATTAGGAAAACTTTTGCTTAGGGTGTTGCAAATTAAATTTCGAAAAGAGTATGCTCAAATATGTGAATAAAGAACCTGAAATTGGAACCTTTTTAGTCTTTACTATCTGCATTAGAGTAATATCTATGTTGTTTTCGTACACCTGCATTTTCTTGGCATAAATTTTCTCTTGAATATTTGGAATTGAACTCAAGTGGCTCCCTATACGTCTAAGAAAATTTCGTATTCTACCAGGGTGTAAGAAGGCATATTAGTTTGTGTTAAATAAAACAACTTAAAAAGTATGTGTAGAGTTGGAAATTTCGAAACCTTTGGCATATGAAAATGATTATTTTATTTGATAAGTCAAAGGGTACCATCACATTTTAAATGTGAAAATCACTTATCACTACTCATCGATTATTAACGATAATTGTTTGTGATCTGAATAGGAATGTAAATAAAACAACTACAAATGTTGTTTAAAAGGAAGTGTTACACGGTTTGTGAAAAAATTTATGATGGTATGTAAATTATAGTTTTTTTGTTATGCACGGTTCGAATATTATTAATCTAAATATTAACAGTTTGTTCACATATTCATTTTAATAAATTCTATTGTTCAACTTTCAGGTGTTAACGAAAATGTCCAATTTCTTTTCACTTAATAGGACTCACATACGTCATGCGTGAAAACCATAACGGATCGGGTGCTTTTTTTATTATTATATTCATGTATTACGAATAGTTCATGTTCTTTGTATTATTATATTCATGTATTATTATGAATACTTCATTTTCTTTATATTATTATATTCATGTATTACGAGAACCCGTTTCATTTTTTAAATATACACATTCGTTAATCTTTTTTTGCCGAATATCATTCTTTAAAGTATTCTCGGCGTTATGCGGGTCTTTAAGCTAGTAGATAATAAACCAACAATCATTATACTTATCAAGTTGTGACACTACTTCCGTCTTCAATTTTACAAACATAATTTATTGGTTCCATCAGTATCTTGATCACTTTCTTCTATTTTTATATATTATCCAATTATGTTAGTATTATTATGATTATTTTATTATTTTAACTATATGGTAGTAAGCTTTATTTTGCTACTAATCGAATGATATAACTTTTTTGTTTTTTTAGTAATTGTAATTAGATTTTTTCTTCTTTTATTCTTAAATGCTTTGATAAAATATGCTTTGCATCAATGTGTGTGCATATAATAATTTGAGACATCGTTTATATAAAAATATGTGAAATATTTATATGTAAGTATAAAAAAAGAAATAAATGTATAATGGTTATTTTAAGTTTAAATAATATTTAATATATGTTTTATGTTTTTAATTATATATAAATTGATATTTAGACATATATGAAATTTCATGTAAAAAATGGACATATATGAATATATATATATATATATATATATATATATATATATATATATATATATATATATATATATATATATATATATATATATATATATATATATATATATATATATATATATATATAGATAATTTTTAAGTAACGTTGGATATATATGAAATTTTGTGTCAAAAGAGAGACATATATAAAATTCACAGTATAGTAAAAAAATCGATTTATACTATCTTAAAGTCCCAAAAGATTATGTCCTTTTTCATTTTTGGTCTTGGCTTCGTCACTAACACTAATATACAACGTTAATTGAACTTTTGGCAAGAAAATAAGGTACATGTTTTAGAACCGATACATGAAAAATCGACCTCGTGAGAGAGAGGCTTCCTCCTTACCCAGCAAGGGGCGTGAGACTTTGACATTCACATTATTTATTTTGTCGAAAACATATTAACTCAAGGGCAAATTGCACAAAAAGGCAATTAACTTAGAGTCTTTTTTCAATCAAGGTATTTTACTTAATTTTTTGCACATAAAGGATGTCAACTTTCTCTTTTAGCCGATTTAGATTTTTTTTTTCATTTTCCGTTAAAAAACTAACAGTCATTTTGTTAGTTTTCTAAATAAACCTTTTATGAAATTTGAAGGGTTTTTTCTAACAATTTATTCACTAATAATTCAAACGTGTTATAAATACTTATCATGCTTATTGATTTGGAATCCCAAAGTACAAGAAAGATAGAAACTGCGCTACTCATTCGTTTAATTGCCTTTTGATGCTTAATGATTTGGAATCTTGAACTTTATTGGTTTTTGTCCTTCACTTTTCTAAATACATGGATTTTGAGTAATTAGCTATAATCATAAAATGACTCGTAATGACACCATTGTAAAGAAAAAGGAGATGTGTCTTGTAGCATGTTAGTAATTGTTTTTCGAAGTTCCTCCTTAACAATCAGTTTTGGAGCTGTTACAGAATGTGATAAATCCAAAAAAATTAATGTGGATAATTAGATCAGAAGTAGATTTTGTCTATTCTAAACACAAAAATGACTACAATTACAAGTAACATAGATAAAGCATCTAGGGAAAGTTTCAGTTGAAATGAAACATCAAACTAAGTAATAGGAAGAGTAAGGGTGCATAATTTCATTGAAAAGAATATGAATATGAGTAACAAATTTTTACATTAGACAAAAAACACTAAACAAACTACTTATTGCTAAGATCATAAATCTGGCTTTCTTGGCTATGAATTTTATCCGCGATGTCTCGTCGGTAAAATATTGATCATTGTCTTCATGGTACAACTCTGTGTCTTCATGTTATCCCGATTGGCAAGCAGACAATGCATGTCACGAACTCATCGACAATACATATCATAGGGTTTATAGCTATTACCCTACAACTACAACTATAACTTACGACACTATTGGTTTTAGATCTGTTTATATTTTCATTCATGTCTTTATAACATCGTCATTCGTCTACCTATTCCACTTATGTTCCTAGACGGCGAGATTTCAGTGGACGTTTTTCAGGTATAACACCTAATATATATGGCGCACGCAGTTTGTATATTTCTTGTACTTCGTGATTCCAAATCAATGTCTTTTTAAATCTGTTGATTAAAATCAAATTATATTAGCTAGGGTTAGTAAAATATTATGCAATCATAGTAAATAAATACATCTAACGAATCCCTATGGAAACATAAAGAAATGACACGGTGTTAAAAATTCGCATTGTAAGACAAAGAATTAGAGGCGTCGTAACCCTTCCTGAATTATAAGTAGTAATTGGTTTTTTCTGGGTTTTGTGGACAAAGGGATTATATCCCATTTGAATTATTAGTGAATACATGTTAAAAAAAACCCTCAATTTTCATATGTGATTCATTTAGGAAAATAACGAAATGGCTGTTAGTTTTTTAACGGAAAGTGAAAAAAAACCTAAATCGGTTAAAAGAAAAAGTTGACATCCTTTATGTGCAAAAAAAAGTTGAATACCTTGATTGGAAATAGACTATAATTTGAGTACCTTTTTGTGTCATTTGTCCATTAACTCAATAAATATGTACTCTACGTCTTTCTAACTGATATTTACGTGTAAATATAAAAATCTTGTTTTTTTCTTCCAATTCGCAATTTCTTAAAATATTAATGTCCAATCAAATCATCAAGAATCTTTTGTCTAGTTATGTCATTCTCTTGGATGCTCTTATCAAAACATAGTTTCAATCTATTTCTGAGAGTTCTAGTCTCAGGCTCTCAGCCATCTATAGCTATTGTTTGCAACTGTGAGTTGATGATTTTATATAATATAGAGTTTCTTTTTAAACTTTATAAAAAATACGAAAACAGAGAGGGTGAAATAGTGACACGAAATTGCAAAGACTTGACGTAAATAACACAAAACTAAAAAAAAAATAAGAGCTTTCGGATAAATCCCTTGAGGAGAAAATAGGTGATAGTACCTTCTTAAATTCACAACAACCTTACAATCAATTATAAGCTGTCCATTTTGAAAAAAATTAATGTTGAATATCTTGGGAAAAATATTGACCGCATTAATTAGAAGAAGATAAAATTAAAGTTATGTTTTTTATCTTAAAATAAAAGAAAACAACAATTTATCAAACCAAATGCATAACCATGAATTGTTTTTTTAAAGACATGTTTTAATTCTATAAATTTTAATTTAAATTGTTTCCAATGGCATTAAAAGTTTTTGTTAATTGCAAAACTAATTTTTAGAAAAGTAGTCATTATCTAATGCTGCATGAATAAGGAATAGATAGGTTGGACGAAATGGAGTGTAACTCATCACGATGTGTTGATAACTAACGTTTGAGTTATCACTTTGGTGCTAAAACTCGCACGTGAGTTAGTGATAAAAAGGTAAGTTTTTCACATATGTGAATTACAAGCTATGTATACTACATTATCCATTTCTTAGCGTTACATTTAAAAATCTTTAAAAAAATCCTCTTTTTTTATGAATACCACGTTATCCCATTTACAAATTACAATCTATCAATACTTTTTAACTTTCAATATTTTCACACAAAATTCAAAAATCAATATCTACTCTTTTTCTTCCACACACTGTTTATGAGATCAAAACTGTAAAACTCGTATTTAATTATTCGTATATTAAATACGTAGAAACTATACGTTTCTGAAAACTAAAAACACGCGGGAATAACATACAAGCGTACGATTACGTTTAAAAAAATGATGAGTTTATACATTTAAAAGGAGCCGGCCAAAAGAAAAAAAAAAGGGGGGGGAAGAAAAGTGTAAGGGGGCTTTTGGCCGGTCTGTGTAAAAAAAAGTAAGAATTGGGCTTTGGCCCATTTCGTTTTTGGTTGAGAAAGAAAAACGGGGGGGTTTCCCCTCTCCCTATTCCGCGAACCAAAAACACACAATAGGGTTCTGTAACTTGGGAGCCGCCGACAGAAACAACAAGAAAAAGGTGACGGGTTGATTTTTGCTTGTCGATTCGTGTGTGTTTGTTGGGTATTCCAGATCAAATAAAAGGTAATCCCTCTTTCTCCTTGTCTTATAATTAAAAACAAATCTTCTATGTTTAATCAAGAAACATATTCATTATAAAGGGGTAATCATGAAATAAAGCGAATCATGGTGGGCGGGTTTGTTTAGCCTCACGAAAACCGATACCAAATGTCTCGGTGTGGTTTCAATTTGGCCCAGCCGCGACCTACAAGGGTGCGGTGGTGGTCTGGGTACTCTCGACAGCCAACAGAAACAAACAGGGGGCGTTTGGGGTTAGTCGCGTATAAGGGTGCGTTTGGGTGTATAATCAGTAGGGGTGTTTGGGTTTATAAACAGATTACACTAACGGTGGGAGCAGAACATTAGGAGTGAGTAAAAGTAACAAGCAGTGGGAATATAACTTAAACAGTGGGAATTATATAACAGAACAGTGGGAACCAATCAAACAGTAGGAACCAAACTGTTAAAGGGCTGTTTGGTTTTGGGTTTAAGAGCAGTTAAGGGGGGGGGGGGGGGCGTTTGGCTAAGGGTATAAAATTATGTATTTATGTAATTAGTTTAATTAATACATAGTTAACTAAATTGATTAATCTTCATGACTTAGGATAAATTATTTAAATAAATATCATGGTTTATGTTTGTACTTTTTATTTAAATAAAACTTATGATTAAATAATTATTAATTTAGTTTTCATGTGCATTAAATTAATTAAAACTTAGCTTTACTAATTAATTAAAATGTGTGATTTTTATGATCACATGATTCATGAAACTTTTTTTGAAAAAAAACATTCCATTCTAAGAACTTTCTATTTTAGGAAATTTTCCATCTTCAGCAAGTTACTATTTATAGTAACATCGTAAAAATATTAGAATACATGTCATACAGTAATTAGAATTACAGGAATACTCTTATCAGTAGTAAATAGAACATTCAGATTTACTAGATTATACAGTGCAGTAATACAAGAATAAAATAAATTAAACTAAGAACAGATAAGAATTAGTAACAGTAAACAATAATCGACAACTTATTACGCGTCCGTTATTTATGTAGTATCCGTGAAATCAGAGTAGATCTTCCAGCTTTCGTTCTTATTTCATTACTGGACACGAGGTATGGATTTTTCGTCCTTTCAGTAAGGACTTCCCTTCTATGCATGATTAAGATTTCTCGTCTGCAGCCAAATATTTTTCCCAGTACATGTTATAAACTATCTTAAATTATTTTAATAACTAAGATATTGCCTGAGCCTTATATACAAGCATGACTAGTCAGTAGTACTAGTTACGGAGGTACCGTAACCATGACACTTGAGGCACCGGTGTCATGACTCACCTACGGGAGAGTGATATTCCGCAGTGTTCCACTCAGTTCAGCTTGGCCATTTTATCAATATTATTAGTGGGGCGTATGGATGCATCCTAGGCTTATCAGTTTACAGTTATCAGGTGAATGTGGTGTGTGCTCTACATCCTTCACATTGGAGCTGATCCCTCCACCCAGCACAGTATTTAGATGTCACCCCTCTACAGCATGACGAGGTCACACCTCCAGTTATTCATGCACAGTTGTTACAGCACATGACCTATATAAGCTCTGGCAACTAAAATACAATAAATGCATGTTTTCAGATTCAACAGTTATTAAGTCAGTTTTATTATTTATAAATCAGATATATCAGATTTTACACAGTTTGCCCCCATTGTCATAACAGTTTTAGTTTCAGTATTTGTTACCAGTTCTCTTCCAGTATATTTTTATCATGCTTCATATCCGTTCACTGAGCGTTATTCTCAGCCGTAGTTTCCTTTCATGTTTCCAAACGGCAGGTACACAGGGACGATCTTAGGAATTCTAAGAGAGTACGTGCATGGGATGGAAGCAATCCAGACTTCTTTACTTTATGCACTTCATTTTTATATTGCCTGTTGGACATTGTTCAGTCCTTTCTTTCAGTATTTTACTTTTCATGTTTTGAGCTTATGTTAGATTACCGATGTTTGATTCCGGTATTTCTGTTATGGTCAGTTAATGTTTTAGGACATTTACCTTATGCTTTGATGACATGCCATAAATATACGTAACGGTCCACTTATTCAAGTGGGGTGTTACAATTATGGTATCAGAGCGATAGGTTCGACCTGTAGGCTCTAAAACTTGACCTGTGACTAGTGGGTAGTCACCAGGAACTTCCTAGATTTTGGCGTTGTTAGCTTCCATGTTTCTCATGCATTTATCAGCCAGTTTTCTTCAGTAACCAGTCGGTATTTCTTAAAGATTTTGACTAAGTAAAAGGTTAGTACAGGACTAACCATATTTAGTCGCAGGTGCTTTTCTTTGGATTTTGTTTTGGTGAACCAACCCATAGGCGTTCACCCTTGCCCGTTCAGATTTTGTATTGATGAACTGAACCATAGAAGTTCATCCTTACTCATGTCAGATTCATGTTTCAGTCGAATATTACTTGGTGAATAATTTGCTGATTTTTATTGTGTTGTTCGTACTCGATTCAATTCGAATTGATCACGGTTTAAGGTGGACTTATCGTTCTTGGTAAACAAAGATATTGGTCGTTGATTATCTATTTTAAACTAAAAATGCAAACTTTAAATAAATGACAAAATAATAAAAGCGATAAATGATTAAAACTTAAATGAAAGACTTAAATGAAATAAAAAGGAAATTAAAGTAATTAAAAACTTGATTAAAAGTAAATTTGACAACTTAAAACTTAATAAAAATGTAAACTTGAAATTAAACTAAGATAAAACAATTTAAAATAAAACTAGGTGAAAATGTTTAAAAGTAAAGCTAAGTAAAATGGCGGGAAAAGAAAATTTGAAAATTAAATTAGGGAAAAAACAATTCAAATCCGCAATACCAAATTTGGTACAATTCCGCAATCATAAAAACAAATAATTCCGCAATATGCTAAAAAACAAATAATTGCGCAATGCCTAAGAATGTATAATTCCGCAATGCTTAAAATGGGTATAATTTCACAATGTTGAAATTAAATGTATTAATTCCGCAAAATGAAAATTGATATGATTTCGCAATATATCAAAACATATAATTTCGCAATGTACAATATATATGATTTCGCAATGTCACTTAACATACAATTCCGCAATATCACAATACATTCGATTTCGCAATATTGAAGATTGAAGATTCCGCAATACCACAAGAGGATTCGAATTCGCAATATTTTGTATGGTATAAATCCGCAATATTAAAAATATTTCGAAGTTGTAGCAAACTTTCCTACAAATAGGATCTCGGGAAAGGGACGAATTTAAGAACTATTTTAGCAACTTTTGAAGGATAATAAGCCAACAAAAATACCAATAAGCTAACCACAACACCTAGACGAATGATAAAACTTGTAAAACCTTAACACAAGAATCAAGAAACACGAAAAGCAAGGAACTTTATGTAACGTGTAGAAGATGTGGTGAAATGGATGAAGAACACGAAATCATAATTAACAAAGATGATGAAAATGATGAAGATTACACAAAGATTAAACTAAAAAAGGAAAGATTAGATTAAACGAAAGAAAGAAAGAAAACAAAGATGAAGTTTTTTCTAGTGAGAGAAAGTAAACACTTTCTCTCTCTAAAACTTAAAAAACTAAAAATTAACTAAAACTCTAACACCCTCAAATGGCATATGAGGTCTTCTATTTATAGGAGAGGAGAGGTGGTTGGTAGGTTGCTTCCTTTTTTCTTTTTCTTTGTCTTCTCGTCTTTAATTTTCTTCGTCTTTTTCGATGTTGTCTCGGGATTTGTCGATATAAAATGAACTCGTCTTCTAATTTTCTTCTTTTATTAGATTTGGTTCTTCGACTTCGTTAAACTTACGTCTTTTGTCTTTTTCTTCGATACATCTTCAGAATAAGCCTTTGACTTCCGTTCTTTTTGCACTTTTGATCCTTTGACTTTGTCTTTTGTCTTTTTCTTTGATAAAAGCCCGTGAAAGCCCGTGTTTTCTTCCTTTTTCATCTTTTGGCCCTAAAACACAATAAAAACACAAACCACGCATAATTTCGACTTTTACGACATAAAATACACGTTTTGGCTTGGTTTATCCTTGTAATAAGTGGTGAAAGGATAAGTGTTTTCACACTTATTAAATCCTCTACACTTGACCATTGCAATGCCCTCATGCAATGCATAAATTTCAAAGCACGATTTACATTTTTCATCATAATTTACCTATCTTGGCCTTTATTAAATACTAGACAATAAAGAAACCAAAAAGATTAGAAAATTAAAAAATGATAGAAGGAAGAACAAGTAAAGAGATCGAAGACTTACATTAGGGCTTTGGTTGTCATGAATGTTCATCATCCTCAAGTTTCACGCTCCCCATACCATGCTTAAAAACGAGATCATTGTTATTATAAGTTAGTAAGCTAGCACTCACTCATGTGGCCCAATTATTCACATAGACTCCCTTATTCCTAGGTGTATCTCTTGTATTTTATTGTTGTCTTGAATGATCACGATGATGCATTTTTTACTTATTGTGATAGTTTATTTAGGCCGAAAATAAAGTAGGACGATTTAATAAATAGTTAGCTAAAGGACAAAATCTTTTAAAACTGCTTCTCGAAACCTCTTAAAGTGCATATCTTGGCATAACTCGCTTCACAATTTGAGACCTTTCTCGGATCGATATTTGGCATTGACTTCATACTTAGAATCTTGAGAGACGTTCTTGAAATAATAGTCTTCTCTTTATAATAGGAATTTCTTCAATTGAAGTTTTTGAGAGATTCTTCATACTTGGACCACGACTTCTTCATTTTTCTCCAATCTTTATTTGGGATTTTGATATACAACGATCCGCCTCCTTTTAGCACTTGGATCTATTTATCCTCATACCTTGCTAGGGTCTTTTCGGATAGACTTCTCCATGATCTTTAGGGGAGTATTTGCTTTTCGCCGTGTGTCTCGATCCTTCATGTTGATTTTTGATTAATGATTCTTCACATCACTTTGGATCTTTAGCAACAAAATGTAGCCCTCATGCCTTGTTAGGGCCTTTTCGGACTCGCCAATCTTTGCATCCCGTTTCAATAAGTTATGCCTTGGCTATGAACTCTAATTAATACCAAGCAACTTTTAAACGATCTTGTGCTAGAAGCTAAGTAACTTTTCAAATTGTACAACCTTACTTATTGCAATTATATTTATTAACAAGCGATGGGAGAAAAAGCTCATACTTAACTCACATAAATTCATGAAAGAATACCAAACTTATAATTGACTCTATCATCTCTCGTTCTCCACAATTTAAAATCTTAAGGAATGAGACTCGTGGATGCTTAGCCTATTAAATCAAAGTTTTGGGTTTTCAAGTCATCTATAGGATCTTGCATCTTCTTAGACTTTTTCAAGTTTAGAATTTGCATTTTAAAGTTCCCTTGATAAACGACTTACTAGGATCAATTATAGGAACTTGCGAAAAGTTCTTGTTCTTAACTCGTAAGAGTTAAGACTTTCGCGTATTAAAGTTCCCTATATAAAGCAAAACTTGATTTAAACACGTTAAGGATACTAGCTAGAGTAAGATTAGATAAGTAAACTCGGGTTGAGTGAAAAGATTCATGACGGGCCTAATATATCAAAGACATCTAAGCTCATTAAAACCATTTTATTCTTTTATTTTTCTTGTTTTTGACTTTATTTTTGAAATGAAATATATACATACGATGCGATAACAAAAAGAAAAAACATAAAAGAAAATATATGAAAATACTACTAGGCCAAAATAGATCAAAATTTTTGAAAAAATGTCGAAATATTTAATTTTCCGGTTAAAATGAGGACAAATTCATGGAAAAGCCCACTTAACTTCGTTAGAAGCCCCCCCTACACTTGATATAAACATTGTCCTCAATGTTTAAGCATGTGGGAGTAAACTCCCCTACACTTAGGACATTGTGCACTTTGTTTAAATCTTGCTAAGAAAGAGACAACTATTGTAAAACCCGCATGCTTTTACCATGAATAGTACCCTTACGATAGTACGTACATGATTAGAACTTTCCTTTTATAACATGTTTACGTTTCACGTACAAGAATTACAAGTATTACGTACGTGTTATAACACGATAAATATTTATTACGTATGAACACACGATAATTATTCCAATAATAATTATAATCACGAACATACGAACATGAAATCATGTACGTAAATTAATCACGAGCTAATATAACGGATGTATATATATTTATTACGAACATGAATAAATATATTAAGTCACGATCGATAACTAATTAGAACACGTAAATTAATCACGAGCTAATATTACGTATGTATATATATTTATTACGAACATGAATAGATATATTAAGTCACGATCGATAACAAATTAGAACACGTAAATTACGAACACGATAAAACACGAGAACATACTATTATTTTTAGACACGAGAAAAGTACGGGTTACCCCATGTGGGGCCCCCATGCCGTGGCTACAACAAGAACATGGGCCAAGCCCATGCAAACTTTTACTAAACAAGGGAATTTAGGAAAACATGTTCATTTATCACAAAATCAAGAAAATAAGAAAAACCCTAGTTCTTTTCTTTGCTCCTCTTTTGGCCGCCGGTTTTAATAACACCAAAGGTGTGTTCGGGTTAATTTTGATCTTGGAATTATTGCAAGGATTCGTGTGTGTTCGTCCTCATTTGTTTCACGTAATCGGTATAACCTTTTTAACCTTTTCTTTTATGTTTTGATTTAATTGATCACATAAAATCATGATGTTTTTAATTAACTAATTAAAAAAAAGTATTTTAAACATGTTATAATCATGGGGTTAAATCAAATCATGGGTTTAGGGGTGTTTGTGGTCTAGCCGACGCCTAACCGAGCCCCATAGGGGTCTCGGCTTGGCTTATTTAACACCACCGAGACCATATGGTCTTGGTATGGTGGTGGTGGTCCCACGGCAGCAGCAAAACCAAGGGGAAACCCGACTTAGGTCGGGGTATGGTGATGGTTACGGGTCTGGTTCATGGGTTTTAGTCACGGCTCCGGTTCTTGAATCATTTTTTCATGGTTTATGATTTCTATAAGTTATGTTATTTTTTTTAAGACTTAAATTATATTAATTAAAAGCATGACATGATTAATTTAACTTACATGACTTAGGTTATTAATTTAATTATTAATTCATGAATTTTAACCTAAGTATTTATTATTTAATTAGATTTTATAATTAATTAATTATTAAAAACCATGACTATAATTAATTAATTTACATGACTTAGGTTATATTATTAATAGTTAATAATGCATGTTTTAACCTAAGTATTTTACCTTATTTAATTAAAATCATGTTATATTTAATTAAATACTTTTGACCTATAGTTTATTTAATTAACATGTAATAATTAATAAACTATATTATATAATCACATGACTTAGAATAATAATTAGAATAACACTTAAGCTTATATAATTAGCTTATTTAACCAGCTTACATCTATTTATGGAAACTTTCTATTTTTAGAAACTTATTTAATTAAGGCATCTAATCTGTTTATGGAAACTTTCTATGAAACTTATCTATTTTAAGCAGTAATTCTATTTTTGGAAACTTTCTATTTTTGGAAACTTTCTATTTTTGGAAACTTTCTATTTTTGGAAACTTTCTATTTTTTGAAACTTTCTATTTTTGGTAACTTTCTATTTTTGGAAACTTTCTATTTTAGGAAACCTGCTATTTTTAGAAAGTTACTTATTATTACACAACAAGTATAATAATACATGAAATACAAGTAATACGTAATCAGAATAGACAGAATATACGATAAACACAATATAAAGCTTAAAACAGTAAAACATGACATGAACATATAAAACAAGCTAAGACATGATATAAAACCAGTTACGTATTCAGTAATCAGATACTTATACACGTATGTATTTATGTAGCATTAGTGATACCGAAGTAGGACCTTCTTCCGTTCGTCTTCTTCGTTCATTGGACATAAGGTAAGGATTCTCCGTCCTTTCAGTATGGACATTCTTTCCTTATTAGGATTCCCCGTATGCAGCCAACTGTTTTCCCTAGTATATGTTTTATATGTTTTGAATGGTTATATTTATTTAGAATAACTAAAGCCATATACATGCATGACCAGTTTCACCTAGTTATGGAGGTACCATAACCATAACACTAGAGGCACTGGTGTTATGACTTCCCCACGGTGGAGTGATTGCTCGTGGCGTCCCTTTCAGCTTTTGGCCACTTATTATATTATCAGGTGGGGCGTATGGGTGCATCCTAGTTACATGTTTTCAACAGATTACTCAGTGTGAATGTGGTGTGTGCCTTGCATCCTTCACAAGGAGCTGATCCCTCCTACCCAAAAACCAGTATATTAAATTAGAGGCAGCCCCTCTAATTTGCATGACGAGGTCACCCCTCCAAGTATTCATGCACGTTGATATTTCATGACCTATATTGGCGAATGGTAAATATGTTAAACATTTTTTACAAGATAAACATAAGGCTTTTCAAACTATAAAACCAGTTTTACTAAGATATAACCAGGTTTTCCAGGACATATACATTTCCGCTGCTATATGTTATTCATGCTTATATTATTCATTTCATGCTTGTATATCCGTGCACTGAGCGTTATGCTCAGCCGTTACTTTCCTTTCCATGTCCCAAAACGGCAGGTACTCTAGGACAGACTCGAGCATTTGGAGGACGTGCATAGGATGGAAGCTGCCATAGACTTCTTTTCCTTTTGCCTTCATATATTTATGCTTGTGTAGTCTTTGTTCAGTTCATTTACTTTATTTATGTTTTGGGCTTATGTTTGGAAACCGATGTTTGATTCCGGTTTTCCCTATGGTCATGTATGTTTTAGTACATATCACCTTGCATGCTTTGATGACACGCCATAATTACGCGTAACGGTCCACTTATCAAAGTAGGGTGTTACAATTATGGTATCAGAGCCAAGGCTTCGACTTGTAGGCTCTAAAACGTGACCTAGGACTAGTGGATAGTCACCAGGAGCTTCCTAAGCCAACGCTTGTTCTTCCACGTATTGATGTGTTCAGCGCATTGTTGTTTTAACCATGATGTTTTTAGAACCTTGATGTTTAACCTTGATGTTTTCATCGATATTGTTTTACTAATATGGATGGACAACCGTCATTCATATTTAGTTATGTGTCATTGTTTCATGCATGACGTTCCTCGTGAACTGTGACTATGTGGACTGAACCCCAGTAGTTCATAATTAGTCACATAAAATTTTTCTGATAAGTTTTGGCAGATGAGTTTCTTTTATTTATATTTCATGTATCATTGTTGCAGGGATTATGACTAAGTAATGGTTGGTACAGGACTGGCCATATTTAGTCGCATGTGCTTTTATCGAAACTTTTGTTTTAGGATCGACCCATAGGCGTCCCCTCGCACATATAAAGGTTTTTATAAACTGCATCATGTATTCATGCACTGTTTTCATGCATAAAATTTTTCTCATGATTTATAAGCATAATTTTTTTTATGTCCCCTCATAAGTTACTATGTTTTTATGTCAAGTATGTTTTTATACTGTCATGGTTAACTTCAGTTTCATGCTGATTATATAATATACTCCTTCATGTTGGGTTGTTCCATGTTTCTTCATGATGACTTCGCCTTCACATGACTATGTCTTACGTCTCTTATGTTGTTTTTGCTTTCATGCAAGACACTGTTGGAATTCATGTAAATTCTACTTTCATGATAGTCATGGTTGGTTTTCATTAATCATGCTTTCAGGAAAATCATCGTTAAAATTCGTTTAACCACACGTTAGCGTTTCTCTATGCAACCAGAATGAGGTATATACTGGCATTGCCAGGTTATCATGATGGTCTTTCAAACCGTTTAACCAGTTATTTTTCCTTTAAATCATGTTCGATGATCGACCCCATACTGATCATTTCATGTGCATTCCACGTGTACTACACGTACCGTATTCCATGTGTATTACACGTACCATAATCCATGTTTATTTCACTTACAATACTCCATGAGTATTCACTAGTCGATTCTAAATCATCTCATGTGTTTTCCATTTGTTGATGTTCTACAAATTATTGATGCCGCTCATAGTTCGGAGATGTTACTAAGGTTGATGTTGCTAATGGTTTGGAGACGCTACGAGATGCTGATTCTATTCACAACCTGGAGATCCTACAAGACAAAGACAAAGGCGTTAGAGCAAAGCAATTGGACGAGAAGATGCTTCACCACCAGACGATTTCCATCAATCATTGTCCCTAATTCTTAGTTACATGTCACACGTCATTCAGTTGTCGTTTCAGTCATATGAGTGAAGACCGGTACCAGCCGGCCACTCAGCTGAATAGTTACATGAATCACAGTCATGAGAATGACCGTCATGGAACTGTCAGACAGGACGATAGTAACCACTACTATGACAGCAACTATCCTAGAAATCGCAACCGAAGCTCCGGCCGCGGATGTGATCAGAAATACAAAGGATCAGTAGTCCAATCGATTCGCCAATTTTGGCATAATAACCTAATATTGTAGTTCTATTTGATTCACATCTCGAGACATATGTCAAGACATCAGTCAAGACACATGTCTCGTGTATACTTTCCGAAGACACATGTCAAGACACCAGTCATGACACATGTCATGCTTATATTTCCAAGGCACGAGTCAAGACACATGACTCACGTCAAATTTTGGAACATCCCTAAGAAATTCAGGGTACCCTCCAAAGGGTATATCCATTTTGTTGTGCCATGTATCAATCAGGCCACAAGAATTTTAGTACCATCACCGGCATGTCAGTGAGATCTGTCAAGTTTGCTCAATGACACTTTCATTTCTTGCACCCATATTTCATATATTTATGACCATATAGGGCGCCATTCGTATTCCCCATATACACGAAGGTTTTCCTTCAACCTAATGATAAGATCCAAGCTACGAACACATTACCTCGGACAGATGCGAGTTGAATTTAATCCTAAATATGGACTACGAACAGCACGTCATGCTACGATTCATGATCAGGTACAGTGATGTTCAGGCTCCTGAATACATTCAGCTTGATTTTCCATCAAGAAAATCTGTACAAATTACCTATGCTTACAAGCATGTGCGTTGTTAGACATGGTCGCTAAAATTTTCTAGCTGTCAGTAAGCCACGACTACTGAAGTCCTTTTACGCATAGCCAGTTGATTATTCCAAAATATTCCCATACATTCTAGAAGAACCTTCAAGGAGAAGGACGGTACCATGAGATTATGTGTCGGCTACTGTCGATTTAAACAAATCACCATTCATAACCGTTACTCTCCTCCGCGTATTGACAAGATCGGATTCTTTTAGGGTGTTAAGCACTTTACAAGATCGGATTCATGATCATGATGCCAACAGTGAAGAGTGAAAGAGCAGGACATGTCCATGACTGCTATTCGTACACGACTTGGTCATGCTAAAGTCATGATTCTGTATTAGTCTCATAAATGCTCCAACAACATTATGGACTTAATAAATTGAGTTTCCATGAACTCATAAGCAAATTCATCAGTGTTTTCATTGAGGATAACCTGATTTCCTCTAAGTCTAGAGAAGAACAGGAAGACCATATCTGCACTATGTTGCAAATTCTATGACAAGAGAAATTTTACCCTAGGAATTTTTTTCCAATATCAATTTTGTTTGATTAAAGTGACACGCTGAATCACATGGGTTTCTACCGTTAATCTTACCATGACTCAACTTATGCGTAAAGGAGAGAACCCTACACTACATTAGGTGTTCTAGAAAATCCTACGCTAGGAGAAGTATAGATTCAGAGACTCAAAATTTCGCAAACTTCTATGTATCAAGTTTCTACGAAGCAAGATACAGTTACGTTCAGATCTAAGTACCTGACATACCAACAGGTTAAGATAGAACACCAACAGACTAGGATGTTTCCATCATCTGAAATTGTGAATAAAAATGGGACAAGATCTCCATGGATTTTGGTTACCAGATTAACGCAAACTCAGAAGAAACATGATGCTATCTGGGTTATTGCCAACAAGTGATCAAGTCTTCGGAATCCTTACATCCGCAAGGATTTCAAAACCAACAGATTGATCGGACATGTTCCAGCCAAGACTCATCCGATCACTTGGTAATCTGTCAGCTAATGGGCCAGACAAAGGTTCGCATATGTGCTCCTTATTTACGTTCACGTTCTTGTTCAAATTTCACGACTTGCTTTCACGCTCACGTTCATGACACTATTCACGTTCATGATTGTATCTTGGCTTACGATCTTACGTTCATTTTCGTTCTGGAAAGTTTTGCAAGAACTTGAGAGACCAGACTCAAGTTTAGTATAACTCTCTATCCTCAGACAGACGTTCCATGTCACATTCCACGTCTCACCTTATGACATTTTGCGATACCGTCGCCGTATTCCATGTTCACGATATGTTTCACATGTCATGTTCATTCCACATTCCTCATATCACGTTCACGATATGTTACACGTATCATGGATCAAGATATGTTTGTGCATACTTCACTCACCATATCTCCACGTATCACGTCTAAAATTTTTCACGTATCACGTTCAAAAATTTTCACGTGCTACATTTCTATTCGTCTCGCGCATCGTTGCTAATTATCAGTTAAGTTAGATTGTTTTGCACCATAACGTTTCTGTATCCTTGCACGTTGATTCTTATTCCCTCGATCAAATTCAGGGGATCTATCTTACGTAGATGAAAATGAACTTCGCGTGTTTTCAAGTCAAGGCTAGGAGGACCAAGATTATCATTGTGTCAAGATCTTGTGAAGGAACCGTTCCAGGAGGGAAGCCACGTGGAAGCGGACAAGTTCATCCGGACTTCTTATCCATTTTTCTCTTATTGATTAGATATGTCTTTCAGTCACGTCACGTTCCATGTCCTTCAAGACATGTCACGTTCCACGTTCCTTTCTACCATGTCATCTCTATGTCCTTCTATCTTTCATACCCTCTTAGTTGATTGGGGTATGTTCTCTTCAGTTTACTTTGTCTATAATTCGGGGACGAATTATTCTTTTAGGGGGGGAAGAGTTGTAAAACCCGCATGCTTTTACTATGAATAATACCCTTACGATAGTACGTACATGATTAGAACTTTCCTTTTATATCATGTTTACGTTTCACGTACAAGAATTACAAGTATTACGTACGTGTTATAACACGATAAATATTTATTACGTATGAACACACGATAACTATTCCAATAATAATTATAATCAAGAACATAAGAACATCAAATCATGAACGTAAATTAATCACGAGCTAATATTACGTATGTATATATATTTATTACGAACATGAATAAATATATTAAGTCACGATCGATAACTAATTAGGACACGTAAATTAATCACGAGCTAATATTACGTATGTATATATATTTATTACGAACATGAATAAATATATTAAGTCACGATCGATAACTAATTAGAACACGTAAATTACGAACACGATAAAACACGAGAACGCACTATTATTTTTAGACATGAGAAAAGTACGGGTTACCCCATGTAGGGCCCCCATGCCGCGGCAACAAAAAGAACATGGGCCAAGCCCATGCAAACTTTTACTAAACAATGGAATTTAGGAAAACATGTTCAGTTATCACAAAATCAAGAAAATAAGAAAAACCCTAGTTCTTTTCTTTGCTCCTCTTTTGGCCGCCGGTTTTAATAACACCAAAGGGGTGTTCGGGTTGATTTTGATCTTGGAATTATTGCAAGGATTCGTGTGTGTTCGTCCTCATTTGTTTCACGTAATCGGTATAACCTTTTTAACCTTTTCTTTTATGTTTTGATTTAATTGGTCACATAAAATCATGATGTTTTTAATTAACTAATTAAAAACAATTATTTTAAACATGTTATAATCATGGGGTTAAATCAAATCATGGGTTTAGGGGTGTTTGTGGTCTAGCCGACGCCTAACCGAGCCCCATAGGGGTCTCGGCTTGGATTATTTAACACCACCGAGACCATATGGTCTCGGTATGGTGGTGGTGGTCCCACGGCAGCAGCAAAACCAAGGGGAAACCCGAATTAGGTCGGGGTATGGTGATGGTTACGGGTCCGGTTCATGGGTTTTAGTCACGGGTCCGGTTCTTGAATCATTTTTCAAGGTTTATGATTTCTACAAGTTATGTTATTTTTTTTAAGACTTAAATTAAATTAATTAAAAGCATGACATGATTAATTTAATTTACATGACTTAGGTTATTAATTTAATTATTAATTCATAAATTTTAACCTAAGTATTTATTATTTAATTAGACTTTATAATTAATTAATTATTAAAAACCATGACTATAATTAATTAATTTACATGACTTAGGTTTAATTATTAATAGTAAATAATGCATGTTTTAACCTAAGTATTTTACCTTATTTAATTAAAATCATGTTATATTTAATTAAATACTTTTGACCTATAGTTTATTTAATTAACATGTAATAATTAATAAACTATATTATATAATCATATGACTTAGAATAATAATCAGAAAAACACTTAAGCTTATATAATTAGCTTATTTAACCAGCTTATATCTATTTATGGAAACTTTCTATTTATAGAAACTTATTCAATTAAGGCAGCTAATCTATTTATAGAAACTTTCTATTTTTAGAAATTATCTATTTTAAGCAGTAATTCTATTTTTGGAAACATTCTATTTTTTGAAAATTTCTATTTTTGGAAACTTTCTATTTTTGGAAACTTTCTATTTTTGGTAACTTTCTATTTTTGGAAACTTTCTATTTTAGGAAACCTGCTATTTTTAGAAAGTTACTTATTATTACACAACAAGTATAATAATACATGAAATACAAGTAATACTTAATAAGAATAGACAGAATATACGATAAACATCTAAAGCTTAAAACAGTAAAACATGACATGAACATATAAAACAAGCTAAGACATGATATAAAACCAGTTACGTATTCAGTAATCAGATACTTATACACGTATGTATTTATGTAGCATTAGTGATACCGAAGTAGGACTTTCTTCCGTTCGTCTTCTTCGTTCACTGGGCATAAGGTACGGATTCTCTGTCCTTTCAGTATGGACATTCTTTCCTTATTAGGATTCCCCGTATGCAGCCAAATGTTTTCCCTCGTATATGTTTTATATGTTTTGATTGCTTATGTTTAATTAGAATACCTAAAGCCATATATATGCATGACCAGTTTCACCTAGTTATGGAGGTACCATAACCATAACACTAGAGGCACTGGTGTTATGAGTTCCCCATGGCGAAGTGATTGCTCGTGGCGTCCCTTTCAGCTTTTGGCCATTTATTATATTATCAGGTGGGGCGTATGGGTGCATCCTAGTTACATGTTTTCAGCAGATTACTTAGTGTGAATGTGATGTGTGCCTTGCGTCCTTCACAAGGATCTGATCCCTCCTACCCAAAAACCAGTATATTAAATTAGAGGCAGCCCCTCTAATTTGCATGACGAGGTCACCCCTCCAAGTATTCATGCACGTTGATATTTCATGACCTATATTGGCTAATGGTAAATATGTTAAACAGTTTTTACAAGATAAACATAAGGCTTTTCAAACTATAAAACCAGTTTTACTAAATTAACCAGGTTTTTCAGGACATATACATTTCCGCTGTTATATGTTATTCATGCTTATATTATTCATTTCATGCTTGTATATCCGTGGACTGAGCGTTATGCTCAGCCGTTACTTTCCTTTCCATGTCCCAAAACAGCAGGTACTCTAGGACAGACTCGAGCATTTGGAGGACGTGCATAGGATGGAAGCTGCCATAGACTTCTTTTCCTTTTGCCTTCATATATTTATGCTTGTGTAGTCTTTGTTCAGTTCATTTACTTTATTTATGTTTTGGGCTTATGTTTGGGAACCGATGTTTGATTCCGGTTTTCCCTATGGTCATGTATGTTTTACTACATATCACCTTGCATGCTTTGATGACACGCCATAACTACGCGTAACGGTCCACTTATCAAAGTGGGGTGTTACAACTATAGTGATTCCTATTTTAATATTGAAGAATATAAAATAGTGAATCGAAAGAGTTGAGGATAGAACCGGGAACACGGGAACACGGGATCACGGTTCGTCAAAGATCATCAAAAGTGGCTCTTTGAAAGCTTTAATCCCTGTACATCATAAGAAACAAGACAACAAACACCTATGTAGCTCCCCCTACACTTATTATGAAAACGGGTAAAGGATAGATCAACGGGTTGCCTCCCGAGAAGCGCTTGTTTTTGTTAACCGAGTAACGAGCCTGACTCGACCCAGAATTAATTCAAGGGAAACGTGGCGAGAGATGGAATCATCTCATGAGAGATGTCCTCTCCAAAGTACAACTTAACACGTTGTCCATTCACCTTAAAGTTTGGCCCATTTGGTTGTGAGAGCTCAATGGTGCCATACGGGAAGATTTTGGCAACGGTGAATGGACCGGACCAACGGCTCTTAAGCTTTCTTGAAAAGATTTTCAACCGAGAATTAAAGAGTAAAACTTGATCACCTATGTGAAACTCTCGTTTTTTAATCTTGGAGTCATGAATTAGCTTGGTTTTCTCCTTGTAGATCAATGAATTCTCATAAGCCTCATTCCTCAGTTCATTGAGTTGGATTTTCCTAAGATCACCGGCTTTGTTTATATCAAAATTAGCCCATTTCAAGGCCCAATAAGCCTTATGCTCCAACTCAATGGGGAGGTGGCATGCCTTTCCGTACACAAGACGATATGGAGTGCAACCAATAGGTGTCTTATATGCGGTACGGAAAGCCCACAAAGCATCATCTAACTTTTCGGCCCATGAGGCACGATGCTCTCCCACGGTACGCTCTAAGATTCGCTTAAGTCCACGGTTTGAAATCTTGGCTTGACCATTAGTTTGTGGATGATACGCGGTGGAAAGACGGTGATTGACACCATACTTAGCCATGACTCGACCAAATTGATCATTGCAAAAATGAGTCCCGCGATCACTAATGATAGCACGAGGAACACCGAATCGAGCAAACAATTGTTTCAGAAACTTCACAACCACCCTCGCATCGTTAGTGGGTAAAGCCTTTGCTTCAACCCATTTTGATACGTAGTCAACGGCTACGAGGATGTATTTGTTCCCTTTGGATGATGGAAATGGCCCATAAAGTCGATACCCATACGTCAAAGATTTCACATTCTTGGATGAAATTTTGAGGCATCTCATCTTTATGTGTGATCTTGCCTTGTCGTTGGAAAGCATCACAATGCTTAACCATTTCTTGTGCATCACGATAAATGGTGGGCCAATAGAATCCGGAGTCGAAAACTTTCTTCGCGGTATAGTTAGGACCAAAGTGACCACCGGTGGGTCCTTTATGGCAAGCTTCCAAGATTTGTAAAGCTGCGGGCCCATCAACACACCTACGAATGATAAGATCTGCACATTGCTTGAAAAGATAAGGGTCGTCCCAATAATAGTGCTTAACATCCTTAAAGAATTTTTTCTTTTGTTGGGACGTTAACCCTTCGATAAAAACACCACCCGCCAAATAGTTTGCAATGTCCGCAAACCATGGGGTATCATCAAGATTGGAATTAACAGACATTAAGGTCTCAAGGGGAAAAGATTCATTAATCTCTTGATTTGGAAGTTCCCCTTGATAAGGAGCCTCGAGTCTACTAAGATAATTCGCGGCTAGGTCTTCCGCTCCCTTTTTATCACAAATGTCGATTTTAAATTCTTGTAGGAGCAAAACCCAACGAAGGAGTCTTGGTTTAGCATCTTGCTTGGTCAAAAAGTATTTCAAGGCGGAATGGTCGGTGTAAACGATGGTGGTGGAAAGCACACGATAGGGGCGGAATTTCTCATAAGCATACACTACGGCTAAAAGCTCTTTTTTGGTAGTGGTATAATGCAATTGAGCCCCCGTCATTGTCTTACTAGCATAATGGATTGGTTGGAAGTGTTTGTTAACTCGTTGACCTAAAACCGCTCCTACCGCGAAATCACTAGCATCACACATGAGCTCGAAAGGTAACTCCTAATTTGGAGAGACTAAGACCGGTGCCTTAGTTAATTTACCTTTAAGAAGTTCGAAAGAGTCGAGACAATCTTGAGAAAAGATGAAAGGAGCATCTTTCTCTAGGAGATAAGTCATTGGTCGAGCTATTTTAGAAAAATCTTGAATGAAACGTCGACAAAATCCCGCATGACCTAAAAAACTCCTAACTCCTTTGACGGTGGTAGGTGGAGGAAACTTAGCAATGACGTCAACTTTAGCACGGTCGACTTTGATACCGGCTTTTGAAATTTTGTGACCGAGGACGATGCCTTCTTTTACCATGAAATGGCATTTTTTATAATTAAGAACTAGACGAGTGTCTTCACACCGTTTAAGCATACGTTCTAAATTGGCAAGGCAAGAAGAGAAAGAATCACCATAGACCGAGAAATCGTCTATAAATACTTCCATAGTTTCTTCAACCATGTCATGGAATATAGCCATCATACACCTTTGGAAAGTCCCGGGAGCATTGCATAATTCGAAAGGCAATCTTTTGTAAGAAAATGTTCCATAAGGACAAGTGAATGTGGTTTCTCTTGGTCTTTTGGATCGATAGGGCTTTGAAAATATCCGAAGAAACCATCTAAGAAGCAATAGTAGTCATTACCCGCTAAATGCTCGAGCATTTGATCCATGAAAGGAAGAGGAAAATGATCCTTATGAGTGGCATCATTGAGCTTACGATAGTCTATGGAAACTCGCCAACCCGTTACGAGTCGAGTAGGAATCAACTCGTTGTTTTCATTGGGAACAACGGTTATTCTACCTTTCTTAGGCACACAATGGACGGGACTAACCCATGGTGAATCTGAAATAGGGTAAATCATTCCGGCATCTAGAAGTTTGATAACTTCTTTCTTAATGACTTCATGAATTTTTGGATTTACCCTTCTTTGATTTTGGATTACGGGTTTAAAGTCATCTTCCATGAGAGTTTTATGAGTGCAAAAGTTAGGATCAATTCTGCGGATGTCGGAGATTTTCCAAGCAATTGTTTTCTTATGATTCTTAAGCACATCGATAAGTCAAGATTTTTCATCCTCTTTTAAGTCCTTTGCAATGATGACGGGTAACTTCTTATTGTCGTCTAGGAAAACGTATTCAAGATGTGACGGTAAATCCTTAAGCTCTAAATCCGGAGGATTGTCAATGGAAGGCTTAGTCAAATTCGGATCATCGTTTATGATTTCCATAGGATAAGTTGGAGAAATATGGTCCTCATTGAGAAGTTTCTCAATGGTACGAATGTCTTCTTCCCATTCGGTGGGAGAATCGTCATATTTTAAGTCCATATCCCCTAAAGTTGCTTCAAATTCTTTCGAAAGAAAATCACTTTCTCCAAATGAAGTCAATGAGGGAGCAATAGAGGCAACGGTCTCAACAATGGGTAGAGAAGAAAAACCACTTTTACAAGCGTCTTTGAAATGTTCTACACAAGCCTCATCAAGTACGTCAATGAAATTAACGTTGTCGTGTTCATAAGGCTGCTTAGAAAGTTTACCCATGTTAAAGACGATTTAGTCGTCACCAACTCTCATAATTAATTCGCCTGCGGCTACATCAATGAGAGTGCGACCGGTCCTCAAGAATGGACGTCCAACGATTAATTGAACACGGGGGTCCATCTCGTAGTCAACGACAACAAAATCCACAGGAAAGGTGAATTTGTCGACACCGACGAAGACATCTTCGGCTATCCCCACCGGATAAGCAACCGTGCGGTTAGCTAGCTACAATGTCATTCGTGTGGGGACTAGCTCGGGTAGAGATAATTGTTTCCAAACACTTAATGGAATTAAGTTGATACTAGCACCTAGATCGGCTAGGGCCATACAATTCTCTACCCCGGGAAAGTTGCAAGGAATGAGAAAGCGACCCGGATCACCAAGTTTGGTTGGTAATTTCCTTAAGAGAACCGCGGAGCAATTCTCATTAAGTTGGGTTTGAGAAATATCAAGAAGTTTTTCTTTGTCACTTAGAAGATCTTTGAACATTTTAGCATATTTAGGCATGTGAGCGAGCGCCTCGGTAAAGGAGATGTTGAAATTCAATTGTTTAAACATTTTAAGAAAGTTTGAAACTTGAATAGCATCCTTGTTCTTCAACTTCTCGTTCCTCAACCTTGAAGGATAAGGTATGTCAGGTTGAGATGAAGGCTTTGGAATGAATTGCTCACTCACATCCTTGGGTAGAGGAGGGGTAGAAGTAGAAGGTGGAGGAATCGGTGAAAGGGGCTCGTTATCCTTTGTCACAATCACCGGAGTAGGTTTAGGAATCTCGGGTACCTTATAACCTTCTCCACTTCGGGTGGTGATTGATTTTATCACCCCTCTTGGATTAGCAATGGTGTTACTCGGAAGAGAACCCGAAGCAGAGGGTTGATTACTTTGGAAGAAACTAGCCATCATATCCCTTAAGTCATTCGTTTGACTGCTTAAAGAGTTTCGCATGTCATTCCTAAGCTCAGCTCGAAGATGATTCCCTTGTTTCGCCATGACACCTTTCAAGTTAATAATTTGGCTCTGAAGATTCTTCACCAGCGCGTCATTAGTCCTCATTAAGTTTTAACCTCTTGATTATATGTCGTGGGTTGGTTGGGAGGATGAACTTGGTAAGCGGGTGCTTGATAGGTGGGTTGTTGGTAAACTTGATTATTTCCTTGAGGTGGATATGGGTTTCGTTGGGTTTCATATTGATTAGGAGCTCGAGGTTGGTTTTGATTGTTGCGAGTGAAGTTGTTTTGGTTTTGAGGAGGAAAACCGGGTGGTGAAAGGAAGTTTTTTGAACGATAACTTAGCAAATTTCGGTCACCTTGAGGACGAGCTTGATAGCCTCCCGTGGAAAAATTACCGTTAGCCGCATAATAACTAGGTTTTCACTTAGTTATGAAAGTTCGTTAAACCGGTCTTTTAGAATTGATTACAAGTTAAAAGTGTGACTCAGTCGTTCTTGGTGGACAAATAAAATGGTTTGATTATCTATTTTAAACTAAAAGCAAATATGAAAATTTCGTTGAGTAAAATAAAGCTTTAAAAATTAAACTAAAAATTACTAGAAAAACACTTGGTAAAAATAGAGATTTCGGGAAGCGTGCAATTTTTGGAAATTAAAACGTAACGAATTTAAAACTTAAAACTTTGTAAAAACAAGAAATTAAACCCGTCAGAATGTTGCCATCGGAATCAGATCGGAATGTTATCGGAATGTTGCAAAAGGAATGTTGTCGGAATAAAAAGGTACAATCGGAATGTGGTGAAAAGAGAGTGATCGGAATAATGAAAAACAAGTCTATCGGAATGACAAGAAAAATGAAAACATTCGGAATGAACTAAGACCAAGCTATCGGAATCCAATAGGAATCCTAGTCGGAATGTTAGCAACCCTATTCCGATCCCTTGATCGGAATAATAGTGAGCAGATCGGAATGAAAAGTCCCTTATCGGAATGTACAATCGGAAAGTAAAAGGAAAACAAAACCCTTTTCCGATCCTAAGATCGGAATAAATGAAGTTGATCGGAATACTTGTCGGAATGGGGAAACCCCTTTCTGATGGGATTTGAATTTGAAATAAGCCAAGATTTTAAGCTACTTTTGATAAGCTCAAACCAAGACTTAACCAAATCAATAATAAGCCGAACTAATAAGTATAAAATAAGAACTTTTTAAACATTAAATAAGCAAAACTTTTAAATCAAACCATAAAAAGATGAAACTTTTAAGAAAAATGAAAAGTAAATAAGTTAAACACAAACTAAGCCAATAAGCATGAAAAGCTCAAAGCTTAATCCATATAAAAACTTAAAGACGAATAAAAAGATAAACTTTTTAATCACATAAACATCAAGATTAAACTAAATCAAAAATGATAATGAATCAAAAGTAAATAAAATCAAGAAAGGTAGAAGAAGATTAAAGATAAAAAGCTTAACTTGAACTTGTATATTAAAGATTCAAAGATACAAGATTGAATTAAAGCTTAAACATGAAAGCAAGGAAAAGATGAAATTCTAGTGAGAGAAAGTTAAACACTTTCTCTCTCTAAAAATAAAACTACGGAATGAAAAATAAACTAGCTAACACCCTCCTAATGTGTCATTAGGAGGGTATTTATAGGAGGTGGGAAGGTGCATGTGTTGCTTCCTTCTTTCTTTCTTCTCGACTCGATTTAAATGCTTTGTCTTTCTCGACGTCGTCTCGGGATTTGTCGATACAATTTGAACTTGTCTTATAATTTTCTTCTTCTATTAGACTTGAGTTCTTCGACTTTATTAAACTTCCATCTTTAGACTTTTTCTTCGATAAATCTTCAGAATAGGCCTTGGACGTCCGTTCTTTTTGCACTCTTGATCTTTTAACTTCGTCTTTTCTCGTTTTCTTCGATAAAAGCCCGTGATAGCCCGTGTTTTCTCCCTTTTTCATATTTTTATCCTGAAACACAATAAAAACACAAACCACGCATAATTCCGACTTTTACGACATAAAATACACGTTTTAGTCTTGTTATTATTGGAAATAAGTGGTAAAAGAATAAGTGTTTTCACACTTATTAAAACCTCTACACTTGACCATTGCAATGCCCTCATGCAATGCATTAATTTTAAAGCATGGTTTACAATTCTCATCACAGATAACCCACATTGGCCTTTATTAAATACTAAACTTTAAGGAAACTAAGATAGAAATAAGTACAAAATAAGTAAAGAAATCAAAGACTTACATTGGGATTTTGGCTGTCATGAATGTTTATCATCCTCAAGTTTCACGTTCCCCATACCAAGCTTAAAAATGAGATCATTGTTATTATAAGTTAGCAAACTAACACGAACTCATGTGGCCCAGTTATTTACTTAGACTCCCTTATTCCTAGGTGTGTCTCTTATATTTTAATTTTGTCTTGAATGATCACGAGGATACATTGTTTGACTTATTTTGACAGTTTACTTAGGCTGAAAATAAAGTGGGACAATTTAATAAATAGTTAGATAAAGGACAAAATCTTTTAAAACTGCTTCTCGGGACTTCTTAAAGTTCATAACTTGGCATAACTCGCTTCGCGATTTGAGACCTTTCTCGGACTGATATTTGGCAGCGACTTCATACTTCAAATCTTGAGAGACGTTCTTGGAATTATGGTCTTCTCTTCATAATAGGAATTTCTTCACTTGAAGTTTTTGAGAGATTCTTCATACTTGGACCACGACTTCTTCATTTTTCTCCAATCTTTATTTTGGACTTTGATATACAACGATCCGTCTCCTTTTAGGACTTGGATCTATTTATCCTCATACCTTGCTAGGGTCTTTTCGGATAGACTTCTCCATGATCTTTAGGGGAGTATTTGCTTTTCGTCGTGTGTCTTGATCCTTCATATTGATTTTCGATAAATGATTCTTCACATCACTTTTGGATCTTTAGCAACAAAATGTAGCCCTCATGCCTTCTTAGGGCCTTTTCGGACTCGCCAATCTTCGCATCTCGCTTTAATAAGTTATGCCTTGGCTATGAACTCTAATTAATACCGAGCAACTTTTAAACGATCTTGGGCTAGAAACTAAGTAACTTTTCAAATCGTACAACCTTATTTATGGCAATTAAATTTATTAGCAAGCGATGGGAGAATAAGCTTATAATCAACTCACATAAATTCACGAAAGAATACCAAACTTATAATTGACTCTATCATCTCTCGTTCTCCACAGTTTAAAATCTCAAGGAATGAGACTCGTGGATGCTTAGCCAATTAAATTAAAGTTTTGGGTTTTCGAGTCATCTATAGGATCTTGCAAACTCTTTGACTTTTTCAAGTTTAGAATTCGCATTTTAAAGTTCCCTTGATAAACGACTCTCTAGGATCAATTATAGGAACTTGCGAAAAGTTCTCGTTCTTAACCCGTGAGAGTTAAGACTTTCGCGTTTTAAAGTTCCCTATATAAAAGCAAAACTTGACTTAAACACGTTAAGGATACTAGCTAGAGTAAACTTAGATAAGTATACTCGGGTTGAGTCAAAATATTCACGACTTTGAAAAATTTAAAACCACTTTATTAAAAATTTATTCTAGCATAGAAAGTAAATAACGATAACAGAGGAAAATACGACTATACTACTAGGCCAAAATAGATTAAAAATTTTGAAAAATGTCAGATCTCAAATTTTCCGGTTAAAATGAGGACAAATTAATGGAAAAGACCACTTACTTCGATAGAAGTCCCCCTACACTTGATATAAACATTGTCCTCAATGTTTAAGCATGTGGGAGTAAACTCCCCTACACTTAGGACATTGTGTACTTTGTTTAAATCTTGCTAAGGAAAGAACAACTATAGGGATTCCTATTTTAATATTGAAGAATATAAAATAGTGAATCAAAAGAGTTTAGGATAGAACCGGGAAGATGGGTACACGGGATCACGGTTCGTCAAAAGTCATCGAGAATGGATCTATGAAGCTTTAATCCCTGCACATCAGAAGAAACAAGACAACAAACACATACGGGGCTCCCCCCTACACATATTATGAAAACGGTAAAGGATAGATCAACGGGTTGCCTCCCGAGAAGCGCTTGTTTTTGATAACTGAGTCACGAGCCTGACTCGACCCAGAACTAATTCAAGGGAAACATGGTGAGGGATGGAATCATCTCGTGAGAGATGTCCTCACCAAAGTACAGCTTCACACGCTGGCCATTCACTTTGAAGTTGGGCCCATTTGGCTGAGAAAGCTCAATGGTGCCATATGGGAAGACTTTGGCGACGGTGAATGGACCAGACCAACGGCTCTTCAGCTTGCCCGAGAAGATCTTCAACCGAGAGTTAAAGAGTAAAACTTGATCACCAACGTGAAACTCTCGGTTCTTAATCCTAGCATCATGGATGATCTTGGTCTTCTCCTTGTAGATTAATGAGTTCTCGTAAGCTTCATTCCTCAGTTCATTAAGCTCGTGGAGTTGAATCTTTTGAAGATCGCCATCTTTGTTGATGTCGAAGTTAGCCCACTTTAAGGTCCAGTACGCCCTATGTTGCAGCTCAATAGGGAGGTGGAATGCTTTCCCGTACACAAGACGATATGGAGTGCAACCAGTCGGAATCTTATATGCGGTACGGAAAGCCCACAAAGCATCATCTAACTTATTGCCCTACGAGACACGATGCTCTCCCACAGTACGCTCAAGAATTCGCTTCAATCCACGGTTAGATATCTCGGCTTGACCATTAGTTTGCGGATGATAAATGGTGGAAAGACGGTGATTAACATCGTACTTGGCCATGACTCTAGCAAATTGATCATTGCAAAAATGAGTCCCGCGGTCACTGATTATAGCATGAGGAACACCGAATCGAGCAAAAAGTTGCTTCAGAAAGTTCACAACCACCCTCGCATCGTTCGTAGGGCGAGCCTTAGCTTTAACCCATTTAGAGACGTAGTCAACGGCTACGAGGATGTACTTGTTCCCTTTAGATGATAGAAATGGCCGCATAAAGTCGATACCCCATAAATCAAAGATTTCACATTATTGGATGAAATTTTGAGGCATCTCATCTTTATGTGTGATCTTGCCATGGCGTTGGCAAGCATCACAATTTTTAACCATCTCGTGAGCGTCACGATAAATGGTGGGCCAATAGAATCCCGAGTCAAACACTTTCTTCGCAGTGTAGTTGGGACCAAAATGACCACCGGTGGGTCCTTTATGGCAAGCTTCAAGGATTAGTAACGCTACCGGCCCATCAACACATCGACGAATAATCAGATCAGTACATTGTTTGAAGAGATAAGGGTCATCCCAAAAGTAAGTCTTAACATCTTTAAAGAACTTCTTCTTTTGTTGGGATGTTAACCCTTAGATGAGAATACCACCCGCTAAGTATTTTGCAATGTCTGCAAACCACGGGGTGTCATCAAGATTGGAGTTGATAGACATTAAGGCCTGAAGGGGAAAAGAGTAATTGATCTCTTGATTCGGATGATCCCCTTGATAAGGATCCTCAAGTCTACTTAGATGATCCGCGGCTAGGTTTTCCGCTCCCTTTTTGTCACGAATTTCGATTTTAAATTCTTGAAGGAGCAAAACCCAACGAAGAAGTCTTGGCTTAGAATCTTGCTTAGTCAACAAGTACTTCAACGCGGAATGATCGGTGTACACGATTGTGGTGGAAAGGACAAGATAGGGGCGGAACTTTTCAAAGGCATACACTACAGCTAAAAGCTCTTTTTCGGTAGTGGTATAATGAAATTGAGCCCCCGTCATTGTCTTGCTAGCATAATGGATTGGTTGGAAGTGTTTGTTCGCTCTTTTGCCCAAAACCGCTCCAATAGCAAAGTCGCTAGCATCACACATCAATTCAAAGGGTAGCTCCCAATTAGGGGTAACCAAGACCGGTGCCTTAGTTAGCTTGTCCTTAAGAAGATTGAAGGATTCAATACACTCTTTAGAAAAGATAAAAGGAGTATCTTTTTCCAAGAGGTGGGTCATCGGGCGAGCGATTGTAGAAAAATCTTGAATGAATCGACGATAGAAGCCCGCATGACCAAGGAAACTTCTCACACCCTTCACGGTTGAAGGTGGAGGTAATTTGGCTATGACATCAACTTTAGCACGGTCCACTTCAAAACCGGCTTTTGAGATTTTATGTCCAAGCACAATGCCTTCTTTTACCATGAAATGGCATTTTTCCCAATTTAGAACAAGGCGAGTGTCTTCACACCGCTTAAGCATGCGTTCTAAATTGGCAAGGCAAGTAGAGAAAGAATCACCATAGACCGAGAAATCGTCCATGAAGACTTCCATAGTTTCTTCAACCATGTCATGTAAGATAGCCATCATACGCCTTTGGAAAGTCCTAGGAGCATTGCATAAGCCGAAAGGCATTCATTTGTAAGCAAATGTTCCATAAGGACAAGTGAATGTGGTTTTCTCTTGGTCTTTAGGATCGATGGGAATTTGAAAATACCCGGAGAAACCGTCTAAGAAGCAATAATAGTCATTACCCGCTAGACGTTCGAGCATTTGATCCATAAAAGGAAGGGGAAAATGATCCTTTCTCGTAGCATCATTGAGTTTGCGATAGTCTATACAAACTCTCCACCCTGTAACGAGACGAGTAGGAAACAACTCGTTGTTTTCATTAGGCACAACGGTGATTCCGCCTTTCTTAGGCACACAATAGACCGGACTAACCCATGGCGAATCCGAGATAGGGTAGATCATTCCCGCATCAAGAAGTTTGATAACCTATTTTTTGATAACGTCATGGATCTTGGGATTCACCCTTCTTTGGTTTTGAATAGTGGGTTTAAAATCGTCCTCCATGAGAATTTTATGTGTGCAAAAGTGAGGATCAATTCCACGAATATCGAAGATTTTCCAAGCAATCGCTTTCTTATGATTCTTCAGCACGTTGATAAGTCGAGATTTTTCATCCTCTTTCAAGTCCTTTGCGATGATGACGGGTGACTTCTTATTGTCTTCAAGGAACACGTATTCGAGATGAGACAGAAGATCCTTAAGCTCTAAATCCGGAGGATTTTCGATGGAAGGCGTAGTCAAATGCGGATCATCGATAGAGATTTTGTTAGCCCTATATTTTATATAGTCGAACAAGAATGTAATAGGTCATCTTAGTCGTTATTGGTCTTGTATTGTATTAGGTTAGTCAGGAAAACCGGGATTGGACTTTAAGCTAATATTGTCTAAGTTAGGGGCGTAAGCCCAAGCAAAGCCAAGCCCGGCCCATGAACAAGCCCACTAAGGCCTTAAGGTCGTGGCATATATATACCCTCTTCCATGTGTGGAAGAGGGTGTTGGTTACTAATTTCTCTCTCTAATAGTGTTTAACCTTCCATAATCACTCTTATTTCTCTCTCTACCTTCATCTATTTATCTCTCTTAAATATCATCTTATATTGTGTTATGGATTAAAGTGGGATTAACATTTGGTATCAAGAGCCTATAGTGGATAGGTGATTGAAGATTTGTGGTTCATGTTCTTATTGATTTTATAAGGTATTTGATCCATAATCCTTGATCTAAAATTTTTTTTGTGTGTTTTATGGTTTTTTTTTTGATACAAATCATCTACATAGTTGTGGAGTAGAGATTTGGTATTGTTATTTTGGCTAAAAACACAAAATTTTTGGGTATTTGGATCAATTTTTGGCAAAAAGTTACGGTTTTTATAAGATTGCTCCGAGAAAAGTGGGATATCGATCAACAGTTAGACATTTCGGAAAAGGGTTTTGATTCTCCGAAATTGTGGGTTTATTCCGAAGAAATTTTTCGGACAAGGGTTTATTTTTCTGATAAAGTGGAGTTTTCCGAAAATTATTCCGAAAAAGTGGTATTTCTCTGAAAAAGTCAATTATTCCGAAAAATGGTGTTTTTCTGAAGATTTTTTCGAAGAAGGGTGTTTTTCCGAAGATTTTTCCGAAGAAGGGTGTTTTCCGAAGATTTTTCCGAATATGGGTGTTTTTCCAAAATTTATTCCGAAGAAGTGGTGTTTCTCCGAAAAACCTCATTACTCCGAAAAAGCTAATTATTCCGAAAATATCCATTTCTCTGAAAAAGCAATTATTCCGAAAATATCCATTTCTCTGAAAAAGTCAATTATTCCGAAAATTATCAATTCTCTGAAAACATCAATTATTCCGAAAAACCTCATTATTCCGAAGATACTCATTTCTCCGAAAAAGGCAACTTTCTCCGAAAAACTTCATTATTCGGAAAAACCTCATTTTTCTGAAAATCATCCATTATTCCGAAGATACTCATTTATCCTAAAAAGGCAACTTTTTCCGAAAAAGTGAAATTTTTTATCGAGTGTTTTTGGCCTTGGAATTTTTGGTTTCTAGAGAGACAATTCTTAGGGGATTTTAACATCTTTTCTCATCAACATCAACCACACCTCATCACAACACATTAACTAAGATCTTATCCATTCACAATCATCAACAATGTCTAACAACAATATCAGCAATGCGACTGCAAATCAAATTCGTTTGGAACAAGGTGGCAATGGAAATCCACCTGTGCTCACTGCCGGTTGCTATGTTCAATGGAGATCTCGCTTTCTCATATTTCTCGATGGAAAAGAGAACCGAACTACTCTTCGTCACTGCCTTGAGAATCCACCTCCAGTTTTCGAATTCAGACCCATTACCACACAAGCAGAGGATGGTACTTCATCAACTACACGAGCCATGGAGAATTTCGATACGTGTTCTGCTGAGAAAAAGAAACTCCTCCAAGCTGAAGCTGATGTTGTGAACTACATACTCACTGGGATTGATAATGATATCTATTCCACGGTTGATGCATGTCCTAATGCTATGGAAATGTGGAATGCAATTCATCGATTGAAGCAAGGTGAGTCAATCAACGTTCAAGATCTCGAGACTAATTTACTTTGGGAGTTTGGAAAATTCACATCCGAAGATGGTGAATCCATTGACTCATATTACTCGAGATTTTACAAAATGATGAAAGAGCTTGTTAGAAATCAGTGCACCATCTCCAATCATCATGCCAATGTTCAGTTTCTACTTCAACTCAAACCGGAATGGCAAAGGTTTGTGACTTTGGTTAAACAAAGGGAAGATATCAAGACCATCTCCTATCACAAACTTTATGATATCCTGAAACAACATCAGAATGAAGTGAATGAACTAAGGGCTGAAAAGGCAGAACGGTCTGCTAACTCTATTGCTTTTATGGCTGCTACTTCAACAAAACCCGTACAACGTTAACAACCACCTACTCATTCCTCAAAGTCATCAAGCTCATCCACCAAACCTCCAGCCTATTGCTAAAAAGGCAAAAGCAATTGTCCCCACTTCACCTCCAAAGTATGACACCGAGTCAGATGGAGACAGTGATGATGAACAAACTTCAAAGGACAAGAAGATTAAAGAACTCATGTCTTTAGTCACCACAACTTATAAGAAGGTCTACAAACCTACCAACAACAACCTCAGATCATCATCCAATGCTCGATATAAGGAAGTTGAGCATGCACCTAGGTATGATCGTGAGGCTAGGTATGATAATTAGAGGATGCCGAATCAAGTTGGGGCTAGAGATACTGTAGGCACTCCGGTTGTGCAGAAGACTGGGATTCAATGCTTCTATTGCAAGGGATTTGGGCACATGGCTAGGGAATGCAAGAAGCCAAAACCGGTTAAGGATTCGGGATATCACAAGGAAAAGATGTTGCTATGTAATAAAGAAGAAGCAGGAATTCCACTCACAGCAGATGAAGTTGACTGGCGTGATGACACTGATGATGAAGCCGATGATCAAGAGCTAGAGGCACATTATGTGTACATGGAAAAGATTCAAGAAGTGCTTCCAGAGACTGCTGATACTTCTGGACCTATCTTTGATATTGAACCAATTGAAAAGGTACCAACATATGATAATTATAATGTGTTTGCTAATGAACGACAGCATCCTGAGCAACCCGAAAGCATCAATGACACATATGTAATGGACACGGAGGATAGCAATATCTCTACGGATTCACAGCATATGTGTAATGATGACGGTAATGCTGCTCAGGATACTGACTCGGATGAGGACCGTGATTTGCTTGCGTCTATAATTGATTCTTTAAAACATGAAATTGAGGAAAACAAAGAGGCTAATAAACGTTTGAAGCAAGCAAACACATCCTTAGCCGAGGAGATAGACATGCTTAAAGAGTGTGATTATGTAAAAGAAGCTGATCGACGAGTTGCAATAGCTAATGGTTTGGTATATGAACGTAAGGTGCTCAATGAACAATATTGTTCTGAAGTAACACACGAAATTCATATGTCAAAACAAAAGATGTCGGAACTTGAAGAACAACTGCTGCTACATAAACTCCAAATTATTAAGTTAGAGTCGGTTAACAAAGAACAAACTGAGCTTTATAAAACTCGTGAAGAAAAGGATATTGAAAAAATTCTTGCTTTGGAAAAGTGAGTCGACACGTTAAACAACATTGTTTACAAAACGGGTCAGTTTATTCAAACTATGAATATGCTCAATAGAAACATAAAAACGAGTTTTGTTAAGCCTGACTATCTCAAGAACGTTCAAACAATCAAGCATGGTCTTTATGATATCGGTTGCTATAATGATAATCTTGCCCTTATGCTTTCCCCTGACTCCGAAGAAATCCTTCGACGTGACGCTGAACGTCAATCCAACCTATATGATTTTATCACACCCTATGATTATACCACATGGAATGAGAAACATGTCATTAACTTTTTCCCACAAAGAGAGCTTTCAATTGAACAAGAGTATTTTCCAAATATTCCACCAACGTATAATCACACGGAAACGAAAAGTTATTCAAAACGGGGTCTTAAAAAGCAGTAAATTTTGTTAGAAAGGCGAATTTTGGATGAAAAACGTAAATGGGATGAAAAATGTAAAAGTGTTCAGCAATTTAAGTTTTTAAAACAAGGGGTTCTAAATTTATACAAAGGTATTGTCGATTATGAAAAAGTTTCTAGAGATACTGTTTGGAATATTAAACCTCACCCACAAGTAGAAGTCGTCATTCAACAATGTATTATCCCAACCATCGATGATCTTTCAAAAACTGTGGAAATGTTTTATAATGCTCTCACTGAGGAAATGACAACTGATTTACGATATGTCGAATCTCTTGAAGATGAAGTTGATTTTCTTCAAACTAAATTAAAGACACAAGAAACCCATCTTTCTAACGAAATTGATCGACTTTCGCGAGAATATTATCGTATAGACCATCTGAACATTATAGTTGTTGATAAATGTCAAAATCTTGAGGTTGAGCTTTCACAAAAGGTTGAGTCATACGAAGAACTTGAGAAAAGATTTTTTAATCTTGAGAAAAGTTTTCACACCCTTGAACTTGCTTCACAAAGTGATGATCAATCTAATAATCATAAAAATATCACGAAATGGCAGCATCTTCGTTTCGTACTTTAAATGAAAAAGATTTTGAAATAAATGATTTGAAAGCTCAACTACAAGAAAGAGACATGGCAATCAGTGAGTTACAAAAGCTCATTGCAAAAATGAAAGGAAAGTCTGAATTGGGTAAACCATCCGCTATTAGCGTTAGCGGACCACAGCTTAAGAGCACTAGAATTGAAGATAGAGTCATGCCTAACAATAGTCAAGGGAAGAAGAAGGAAGTAGAAGATCACCGTAGGAATTTTAAGTTTTCTAAGAATAAAACGTCTGTAACTTCATGTAATGACAGTTTGAATGTTAAGACTTCGAATGTTGAATTTGTTTGTGTTAAATGTGGAAAATGTGTTCACACTTTCAATCATGATGCTTGTGCTTTTAATCATAATGGCGTGAATGCTAGAACTAGGAAGCCTATTCATGTGCCCACTAGTACTAGAAAACCCACAAGAACTTTGAACCAATCCACTGCTCAGCCACTTAAGAAACTAAGTGCGTTAGAATCCACTACTCTGCGTAAACAAAAAATGTTAAAGAAGCTTTATGAGAACATGAGTAGGACATGTAAACAGGGGTACTCAAGATTTACACCACCTGGATACAAATGGGTACCTAAGACAACCACTATTCTAATTGCGTCTATGAATGTTGGTTTGCCTTTTGAATCTATGTCTACTAATATTTTGGAACCCACTTCTATCAAGGGCTCCCATTTGTCAAACTCTACATTGTCTTCTAATGCTTATGCAGCTCGTCGAGATCATTCTCTTCATAATGGACTCTGGGTGCACAAAGCACATGACGGGCAATCTCAAGCTTCTAATTAACTTCGTGGAGAAGTTTCTGGGTACGGTACGGTTTGGAAATGATCAGTTTGCACCGATACTCGGATATGGAGACTTGGTTCAAGGGAATATAACTATAAAACGGGTTTATTACGTCGAGGGACTGAATCACAATTTATTCTCGGTTGGTCAATTTTGTGATGCAAATTTAGAAGTGGCTTTTCGGAAAACTACTTGCTATGTTAGAGACTACAATGGGAATGACCTTCTTACAGGTTCTCGTGGTTCTGATCTCTACACATTAACTATTCAAGATACATCTTCAACAAATCCAATTTGCTTAATGGCGAGAGCTACATCCTCTCAAGCATGGTTATGGCATCAACGATTGTCACATCTCAACTTTGACACCATCAACTGGCTTTCGAAGAATGATATTGTGACCGGTCTTCCTAAGTTAAAATTCGTCAAAGACCATCTTTGTTCTTCTTGTGAGTTGGGGAAATCAAAACGGAAGTCTTTCAAAACAAAGACTACCCCAAGCTCAAAAGGACGATTGGAACTTCTACACATGGATCTATGTGGCCCCATGCGAGTAGAGAGTATTAACGGGAAAAAGTATATTCTCGTGATTTTTGATGATTACTCTAGATACACATAGACTTTCTTCTTAAGGTCCAAAGATGAAACACCAGAGGTTCTCAAAAACTTTCTCAAGATGATACAACGCAATCTTCAAGCTCAAGTCTTAACCATAAGAACGGATAGGGGTACTGAATTTTTGAACAAGAATTTGCAATCTTACTTTCAAGAAGAAGGCATCGAACATCAAACGTCTATTGCTCAAACTCCTGAACAAAATGGTGTTGTCGAAAGACGGAACCGCACTTTGGTAGAGGCAGCTCGAACAATGTTTTCTGCTTCAAAATTACCACTATTCTTCTGGGCTGAAGCAATTGCAACTGCCTGTTATACTCAAAATCGTTCTCTCGTCATCCCAAGACATGAAAAGACACCTTACCACATCATCAACGGCAGGAAACCTACGGTTAAATTCTTTCATGTATTTGGATCTTTATGCTACATTCTTAAAGACGGTGAGAATCTCGACAAGATGAAAGAAAAAGGTGTTGCATGTATTTTTGTGGGGTATGCTACATTGTCGAAAGGATATCGAGTTTACAACAAGAAAACAAAGATTATTATAGAAACAATTCATGTGAACTTTGACAAATTTCCACAGATGGTACTTCAACACAACAGCTCAAGTCCCGCACCTCATTGTCCAGCTATGGCACCTACACAAAACAGTGTACATCCCGTGCAAGAATGTCAAGAAAAATACTTCTATAGTAGAATCGACGGATACGACACATATGAATGAGTTGGTTGATTTATATGATCCAATGTTTGATAATATTACTATGGAAACAATCAAGTTGTGTCAAAGCCTTCCGCTGTCAAAACTGTTGATGCACCTGAACAAAATCAATAAGACACAACTGCCTCTACTTCAGCAACCGTTGCTCAAGAGACTATTCCATTGGATACTCAACAAACTCAAGAAACCATCATACAACCAACATCACCAACCGTCAATGCTGAAGGAGGAAACAACAATCAAGCAGTCGATGCACAACCTGACGAAGAAGAATTTATCAACCCGTTCGGTACACCGGTACGCGAAGACAGAGAGTCTTCTACTCAACATGTTGATCCATCCAACATGCATACATTCTACCAAATATATCCGTCCACTCACCATTGGACTCGTGATCATCCATTGGAGCAAGTAATTGGAAATCCTTCACAACCGGTTCGAACACGCAAACAACTCAACACCGATGGCGATGTGTGTATGTATACACTCACCGTGAGTTCAACTGTACCTACAAACATCAAGCAAGCCATGACTGATCATGGGTGGATTGAATCAATGCAAGACGAAATTCATCAGTTTGAACGCCTAAATGTTTGGGAACTTGTTGACAGACCTTATGGAATTTTGCTTTTAGATTTCAAATGGATTTGGAAAAACAAACTGTTTGAATAACAAACCATCATCAAACACAAATCTCGTCTTGTGGTTAAGGGGTATCGTCAACAAGAAGGGATAGATTTCGATGAATCATTCGCTCCAGTTGCTCGTTTGGAAGATGTCAAGATATTCCTTGCTTATGCTACACATAAGGGTTTCACGGTTTTTCAGATGGACGTTAAAAATTCTTTTCTCAACGGTCATTTGAAGGAAGAAGTGTATGTGAGTCAGCCGGAAGGATTCATCGATCCTCATCACCCTGACAAAGTCTATCGTCTCAAGAAGGCTGTATATGGACTTAAACAAGCTCCAAGGGCATGGTACGAAGAACTATCCAACTTCTTGGTCTCGAAAGGATTCTCCAAAGGTTCTATTGATCCTACTCTTTTTATTCATAAATATGGGGATGACATACTGCTAGTGCAAGTTTGTGTTGATGACATTATTTTTGGTTCTATGAACCCAAAACTTTCAAAACGTTTGGAAAAATTAATGCACAGCAGATTTGAAATGTCAATGATGGGGGAGCTAAAATTCTTTTTAGGCCTCCAGATTCATCAATCCCCACGTGGTATCTTCATAAACCAAGCTAAGTATGCTCAAGAGATACTTAAAAAGCATGGTGTGACCTCATGTGCTCGCGTTGGTACACCATTGTCGACCACATCCCTAGACGCTGACTTGTACTCATATCCCGTAGATCAAACGCGATATCCAAGTATGATCGGGTCACTTATGTACCTTACAGCCAGCAGGCCTGATATTCATCATGCCACATGCTATTGTGCACGATATCAAGCCAGACCTACTCAAAAGCACCTCAAAGAGGTTAAACGGATCTTTCGGTACCTTAAGAATACCATTCACATGGGACTCTGGTATCCGAAGGGAACCGGTTTTCATCTAACAGCTTTTTCAGATTTTGATCACGCAGGTTGCCTTGATAGTCGAAAAAGCACTTCTGGTAGCGTACAATTTCTAGAGGAAGACAAACTTGTGAGCTGGTCGTTAAAGAAGCAGGATTGCACTTCGCTCTCATCAGCTGAAGCAGAATATGTGACTCTATCCGCGTGTTGTGCTTAAGTCCTCTGGATGAGAACTCAACTCAAAGATTATGGCTTCCACTTTAAAAAAATACCTATGTATTGTGACTCAAAGTCGGCCATAGCCATTTCTTGCAATCCAGTTCAAGACTCCCGTACCAAGCACATCGAAGTCAGATATCACTTCATCGAGGAACAAGTGGAACGTGGTATCGTAGAATTATACTTTGTTAGAACTGAGAACCAGTTAGCTGACCTAACCAACCCATTTCGCTCTATCATTTCTTTTAAAAAAGCCCTATCTCAAAATAGGTTTCAGTATCTCGTTGGCCGTCTTGGTATGAAGTATATGACTCCAGAAGACTTGGAGGTTTTGGCAAATGAAGCTGCTTGATTTTCTCTAAAAAATGACTTCTAAGCACATCATAGCTTAGGAATCGGACCTCAAATAAGGAAAGTTTATCTCGGACGATAACTTACCCTTCTCAACGAGAAATTAATATTTCTCGGTCATGAGCTTCTTATAAAAACATTCAAAGTTTTTAAGTTCATGAAAAACGACTTCTAAGTAAATGTCAGCTTAGAACTCGTACTTCCACTTACGGAAAGTTTATAACGGATGATAACTTATCCTTCACAACGGGAAATTAATTTTTCTCGGTCATGAGCTAGTCACAAAACATTCAAAGTTTTGAGCTCATGTAAATCGGATTTTATTTTAAAACCGTTGAACACAATTTTTCAAGAATTTCTCAAAAGATTTTTCTAAATCTTTTAAAATTGTGTGTTCAACACTCCTTTCCTCATACGTGGTTTTCATATCTCAAAATTGTCATATGTTATTTTGATCAATTTTTGAGGGGGAGCGTTTTAAAATCAAGCCTTTAATGCTGTTGGGTACATCTAAGAAACTATCATATTTTATGTATCCAACACACTCCGAAAATGGTTTAAAACTGTCATAAGTAATAAATTATATCAGACAAGGCATCTCAACTCCGTACCTCAACATATTTTGTGGTGTCGTTTTTTCTAAAATTTTGTCAAATTTTTTCTCAAGACACACATATATTGTTGAGGGGGAGCGACCCGACTAAAAAAGTTTCATGATTCATGTGTGCACACATGTTTCTCTCCCAACGATTTCAGAAATTGTCATATTTTAATCAATTGGTATCTCTAATATTATATTTTTATATTAGAGATAGGGGGAGAAAATGTGATTAAAATGTAATATATCGCAACAAGTGATCTTAAAGACTCAAGTGCAACTCTTTCCTTCACATGCCAAACTATTTCGTATATCGATGCATGTGTGTAGGGGGAGACTTTCGGAAATGTAAAACTTTCAAGTGTGAAAAGTTTCGATTTTTATCAAACACTTTGAATGGTTTTCAATGGTTTATGGTTACGATCTATACCCAAAACAACCTACAATCCACGACGAAACGATGGACTCAAAAGGTGGTTTAGGATAGGAAACTAAGTCCTATTGTAACACCCCATTTTGATAATGGAATGTCACGCGTAATTATGGCGTGTCATCAAAGCATACAAGGATAAATGTCTAAAACATTACATGACCATAGGGTAAACCGGAATCAAACATCGGTTCCCAAACATAAGCCCAAAACATAATAAAGCAAAGGAAATGAATGAAAGACTAAACAAGCATAAATATATGAAGGCAAAAAGGAAAAGAAGTCTATGGCAGCTTCCATCCTATGCACGTCCTCCAAATGCTCGAGTCTTCCCTAGGGTACCTGCCGTTTTGGGACATGGAAAGGAAAGTAACGGCTGAGCAAAACGCTCAGTGCACAGATATAGACATAGTTTAAGTGACTAAAACATAAATAGAGACTTAATAGCCGCGGAAATGTATAAGTCCTGGAAAACCTGGAACATGTTCATAAAACTGGTTTTATAGTTTGAAAAGCCTTATGTTTATCTTATGAAAACTGTTTAACATATTTTACCATTAGCCAATATAGGTCATGAAAATCCACCGTGCATGAATACTAGGAGGGGTGACCTCATCATGCAAATTAGAGGGGCTGCCTCTAATTTAATATACTGGTTTTTGGGTAGGAGGGATCAGCTCCTTATGAAGGATGCAAGGCACACACCACTTTCACCATGAAATCCTGACTGAAAACATGTAACTAGGATGCACCCACACACCCCACATGATAAATATAATAAATGGCCAAAAGCTGAAGGGACGACACGAGCAATCACTCCGCCGTGGTGAAGTCATAACATCAGTGCCTCTAATGTTATGGTTATGGTACATCCATAACTAGGTGAAAGTGGTCATGCATGTATATGGCTATAGGTAATCTTAACTAAACATAAGCAATCAAACACGTAACTTATACTACGGGAAAACAGTTGGCTGCATACGGGGAATCCTAATAAGGAAAGAATGTCCATACTGAAAGGACGGGAATCCGTACCTTATGTCCAGTGAACGAAGAAGATGAACAGAGAGGAATCCTACTTCCGAATCACTAGTTCTACATAAATACATACATGAATAAGTATCTACTTACTAATTACGGAGCTGATTTTATGTCATGTCTTAGCTTATTTTATGTGTTCTTACCATGTTTTACTGTTTTAAAGCCTTAAACCGTGTTTATCTTATATTCTGTTTAATCTGATTAAGTATTTCTGGTATTTCATGTGTTATTATACTTACTGTGTAATAATAAGTAACTTTGCAAAAATAGCAGGTTTCCTAAAATAGAAAGTTTCCAAAAATAGAAAGTTTCCAAACATAGAAAGTTTCCAAAAATAGAATTACTGCTTAAAATAGATAAGTTTCTAAAAAATAGAAAGTTTCCATAAATAGATTAGCTGCCTTAATTAAATAAGTTTCTAAAAATAGAAAGTTTCCATAATTAGAAATAAGCTGGTTAAATAAGCTAAGTATATAAGCCTAAGTGTTTTCATGATTATTTTCTAAGTCATATGATATAATGTATAGTTTAATAATTATTTCATGTAATTAAACTAAAGTATAGGTTAAAATATTTAATTAAAGTATAACATGTTTTTAATTAAATAAAGTTAAATACTTAGGTTAAAACATGTATTATTATATATTAATAATATAACCTAAGTCATGTTAATTAATTAATTATAGTCATGGTTTTTAAATAATTAATTAATTATAAGTCTAAAATATAAAATACTTAGGTTAATTAATTTCATGATTATAATAATTAAAATAACCTAAGTCATGTTATTAAATTAATCATATCATTTTATTAATTTTATTTTTAACATAAGATCATAAACATAAAAAAACTAAACATACACCATGAACCGGATCTAGAATCAAAACCTTGAACCGAACATGAAATCGACACCGTACCCCGAACCAACTCGGGGTACCCCGTGTTTTACTGCTGCCGTGGGACCCACACGCACCAACCAAGACCGTATGGTCTTGGTGGTGGTCGGTTTGGCCAAACCGAAACCCCCTTCGGGTTCGGTGCAGCCTGCGGCCAAAACAAACACCCCTTAAAAACATACTTTTGATTTTAACAAACACCAAATCATGTTAGATCCATGTTTATTTATTAGGTTTTTGTAAAAAAACATAACATGTTCTTGATTTATTAAAAGATCAAATCAAAAGAAAAGTTTAAAAAGGATTTACCGAATCCGTGGATCAAAAGGATGAAGAACAAACACGATCACCAACTAAAATTCCAAGATCCAAGATCACAAACCACCTCCTTGTGGTGTTCTTAGGGTGGCGGCCAAAAGAGAAGAGAGAGGAGGGTTTTAGGGTTTTTCTAAAATCTTCTGCGAATGAAAAATGAGTAGTGAAAAATCATTAACCCCCCCTTTAGTAAAATTTGATGGGCTAAGCCCATCCTCCCTCCTTAATTTCGTGGTAATGGGGCCCACAAGGGGTAACCCAAATGTTTTCCGTGTCTAATTAATAAGTGTGTTCTCGTGTTCGTGTTTTACGTGTTTGTTCGTGTTTACTTGTGTTCGCGATTTGTGTGTTCTCGTTAAATAATTACTGTGACCTAATATATTTATTTACACTCGTAATAAATATATATATATTTAATAATAGTTCGTGTTTTAATTACGTTCATGATTTCATGATCGCATGTTCGTGATTAATTATTGTAAAATAATTATTACGTGCTCGTGCGTTATAAATACTTATCGTGTTCTAACACGTACGTAATACGTAAAATCCTAACACGTAATCGTAATCATGCTATATTAGGAAAGTTTAAATCTAGTACGTACGATCTTAAGGGTACTATTCATGGTAAAAGCATGCGGGTTTTACAACTCTTCCCCCCTAAAAAGGATAATTCGTCCCCGAATTATAGATAACGTAACTGGAAGCGAAACATACCCGAATCAGACTGGAAAGGTATGCAAAATAACAGAAATGAAGGTAACATGATAGAAGGGAACGTGGAACGTGACATGTCTTGAAAAGACATGGAACGTGACGTGACTGAAAGGACATATCTAATCGATAAGAGAAAAACGGATAAGAAGTCCGGATGAACTTGTCCGTTTCCAAGTGGCTTCCCTCTTGGAACGGTTCCTTTATAAGATCTTGACACGAATGATAAGTCTTGGTCCTCCTGACCTTGACTTGGAATACGAAGAAGTTCTTGGTTATCAACGTAAGGTAGATCCCCTAAATTCGATCGAGGGAATAAGAATTAATCGTGTAAGAGTAACTGAAACGTTACGATGAAAGACAATCTGACTTAACTGTTAACTAGAAACGATGTGCGAGACATAAGGAAACGTAGTACGTGAAATTTTGAACGTGATACGTGAAAAATTTTGAACGTGCTACGTGGAGATATGGCGAGTGTAGTATGAGTAAACATATCGTGATCCATGATACGTGTAACATATCTTGACCATGATATGAGGAACGTGGAATGAACATGATATGTGAAACATATCGTGAACATAGAATATAATGGCGGTATCGCCAAACGCTACAGGGTGAGACGTGGAATATGACGTGAAACGTTTATCTGATGATGGAGAGTTATACTAAACTTGGGTCTGGTCTCTCAAGTTCTTGCAAAACTTCCCAGAACGAAATGAACGTAAAATCGTAAGCCGAGATACGATCATGAACGTGAATAGTGTCATGAACGCGAGCGCGAAAGCAAGTCGTGAACTTAGAACAAGGACGTGGACGTAAACAAGGAGCACAATTGCGAATCTTTGTCTGACCCGATAACTGAGGGATTACCAAGTGATCGGATGAGCCTTGGCTGGAACATGTCCGATAAATCTGTTTGTTCTGAAATCCTTACGGATGTAAGGATTCTGCAGACTTGATCAAACTGTTTGTAATAAACCAGATAGCATCATGCTTCTTCTAAGTTTGCGTTAATCTGGTAACCAAAATCCATGGAGATCTTGTCCCATTTCAATTCACAATTTCAGATGATAAAAACATCCCAGTCTGCTAGTGTCCTATCTTAACCTGTTGGCATGTCAGGTACTTAGATATGAACGTAACTGTATCTTGCTTCACAGAACTTGATACATAGGAGTTGCGAAACTCTGGGTCTCTGAATCTAGACTTCTCCTAGCGTAGGAATGTCTAGAACACCTAATGTAGTGTAGGGTTCTCTCCTTTACGCATAAGCTGAGTCATGTTAAGATGAACCGTAGAAACCCATGTGATTCAGCGTGTCGCTGTAATCAAACATAATCGATATTTGAAAATTTTCTAGGGTAAAATTTCTCTTGTCATAGAATTTGCAACATAGTGCAGATATGGTCTTCCTGTTCTTCTCTAAACTTAGAGGAAATCAGGTTATCCTCAATGAAAACGCTGATGAATTTGCTTATGAGTTCATGGAACTCAATTTATTAAGTTCATAATGCCGTTGGAGCATTTATGAGACTAATACAGAATCATGAATTTAGCATGACCAAGTCGTGTACGAATAGCAGTCATGGACATGTCCTGCTCTTTCACTCGTCACTGTTGGTAGCCTGATCATGAGTTCGATCTCGGAAAGTGGCTAACACTATAAGGTCGATTGGACATGTTGTCAATACGTGGAGGAGAATAACGGTCATGAATGGTGATTTGTTTAAGCCGACGGTAGTCGACACATAATCTCATGGTACCGTCCTTCTCCTTGTAAGTTCTTCTGGAATGTATGGGAAGATTTTGGAATAATCAACTGGCTATGCGTAAAAGACTTAAATGGTTATGTCTTACTGACAGCTAGAAAATTTTAGCGACCATGGCTAATAACGCACATGCTTGTAAGCATAGATAATTTGTACAGATTTTCCCGATGGAAAATCAGGCTGAATGTATTCAGGAGCCTGAACATTACTGTACATAATTATCTATCGTAGCATGGTGTGCTGTTCATAGTACATAATTAGGATAAAATTCATCTCGTGTCTGTCTGAGGAAATGCGTTAGCAGCTTGGATCTCATCATTAAGCTGAAGGAAAACCTTCGTATACGTGGGAATACGAAAGGCGTCCTTCATGGTCATGAATATATGAACCATGGTGAAAGAAATGAAAGTGACATCGGCAACGTGACAGTTCTCACTGATGCGCCGATAATGGTATAAAAATTCTTGTGGCCTGATTAATACATGGCACAACAAAAATAGATATGCCCTTGGAGGGTACCCTGAGTTTCTTAGAAATGTTCCATAGTTGGACGTGAGTCATGTGTCTTGACTCGTTTCTTGGAACTATAAGCATGACATATGTCTTGACTGGTGTCTTGACATGTGTCTTCAGAAAGTATACGTGAGACATGTGTCTTGACAGATGTCTTGACATGTGTCTCGAGATGTGAAACAAATATAACCACAATATAAGGTTATTATGCCAGAATTGGCGGATCGGTTGGACTACAAATCCTTGTATTTCTGATCACGTCTGTGTCCATAGTTTCGATTGCGATTTCTAGGATAGTTGCTGTCATAGTAGTGGTTACTATCGTCCTGTCTATCAGTTCCATGATGGTCATTCTCATGACCGTGATTCATGTAACTATTCAGCTGAGTGGCCGGCTGGTACCGGTTTGCACTCATATGGCTGAAATGACAGCCGAATGACGTGTGACATGTAACTAAGAATTAGGGACAATGATTGATAGAAATTGTTTGATGGTGAAGCATCTTCTCGTCCAATTGCTTACTCCGACGCCTTTGTCTTAGTCTAGTAGGATCTCCAGGTTGTGAACAGCATCAACATCTCGTAGCGTCTCCGAACGTCAGCAGCATCAACCTTTAGTAACATCTCCCAGTTATGAGCGGCATCAGCAATCTTGTAGAATATCATCAATTAAAAATACGCCTTAGGTGATTCAGAATCGACTAGTAAATACTCGTGAAGTATTGCAAGTGAAATACACATGGATTAAGGTACGTGTAATACACATGAAATACGGTACGTGGAGTACACATGGAATGCACATGAAATGATCGGTATGGGGTCGATAATTTATCATGATTTAAGGAAAGTATATCGGTTAAACGGTTAGGAAAACCATCATGATAACCTGGCAGTATTAGCATAGACATCATTCTGGTTGTAATGGAAACGTTAAAGTGTGGTTACACAAAATTCAACGATGATTTGCCTGACAGCATGATCAATGAAAACCAACCATGACTATCATGAAAGCATAATTCAATGAAATCCAACAATTTCTTGCAGGACAACGTAAATAACAAAAGAGGCGTAAAACATAATCAACATGAAGACGGAATTATCATGAAGAAACATGAAACCATCTATCACGAAGAAGTGTATAACATAATCAGCATGAAACTGAAGTTAACCAGGACAGTATGAAAACATACTTGACATAAAAACATAATAACTTATGAGGGGACATGAAAAAAAAATTATGCCAATTTAAATCATGAGAAAAATGTTATGCATGAAAAACAGTGCATGAATGTGTAATGTAGTTTATAAAACCTTTATATGTGCGAGGGAACGCCTATGGGTCGGTTCCAAAACAAAAGACATGGCGAGGGGACGCCTATGGGTCGGTCCCAAAGTTAAAAGTTTCGATAAAAGCACATGCGACTAAATAGGGTCAGTCCTGTACCAACCATTACTTAGTCATAATCCCTGCAACAATGATACATGAAACATAAATAAATGAAACTCATCTGTCAAAACTTATCAGAAAAAAATTTATGTGACTAATTATGAACTACTGGGGTTCAGTCCACATAGCCACAGTTCACGAGGAACATTATGCATGAAACAATGACACATAACTAAATATGAATGACAGTTGTCCATCCATATTAGTAAAATAATATCGATGAAAACATCAAGGTTAAAACCTCAAGGTGCTGAAAACATCATGGTTAAAACAACAATGCGCTAAAAACATCAATACGTGGAATAACAAACGTTGGCTTAGGAAGCTCTTGGTGACTACCCACTAGTCACAGCTCGAGTTTTAGAGCCTACAGGTCGAAGCCTTGGCTCTGATACCATAATTGTAACACCCCATTTTGATAATGGAATGTCACGCGTAATTATGGCGTGTCATCAAAGCATACAAGGATAAATGTCTAAAACATTACATGACCATAGGGTAAACCGGAATCAAACATCGGTTCCCAAACATAAGCCCAAAACATAATAAAGCAAAGGAAATGAATGAAAGACTAAACAAGCATAAATATATGAAGGCAAAAAGGAAAAGAAGTCTCTAGCAGCTTCCATCCTATGCACGTCCTCCAAATGCTCGAGTCTTCCCTAGGGTACCTGCCGTTTTGGGACATGGAAAGGAAAGTAACGGCCGAGCAAAACGCTCAGTGCACAGATATAGACATAGTTTAAGTGACTAAAACATAAATAGAGACTTAATAGCAGCGGGAATGTATAAGTCCTGGAAAACCTGGAACATGTTCATAAAACTGGTTTTATAGTTTGAAAAGCCTTATGTTTATCTTATGAAAACTGTTTAACATATTTTACCATTAGCCAATATAGGTCATGAAAATCCACCGTGCATGAATACTTGGAGGGGTGACCTCATCATGCAAATTAGAGGGGCTGCCTCTAATTTAATATACTGGTTTTTGGGTAGGAGGGATCAGCTCCTTATGAAGGATGTAAGGCACACACCACTTTCACCATGAAATCCTGACTAAAAACATGTAACTAGGATGCACCCATACGCCCCACATGATAAATATAATAAATGGCCAAAAGCTGAAGGGACGCCACGAGCAATCACTCCGCCGTGGTGAAGTCATAACATCAGTGCCTCTAATGTTATGGTTATGGTACCTCCATAACTAGGTGAAACTGGTCATGCATGTATATGGCTATAGGTAATCTTAACTAAACATAAGCAATCAAACACGTAACTTATACTACGGGAAAACAGTTGGCTGCATACGGGGAATCCTAATAAGGAAAGAATGTCCATACTGAAAGGACGGAAATCCGTACCTTATGTCCAGTGAACGAAGAAGATGAACAGAGAGGAATCCTGCTTCCGAATCACTAGTGCTACATAAATACATACATGAATAAGTATCTGCTTACTAATTACATAGCTGATTTTATGTCATGTCTTAGCTTATTTTATGTGTTCTTACCATGTTTTACTGTTTTAAAGCCTTAAACTGTGTTTATCTTATATTCTGTTTAATCTGATTAAGTATTTATGGTATTTCATGTGTTATTATACTTACTGTGTAATAATAAGTAACTTTCCAAAAATAGCAGGTTTCCTAAAATAGCTAGTTTCCAAAAATAGAAAGTTTCTAAAAATAGAAAGTTTCCAAAAATAGAATTACTGCTTAAAATAGATAAGTTTCAAAAAAAATAGAAAGTTTCCATAAATAGATTAGCTGCCTTAATTAAATAAGTTTCTAAAAATAGAAAGTTTCCATAATTAGAAATAAGCTGGTTAAATAAGCTAAGTATATAAGCCTAAGTGGTTTCATGATTATTTTCTAAGTCATATGATATAATGTATAGTTTAATAATTATTTCATGTAATTAAATTAAACTATAGGTTAAAATATTTAATTAAAGTATAACATGTTTTTAATTAAATAAAGTTAAATACTTAGGTTAAAACATGTATTATTATATATTAATAATATAACTTAAGTCATATTAATTAATTAATTATAGTCATGGTTTTTAAATAATTAATTAATTATAAGTCTAAAATATAAAATACTTAGGTTAATTAATTTCATGATTATAATAATTAAAATAACCTAAGTCATGTTATTAAATTAATCATATCATTTTATTAATTTAATTTTTAACATAAGATCATAAACATAAAAAAACTAAACATACACCATGAACCGGATCTAGAATCAAAACCTTGAACCGGACATGAAATCGACACCGTGCCCCGAACCAACTCGGGGTACCCCGTGTTTTACTGCTGCCGTGGGACCCACACGCACCAACCAAGACCGTATGGTCTTGGTGGTGGTCGGTTTGGCCAAACCGAAACCCCCTTCGGGTTCGGTGCAGCCTGCGGCCAAAACAAACACCCCTTAAAAACATACTTTTGATTTTAACAAACACCAAATCATGTTAGATCCATGTTTATTTATTAGGTTTTTGTAATAAACATAACATGTTCTTGATTTATTAAAAGATCAAATCAAAAGAAAAGTTTAAAAATGATTTACCGAATCCGTGGATCAAAAGGATGAAGAACAAACACGATCACCAACTAAAATTCCAAGATCCAAGATCACAAACCACCTCCTTGTGGTGTTCTTAGGGTGGCGGCCAAAAGAGAAGAGAGAGGAGGGTTTTAGGGTTTTTCTAAAATCTTCTGTGAATGAAAAATGAGTAGTGAAAAATCATTAACCCTCCTTTAGTAAAATTTGATGGGCTAAGCTCATCCTCCCTCCTTAATTTCGTGGTTATGGGGCCCACAAGGGGTAACCCGAATGTTTTCCGTGTCTAATTAATAAGTGTGTTCTCGTGTTCATGTTTTACGTGTTTGTTCCTGTTTACTTGTGTTCGCGTTTTGTGTGTTCTCGTTAAATAATTACCGTGACCTAATATATTTATTTACGCTCGTAATAAATATATATATATATATTTAATAATAGTTCGTGTTTTAATTACGTTCATGATTTCATGATCGCATGTTCGTGATTAATTATTGTAAAATAATTATTACGTGCTCGTGCGTTATAAATACTTATCGTGTTCTAACACGTACGTAATACGTAAAATCCTAACACGTAATCGTAATCATGCTATATTAGGAAAGTTTAAATCTAGTACAGTACGATCTTAAGGGTACTATTCATGGTAAAAGCATGCGGGTTTTACACCTATGATCCAACCAGAACCGGAGGGATCTACCCAAGGACATTCCATAGCTAGAAATAGTTGTCCTTAAGAAAGATGGAGTTGAATGATGCTTAATGCGGACCAATTACTTAAGTTAGCACTAGAACAATCACAACAAGGTGCTAGTGATGACGAATTGGTAAGCATTGAAGGAGTTGAATATTCTATGCAACTTAGGCAGAAACCGGGTCAATACATCTATTGAAGACAATTCATCATGGACCTAGTGATGCAATGCACAACCCTTCCCAGCCATTCGAGTTTCTCTTAAAAGAAACTTGTCTCATTGTCACGGAGATCAACACGTATCTATTGACTTTCTTACTCCGAGTTAGTTAATATTGAAAAGGTGGCAGTCTGCTCTAACCTCTGATTACCAAAATGCACTTATTGAGTCTAGAGCCAAAAGAGATCAATCTATCATCTCATTAGGACACAATCGAGTCCTACCCATTATCCTTGTGATATTGCCAGAACATCTGAGTGATACGATTCACAATGAAGATGGAAATCCTGCTTGAGCCAGCATTAAACAAGCTCATGGTAGGTAACTTGTGCGATTCTACACGAATCAAACTTGTGAGAACTGGAGAGCAACTAAGTTTCGATTCTTAATTGATTCAAACTTGATTCTAGGTTTCTTCGCAAAATCCGTGTGATCTTGTCAGAACATTCAGAGTGACACTCATTAGATTTCACAGTGACGAATGGAAATCCTTCCAGTGTCAGCTTCAAACAGCACTGTGGTAGGTAACTCGCAAGATTCTTTATGAATCGAGCTTGTGACAAACTGGAAAGCAACAATGGTGCGATTCTTTTAGAATCAAACTTGTTCCAGGAATTCTGAATTGACGGCTCTAATCAGACGGATAATTTATCCTTATGATTCACTCTTTACGTTCGCAGTCTGCTTTGAGACGGTCGAGTAAAGAGAACTGGCTACTACCACCGGGAACCTTGTCAAGGAGGTTCTTAATCGAATCTACCCGATCACAGGTACGGTATCTGATACCGTCTAACGGTCTTCACCGATCGGAGGTAAAACGCTACCGAGTTAGGATGAAATGTTCAAAGCCATTTTGTTCGTGTCTATATATGTTGCTGCATATCAAGAAGGTGGCGTAGCAGTTTACTAACCGATGTCGATTCAGAAGTCACAAGAGCACAAGATGGCAATAATCAAGATACCTAAGAATGTAAGAATGTAAAAGGTTATCTTAGTCACAACGAGCACAAGATGAAGATCTCAAGCACTCAAAGTCAAATGACAAAGGCTAAAGATAAAGATCACAAAAGCATAAAGGAACAAAGCCATTACAAACAAGATCAAGACCAAGATACAAGACCAAAGAATGAAGATCACCTCCACAAAGATGTACTCACTCAATCATCTTATGCATTTAAAGATGACCGATACATTGGGGGAGATTGTTAACCCTATATTTTATATAGTCGAACAAGAATGTAATAGTTCATCTTAGTCGTTATTGGTCTTGTATTGTAATAGGTTAGTCGGGAAAACCGGGCTTGGACTTTAAGCTAATATTGTCTAAGTTAGGGGCGTAAGCCCAAGCAAAGCCAAGCCCGGCCTATGAACAAGCCCACTAAGGCCTTAAGGCCGTGGCATATATATACCCTCTTCCATGTGTGGAAGAAGGTGTTGGTTACTAATCACTTTCTCTCTCTAATAGTGTTTAGCCTTCCATAATCTCTCTTATTTCTCTCTCTACCTTCATCTATTTATCTCTCTTAAATATCATCTTATATTGTGTTATGGATTAAAGTGGGATTAACAGATTTTCTTAGGAGATGGTGGAGAAATATGGTCCTCATTGAGAAGTTTCTCAATGGTACGAATGTCTTCATCCCAATTGGAGGGAGAATCGTCATATTGTAAGTCCACATCCCCCAAAGTTGCTTCAAATTCTTTCAAAAGGAGATCACTTTCTCCAAATGGAGTTAGTGATGGAGCAATAGAGGCAACGGTCTCAACAATGGGTAGAGAAGAAGAACCACTTTTACAAGCGTCTTTGAAATGTTCTTCACAAGCCTCATCAAGAACGTCGATGAAATTAACGCTCTCGTTTTCATGAGGTTTCTTAGAAAGCTTACCCATGTTAAAGACGATTTTCTCGTCACCAACTCTCATGATTAATTCGCCCGTGGCTACATCAATGAGAGTGCGACCGGTCCTCAAGAATGGACGTCCAACGATTAATGGAACACGGGGGTCCATCTCGTAGTCAACGACAATAAAATCTGCCGGAAAGGTGAATTTGTCGACACCGACGAAGACATCTTCGGCTATCCTAACCGGATAAGAAACCGTGCGGTTAGCTAATTCCAATGTCATTCGTGTGGGGACTAGCTCAGGTAGAGATAATTGTTTCCAAACGCTTAAAGGCATTAAGTTGATACTAGCACCTAGATCGGCTAGGGCCATACAATTCTCTACCCCGGGGAAGTTGCAAGGAATTAGAAAGCGACCAGGATCTCCTAACTTAACTGGAAGTTTTCTCAAAAGAACGGCAGAACAATTCTCATTTAATTGGGTATTGGCGATGTCGAGCAATTTTTCCTTATCACTTAAAAGATCCTTAAACATCTTAGAATATTTAGGCATGTGAGCGAGAGCCTCAGCAAAGGAGATGTTGAAATTCAGTTGTTTAAACATTTTAAGAAAGTTAGAAACTTGAATATCATCCTTGTTTTTCAACTTCTCTTTCCTCAACCTTGAGGGATAATGTTGATCCCAAACTTAGATCGATTATCTTTGTGTATACGAGATTAGATCAAGTATAACACGTAGAGAAACCTTTGTATATGCTTTGTGAATCTAAGTGTTATGCGGAATTTAACACTTAAACAAGAACACACAAGATATAAACAAACTTTCACTTTGATTATCAATGTCGAACTTGCTTACAATGAAAGATGTTTATGAACGAAAACTTATGTAAAACTTGATATTGAACATTAACCTAAAGGCCTTCTTTTATAGACTAAGAAGCCTTGTACAATAAGCTACGTATCAACTATTCTAGGTAAAGATAAACATAGAAAATACATTGTCGTTTCTATCCTTACTAGAAGTATTCTAGAATATAATAAACGTGTAGCTTATATCTTCCATCAGTGCTTGTCTTCAATCTATCAACGCTTGACATTAACTTGTCAACGCTTGAGCTGTCAGCGCTTGCTTTGTTCCTGTCAACGCTTGTTTTGTTCTTGTCAGCGCTCAAGTGATCTGGCCTTAATTTATTCCCAACAATCCTCCCCTAAACTTGATATCCACTCTTATGATCAAGTTTCTGAATAAGCATTAAGAACTTGGAGGAGTCTGACAAATCTTCTCATATTGGTAATGAATAAATCTGATCAAATCCTTTGCCACGTCACTTGAATAATCTATCTCCAGCTGAGTATCCTTCATCTTTTCCAAAACAGCCTTGGATATGAAATACTGAGCATCCACAAGTAAATACTCAGCAAACTTTGTAGAACTCAAATGGTATACACCAGCAGCTGAATATAACCTCCATTGAAGACCACTGAGGTCATCTTCAAGATCCTTCCATATTTCAGGATCTTCCTCTTTTGTCCCACACATTCTTTTGAATGTGGTCCAAAGTTTTATTCCATTAGCTGAAGTTGGTGCTTCAGCCTCATAGTTGGTCTCTAGTAACCTCCAAAGGTCCACCAAGTCTTCTCTATCACAACTTGCAAATAAAGATATGAGAGTGGTAAAAGTGTGTACCTCCTTGCCAAATCTGCCAATCTTCCAGAATCCACATTCATCCTCATCATAACTCACAATTGGATTCCTGGAATCTAATGGTAACACCTGCACCATATCTGAAGCTTCTAATGGGGAGAGCTTGAGGCTCTTTCTTATAACTGCTTCACTTGGATATAGTGGATCCATATCTTTTGGAAACTCAAGTTTAAATCCCTTCTTCACTGGCCTGGGAATCATCATAGCTTTCTTGATTTCCATTTCTTCTGCAAGTTGCTCCTTTCTTTCATCTGAAAGAAGTCTGAGAGTGTTTGCTTCCTGCACTCTCACCCAAATAGGATAAGCCCTATGTTCCAACTCATCAAATGTCAAAGCCTTCAACTTCTGATGTGTCCATCCAACTCCATGACATCTGAGCAACATAAAGTAGAGCTCTCTTCTATCCCTTTTCAATTCTGAGAGAATATTGCTTGCCTTGTGCTTCAAAATCACCTTACAATCCTTCTGAACTCTAAGAAGAAGCTCTAAACCCCATATTTGATCTGAAATGGTCAAGTCTGGATTATCCATGCAGCTTTCTTCCCAAGAATTGTACATTTGAACCACCTCTGGCATGTCAAAGTCAACCTGCAATTTTAAGTCTCTCAACTTTTCCCTAGCAAGCTCATCACCATACTCAAGCCTTTCTGGTTCTATAATCATCACACTTGAGTCTGAGCTAGCTCCATCACTTTCTTCTTCAGAAGTCACAACAAATGGTGACTTTTCCTTTTCACCTTGTTCCATCATTTGTTCAGCCAATCTTCTATCAAATTCAACTTGGGCTGCATCCTTTGGAACAATTTCTTCTACCAATTTACCCTTACCCTTATCTGATGGTGCAATGGTTGGTAAGGTAGATGGTAATACCTGAGTAGAAACTTCCTTGATGATAGATGATGACTGGAATACATCACCTTCATGTGCAGGTCTGTCAACGCCCAAAATACTCCTATCAGCGTCCAAATTTGTCTTGTCAACGCTCAAATATTTTCCCTCAGCGCCTTGTGTAACCTCTCTCAACATAGCTGTAAATGATAAATTTAGATTGGTTGGAGAGATTAAGGACGTATCAAAACCTGTTTGTTCCTTCAAAGTTGTAAGGGCTTCAGCAACATCCATTGATTGACCATCTTGACTGCCCTTATCACTCAGATTTCTTTGATCTTCCTCCCCTTTGGAAGACTCCTCCATACCCCTCCTAGCATGATCACTCTCCAAAACAACAATCCTCTCCCTCAATTGCTTGAGTTCAAGGCCTTGTGAGCTGACAATTTTTACTAAGTCTGCATTTTGCTTTTGCAAGCTAATGCAGACAGTCGTCAATTCCAAAAGAGTCATTGGTTCCAGTATGCCCTCTTCTGAAATGGGGATTTGACCTCCCAAGTCAGATTCATTGGGCATGGATGAGGACTTAATTATGGTGGGACTGCCTTGGCCAGCATCTAAGCCAGAACCAATAGTCCTAGCCTCATCCAGGTCACCAGCCACACTTGTGGTGGTGATTCTCTCTGCTTCATGGCTAGGACCACCAGAGGAGAATACTCCAGTAGTCCTTTGGCGTTTCATCAACCTATATTCAGGTGGTGTGGAAGATGGTGTGGAAGAATGGGTAGATGTGGGTTGGTTAAGGGGTGTTTGGGATTGTGAAGGTTGTGTGTCAGCGTTGGAAATAGGCACATCAACGCCAACATTTGATGTGTCAGCGTCAAAGGGTTCTTGGTCAATTTGCATTTGTTCAGGTGAGGGTAAAGGTTCAGGGATGGGTTCAAGTTGTGGTTGAGGGTCAATTTGAGGTTGGGGGTCTGGTTGGGGTTGTGCTGCTGCAATAACAACAAGCATGGCTGGGGTTAAAGGTAAGTCTCTATGGGGTGGTGAATTCATCTTTGTAAAAATAGCTTTCTTTTGTTCAGGGATCTTATAAAAATCATTGTGATCCCTTGAACAATAACCTTGATCATCAAAAATCATTTGCAGAAAACGGGGATAAGCTAAAGTTATTTTTGTCCCCTTGTTTTTACACATCCCTTCAAAAATCATTTTAGAATAGTTATATTTTTGCCCTGTTGCAATGCACACAATAGCACTTGCAATGGATCTATTGATCTCATTGTGTGCAGTACATTTGGGACTCAAACATTGAAGGAGGATGTGAATGAGGTACTTCCAGGCTGGGGGAAATTCCTGCTTATGATACTTATTAAGAGTACCTTCATCAGGAAAAGGATATCCCAAAGCCCTAAGCCCTTGTTCTATTTCATTTATGGGAAGGATGGCTACACCATCAGCATCATCAAGATGCAAGGCTTGGCGTACCAAGGCCTCAGTAACCACCCAAGACCTCCCATGAACAATAGAAGTCAATGTGGTCACTCCATTAACTGTTGAGGAACTAACAGTGTTCCAAAACTGCTTAATGTGTGTGACTGGAATGAGTGGTGCATGAGAAAGAGCATACCTTAGTGGGGATGCATTCAAATACGCCACCATTTGTGTGTATTGAGGAAACATATCATTATCAGCAACAAGATAAGCAATCATGTTGTGTTGAGACTTGAACCCCAATTCCAATTCTGTTGAGTTAAACTTTGGTGCCATTGATGAAAGCTGTTAATTTTAAGTGTAGAAGATGAAGTTGATAAGAGAAAAGTGTTAGACAAGAATTATAGATACCCTGTTTAAAAAATAGGAACCAAATTTATAGGAGATAAAGAATGCATGTGATTGGCCCAAAAATAGGCAAAGATTTTCAAAAACTAATCATGAAAATATTGAAAAAGTTATAAGTTATCTCATGCATTTAATGAAAGTAACAACTCCTAAAATTACGGCTTGAAAATATGTCAAAAAGTAACAAGTGGGTAGGTCCCATTGAGTGTCAACGGTCAAAAATAACCTATCAACGCCCAACGGCTATAATCTTGTCAACGTTCGCCTAAAGCCATGTCAGCGTCCAATTTGGTCACAACAACGCTTGGAAAAATCTTGTCAGCGTCCAAAAATAAAATTGTTTTAAAAAGTGAAAAATGACCTTAACAAGTAATTTATCCTAGAGAAGATAACCAAAAGCTGATAATTATTATAGGGCGGCAAGCACTGTCCAGTTATGCACACTTGCATAAGCAAGATAGACATAACAGTCCTCTAGTGTCCCTTGCTAACCAAAATTCTTAACAACAAAGTTACATTATAAAATCCTTGTTACTCCCAGGTAAATCCCATATCAAAATCATTCCCAAGTCTCCCAACAGACCACAACAAATTCTAGGCCAAAAATGTCTTGGCAGCATGCAAAGTTGATATACTATGCATGCTACAGTGCCTCATGGTTTAGTAAAACTAACCCATACTTCACCTGTGGACACAATCTAGAATTGTGATAAGAGTATCATATGGATACCCAAACATCCTAAAGGTTCCTAAAACCTCCCCTTAAACTATGATACAAAAAGTTTGCTAAAAACATGCATGAACATAAAAAATTTATGTCAAGATAGGAATGAAACATTCCAACCATCATCCATAAATAAAAACTTGTCCAAATGCTTCTCCATTGATCCATAAGCAACTCTGTATCCAATGGTATACTGCTAACACCATCTGCACATTTAGATTGAAAACCACACAACTAACATTGTTGCTGACAACGCCCCGATAACACATGACAGCGTTGAAGGAAGCTTTGTCAGCGTTAGACAATTATATTGCTGACAACGTTGCAAAAACACTTATCAGTGTTCAAGCAACCTTTGTCAGTGTTAGAAAAATATAGTGGAAAATCTAAATTATCAATAAGACCAATAATAATACTGCATCATCCTGTACATACTTTTACAAAAAGAATCTAAAACACATATTAAGTAAGATTAACCATTCCAATACTTGTTACCAAGTATTGAAATCTTCCAGCATCAAAAGGTTTTGTTAATAAATCTGACACATTTTCCTCAGTGTCAACCCTATCTGGTTGTATTAAACCTTTCTCAAAGCAATCTCTTATAAAATGGTGTCTAATTTCTATGTGTTTAGTTTTAGAATGATGTACAGGATTCTTAATGATGCATAAAGTACTATTATTGTCAACAAATATCTTAGTATGCATGAAATTATACCCATAGTCCAACAGCTGGTTCTGAATCCACAACACTTGACCACAACATGCTGCTGCAGCCACATACTCTGCTTCAGTTGTAGAATTAGCCACCACTGTTTGTTTCTTGCATTGCCAAGATATTAACCTGCTCCCAAGAAACTGACATCCACCAGTTGTGGATTTCCTATCAAACTTATCACCTCCATAATCACTATCTGAATATGCAATCAGCTCTAATGGTGAATCCTTTGGGTACCACAAACCAAGATTAGGATAGCATCTTAGGTACCTAAAGATCCTCTTCACAGCATAAAGGTGACATTCTTTGGGAGTCACTTGATGGCGTGCACAAGCACACACAGCAAACATGATATCAGGTCTGGAAGCAGTAAGATACATCAAGGATCCAATCATGGATCTATAATGCCTGACATCAACATCTTTCCCATCTCCAATCTTTCCCCAAGGGTGTTCTCTATCCATAGGAGTAGTAGCCCTCTTTTCATGTGGAGAAAAGCCAAACTTCTTCAAGATTTCAGCAACATATTTGTCCTGGGAGATGAAGATACCATCCTCTTTCTGCTGAACTTGTAAACCAAGAAAGAAGTTCATCTCCCCCATAGCACTCATCTTGAATTTGTCTGTCATAAGCTTGGAGAAATCCTCACTCATCTTTGGATCAGTAGACCCAAAAATGATATCATCAACATAGACCTGCACAAGCAACACATCTTTGCCTTTCTTCTTTGTAAATAGTGTCTGATCTATGGTGCCCCTCTTGAATCCATTGTCCACCAAATAGGTAGACAAAGTACCATACCATGCTCTAGGGGCTTGATGAAGGCCATACATAGCCTTTTTGACTCTATACACTTTATCTGGATGCTCAGGATCCTCAAAACCAGGAGGTTGCATTACATAAACTTCCTCAACAATGGTGCCATACAAGAAAGCACTCTTGACATCCATTTGATAGACTGTGAAGCCCATGCAGGAAGCATAGGCTAGAAAAATCCTAATAGCTTCAATCCTTGCAACTGGTGCAAAGACCTCCTCATAGTCTATCCCCTCCTCTTGTGTATAACCTTGAGCCACTAACCTTGCCTTGTTTCTGACCACAATACCTCTTTCATCTCTTTTGTTCCTTAGAACCCATCTTGTCCCTATAGGTCTGACATATCTAGGACAATCAACCAGCTCCCAAACATCCTGAATTGCAAATTGGTGAAGCTCATCCTGCATTGCTTCCACCTAACTTGGTTCTTTGAGAGCATCAAATATTTTCTTGGGTTCTTCTTGTGACAGAAAACATGCAAACAAACATGCTTGCACAAGAGGGGTATCAACCTTCTTGTGTATATTGGCAATAAATCCACCAAGACCTTGATGAGATCTTCTTGTCTGAACTGGAGTCATAATATCACCAATGATCTGAGATGTGGGGTGATTCTTCATTGTGGAGGTGAGAACCCCTCCTTCAAAAAGTCTGGTGTCCTCAACCTCATGCTCCATGTTGCCAATTTCTTCTTCATCAGACTCTCTTATATCAACATAAGGATGACCTTCTTCATAAGAATTGGAAGGTTCACCTTGTTCAAAAGTGGAAGAGAAAAGATGTGCAAAGGTGTTGTCAACGTCTGAACCTTGTTTGTCAGCGCTTGGGCTAACAACGCTTGAAATGTTTTTGTCAACGTCTGAGCCATCAACGTCTGAATTGGTCTTGTCAGCGCTAGATTTGCCTTTGTCAGCGCCTGAAGAACCATGCATGTTTGTATCTGGTGGTATTTGGAGACCACTATTATCTTGTCCAGCAGCAGCAGCAGCAGCAAAAGCATCTGTCCAAATGGGAATTATGACATATTCAAATGTAGGAGATGCCTTTTCTGCTTGTGATCCAACCTTCTCATGAACCTGTATACCTGAAACATTAACAACTTGTTGCTCCACAACATTTGAAGTTACCTTCACAATGTCTGGATTAGTGACAGGCATATAATTTAAAGTTCTAGATAAGGGTTCCAAATCAAACAACCAATTAGGACCACTTTCAGGATCACTAGGTTTATTCTCTAAGAACCTAACATGTACTCTCTCAACTATCCGTTTATCCTCTTTAAGATAAACCCTATAACCCTTGCTCTGGACTGAATACCCCATGAAGTAACCTTCATCACCTTTTGCACTAAATTTCCCTAAGGCATCACTAGTATCTAATACTACTACATGACATCCAAAAGGTCTGAGAAAACCAATATTAGGTTTTCTTCCCCAAAGTAACTCATAAGGTGTTTTGTTCTGAATTTTGTTAACCAATGCTCTATTTTGCACATAGCATGCTGTATTAACAGCCTCAGCCCAAAAGGCTATAGGAAAGAGAGCATCAGCCAACATTGTTCTGGCTGCTTCAATTAGGGTTCTATTTTTCCTTTCAGCAACCCCATTTTGTTGTGGGGTTCTAGCAATACTGAATTGCCTAGTAATTCCTTTCCTGGCACAAAAATCATCTAGCTTCTTGTTCCTAAATTTTCCATCATTATCACTCCTAAGCATTTTAACCTCATTTCCAGACCTTTTCTCAATCTGAGTGATAAAATCAATAAGAACATCAGCTGTGTCACTCTTCATAGCTAGAAAGAATGTTCAAGTAAACCTAGAAAAGTCATCTGTGACAACAAAACAATATGACTTACCATTCAAACTTTCTATATTTGTTGGACCAAAGAGGTCCATGTGAAGCATATGAAGAGGTCTGGAACTAGTATGCACCTGCTTGGACTTGAATGAGACCTTGTGCTGCTTGCCTTTAAGACATGCAACACAAGAGTGGTCATTGTGGAAGGCCTTCTCAGGAAAACCATCAACTAAACCAAGCCTCACAAGTCTATTTATATTTTTAAAATTTATGTGCCCTAGTCTCCTGTGCCACAAATTACTTTCATCTACTGAGGCCTTAGCATAAAAACAAGACATATTGGTATTCACTTTAATCCCATTTAAATTCACATTATATATGTCCTTATGCCTAGGTGTTCTATACTCAATATACTTCTCATTAGGGATCTTAAAATCCTTGCTTAACACCAAACACTCAGTATCAGTGAAAAGAACCTTATTTTTGTTATCACAAACTTGTGATACACTAAACAGATTATAATCCAGTTCTTTTACCAGGAAGACGTTCTCAAAACGCAGATTATTGGTGAGAAGGGTTCCTTTGCCTGTAATGGTGCCATAGCCCCCTCCAAAGTATACCTTATCACCATCTTTAATAGGAGTGAAGTTCGTCAGATAGTCTTCCTTTCCTGTCATGTGCCTTGAGCATCCACTATCCCAATATCCATAATCATTGATCTGTCTTTGAATGCCCTGAACATAAAGAAAACAAATTAGTTTTCTTTGGGAACCCAAGTCTCAGAAGACTTGGATTCATCTGGTTGTTCAATAAGAACAGACTTAGTTCTCACAACAACCCCATTCTCATCCTTTTTAGGATGAAAAACCCAGTTAACCCCAATAGGTTTTGTAATGACTTTTGAAATGTAATTAAATCTATTGCAAGTCATTGAAATTCCATTATCATTAGGGTTTTGATCTTTCTTGGGTCTCCATGTTAAGCTTGAAGAAGCTTTAGACCTCTTACCTTGTGGCTGCAAATATTTAGGTCTGGTCACGTTTCTGTCAACGTTGGATTTTGTCCTGTCAACGCTGAAATTACCCTTGTCAGCGTTGAACCTAGGGTTTGCTACAGGAACCCATTGCCTATTTGACCAGGTGTTTGTCTTTTGAAAAGGTCTTTGTCCATGAGTGTTAGACCTTCTAGAAAAGAATGGGGCAGGTCTAATCACTTGTGGACTTTGCTGCACACAAGGTTTGGGTCTGACAACGTTTGACTTCCTAACAACGTTGACTTTCTTCCTATCAGCGCTGAAATTGTTCCTATCAGCGCTGGCTTTGGGAGCGTTGACACACTTGTATGCCAAATGTGAAAAGCTACCACAAGTGTAACAGGCTTTCTTAGACAACCTTAGGTCTAGAGGAGAAGAAACCTGTTCCATGATTGCTAACTTGGCTCTTGGGTGACCTATTATTCCTATACATCTCTTCATATTTAATGGTAGGTCTTCTAACAGTGTTTGAGCCTAGGTCAACAGCTTTACCAGTGATTGGATGAGTAACTTTAATGGGTGGTGATTCATTGGGACTTTCACATAGCAAACCTCCCTTAACGAATAAAGTAGGGTTAGCTTTCTTCCACTCATTTAGGTCAGTCAACTTTTGTTGATACTCTTCCACTGGAGTGACAACTCTTGGTGGAGGAATGAATTCCTCTTCTTGTCATTCTGGTATCCCAGTCCAAGACAAGTCCTTTCTAGGGACACCATAGAAGTCACCAGCTAGTGGTGGAACCAGAGAGTAATCATTCATCCCAATCCCAATCATGTCCTTAGGATCCCTTTGTTTAGCAACACAGTCTCCTAGGGTTTGGGTGGCTCTATCAAATCTTTGAATCTTGAGGTCAACATTATCCTTATTCTTAATGGCCTCATCTAACTTAGCCTGTAGGTCTCTATTGACCTTTGTCATGATATTTCTAATATCCATACTACCCTCTAGCTCATGTTTTAAGATATTTATCTTATCTTTTAAGTCAAATTCCATTTTCTTGTATTCAGAAACGGTTTTCTCAGTTTCAGTAAGAGCTAGTTGGTAATTGGACAATTTACACCTTTCAGTGCTCATATCATCTTTTAGTTTTAACACCTCTTTGTTAAGTCTATCAGTGTTTAACCTACAAACTTTGCTACAGAAAGCATCATCATATACCTCATTATCAGATGAAGAGGAGGAGTGTGCCATGAGAGCATATTCAACATGCTCTTCTTCTTCAATATCAGCAACCAAAGCTTTGTCCTCTTCACCATTCTTAGCCAGATAGCTCCAATCCCATCCTGTACCATCAATTCCTTGAACTGCAACCATGGCTTTGGAATCCTGAGCTTTAACAATCTGGCTTGAGGGTTTACCAGCATCAGATCTTCTAGGAGATCTGCATTCCCTCATGAAGTGTCCCATACGATGACAGTTGTAGCATTCAACTTTGGATTTATCAAATCCAGCTGTGTCTTTAGCATTGAAGGTCATCTTCTTCTTGAACCTTCTATTCCACCTATTTTCTCTTATACTCGCAAGAGCCATGTTCCACTTGATGTCCATCTCTTCCAAGTGCTCATCACTTATCTGCTCAAGATCCTCATATGTAATCACTGAACCATTGGGCAAAGAAGCAATGTAAGCACACACAGTATCCAAATCCAAACCAGCAGGTTTAACTCTTGGGGAGTCATTCATGAATGTGTCAGCGTCTGAAAAGGAGACGTTGACAGGGCTTGTTCCAACGCTGACAAATGATGATCCAGTAACTGGATGCATAAAAGAGTCCTTCTGATTGAATTGACCTTCACTATGAGAGAAGAAGGCCATGTTGCTGGTGCTAGGTTTGCTTCCATGTGCTGAAAGAGTTTCATCTTCCAATAGTCTTAGTTTGTTGTAGATGTCATCAAACGAGGAGCTCTTATAAGTATTATTGGCAAGAATAGATCTTGCCTCAATCTTCCATGCCTCATCAAGACTTTTAAGAAAGGTAGCATTGGTGTCAACATCACCAACTTGTGTCCCCATGAAGGACAATTTGCTTGTGATGTCAAGCAATCTGCTTCTCACACTACTCAGTTTCTCATTGGGTTGAGCTTTGAAGACAGCATAGTCATGCAGAAGTTGCTTTTTCTTTTCTTCCTTAGTGTCTGCATTGCCACCATATGCAACTTCAAGTGCTTCCCAAAGATCTTTAGCAGATTCATAGCCTCTATATTTGTGCTGGTTTTCTTGTCCCAAAGAGACTTTTAGAATATTTAGGGCTTTCATGTCAACCCTTTTCTTTGCAATATCTTCAGCACCTACAGCTCTACCATCTCCAGGTTTTTCTTTCTTATCTTCATCAGGGCATCCTTCAACAGCTGATCTTTGAGTAATGGCATCAAGAATCTTTTGAGCCTTATTGAATGAGTTTCCATATTTAATAATCTCCCAGAGTGTGTAGTCATAGATCCCCAGATATTGTTCAAAGTTGAACTTCCATAAGTCAAAGTTGGTTGCATCAAGCATGGGAATCCTGATGTTTGGTAAGGGTGAAGAGGAGGTGGTTATTGCTTCAGACATGATGTTGTTGGTGTTTTTAGGGTTTCTGAGAAAATTAGGGTTTTGGTGTTCGTGTATGGTTCTAGTGTTCTTCAAAGATCAAAAGTTCCTCAACAAGCTCTGATACCACTTGTTGATCCCAAACTTAGATCGATTAGCTTTGTGTATACGATATTAGATCAAGTATAACACGTAGAGAAACCTTTGTATATGCTTTGTGAATCTAAGTGTTATGCGGAATTTAACACTTAAACAAGAACACACAAGATATAAACAAACTTTCACTTTGATTATCAATGTCGAACTTGCTTACAATGAAAGATGTTTATAAACGAAAACTTATGTAAAACTTGATATTGAACATTAACCTAAGGGCCTTCTTTTATAGACTAAGAAGCCTTGTACAATAAGCTACGTATCAACTATTCTAGGTAAAGATAAACATAGAAAATACATTGTCGTTTCTATCCTTACTAGAAGTATTCTAGAATATAATAAACGTGTAGCTTATATCTTCCATCTGTGCTTGTCTTCAATCTATCAACGCTTGACTTTAACTTGTCAACGCTTGAGCTGTCAGCGCTTGCTTTGTTCCTGTCAACGCTTGTTTTGTTCTTGTCAGCGCTCAAGTGATCTGGCCTTAATTTATTCCCAACAGTTAAGGTATATTGGGTTGAGAGGAAGGCTTTGGAATGGAACTCTCACTCACATCCTTGGGTGGTGGAGGGGTAGAAGTGGATGGTGGAGGAACCGGTTTTGGAACCGAAGGTGTGGTATAAACTTGAGGTATCAGTGGGACATAAGGTGCAGATGAAGGCATAACGGGTGGTATATCACAAGTATAAGGAATCTCGGGTCCTTGGGTAGTTGGTGAAGAAGAAGGTTCAACGATGATCTTACCGCTCCTAGTAGTGATGGCATTAACTTTGGCCCCAGGATTGGTCACGGTGTTAGAAGGGAGAGTACCTTGGGGTGGGCCTTGGGGATTAATGGCTTGAAACATTAGCATAAATTTCTTATCACTCGATTCTTGCATAGAAGACATGATTTTCTCATGTTCACTCAACTTATCAGTCAACTTTTGAAGAACCAAGTCCATTGAAGGGGAATTCGTGTTTTGCCCTTGATTTTGAAAACCTTGGTTTGGATATTGTTGTTGATAAGCGTTGTTATTATTAAAACCTTGGTTAAAGTTGTTATTTTGAAACCCTTGGTTTTGTCCATTAAAAGCCCCTTGATTTTGATTATGAAAATTCCCTTGATTTGATTTATAATTCCTTCGATTATTAGAATAATTCCCTTGGTAGTTACTTCTTTGGCCTTGGTTCCTTGGTGGGTATTGTGTGTTGTTCAGTGGTGGTGGTCTATTATGAGATTGAAAACCAGGTGGTGAAAGAAAGTTGTTTGAACAATAACTAAGCAAATTGCGGTCACCTTGAGGACGTGCTTGATAGCCTCCCATAGAAACGTTACCGTTGGCGGCATACACATTTTCCGGATTGTCATGAGTATAAGGACAATCGATGTATTAATGAGAATCCCCGCAAATCTCACAAGAAGTTGCTACAGCTTTAGCTTGTTGTTGTTGATTCGTAGCTATAAGTAGAATATTTATGTTCATTTCGGCCATCATGTGAGTGAATTCGGTCATATCTGGGGTTGTTGAAGTAGAAAAAACATTGACTCTCGGGTTTGATCTTGAGGATGCGGATGAATCCCAATTTTTGTGGTGAGTGGTCATGTTCTCAATCAGCTCTCTACACTCCTCAGGTCTTCTCTTCATGAATGTACCACCGGCGGCAGCATTAATCGTATCACGATCACGGAAAGTTAAACCATTGTAGAAGGTATCAATCAAAGTAACGGGGAGCATGTTATGGTTCGGACAACAGTCGATCAAGACATTATAACGTTCCCAAGCATCGAAAAGCGACTCATCAGGTTCTTGAGTAAATCCACTGATTTGATTGCAAAGACTAGTGACCATGGATGGTGGAAAGTAGCGCGACAAAAATCGTTGAGTCATGTCATTCCATGTATGAATTGAGTTTTTGGGAAGACGATCAAACCATTTTTCAGCATGGTGGGATAAAGTGTGTGGGAAGAGATGTAGGCGAAGGAAATCCATAGTAACACCGGGAAGTTTCATGCTTTGGGTGACGGTAATGAATTTGTCGAGGTGTTTGTTGGCATCATCATCAAGTAACCCGCGAAAAGGACAAGCGTTTGAACTTGCTGGATCATGTGAGCTTCAACAAAAATTGAGGAGCTGTGATTTGCATCGGCGCAATCGGTCCTCCGCGTCCGTTCATTGTTGGTTGACAAAGATCCTCCATTGTTCGTAAGTCGGGTGGGGGAACATTGTTGTTGTTGTTATTATTATTTAAATTGGGTAGAGTTGGGTTGTTATTGTTGTTGTGCACACCAGCCATATCTAAATTTCACGAGTCTCGGGCTCTGGATAAGTTGAAGATCTAGTACGCATACACTTGCAAAAGAAAAAGAAAAAGATACCAAAGAAACAAAGAATATATATGTACTTGTAAAAATATAATCTTTTTGGTGCAAAACTTTGGAAAAGAAATGCTTTTTATGATCTTTTAATGTTTTTGTATTTTTGAAAATTTTGTAAATTTTTATGGATTTTTTGAAAAATTTTAAGCAAGGAAAATAATGTTCACGAATGAACGGATCCCAAAATCCAACGCGTCTCTCACTAAAAACCGTTAATCAACGTGTGTCTTCTTCTACAGGAGTAACTCCCACTACTAGCGTTAGCGGACCACAGCTTAAGAGCACTAGAATTGAAGATAAAGTCATGCCTAACGATAGTCAAAGGAAGAAGAAGGAAGAAGAAGATCACCGTAGGAATTTTTAGCAAGGAAAACGCGTCTCTCACTAAGCCAAGATTTTAAGCTACTTTTGATAAGCTCAAACCAAGACTTAACCAAAACAATAATGAGTCGAACTAATAAGTATAAAATAAGAACTTTTTAAACTTTAAATAAGCAAAACTTTTAAATCAAACCATAAAAAGATGAAACTTTTAAGAAAAATGAAAAGTAAATAAGTTAAACACAAACTAAGCCAATAAGCATGAAAAGCTCAAAGCTTAATCCGTATAAAAACTTAAAGATGAATAAAAAGATAAACTTTTTAATCACATAAACATCAAGATTAAGCTAAATCAAAAATGATAACGAATCAAAAGTAAATAAAATCAAGAAAGGTAGAAGAAGATTAAAGACAAAAAGCTTAACTTGAACTTGTAGATTAAAGATTCAAAGATACAAGATTGAATTAAAGCTTAAACAAAGATGAAATTCTAGTGAGAGAAAGTTAAACACTTTCTCTCTCTAAAAATAAAACTAAAGAAAGAAAAATAAACTAGCTAACACCCTCCTAATGTGTCATTAGGAGGGTATTTATAGGAGGTGGGAAGGTGCATGTGTTGCTTCCTTCTTTCTTTCTTCTCGACTCGATTTAAATGCTTTGTCTTTCTCGACGTCGTCTCGGGATTTGTCGATTCAATTTGAACTTGTCTTATAATTTTCTTCTTCTATTAGAATTGAGTTCTTCGACTTCATTAAACTTCCGTCTTTAGACTTTTTCTTCGATAAATCTTCAGAATATGCCTTGGACTTCCGTTCTTTTTGCACTCTTGATCTTTTGACTTCGTCTTTTCTCGTTTACTTCGATAAAAGCCCGTGATAGCCCGTGTTTTCTCCCTTTTTCATATTTTTATCCTGAAACACAATAAAAATACAAACCACGCAAAATTCTGACTTTTACGACATAAAATACACGTTTTGGTCTTGTTATTATTGGAAATAAGTGGTAAAAGAATAAGTGTTTTCACACTTATTACCGCGTATATGTTTTCCGGATTGTCATGAGTAGAAGGACAATCGGTGTATGAATGAGAACCACCGCAAGTCTCACAAGAAGGTGTTACAGCTTTAACTTGTTGAAATTGGTTCGTAACCATGGTTAATAAATTTTTGTTCATCTCGGCTAGTTGACGGGTGAGTTGGGTGAGTTCGACTATCTCGGGGTTTGATGAAGTAGAAGAAACATTGACTCTCGGGTTATTTCTTGAAGATGCGGATGAATCCCAATTTTTGTGATGAGTGGTCATGTTCTCTATAAGCTCTCTACACTCCTCGGGTCTTCTCTTCATAAATGTACCACCGGCGCCGGCATTGATCGTATCACGATCACGAAAAGTTAAACCATTGTAGAAAGTATCAATTAGAGTGACGGGGAGAATGTTATGATTTGGACAACAATCGATCAAGGCGTTATAATGTTCCCAAGCATCGAAAAGCGACTCATCGGGTTCTTGAGTGAAACCACTGATTTGATTCCGAAGACTAGTTACCATGGATGGTGGAAAGTAGCGCGACAAACGTTTTTGAGTCATCTCGTCCCATGTATGAATTGAGTTTTTAGGAAGACGATCAAACCATTTTTCGGCGTGGTGGGATAAAGTGTGTGGAAAAAGATGAAGGCGGAAAAAATCCATGGAAACACCGGGCAATTTCATGCTTTGAGTGACGGTTATGAATTTATCGAGGTGTTTCTTGGCATCATCATCTGGTAATCCGCGAAATGGAAGCATTTTGAACTTGTTGGATCATGTGATGCTTCAACAAAAATTCAGGAGCCGTGATTTGCATCGGCGCTATCGGTCCTCCACGTCCAATCATAGTTGGTTGACAAAGCTCCTCCATCGTAAGAAGGTCGGGTTGAGGAGCATGGTTGTCATTATTCATGTTGGGGCGAGGTGGATTGTTATTATTATGCACATCGGCCATATCTAAGTCTCTACGAGTCTCGGGCTCAGGATAAGACGAAGATCGAGTACGCATACACTAAAAATGAAATACAATATTTTTGATTTTTTTATCTTTTTTATTTTTTTGGATTTTAGAAAATTTTATATTTTTTAGGATTGTTGAAATTTTATGCTTGAAAATAACGTTCCCAAATGAACGGATCCCAAAATCCAATTTTTCTCACTAAAAACCGTTAATCTTTACGAAAAGAGCCGGCAACAGCGCCATTTTAATTTGCTGATTTTTATTGTGTTGTTCGTACTCGATTCAATTCGAATTGATCATGGTTTAAGGTGGACTTATCGTTCTTGGTAAACAAAGAAATTGGTCGTTGATTATCTATTTTAAACTAAAAATGCAAACTTTAAAATAAATGACAAAATAATAAAAGCGATAGATGATTAAAACTTAAATGAAAGACTTAAACGAAATAAAAAGGAAATTAAAGTAATTAAAAACTTGATTAAAAGTAAATTTGAAAACTTAAAACTTAATAAAAATGTAAACTTGAAATTAAACTAAGATAAAACAATTTAAAATAAAACTAAGTGAAAATGTTTAAAAATAAAGCTAAGTAAAATGGAGTGAAAAGAAAATTTGAAAATTAAATTAGGGCAAAAACAATTCAAATCCGCAATACCAAATTTGGTACAATTCCGCAATCATAAAAACAAATAATTCCGCAATATGCTAAAAAACATTCCGCAATGCCTAAGAATGTATAATTCCGCAATGCTTAAAAAGGGTATAATTTCGCAATGTTGAAATGAAATGTATTAATTCCGCAAAATGAAAATTGATATGATTTCGCAATACATCAAAACATATAATTTCGCAATGCACAATATATATGATTTCGCAATGTCACTTAACATACAATTTCGCAATATCACAATACATTCGATTTCGCAATACTGAAGATTGAAGATTCCGCAATACCACAAGAGGATTCGAATTCGCAATATTTTGTAGGTTACAATTCCGTAATATTAAAAATATTGCGAATTTGTAGCAGACTTTCCTACAAAATAGGATCTCTGGAAAGGGACGAATTTAAGCACTATTTTAGCAACTTTTTAAGGATAATAAGCCAACAAAAATACCAATAAGCTAACCACAACTCCTAGACGACTGATAAAAGTTATAAAACCTTAACACAAGAATAAAGAAACACGAAAAGCAAGGAACTTTATGTAACGTGTAGAAGATGTGGTGAAATGGATGAAGAACACGAAATTATAACTAACAAATATGATGAAAAAGATGAAGATTACACAAAGATTAAACTTAAAAAGGAAACATTAGATTAAAAGAAAGAAAGAAAGAAAACAAAGATGAAGTTTTTCCTAGTGATAGGTGTGTAAACACCCATCCTTTTACCACTTAATTCTGGCTAAAACGAGACCAAAACACGTGTTTAATATCATTTGTTTGGAATTATGCGTGGTTTTTGTGTTTATTTTGTTTTCAGAGCTAACCGAATGAATATTAAAGAAAGCATGGGATTGCACGGGATTTATCAAAGAAAAAGACTCAAGATAAAGTCTATTGTCCAAGAGATGCAAAAGATTTGAAGTCACTTGGCCTATTCGAAGATTTATCGAAGAAAAGGACCAAAGATGGAAGATTTACAAAAGTCGAAGAAACTCAAGTCTATTAAACGAAGAAATTAAAAGACGAGTTGAATTTAATCGACAACAAATCCCGAATCAGAATCGAAAACGTCAACTTTTCAGAAAAGACGAGAAGACAAGAAGAACGGGAGAAAGCCCACTCACCAACCAAAAGACAAGACTATATAAAGCCCTCCCCTCACACTTTTCATTCAGTTGGTTTTTAGTTTTTCTTTCCTCCTCTTTTTTCTCCCTTTCTGTTTCGTAGATATCACCAACACCACTAGGGTGTTTGGTGATTTTGATCTTTGTTTTCCAAATCTTGTAATTTTAATCTTTGTTTTTTGATTGTTAAAACATTAATCATCAATACAAGTTCTTGTTTAATCTTTCCATTTCATCTTGTTCATCATCATCTTTTATTTCAAGTTCTTAAGTTCTTATTTGATTGATTTGATCTTTAAAAAGTTGTTGAATTTGTGTTTTTACTGTTGGGATTTATTGCTTATGGTTATTAGATGATTTGTGGTTAATTTGGTAAAACCTTTTTGATTATTCAGTTTGATTTTGGATAAAAACGTTTTTCCCTGTTCTTCGGGTAAGGTTTCTGTTCTTGAGTGTTCCTAGGTTCCGGATGAACAAAAGTTCCGGATGAACACCAAAGTTCCGGATGAACACCAAAGTTCCGGATGAACAAGAAAGTTCCGAATGAATATGTTTTTGAAAAGTTCCGAATGAGTTTCCTTTCAAAAAGTTCCGAGTCAGTTAGAAAGTTCCGAATGAGCTGAAAGTTCCGGATGAACAAATCTTCCGAATGAACTGAAAGTTCCGGATGAGTTTAAAGTTCCGAATGAGTGTGTTTTTGAAAAGTTCCGAATGAGTTTTTCTTTAAAAGTTCCGAATCAGTTAAAAGTTCCGAGTAAACTTCCGACTCAAAGTTCTGGATAAAGTTCCGGATCAATCTTCCGAGTGAACTTCCGAACGAAACGTTCCGGGTGAACTTCCGAACTAACTTCCGAATCAAAGTTCCGAGTGAAGGATTTTTCAAAGTTCCGAATGAAGACTTCCGGGTGAAAAGTTCCGGATCAATAGTTCCGAATCAAGGTTAAAGTTCCGAATCAATTTTCTTTCAATCTTACTTACTGTTTCTTTTTGTATCTGTCTTAATATTTCTCATTGTTTCTTTATTTTATATTCTAAGTTTAAGTTTAATTTTAATTCCAGTATTTTAAGTTTTTATTAATTGTCATTAAATTAATTGTTTTTGATTTAAGTTTTCATTTTAATACATTTAAACTTTTTAGTAGATTAGAAAACTAAACCCCTTTTTTTTAGTAACCAAGAACAATCATTCCACTTAGAACCGAGATCAATTCGAGAGGATACCGAGAGACATAATTGAACCCATATAAAATCAAAGTATCAAATGGCGCCGCTGCCGGCTCTTCTCGTTAAGATCAAAAGTTTTTTTGTGAGAATTTGGATTTTGGGATCCGTTCCCCGTGAACGTTAATTTTTCTTAAAAACTTTCAAAAACACAAAAAAAATATAAAATTTTCAAAAATACAAAAAAAAAGTAAAAAAACATAAAAACCAAAAATATTTTGCTTTGTTTTTCTCTTGTTAGTTCTTTTGCAGGTGTATGCGCACTCGATCCACGTCTTATCAAGAGCCCGAGCCTCTCGATCACTTAGACATGGCCGGTGTACAAAACAACAACAACATACCACCTCCAAACCACAATAATAACAACAACAACCCACTTTTCAACAACATGAATAACAACAACAACAATGAGCCTCTACCGGATAATCGGCCGATGATTGAACTGCTGCAAGCTCATGTAGATGGCAACACTGATCCAATTGTTATACCAGCGATTGCAGCCAACAACTTTGAGCTAAAATCAGGCTTTATCCAGATGGTCTCTGCTCAACCATTCTTAGGGCGTACCATTGATGACCCACACGACCACATCAAGAGATTCTTGCAACTCACTAACACGGTCAAGTTCAATGGTGTTCCACAAGAGGTTATTAGGTTACAACTTTTTCCCTTTTCTTTAGAGGGACAAGCCCGGCATTGGCTTGCTAAGGAACCGCCAGAGAGTATTCTCTCGTGGACGGATTTGGAAACCAAGTTTATCAATTACTTTTTCCCACCCTCTCGTACTACCGCTTTGTGGAATGAAATCATAAATTTTGAACAAAAGTACGATGAGTCGTTCAGTGAATCTTGGGATCGTTTTAAAGATCTTTTAAGAAAATGCCCACAACATGGTTTTACCAAAGTACATCAAATTAATACTTTTTACAATGGTTTATGCATGAGTGACCAAGATTCACTAAACAGTGCCTCGGGGGGTAATCTTTTGGCTAAGACTTCCAATGCTGCTTGGGATATCATTGAGAATAAGTCTCGTGTGCAAACCAAGAGTGTTCGGACCAATGTCGCTAGTGCTAGCACTAGTGACAGCGACAAGCGACTGGACAAAATCACTACGCTTCTTGAATCGCTTGTCACCCACACCGTTAACAACAACAACAGCAGCAACGCTAAAACGCTCAAGTCAGTGCTGTTAGCCAACCATGCGAGATATGCGAGGGTCATCACTCTTACACCACTTGTACTGCCACTCAAGACTACCCTTTAGAGAATGTGAATGCAGCTTATGGCACCTATCCTCAACCTGCTTATCAAGCACGACCTCAAGGTGACCGTAATTTGCTTAGCTATCGCTCCAACAACTATCTTCTCCACCTGGTTTTCCTCCTACCAACCCAAACCAACAACAAAACCTCAATCGCCCTCCTCAACAACAACAACAACCTCGTACACCATACATTCCACCTCACAAGCAGCAACAACCACCTCAACGAAACAACCAAGTCTACCAGCCACCTGCTTATCAACCACCCGCATACAATGCTCCTCCCAACCAACCCACCGCTCTTCACCAAGAAGTGGAAACTTATATGAGGACTAACGATGTGATAGTGGGAAATCTTCAGAGAGAAGTGCTCAACCTGAAAGCAGACTTGGTCAAACAAGGGAACGATCTGAGAGCCGACATGAGAAATACGTTGGATAGCCAAACTAATGACTTGAAGAACATGATGGCTAGTTTCTTCCAAGGTAATCAACCCTCTTCTTCGGGTACTCTTCCGAGTAACACCGTTGCGAATCCAAGGGGGGAGATGAAAGCAATCACCACTCGCAGTGGCAAAGGTACCAAGGAACCCGAGCTTCCTATACCTCCACCGGTGGTTGTGGCTAAGGAGAACGAGTCACCTGCTCCTATTCCTCATCCTTCTCCTTCCCCAATTTCTCCGCCTCTTCCTTCTACCCCTCCTCCACCCAAGGATGTGAGTGATCCTATTCTTCCTAAGCCTTCCTCTTCTTCCAATATACCTTATCCATCTAGGTTGAGGAAAGAGAAGCTCAAAAGCAAGGACGATATTCAGGTTTCGGACTTTCTTAAAATGTTTAAACAACTGAATTTCAATATCTCCTTCGCTGAGGCTCTCGCTCACATGCCTAAGTATGCGAAAATGTTTAAAGATCTTCTGAGCGACAAGGAAAAGCTTCTCGATATTGCCAACACCCAACTTAATGAGAATTGCTCTGTAGTGCTCTTAAGGAAATTGCCAACCAAGCTTGGTGATCCGGGTCGTTTCTTAATCCCTTGCAATTTCCCGGGAGTAGAGAATTGCATGGCCCTAGCCGATCTAGGCGCCAGTATTAATCTTATGCCTCTAAGCGTTTGGAAGCAATTATCTCTCCCTGAGCTAGTCCCCACCAAAATGACTTTGGAATTAGCTAACCGTACGGTTGCTTATCCAGTGGGGATAGCCGAAGACGTCTTTGTAGGAGTCGACAAATTCACTTTTCCTGTCGATTTCGTCGTCGTCGACTACGAGATGGACCCTCGTGTTCCCTTGATCGTGGGTCGTCCATTCCTGAGGACCAGTCGCACTCTTATCGATGTTGAAGCCGGTGAGCTTATCATGAGAGTGGGTGACGATAAAATCGTCTTCAACATGGTAAAGTTGTCTAAACAACCTTATTCCAACGAGAGTGTTAATTGTATTGACGTTCTGGATGAGGCTTGTGAAGAACACTTCAAAGATGCTTGTAAAAGTATTCCTACCTCTCTTCCCAATGTTGAAACCGTTTCATCTATTGATTCATCATTGTCTCTATTTGGAGATAGTGATTTGTTTTGGAACAATCTTGAAGACACCATGGGAGATGTGAATTTAGCTACTGATGATTCTCCCACCGATGGGAATGAAGACATGCATTTCTTTGACAACCTTCTCAACGAAGACAATCCTTCCCCTCCATCTCCCACGGTTATTGCTATCGATACTTCGACTTCGAATACGCCTCCCGTCGAAAATCCTCCGGATTTAGAACTTAAGGAGTTGCCGCCCCATCTCGAGTATGTATTCCTTGAAGAAGAGAAGAAGTCGCCAGTCATCATTGCTAAGGACCTAAAGGAAGAAGAAAAAGCCCGACTTATCACCGTGTTGAAAGATCATAAGAAGGCTATTGCTTGGAAGATTTCTGATATTCGTGGAATTGATCCTCACTTCTGCACACACAAAATTCTCATGGAGGATGACTTTAAGCCCAGAATTCAAAGCCAACGAAGGGTGAATCCAAAAATACATGAAGTCATCAAAACAGAGGTTATCAAACTTCTTGATGCGGGTATGATTTACCCTATTTCGGATTCACCATGGGTTAGTCCAATCCATTGTGTGCCCAAGAAGGGCGGAATAACCGTTGTTCCCAATGAACACAACGAGTTGATTTCCACTCGTCTCGTTACTAGGTGGAGAGTTTGTATAGACTACCACAAACTCAATGATGCCACGAGAAAGGATCATTTCCCTCTACCATTTATGGACCAAATGCTTGAACGTTTAGCGGGTAATGAATATTACTGCTTTCTTGATGGTTTCTCGGGTTATTTCCAAATACCCATCGATCCCCAAGATCAAGAGAAGACTACATTCACTTGTCCCTATGGCACATTTGCTTACAAAAGAATGCCTTTTGGCTTATGCAATGCCCCCGGGACTTTCCAAAGGTGCATGTTAGCTATCTTCCATGACATGGTTGAACAAACCATGGAAGTCTTCATGGATGATTTCTCGGTCTTCGGGGATTCCTTCTCTTCTTGCCTTGCCAATTTGGAACGTATGCTTAAGCGGTGCGAAGACACTCGCCTTGTTCTGAATTGGAAAAAATGCCATTTTATGGTAAAAGAAGGCATCGTGCTGGGACACAAGATTTCCAAAGCCGGTCTTGAAGTAGACCGTGCTAAAGTCGATGTTGTCGCCAAGTTGCCTCCACCTTCAACCGTGAAGGGTGTGAGAAGTTTTCTGGGTCATGCGGGCTTCTACCGTCGATTCATCAAAGATTTTTCTCAAATCGCTCGCCCGATGACCCACCTCTTGGAAAAAGATACTCCTTTTATCTTTTCCACAGAGTGTCTTGAAGCCTTCAACTCGCTTAAGGATAAGCTAACTAAGGCACCCGTCTTGGTTACCCCTAATTGGGAGCTGCCCTTTGAGTTGATGTGCGATGCTAGTGATTTTGCTATTGGAGCGGTTCTGGGACAAACAGTGAACAAACACTTCCAACCAATCCATTACGCTAGCAAGATAATGACGGGGGCACAATTGCATTATACGACAACCGAAAAAGAGCTTTTAGCTGTTGTCTATGCCTTTGAAAAATTTCGCCCCTATCTTGTCCTTTTCACCACAATCGTGTATACCGATCATTCCGCGTTGAAGTACTTGTTGACAAAGCCAGATTCCAAACCAAGACTTCTTCGCTGGGTTTTGCTTCTCCAAGAATTTAAAATTGAAATTCGCGATAAAAAAGGAGCTGAAAACTTAGCCGCGGATCATCTCAGTAGACTTGAGGATCCTTACCAGGGGGATCATCCGAACAAAGAAGTCAATGATTCTTTTCCCTTGGAGACCTTAAAGTCTATAAATTCGAATTCTGATGAAACCCCGTGGTTTGCGGACTTTGCAAACTACTTGACGGGTGGAATTCTCAAGGAAGGGTTGACGTCCCAACAAAAGAAAAAGTTCTTCACCGATATTAAGACTTACTTTTGGGACGACCCTCACCTATTCAAACAATGTGCCGACCTGATTATTCGCCGATGTGTTGATGGACCGGCAGCTTCAGAAATCCTTGATGCTTGCCACAAAGGACCCACCGGTGGTCACTTTGGTCCCAACTACACCGCCAAAAAAGTGTTTGATTCAGGATTTTATTGGCCCTCCATATATCGTGACGCTCACAATATGGTTAAACGATGTGATGTTTGCCAAAAACAAGGCACGATCACACATAAAGACGAGATGCCTCAGAATTTCATTCAAGAGTGTGAAATCTTTGATGTTTGGGGTATCGACTTTATGGGGCCATTCCCTTCTTCTAAAGGAAACAAATACATCCTTGTAGCCGTTGACTACGTCTCCAAATGGGTTGAAGCCAAAGCTTTACCCACTAATGATGCAAGGGTGGTTTGTAACTTTTTGAAAGCTCTATTCGCTAGATTCGGTGTGCCTCGTGCCATTATTAGTGATCGTGGGACTCATTTTTGCAATGACCAATTTGCTAGAGTCATGGCTAAGTACGGTGTAAATCATCGTCTTTCCACAGCCTACCACCCACAAACTAATGGCCAGGCTGAAATATCCAACCGAGGATTAAAGCGAATTCTGGAAAGAACCGTGGGAGAGCATCGTGCCTCATGGGCTGATAAACTTGATGATGCTTTGTGGGCTTTCCGTACCGCATACAAGACTCCGATTGGTTGTACACCATATCGTCTCGTGTACGGGAAAGTGTGCCACCTCCCCATTGAGTTGGAGCACAAGGCTTACTGGGCCTTGAAGTGGGCTAACTTTGATATCAACAAAGCCGGTGACCTACGCAAGATCCAACTCAATGAGCTCAATGAACTCCGTAATGAGGCTTATGAAAATTCTTTGATCTATAAGGAAAGAACTAAGCTCATTCACGACTCTAAGATTAAGAACCGAGAGTTCCATGTTGGAGACAAAGTCTTACTTTTTAACTCTCGGTTGAAAATCTTTTCGGGTAAGCTGAAATCTCGTTGGTCCGGCCCATTCACCATTGCCCAAATTTTTCCATATGGTACTCTCGAGCTCGCTCAACCTAATGGACCTAATTTTAAGGTGAATGGCCAACGAGTGAAGTTGTACTTTGGTGAGGACACCTCTCAGGAGGTGATTCCATCCCTCACCACGTTCCCCATAAACTAATTTTGGGTCGAGTCAGGCTCGTGACTCGGTTATCAAAAACAAGCGCTCCTCGGGAGGCAGCCCGTGTATCTATCCTTTTATGTTTTAACCTCCTAAGTGTAGGGGGACTTCTATACATGTTTGTATTCGTGTGGTGATGTGATTACAGGGATAAGTGCACTCTTGGAATTTTTGAAGTACCGTGCTCCCGTGTTATCAGAAATCCGGTTCTATCTCTCAACTATCGTGATTCAATTTTCTTCATACTCACATTTGAAATTGATCACTTTAGTCGTCTCTTCCTTAACTTGAGTTAACCAACGTGCACAATGTCATAAGTGTAGGGGAGACTTTTCCCACATGCTTAAATATTGAGGACAATGTTTATCTTAAGTGTAGGGGGGACTTCTATCGAAGTTTTAAGTGGACTTTTCCATGAAAATGCCTTCATTTAATCGGAAAATCATATTTTTCAACATTTTTCAAATTTTTTTATTAACTTTGGCCATTTAGTCGTAATTTTTAAATTTTTATCGTTGCTTTCATATGTATATATCCCGCAATAAAGTCAAATTTTAATAAAGTGGTGTAGCTAGTTTAGAAATCTTTGACATATTAGGCCCGTTGCGTTTATTTTGACTCAACCCGAATAGACTTATCCAAGTTTATTCTAGCTAGTATCCTTAACCATGTAGACCTTAATTGGTTTATTAGGCTAAGTATCCACTAGTCTCATTACTTGAGATTTTAAATTGTGGAGGACGAGAAATGATAGAGTCAATTATAAGTCGGTATTCTTGCACAAGCTCACTTGGTGTAATTATTTGCCTATTCTCCCATCACTTGCTAATAATTTATCTGCAATAATTAAGGTCGTACGATTTGAAAAGTTACTTAGCTTCTAGCCCAAGATCGTTTAAAAGTTGCTCGGTAATGATAAGAGTTCATAGCCAAGGCATAACTTATGAAGCGGGGCGCGAAGATTGGTGAGTCCGAAAAGGCCCTAACAAGGCATCAGGATTCCATTTTATTGCTAAAGATCCAAGGTGATGTGAAAAGCATTATTCCCAAAGTCAATATGAAGGATCAAGACTCACGACGAAAAGCAATCAACTCCCATAAAGATGATGGAGAAGTCTATCCGAAAAGACCCTAACAAGGTATGAGGATAAATAGATCCAAGTCCGAAAAGGAGGCGGATCGTTGTATCTCAAAATCCCAAATAGAGATTGAAGAAATAATCATGAAGTCGTGGTCAACAAAGTTGGAGGACCTCTCAAAAGTCTCCAAGTGAAGAAACTCTATGAACGATGAGAAGACCATTATCTCAAGCACGTCTCTCAAGATATGAAGTATGAAGTACATGCCAAATATCGGCCCGAGAAAGGTCTCAAATCGTGAACCGAGTTATGCCAAGATATGAACTTTTTGATATCCCAAGAAGCAGTTTTAAGAGATTTTGTCCTTTAGCTAACTATTGATCAAATCGTCCTACTTTGCTTTCAGCCTAAATAAACTATCGAAATAAGTCCAAAAATGCATCTTCATGATCATTCTAAGACAAAAAAAAATATAAGAGATACACCTAGGAATAAGGGAGTTTAAACATTTAATTAAGCCATGTGTGTAAGTGTTTGAATTGCTAACTTATAATAACAATGATCTCGTTTTTAAGCTTAGTTTGGGGAACGTGAAACTTGAGGGTGATAAATCTTCGCAGCACCAAAGCCCTAATGTAAGTCATTGGTTTCTTTGCAAGTTATTTCCATCCTTTTGTTTACTTTAAAGTTTTAATTTCTCTTAGAATTTTAATTTTTGTTTAATAGTATTTAATAAGGCCAAGGTTGATTAATTATGAGAAAAGTGTAAAATTGCTTTATCACTAAGCATTGCATGAGGGCATGGCAATGGTTAAGTGTAGGGGATTTGATAGGTGTGTAAACACCCATCCTTTTACCACTTAATTCTGGCTAAAACGAGACCAAAACATGTGTTTAATATCATTTGTTTGGAATTATGCGTGGTTTTTGTGTTTATTGTGTTTTCAGAGCTAACCGGATGAATATTAAAGAAAACATGGGATTGCACGGGATTTATCGAAGAAAAAGACTCAAGATAAAGTCTATTGTCCAAGAGATGCAAAAGATTTGAAGTCACTGGGCCTATTCGAAGATTTATCGAAGAAAAGGACCAAAGATGGAAGATTTACAAAAGTCGAAGAAACTCAAGTCTATTAAACGAAGAAATTAAAAGACGAGTTGAATTTAATCGACAACAAATCCCGAATCAGAATCGAAAACGTCAACTTTTCTGAAAAGACGAGAAGACAAGAAGAACGGGAGAAAGCCAACTCACCAACCAAAAGACAAGACTATATAAAGCCCTCCCCTCACACTTTTCATTCAGTTAGTTTTTAGTTTTTCTTTCCTCCTCTTTTTTCTCCCTTTCTGTTTCGTAGATATCACCAACACCACTAGGGTGTTTGGTGATTTTGATCTTTGTTTTCCAAATCTTGTAATTTTAATCTTTGTTTTGTGATTGTTAAAACATTAATCATCAATACAAGTTCTTGTTTAATCTTTCCATTTCATCTTGTTCATCATCATCTTTTATTTCAGGTTCTTAAGTTCTTATTTGATTGATTTGATCTTTAAAAAGTTGTTGAATTTGTGTTTTTACTGTTGGGATTTATTACTTATGGTTATAGATGATTTGTGGTTAATTTGGTAAAACCTTTTTGATTATTCAGTTTGATTTTGGATAAAAACGTTTTTCCCTGTTCTTCGGGTAAGGTTTCTGTTCTTGAGTGTTCCCAGGTTCCGGATGAACAAAAGTTCCGGATGAACACCAAAGTTCCGGATGAACACCAAAGTTACGGATGAACAAGAAAGTTCCGAATGAATATGTTTTTGAAAAGTTCCGAATGAGTTTCCTTTCAAAAAGTTCCGAGTCAGTTAGAAAGTTCCGAATGAGCTGAAAGTTCCGGATGAACAAATCTTCCGAATGAACTGAAAGTTCTGGATGAGTTTAAAGTTCCGAATGAGTGTGTTTTTGAAAAGTTCCGAATGAGTTTTTCTTTAAAAGTTCCGAATCAGTTAAAAGTTCCGAGTAAACTTCCGACTCAAAGTTCCGGATAAAGTTCCGGATCAATCTTCCGAGTGAACTTCCGAACGAAAAGTTCCGGGTGAACTTCCGAACTAACTTCCGAATCAAAGTTCCGAGTGAAGGATTTTTCAAAGTTCCGAATGAAGACTTCCGGGTGAAAAGTTCCGGATCAATAGTTCCGAATCAAGGTTAAAGTTCCGAATCAATTTTCTTTCAATCTTACTTACTGTTTCTTTTTGTATCTGTCTTAATATTTCTCATTGTTTCTTTATTTTATATTCTAAGTTTAAGTTTAATTTTAATTCCAGTATTTTAAGTTTTTATTAATTGTCATTAAATTAATTGTTTTTTATTTAAGTTTTCATTTTAATACATTTAAACTTTTTAGTAGATTAGAAAACTAAACCCCTTTTTTTTAGTAACCAAGAACAATCATTCCACTTAGAACCGAGATCAATTCGAGAGGATACCGAGAGACATAATTGAACCCATATAAAATGCTTGTATCACCTAGTGAGAGAAAGTAAACACTTTCTCTCTCTAAAACTTAAAAAACTAAAAATTAACTAAAACTCTAACACCCTCAAATGGCATATGAGGTCTTCTATTTATAGGAGAGGGGAGGTGGTTGGTAGGTTGCTTTCTTTTTTCTTTTTCTTTGTCTTCTCGTCTTTTAATTTTTTCGTCTTTCTCGACGTTGTCTCGGGATTTGTCGATATAAAATGAACTCGTCTTCTAATTTTCTTCTTTTATTAGATTTGGTTCTTCGACTTCGTTAAACTTCCGTCTTTTGTCTTTTTCTTCGCGAAATCTTCAGAATAAGCCTTTGACTTCCGTTCTTTTTGCACTTTTGATCCCCTGACTTTGTATTTTGTCTTTTTCTTTGATAAAAGCGCGTGAAGCCCGTGTTTTCTTCCTTTTTCATCTTTTGGCCCTAAAACACAAAAAAACACAAACCACGCATAATTCTGACGTTTACGACATAAAATAGACGTTTTGGCTTGGTTTCTCCTTGTAATAAGTGGTAAAAGGATAAGTGTTTTCACACTTATTAGTGAACCAGCCCACAGACATTCACCATTGTTCAGGTCAAATTTAATGTTGTCAGATAATAGTTGTTTTGTGAACCGACCCAAAAGCGTTCACCTTTGTTCATATCACGATGTTTCATTTAAGTTTAACTAGTGTAGATTGGACAACAGCCATTCCCATTTAGTCCCAGATTGTAAATTTCATTACATGACAGTTCTCAGAAAATTTTGACAAGTATGGATCGAACCAGAATCGCCCATACTTAGTCATATGTTTTGTTCCTTGAATTCTGTAGATTAAACCATAGCCATCCAAATCAGCTGATGTTAAACCTCAGTTGTCTTACTCTTATAGTCTTTATGACAATCCATTTCGCACAGTTTCAAGTTGATGTCGCTTCCACGATGTTTCAGTTTCATGTCTCTTTACGAGGGTTTTATGTTCTACAGAATGATAATGTGTTCATGCTAAGACACAAAAAGGATTTCAGTAACATCTCGTTTCACGATAAATCATGTTTGGTCTTCATCAGTCATGTCTTTATGTTGACCATTGTTTAAATTTCGTTTAATCATATCCTTGAACCCTTATAAACGGACATTAAGTCTACACAGGAATTACCAGGCTATCATGTTGTTTCAGTTCAGTTTGCTAACCAGTTAAATCAAATTATCTCTGTTGATCATGTCAGACGGTTGACATCAGTATCGATCATCTCAAAAAATTCCCACCAGTGTCATGTACAGTATTCCATATGTACTCCATGTATAATGTCTTAGTTATATTCCATGTACATTATTTCATGTGTACTCCACGTACAGTGTCTCAGATATACCCCATTTGTAGTATTCATTTTGTACTTTATGTGCAGTAGTCTAGGTACACTCTATGTACCCTACTCCATGGATATTGCTAATCAATCCACAATCATCTCAGACGTTTCCGTTTATCGATATTCTACCAAATACTGACGTTGCTCGTGAGTTGAAGACTTTACCAGATACTTATGCTGCTAACACCTTGAAGACCTCACAAATGAAGATGCTGTTGATGCTTTGGAGATTTCTCAAGATGCTGATGATGTTTATACTATGAAGACTCTACAGAACAAGGACGAAAACTATAAATTTGAAATTTCTGACAAGAATAAATTTCAACCATCGGACGCTACCATCCCATCCCATGATTTTACTTTCACAGCTAGATGTCACACTTCACTCAGCTGACCTTTCATTCAGAAGAGTGGGAACCGGTACCCAGCCGGCCACTCAGCAGAATAGTTACATGAATCACGGTCATGATAATGACCGTCATAAATTGACAGACAAAGTAGTAGTGAAAACCACCGTGCTTATAATTAAGTAGTCAGTAGCCATCGGAACTCCGGGACGGACGTGACCAGAAATACAGAGGTCAGCAGTCTAACCGGTCCGACAACCCTTAACAGTTACCAAAAACTCTTAACTTTATTCGGACTCACCTACTAAAACACGTGTTAAGACATCAGTCAAGACACAAGTTCCAGGTACCATCTCAGGAGATACATGTCAGGACATCAGTCACGATGCATGTCATGAGAATATCTTCTCAATGCACGAGTCAAGACGTACAACTACAGTATGCTTTGTAAACCAGGAACTCAGAAAATGAGGTTACCCTCCAAAGGGGTATACCCGTTATGTTATGCTACGCCTAAATCAGAAAATTAAAGACTCAGTTACCACTACTAGAGTATTATTCAGATTAGACACTCATAGGTCATTCTGTGAGGGTACAGACAAACACATTCAACAAGATCTGCCATACTTGCTCAATTACTCATATGTCAGCTTTATCTAAATCAGACATTATCTACCTTTATGCCAGAAAAGACTCCACAGTACAAACCATATTTATGAAGGCTTTCCGTTCAGTTAACGACGGGTTCTACCTTACTAAATTCCAGATATATTCATTATATTTTCTGCTAGAAAAATCAGTACAAATTTTTTTCTGCCTTACAAGCGCGTGACTTATCAGTCTAAAGCTACGAAGACTTGTAGCTACCAGTAATAGATACATTTCTGAAGTTCCTTAAATTCATGATTAGCAGATTATTCCAGAGTTTCCAGATGTAATTCCGAAAGGCTTTCTAGAAATTCCTTCCTAACCATGAGACATAATTTAACATCAAGTTTGTCTCAAGAACATACCCTTTTTTCAAAACTCTTTATTCCATGACTTTAGCTAAGTTAAAAGAGTTGCAGCAATTGCTGCAAGAGTTACCGGAACGAGGCCTTATTCGCCCTAACGCACCATCAGAAGGTGCACCGTGTTATGTCTATCAGAAAGAAGGACGATAACATGAGATCACGTACCGATCACCGAAAACTTTACAAGATCGTCATTCATAAACGATACTCATTCCACGAATAGAAGGTTACCAGAGCTGCTATGATGTCTTAAATATTTTTTAGAACAATTGGCGACCATGCCTCCAGCAGTGGTAAGAGAAGAACATGATGTTTTTCAGATTTCTTGAACACGTTATAGTCTCGCTAAAATTTTGACCTATACGTCTAAACTCTCAAATGCTTCAGCTATAGTATGAAATTTATGACTAAATTTTTTTTCATGAATTCTCAGACAAAATCGGCAGTATATTCACTGATAACATTCTGGTCTACTAAATCTGGATTAGAACACGAGAATCATCTTCTTAAAGTTGTACAGAATCTTCGATAGGAGAAAGTTTTATACGTAGCTTTCCAGATATGAGTTCCAGATGAACAAGGTGGCATTTCTGAGCCACTAAATTTCAGCAGAGAGGAATTTCATACAGTCCTGCGAAGATGAAGGCCATCACCAGATGGTCAAGATCGACGCCTGTGACTAAAGTACAAATTTTCTGGAACTCAGTTGACTGATACCGCAGAAATTGCGGACAATTCCCACGATTATCCTTCCATGGCTAAGCTTACACATAAAGGAGAGGACCTACACTAAAATTTTGTATCACGTAAGATCCTACGCTATGAGGGATCTATCTTACCCAGACTCAACATTCTTTCATGACTATTCACCCAAATTACACCAGAATGTACCTTAATCCCAGGCATGATTTTGATAGAAGCAGTATAACAAAATTGATGCAGCTATGTTCATATCTGGATGCCTGACATACCTTAGGTTCAAGATAGGACACCAACATGCTAAGGAGTTATTACAACCATTAGAAATTCTGAACATAAATGAGATAAGATTCCATGGAGGTTATTGTCAGTTATCACAGACTCAGACGAAGCATGATGCTATCTAAGTCGTTGTTAACCAGTTAACCCAGCCTACACGTCTTCTTTTATCCGAAGTTATTACGCAGTAACAAATCTGCAGGAGATTCAGCAATAGATAATATGATTCCAAAGTATTTCGTCAACAATCTTGTCAGATGGAAATTTGAGTTCGCGAATCGCGCTCACGTTCATGTTCACGATCACGTGTACGTTCACATTCACGTTCACGTTTATTTTCACTTTCACGCTTACGTCTCAGTCGCAGTATGACACTGTTTCAGTTCATGTTTGTGTTATCTCATGATTTAAGCTCACGTTAGCGTTCATAACATTGTTCACATTCAAGTTCGTAGTCATTTCATGATACACGTTTCGCAGTTATTACCGAATACGGTTACAGAAAGCTTGAGAAACCAGACTCAAGTTTAGCACAACTTTTGCATAACCAGGCAGACGTTTCACATCTCAGACTGTATCGTTTGGAATTCCCTTCTCAGTCAGCATACGTTCATGAAATGTTCTAATATCACGCTCACAATCTGTTTCATGTATCACGTTCACAATATATTCCATGCCCAGTGTTCCTCATATAATCGTGAACCACGTTCACAATTGCTCACGTAGCACATTCGAAATTGTTCATGTAGTTCGTCCCTATATGTTTCAGCAGCTTGCTTAGAGATATAAATGTTATCGTTTCAGGATATTTGTACGTATAGTTTCATGTATCTTACATGCTATAACTTATTCATTATATCAGATTCGAAAAGTACCTCTTAAGTATGGAACCAGAAACTATTCAGCATCATCAGGACAGGGTCATTAAGACCAAGAATTGCATTGTATCTAGATAAAGAAGGAAACATTTTGGTTGGGAAGCCACTTGAAACGGAGGACTCCATCCGGACCTCTCATTTTCTTTCTTCCCTGCAATAAATCCAGTTAAATCCTTCAGCCATGTCACGTTACATGTTCATGCAGTCAGGTCACGTTTATACCTTCCAGCAGTATTATGTCTTAATTAGAAGACGAATCATCCTTTCAGCTTATACGTCTTTCAGCTTATGTATACTTTCATGTTGTTACTTCGATCAACTTGAGTTGCCTAAAATTCAAGGACGGATTCATTTTTTTAGAGGGGAAGAATTATAAAACCCAGTATAGTCGTATCTTAATTCGGGGACGAATTATTTTTTTAGAGGGGAAGAATTGAAAAACCCGTATTTAATTATTCGTATATTAAATACGCAGAAACTATACGTTTCTAAAAACTAAAAACACGCGAGAATAACATACAATCGTACGATTACGTTTTTAAAAAAATGATGAGTTTATACATTTAAAAGGAGCCGGCCAAAAGAAAGAAAAAAAGGGGGGAAAGAAAAGTGTAAGGGGGCTTTTGGCCGGTCTATGTAAAAAAAAAGAATTGGGCTTTGGCCCGTTTGGTTTTTGGTTGAGAAAGAAAAACGGGGGGTTTCCCCTCTCCCTATTCCACGAACAAAAAAAACACAATAAGGTTCTGTATGTTGGGAGTCACCGGCAGAAAGAACAAGAAAAAGGTAACGGGTTGATTTTTGCTTGTCGATTCGTGTGTGTTAGTTGGGTATTCCAGATCACATAAAAGGTAATCCTTCTTTCTCCTTGTCTTATAATTAAAAACGAATCTTCTATGTTTAATCAAGAAACATATTCATTATAAAGGGGTAATCATGAAATAAAGCGAATCATGGTGGTCGGGTTTGTTTGGCATCACGAAAACTGAGACCAAATGTCTCGGTGTGGTTTCAATTTGGCCCAGCCGCGACCTACAAGGGTGCGGTGGTGGTCTGGGTACTCTCGGCAGCCAATAGAAACAAACAGGGGGCGTTTGGGGTTAGTCACGTATAAGGGTGCGCTTGGGTGTATAATCAGTAGGGATGTTTGGGTTTATAAACAGATTACACTAACGGTGGGAGCAGAATATTAGGAGTGGGTAAAAGTAACAAGCAGTTAGAATATAACTCGAACAGTGGGAATTATATAACAGAACAGTGGGAACCAATCAAATAGTAGGAACCAAATTGTTAAAGGGCTGTTTGGTTTTGGATTTAAGAGCAGTTAAGGGGGCGTTTGGCTAAGGGTATAAAATTATTTATTTATGTAATTAGTTTAATTAATACATAGTTAGTTAAATATTGATGACTTAGGATAAATTATTTAAATAAAAATCATGGTTTATGTTTGTACTTTTTATTTAAATAAAACTTATGATTAAATATTTATTAATTTAATTATTCATGTGCGTTAAATTAATTAAAACTTAGCTTTACTAATTAATTAAAATGTGTGATTTTTATGATCACATGATTCATGAAACGTTTTTTGAAAAAAAACTTTCCATTCTAAGAACTTTCTATTTTAGGAAATTTTCCATCTTCAGCAAGTTACTATTTATAGTAACAACGTAAAAAAATTAGAATACATGTCATACAGTAATCAGAATTACAGGAATACTCTTATCAGTAATAAATAGAACATTCAGATTTACTAGATTATACAGTGCAATAATACAAGAATAAAATAAATTAAACTAAGAACAAATAAGAATCAATAACGGTAAACAATAATCAGACAACTTATTACGCGTCCGTTATTTATGTAGTATCCGTGAAGTCAGAGTAGATCTTCCATCTTTCGTTCTTGTTTCATTACAGGACACGAGGTACGGATTTTCCGTCCTTTCAGTAAGGACTTCCCTTCTATGCATGATTAGTATTTCTCGTCTGCAGCCAAATATTTTCCCCAGTACATGTTATAAACTATCTTAAATTATTTTAATAACTAAGATATTGCCTGAGCCTTATATACAAGCATGACCAGTCAGTAGTACTAGTTACGGAGGTACCGTAACCATGACACTTGAGGCACCGGTGTCATGACTCACCTGCGGGAGAGTGATGTTCCGCAGCGTTCCACTCAGTTCAGCTTGGCCATTTTATCAGTATTATTAGTGGGGCGTATGGATGCATCCTAGCCTTATCAGTTTACAGTTATCAGGTGAATGTGATGTGTGCTCTACATCCTTCACATTGGAGCTGATCCCTCCACTCAGCACAGTATCTAGAGGTCAACCCTCTACAGCATGACGAGGTCACCCCTCCAGTTATTCATGCACAGTTGTTACAGCACATGACTTATATAAGCTCTGGAAATTAAAATAAAGTAAATGCATGTTTTCAGATTCAACAGTTATTAAGTCAGTTTTTTATTTATAAATCAGATATATCATATTTTACACAGTTTGCTCCCTTTGTTATAACAGTTTTTGTTTCAGTATTTGTTACCAGTTCTATTCTAGTATATTTTTATCATGCTTCATATCCGTTCACTGTGCGTTATGCTCAACCGTATTTTCCTTTCATGTTTCCAAACGGCAGGTACACAGGGACGATCTTAGGACTTCTAAGAGAGTACGTGCATGGGATGGAAGAAATCCAGACTTCTTTACTTTATGCAATTCATTTTATATTGCATGTTGGACATTGTTCAGTCCTTTCTTTCAGTATTTTAGTTTTCATGTTTTGAGCTTATGTTGGATTACCGATGTTTGATTTCGGTATTTCCGTTATGGTCAGTTAATGTTTTAGGAAATTTACCTTATGCTTTGATGACATGCCATAAATACACCTAACGGTCCACTTATCCAAGTGGGGTGTTACAAAAACTATGATTCAGAAACAAATCGATGAACAAAAAATTGGTCAGCTTACGCTTACGACGTTAGCCTTTGATTTCGATAATGCAAGTGATGCTAAAATATAATTGCGTAGAGCATATAAGAATTGTCGTGATATTTCGCCAAAGAAACTTGTTTTGATTAACACTTTTCTAAAACAAGAATCTAACAATGATTTCGACATGCAGAGGGCCTTGTTTAGAAAGACGGCAAAAATAAAAAATTCAAACCGAACGTAAAATTGAATGGATGAATAACATCACTTCCTACAAGAACAAAGAAATTCCATCACAGACTCAAATAGGTTTGTCATCACAACAACACACGCGCCAATATGTTTCTCCCGATCTGCCATATGCAATTGTAAACGACTCAAATGGATATCGTACTAACATTGAGCCACATAAACTATATCTAGATGAACAAATATTGAAAGAAACATTAGAAGAATAAACTAGGGCTTAAAAGGAGTGGGAGGAGAAAGTTGGGGATGAAGAAGCTAATCAAGAGCTATTTTGGTTGGAATTTTATTATGGGGACATATCGGAATCGGATCCAGGAACAGGTTAATCCTATTATGTATTTTACTATGTACTAGTGTATTTTGTTTCGTATTGTATTTGTATTTCAGTATTTTAATGTTTTACGTATTGAATAAATATTTTAATTTTCAAATAAAGAGTGTTTACGTTTAGGTTTTTATTTAAATTCTTAGTTTACAAATTAAATAAATTAAAAAGAAACAAATAAGGTATGACGTGGCGGTGAGTTTTTCACCACCTGTAAGGTTGTAATGTGAGTTGAGAAAGAAAGTTGAGGTGGTGTTGGGGTGGTGATGGTGAGTTCCCTCTTCATTCCTTCTAGCCTTAGAAACAACAGGTTGTTCTCTGTTTTTTAAACTCACGTTAATGTAACAAGTAGAAGTATTCATGGTTCGAGAACCGGTCCAGATCACTCAAGATTGGAACTGATCAAAATCGAATAGGTTAATTGAAAAAATAAAAGAGTATAACAAATTTATCAAAACCAAAAATAAAAGAATAAAACAAATTTATCAAAACAACATACATGTTTTAAAATAAAAGAATACAACAAGCAAATGAAGTCCAACTCAGTTGGATGGATGCATTTCACGAAGAGAATATCAACCCCCATGTTAGCCATCCAGTTTCCCATTATGGGGCTTCAAGGCATTGCGATGGGATTCAAACACGGCTGCCAATTTTGGGAAAATCCCATGTGGTGTTAGAAGTTTTTATTAATTGCAAAACAAATTTTTAAAAAAGTAGTCATTATCTAAGGTTGCATCAATGAGGAACAGTTAGGTTGGACGAAATGGGGTGTTACTCACCAGGTGAGTTGATAACTCACGTATGAGTTATCACTGTGATGCTAAAACTCACGCGTGAGTTGATGGTAGAAAGGTGAGTTCTTCATATATGTTAGTTACAAGCTACGTATACCACACTATCCATTTCTTAGCCTTACATTTAAAAATTAAACTTTTTTTTCTTATAAGTAATACGTTATCATATTTACTATTCATCAATACTTCTTAACTTTCAATATTTTCACACATAATATCAATACTTCTTAACTTTCAATATCAATACTTTTTTTAAAAATGACATGTTTTAAAATAGAAAAATACAACAAATTTATCAAAACCACATACATGACTATGAATTGTTTTTTTAAATGACATGTTTTAATTATGTAAATTCACTAAAGTGCTTTCAAAATTTAAATTGTTTTCCAATGGCATTAAAAAAGTTTTTGTTAATTGCAAAACGGATTTTTAAAAAAGTAGTCATTATCTAAGGGTGCATTAATGAGGAATAGTTAGGCTGGACAAAATAACTCACGTGTGAGTTATCATTCTAGTGCTAAAACTCATGCGTGAGTTGGTGATAAAAAGGTGAGTTCTTCACATATGTGAGTTATGTATATCATACTATCCATTTCTTAGCATTACATTTAAAAAGTTTTAAAAATGTTTCCTTTTTTCTTATAAATACCACGTTATTCCATTTACTATTTATCAATACTTCTTAACATTCAATATTTTCACACACAATTCAAAAATCAATATATACTCTTTATCTTAAACAACTTTAAATTAATGATGTGCTCCCTTTCACACGCTGTTTATGAGATCAAAGCTATGGTTCAGAATAAATCGATGAACAAAAATGTGGACAGCTTACGCTTACGACGTTAGCCTTTGATTTTTATAATGCAAGTGATGCTAAAATAGAACTGTAGAGCATATGAGAATTGCCGTGATATTTCGCCAAAGAAACATGTTTTGATTAACACTTTTCTAAAACAAGAATCTGACAATGATTACGACATGTAGAGGGCCTTGTTTAGAAAGATGGCAAAAATGAAAAGTCAAATTCAACGTAAAATTGAATGGATGAATAACATCACTTCCTACAAGAGTGAAGAAATTCCATCACAAACTCATATAGGTTCGTCAATACAACAACACACACGCCAATATGTTTCTCACGGTCCGCCATATGTAATGTTAAACGACTCAAGTGGATATCTTTGTAAAACCTGTATTTTGAAAATATATATTTTTAACTTTTATTTCATATAATGTAAAGTAAGGTTTTGAAATTAATTAAGAGATTTAAATAACAAACCTTATGTTATAATATTTGATAAGTATGAAAATAACATAAAGTAAAAAAAAACTTTCCATATATAAAAAAATTGAATTTTGGTGAAAAGATTAAGAAAAAAAGATTTGATTTTATCTCTTGGTATTATTTTAAGTATTTTGTATTATTTTGAGAAAATATGAAAACATATTAAACATGTCTCCTCTGTATGAAGTAACTTGCCAAAATCACAAATATCTTCTCCTAAGTCTAATGAACCGTATGTTTTTGGGTCAAAACACATTCCTCAATTGTTGATTCTTGGTTAAGGTTTTCTTTACATCTCCATTGTAGAAACCTTGGTGTTCTTGGGTGATTTTTGGTGATTCTTCCTTCTCATTCCTCCATTCATTGTGTTTTCTTGTTCTTGGTGATTCCCATATCACTAAATCCATATCATGTAAGTGAAATCAATCCTTATGTCATATTTATAATTTTGTTTATGCTTATTTTACTTTGTATATGATTTTTAGGGCTTATAAACCCAAAAATAATGTTTAAGGTGATTGACTAATTAAAAATTATGAACATGACTTAGATCTATATAAATCAGCCTCATATATATTTTAAATAAGTTTTTACATGGTTTTGATAAAGATCTAGACATCTTATGATTATCTAGATGGGTAAAACTTGATTTGTAACACTAAGGTTTTGGGCTTATTGGAAAAAGGGTCATCTTATAATCACCATAGAATTAGTTTTATAAAAGCTTTTTGAATGAAACTTATGAGTTTGATAATTTACTATGAGTCTACTTTGTTAATGACGACTCTTTTAATTTTTAAGAACATGTTATGGTCGGTTTAGGGCTGTTTTCCACTAAGGTGTTAAATCTGATATTTAAGACTGAAAAACTCATGTTCACCATAAATGCCATAAAATCTTAAAAACTTCAAATTAGGTAAAACCCTTTTAGGAGGATGATCTTCGTATGTTGGGGCATCTTCTGGACTTTTGCTGATGTTTTTTAAGCTACTTAGATGGGTCAAAATCGTTGCAACTTTCTGTATGTTTTGACCAGACTATTTTTGGGCTAGATTGGGCTTATTGGGTCATATCATGGGTTGGTTAATATTTAGGCTTTATCCCATTTACAGAGGCCTTGTTAACCCATTAGTTGACCTCTGTGATTTTTGTGGGAATTTATGGGAAGCCTGTAATGGGTTAGTTAAGTAGTGTAACATACCTTAAATACTGGCAATCTTTTAAATAAGCAAACTCCTATTTTTGGAAAGTCAATCACCTATTTTTGGAAACTTGTATTTTAATGTATTTGATCAGTATGCATAATTTGTATATATATACATTGTATCTTACTCGGGATTAGGATTGGTTTCTTTGTTTGTGCGGCTCTTTGTCCGTTGTGAGCTAAGGTACGGATATTCGGTTCTTTTAGTAAAAATCCTTCGTTTACACTTTTGTACTCCTTACTTTTGATCATTCCCTTTGCCATTGCTATGTTCCCCATATGTTTAGAAGCTGATTTGATAAGATCCCTTGATTCCTTTGTTTCATTATGATCCCTTCGTTGTTATGCCTTATTATGCTTCAGTTTGACACACTGTGATTATGCCTTTGTTATGCCTTTTGATATGAAACCCTTATGCCCGAGCTGTATATTTTGTAACTTGTCATGGAGGTACCTTGACCATGTCAGTTGATGCACCAACGACATGACACCATCTGGGGCGGTGTAATTAGACCCTGGCGTTCCCTTTTTGATGTGCACTATTATATGTGATACTATGAGTGCGTATTCTAATCATAAGCTAGTGTACGTGCTATTTGATTATGATTTGCAGGGAGGCGTATGGATGCATCCTAGACTATAGTATGTATGATATGATATGATGAGAATGGGTGGTATGTGGTGTATGCGCCCATCTCACTATTAGTACATGGGAGTAGCTACCCATGTACAACTTACGTGACTTTGATATGATATGATATGTGATATGTGATTAAAACTCGTGGCATTTCCTTTACATTTTCATTCACTCTCTTGTACACATTACAATCTTTTGTTCATATAATTATGTTCCATTGCTTCCGTTATATTTCCTTCATGTTTTCATCTATTTGTTATATCCGATCACTAGGCGTATTGCTTAGCCGTTTCATTTTTTCATGAGGCTGGTATTAAGCGGGAATCGGGGCATTGAGAGTTGCTGAGTGGTTAGAGTTACCCTTGGTCAATAATTTACTGATTACATTCATGCTTTTCAGTACTTTCATTTTGGACCCCGTTGTTTTGGGGATTTGAATTTGTTTGGCATCTATCTTTAGATACTTTATGTTTATTTTTTAAGTTTTGTTTTAGACCTTTATGTTTTGATGTATCTAATAAGAAACCATAAATGTGATACTTGAGCGGGTGTTACAATTATGGTATCAGAGAGACATGACCTAGGATTTGACCTGTGAGGATTGGGTAGACATTAGGCTTCCGTGCATATTTTGATAATATCGTTATTTTTTTCGTATTGTTAATCATTTCGTGGTTTTGTTTGATGATTATTGAAGATGACAATGAAGCTTTTGAAGAGAGACGTGATTCGGCTAGTGCTTAAGGTACCAATTCAAGATATTCTTTAATTGTTCGATCGTGATTTTCTTTCTCTTTATTTGGTTCGGTATTCGTGCGAAACATTCTGTGGTTTCGCTTTCATTTGACATGTTCTATTCCTCGTACGATTTATTGGCTCGTCTAATATCTTGGGGCGAATTTTCGATCCGTTGACGTTACTTTCGTGATTGTCCTATGTGCGTAATGTGTTTATATCGTAATAAAAGTTTTTCATCAATCGTCTTTTCATGTGTTTCGTGCTCGTTAGATCCGGTTCGTATGTTTCCGTATTCTTTTGTTTAATCGTGTTATTTTAATTTCGCGTTCGAAATTTTCTTTTAGAGGGGAAGAATTATAAAACCCTTTCGAGGACGAAATTTGTTTTAGAGGAGAAGAGTTGTAAAACCCACATTTGGAAAATATGGATTTTTAACTTCTATTTCATATAATGTAGATTATGATTTTGAAATTAATTAAGAGATTTAAATAAATAAACCTTATGTTATAAAATCTTGATAAGTATAAAATATAACATAAAGTTTAAAAAAATAAAGAAAATTCCATATATAAAAAAATGAATTTTGGTTAAAAGATTTGATTTAATCTCTTGGTATTATTTTAATTATTTTGTATTATTTTGAGAAAATATGAAAACATATTAAACATGTCTCCTCTATATGAAGTAACTTGCCAAAATCACAAATTCCATCCCCTAAGTCTAATGAACCTTATGTTTTTGTGTCAAAACACATTCCTCCATTGTAGATTTTTTGGTTAAGGTTTTCTCTACATCTCTATTATAGAAACCTTGGTGTTCTTGGGTGATTTTTGGTGATTCTTCCTTCTCATTCTTCCATTCATTGTGTTTTCTTGTTATTGGTGATTCTCATATCACTAAATCCATCTCATGTAAGGTGATTCTCATATCACTTATATCATCTTTATAATTTTGTTTATACTTATTTTACTTTGTATATGAATTTTAGGGCTTATAAACCCTAAAACATGTTTAAGGTGATTGACAAATTAAAACACTATGAACATGACTTAGATCTATATAAATCATCCTCATATATACTTTAAATAAGTGTTTACATGGTTTTAATAAAGATCTAGACATTTTATGATGATCTAGATGGGTGAAACTTGATATGTAAAACTAGGGTTTTGGGTTGATTGGAAAAAGGGTCATCTTATAATCACCATAATATGAGTTAATAAAAGATTTTTGTATGAAACTTATGATTTTGATAATTCACTATGAGCCTAATTTGTCAATGAGGACTCCTTTTATTTTTAAGAACATGTTATGGTCGGGTTAAGGCTGTTTTCCCGTAAGGTGTCAAATCTGATTTTTAAGACTGAAAAACTCATGTTCACCATAAACGACATAAAATCTTTAAAAGTTAGAATTAGGTAAAACCCTTTTAGGAGGATGATCTTCATATGTTATGGCATATCCTGTATTTTTTATGCTTTTTTGAAGTTGTTTAGATGGGTCAAAATCGTTGCAACTTTCTGTATGTTCTGACTAGACTGTTTTTGGGCTAGCTTGGGCTTATTGGGTCATATCATGGGTTGGGTAATCTTTAGGCTTTAGCCCATTTAAAGAGGCCTTGTTAGCCCATTAGTGGCCTCTGTGATTTTTGTGGGAATTTATGGTAAGTCTTTAATCGGTTAGTTAAGTAGTGTAACATACCTTAAATACCGACAATCTTTTAAATAAGGAAACTCCTGTTTTTGGAAAGTAAATCACCTATTTTTGAGATCTTGTATTTTGAAGTATTTGATCAGTATGTATAAGTTGTGTATATATACCTTGTATCTTACTCGGGATTAGGATTGGTTTTGTTGTTTTTGCGGTTGTTTGTTTCGTTGTGCGCTAAGGTACGGATATTCGGCTCTTTTAGTAAGAATCCTTCGTTTACCCTTTTGTACTCATTACTTTTGATCATTACCTTTGCCATTGCTATGTTCCCCATATGTTTAGAAGCTGATTTGATATGATTCCTTTGTTTGGTTATGATCCCTTCGTTGTTATGCCTTATTATGCTTCAGTTTGACATACTATGATTATGCCTTTGTTATGCCTTTTGATATGGAACCCTTATGCCCGAGTTATATATTTTGTAACTAGTCATGGAGGTACCATGACCATATCAGTTGATGCACCAATAACATGAAACCATCTCGGGGAGGGGTGATTAGACCTTGGCATTCCTTTTTTGATGTGCACTATTATATTTCATATTATGAGTGTGTATGCTAGTCATGAGCTAGTGTACGTGCTATTTGATTATGATTTGCAGGGGGCGTATGAATGCATCCTAGGCTATGGTAAGTATGATATGATGTGAATGGGTGGTATGTGCTATATGCCCCATCTCACTTTTAGGTACATGGGAGTAGCTACCGATGTACAATTTATGTGACTTTGATATGATATGATATGTGATATGTGATTAAGACTCGTGGCATTTCCTCTACCTTTTCATTCACTCTCTTGTACTCATTATAATCCTTTGTTCATCTAATTATGTTCCATTGCTTCCGTTATATTTCTTTCACTTGTTCATCTATTTGTTATATCTGATCACTAGGCGTATTGCTCAACCGTTTTATTTTTTAATGCGGCATGTATTAAGCGAGAATCGGGGCATTGAGTGTTTTTCAGTGCTTAGAGTTACCCTTGGTCAATAAATTATTGACTACATTCATGCTTTTCAGTACTTTCTTTTTGGACCCCGTTGTTTTGGGGATTTTAATTTGTTTGGCATCTATCTTTCCATACATTATGTTTATTTTATAAGTTTCGTTTAAGACTTTATGTTTTGATATATCTAATAAGAACCATAAATGTGATACTTTGTCTCTATTCGGAGCGGGTGTTACAATTATGGTATCAGAGCGACACGACCTAGGATTTGACTTGTGAGGATTGAGTAGACATTAAGCTTCCGTGCGTATTTTGATAATATCATTATTTTTTCGTATTCTTAATCATTTCGTGGTTTTGTTTGATGATTATTTGAATTGGATATGACAAGGAAGCTTTTGAGATGAGACGTGATTTCGCTAGTGTTTCAGGTACCAATTCAAGATATTCTTTAATTGTCCGATCATGATTTTCTTTCTCTTTATTTGGTTCGGTATTCGTGCGACACATTATGCGATTTCTCTTTCGTTTGACATGTTTTATTCCTCGTATATTTGAGTCGACATAATAATTTTGAGGTGATTGACGTATTAGAGTTTGCGATTTATCGGCCCGTCTAAAATCTTGGGGGCGAATTTTCGATCCGTTGACGTTACTTTCGTGATTTTCCTATGTGCGTAATATGTTTAGTATATCGTTATAAAAGGTTTTCATCTATCGTCTTTTAATGTGTTTCGTGTTCGTTAGATCTGATTCGTATGTTTCCGTATTCGTTTTGTTTAATCGTGTTATTTTAATTTCGTAGTCGGAATTTTCTTTTAGAGGGGAAGAATTATAAAACCCTTAATACCTATGTTAATTTCAAGGACGAAATCTTTTTAGAGGAAAAGAGTTGTAAAAGTCACACTTTGAAAATATGGATTTTTAGCTTTTATTTCATAAATGTAAATTATGATTTTGAAATTAATTAAGAGATTTAAATAAATAAACCTTATGTTATAATATTTTGATAAGTATGAAAATATAACATAAAGTATAAAAAAAATAATAAAAAAGTTCCATATATAAAAAAGAATTTTGGTTAAAAGATTAAAAAAAACAAATATTTGATTTTATCTCTTGGTATTATTTTAAGTATTTTGTATTATTTTTGGAAAATAAGAAAAAATATTAAACATGTCTCCTCTATATGAAGTAACTTGCCAAAAATCAAAAATTCCTTCCCCTAAGTCTAATGAACCCTATGTTTTTGTGTCAAACCGCATTCCTCCATTTTTGATTTTTTGGTTAAGGTTTTCTCTACAACTTCATTGTAGAAACCTTGGTGTTCTTAGGTGATTTTTGGTGATTCATCCTTCTCATTCTGCCATTCATTTTTTTTCTTGTTCTTGGTGATTCTCATATCACTAAATCCATCTCATTTAAGTGAAATTAATCCTTATGTAATCTTTATAATTTTGTTAATACTTATTTTACTTTGTATATGATTTTAGGGCTTATAAACCCTAAAAACATGTTTAAGGTGACTGACTAATTAAAAACTATGAACATGACTTAGATCTATATAAATCAGCCGCATATATGTTTTAAATAAGTTTTTACATGGCTTTGATAAATATCTAGACATCTTATGATGATCTAGATGGGTGAAACTTGATATGTAAAACTAGGGTTTTGGGCTGATTGGAAAAAGGGTCATCTTATAATCACCATAAAATGAGTTTTATAAAAGCTTTTTGTATGAAACTTATGACTTTGATAATCTACTCTGAGTCTACTTTGTTAATGAGGACTCCTTTAATTTTTAAGAACATGTTATGGTCGGGTTAGGGCTGTTTTCCCATAAGGTGTCAAATATGATTTTTAAGACTAAAAAACTCATGTTCACCATAAACGCCATAAAATTTTTAAAAATTCGAATTAGGTAAAACCCTTTTAGGAGGATGATCTTCATATGTTGTGGCATCTCCTGGATTGTTTTCTAGTTTTTTAAAGATGTTTAGATGGGTCAAAATCGTTGCAACTTTCTGTATGTTATGACCAGACTGTTTTTGGGCTAGGTTGGGCTTTTTGGGTCATATCATGGGTTGGGTAATCTTTAGGCGTTAGCCCATTTACAGAGGACTTGTTAACCCATTATTTAACCTTTGTTATTTTTTTTGGGACTTTATGGTAAGTCTTTAATGGGTTAGTTAAGTAGTGTAGCATACCTTAAATACCGACAATCTTTTAAATAAGAAAACTCCTATTTTTGGAAAGTCAATTACCTATTTTTGGAAACTTGTATTTTAATGTATTTTATCAGTATGTATAAGTTGTGTATATATACCTTGTAGCTTTCGTAACTCGGGATTAGGATTGGTTTCGTCGTTTGTGCGGTTCTTTGTTCGGTTATGCGCTAAGGTACGGATATTCGGTTCTTTTAGTAAGAATCTTTCGTTTACCCTTTTGTACTTCTTACTTTTGATCATTCCCTTAGCCTTTTCCACGTTCCCCATATGTTTAGAAGCTGATTTGATATGATCCTTTGATTACTTTGTTTCGTTATGATCCCTTCGTTGTTATTCCTTATTATGCTTCAGTTTGACATACTATGATTATGCCTTTGTTATGCCTTTTGATATGAAACCCTTATGCCCGAGCTATATATTTTGTAACAAGTCATAGAGGTACCATGACCATGTCGATTGATGCACCAAAAACATGACACCATCTGGGGCGGTGTGATTAGACCCTTGCATTCCCTTTTTGATGTGCACTATTATATGTTATATTATGAGTGTGTATGCTAGTCATGAGCTAGTGTACGTGTTATTTGATTATGATTTGCAGGGTGCGTATGAATGCATCCTAGGATATGGTATGTATGATATGATGTGAATGCGTGGTATGTGCTATATGCCCCATCTCACTTTTAGGTACATGGGAGTAGCTACCGATGTACAACTTATGTGACTTTGATATGATATGATATGTGATATGTGATTAAGACTCATGGCATTTCCTCTACCTTTTCATTCACTCACTTGTACTCATTATAATCCTTTGTTCATCTAATTATGTTCCATTGCTTCCGTTATATTTCCTTCACTTGTTCATCTATTTGTTATATCCGATCACTGGGCGTATCGCTCAGCCGTTTCATTTTTTCATGCGGCAGGTATTAAGCGAGAATCGGGGCATTGAGAGTTGTTGAGTGCTTAGAGTTACCTTTGGTCAATAAATTACTGATTATGTTAATGCAATAATGACTAAAAACGTTACTTGCATTTTTCGGTCTCGCTTAGTTTTGATTACGACAATATGTAAAAACAAGCATTTACGAAAACAACGAAAAACGAATTCTTGAGTTCAAGTATTTTTCATTTTACCCATTTTCACTTAAGGTATGGATAAACAAGTACTAACCTTAATCAAGTGATCAAGTGATTTAATCTTTTCTTAAAACTCACTTTTTTATTAAATGTGACAAGTTTTTATTAAACTTTATTTTTAAGAAAATGTTTTATTAAATTAATTATTTAAAATTTGAAAATGGCATATTCTTATTATGTTAAGAATATCCTTTCGGGATATTTTTATACCCAGATAAGACCTCCACCACTAAAGGACAAAAAGGAGCGGAGTCTAGTCTGGCGGTATCTTAGCGCCTAGGCGATACCTTATCGATAAGGTACCGCGGGCTGTGATAAGGTACCGCGGGCAGATATAACCGTTGGCTCCTTTACCCTTTAAATAGTGGACCATTCTCAGCTTTTCACCTCACCTCTTTTGCACATTCATTTCCAGATTCAAACCCCTTCTTTAATCACTCAAATCTTTGATCATTTGTTTGATTATTACTTGTTTAAGAAGTGAATCTTGTTCTTCCATCCCTTCCTCTCCAAGTGCAAAGAGAAGAACACTATCCTAGTGAAGTGTTGAGTCTACCACCAAAGATCCATTGAAGATCAATTTTTATATACTTGTAGTTGTGTCATAGTTGTGAAGATCCAAGTAGTTGTGTCTATTTGGAAGTTGTGTATGTACTAAGTATAGTTGTGTAGATTGGTCCTAGCTACGATTAGGGCTCGACTTTTAGCTTAGAGTCGGAAATTCGTTAAGCGACGTGTACGGTTTTCTCCACCATAAGGAGCTTGTTGTGTAGTGAACTCTCGAGTAAGGAGTACTCGAGGAGTGGAGTAGGAACGAGGAGTGAGCTTCGTTGCCGAACCACTATAAATCCTTGGTGTTCGGTTTGATCTTTCTTTACCCTTAACTCTTTACATTCTTTATTCTTTTTGCATATACATGTGTTAATATTAGATTAGCTACACTATCATTCTTTATTCTTTGTGGATATATTTTTGTTAGTATTAGTTTAGCTACATTATCATTGTTCATATTGTCCATAAGAAGATTTCACATATTTCCTCAAGTCTAAGTTTTTTGAAAATGGATTTTTGGAAACCATAGTTTAACAAGTAAATATAAGAAACTATTCAACCCCCCCCCCCTTCTAGTTTCTACAATTGGTATCAGAGCGGGTTGCTCAAGATTTTTTAAAGTGTATTGTATTTTAAAACTTGAATCGATCTATGGATTCCAACAAGTACCTAAAAGGGCAATCTATGCAAAGACCACCACTTTTTGAAACCGATAGTTTTATTTATTGGAAAAATAGATTTGAAACTTATGTGAAATCAAAAGATTTAGATCTTTGGCATGTTATTACCAATGGTGATTTTTTACCCTTTCAATTTAATGAAGTTTCTAAAACAAAAGAAAGCTAATGATGATACTAAAAAGAAACTTTCAAAAAATAATGAGGCTAAAATGGTGATTTATAATGCTTTGCCTAAGAAAGAGTATGAAAGAATATTTATGTGTGAAACCGCTAAAGATATTTGGAACACTATTTTAGTAACCCACCAAGGTAATAGCCAAGTCAAAGAAAGTAAAATCGATCTTCTTGTCCAACAATATGAACAATTTGTCATCTTAGAAGATGAAACTATTGATAGTGCATTTGCTAGGTTTAACACCATTATTACTAGTCTAAAAGCACTTGATGAAGGTTTTTCTAGCAAGAATAATGTTAGGAAGTTTCTAAGGGCCTTACATCCAAAGTGGAGAGCAAAAGTCACGGCTATTGAAGAGTCGAAAGATCTCTCAACTTTATCACTCGATGAACTCATAGTAAAGTTGAAGGTTCATGAGATGATAATTTTGAAGGACTCGGAATTAGTTAAAACCAAGAGTGAAAGGAAATCTCTTGCACTTAAAGCCAAGAAGGCACAAAGTGACCATGATAGTTCCTCGCAAAGTGATGACGAGGAGTATGCATTGGCGGTAAGAGATTTCAAGAAGTTCTTCAAGAGACGAGGTCAACACGTTAGGCAACCAAACTATGACAAGAAACCATTATCAAAGAATCGGTTTGTCAAGAACGAAAAAGGTGATAGGAGTTGCTTTAGATGTGGTGATCCAAATCACTTCATTGGTGATTGTCCAAAGCCCGCTCGTGATAAGAACCACACGGCATTCGTTAGTGGCGCTTGGAGCGATAGCGGTGAAGATGATGATGACAACCCCAAAGAGGAGAAATGTCTTATGGCTCACACTTCTAAAGAGGTACATTCCGAAACCGAATATTATAGCAATGATAGTTCCACTTTAGATGATATTAAATTTGAAGGCAAATATGATAGCTTACACAAACTTAGTCTTAAATTCATAGAAAAGAATAAAACCTTAAAATCAACCAAAACTAAGCTTGAAAATGAGATCAATGAACTTAGGGAGAAATTGGCTAAACTTGAGAAAAACAAAGAGGTTGATTTAGGTTGCTTAAGTTGTGAGAAACTTAGATTAGAGAATGATGATCTCAAGAGCACCTCCATTAAATTGGAAAAGTTCATGAAAGGTACTAGTGCTCTTGATGATATGTTAAACAAACAAGTTCATTCTAAGGAAAAACTTGGTCTAGGTTTTAACTCAAATGAAGCCTCAACTAGTGAACTAAAACAAGTCAGGTTTTCACAGAAAACACCTTCTGGACGCGGTTCCACATTGTATGGCGCGGTTCCTTATCACTATGGAACCGCGGCCATAGATAAGGTACCGCGGCCAGAAGTTGAGTTTTGTGAAAATTCTGAACTTTCTGAAAAATCTAAGTTAAATGAAAAACCAAAGCATCTTACTGTTAATAAGGTTAAATTACCCATACTTGACGACAATGCTATTGGTAAGTTCTATAAGCCGTTAAGTAAACCTCTCATGGGAAATAGAAGTTTATCTAGACTATCTTCTACTCCACCTAGAGTACGGAATGAGTCTAAGCCTTGAAGTAGAACGACAACACCTACAAGACATAATCAAAACAACTCACGACCTAGAAGTAAAACTCCAACACCTAGAAGGAATAATAATAACTCCAAACCTAGATCAAACACACCTAGGAGAAGTAATGAACAACAAAATGGTTACATGAATTACTACCCTCCTCCATTTTGTTCTCCATGGGGAATCCCCACCTCATTCATGTATCCCAACCAAATGCAAGGGATGTTTGGAACTAACAATTTTGGACCCATGAGATATTGGGGACCAAATGTTTGATCTTGTGTGTTGTTACCTAAATATGCTTGGGAATTGATTTGGAGCCCGATGAGTGGATTAAGGATAGTGGATGTTCTAAACACATGACGGGTAATCGAAGTTTGTTCTCGCATTACAAAGCATATGATGGAGGTAACTTCACATTCGCTAGTAGTCTACGTGGTAATATCATTGGCAAAGGTACGGTTTCTCTTGACTCCATGACCATTGAAAATGTTGAGCACGTAGATAACTTAGGTTTTAACCTTTTAAGTATAGTTCAAATTTGTGATAATAAGTGTAAGGTCATCTTTTCGGAACATGACAGTGAAATCGTAAAAGATGGAAAAGTCATTGAAAAAGGTGTTAGAAAGCATGGGCTTTATGTCATGAAGGTTAATAAGAAGTCAAAAGACAACATATGTCTTGCGACTATAGATGATAGTTCTACTCTTTGGCATAGGAGATTAGGTCACGCTAATATGCGTTTAAGTCGAATCTTTAGTCTCTAAGGAGTTGGTAAGACACCTCCCCAAGATTAAGTTTGATAGTCACTTTTGTGATGCTTGCAAAGTTGGAAAGCAAGTTCACTCAAGTCACAAAGCCAAGAATTTGGTTTTGACCTCTCGGTTCTTAGAGCTCCTACATATGGATCTCTTTGGACCTTCCGCCATACGGAGTTATGGAGGTAACCTTTATACCCTAGTTATAGTTGATGACTATTCTAGATTCACCTGGACTAGATTTTTGGCATCTAAGAATGAAGCTTTCGATCACTTCGAAATCTTTAGTCGAAGAATTCAAAATCAACTAGGATGTTCAATTGTTTCTATTAGGACGGATCATGGTAGGGAATTTGATAATGAAGTGCAATTTGGTGCCTTTTGTGAAGCTCATGGTATTACCCATAACTTCTCGGCTCCTCGCACTCCACAATCAAATGGGGTAGTTGAAAGGAAGAATAGGACTCTCCAAGAGATGAGTAGGACGATGTTAAACGAGCAATCTTTGCCTCAAAAGTTTTGGTGTAATGCCGTGGATACATCGACTTGTATTCTCAACCGAATTCTTATTCGACCTTTCCTAGGAAAGACCCCCTATGAAATTCTTAAAGGTAAGAAACCTTCATTAGAATACTTTAGGGTTTTTGGAAGCAAGTGCTTTATCCTCAACACCAAAGACTACCTTACCAAGTTTGACCCAAAGTCTTACGAAGGTATCCTTTTAGGTTATTCCCAAACTAGTAAGGCCTACATAGTCCTAAATAGAACCTCAGGGGTTATTGAAGAATCACTCAACGTAACCTTTGATGAAACCCCTCCTTCACCCAAGACACCACCATTGGTTGATGATGACTTGGATGAATTAGAAGTAGTTAAAGCCAAAGAGGTTAGAAAAATAGGAGTTGAAGACCTTAGTGTTGAAAAGGAAGTAAACATTAAGGAGTCTAGGGATCATACTCTCAATAATGTCATTGGTGACTTAAATCAAAGGACCCTAAGATCTCAAGTCCAAAACCAAAGCAACTTCTTTTGTTTTGTCTCCTTGATTGAACCAAAGAATGTTAAAGAAGCTTTGACGGATGAGAGTTGGGTCATTGCGATGCAAGAAGAATTGAATCAATTCGTTGCCAATGATGTTTGGGAACTTCTTCCTCCACCTATAAGTTCTACCATTATAGGAACCAAATGGGTATTTAGGAATAAGCTAGATGAGAATGGTGTTGTGTCTCGTAACAAGGCTAGACTTGTAGCTCAAGGCTATAATCAACAAGAAGGGATTGATTATGACGAGACATATGCACCGGTAGCTAGATTAGAATCAATTAGAATCCCTTTAGCCTACGCTTGTGCCTTAGATATTAAGCTTCAACAAATGGATGTAAAGAGTGCATTTCTTAACGGTTTGATCAATGAGGAGGTATATGTGGCTCAACCTCCCGGCTTCATTGATTTTGAGAAACCGGACCATGTTTACAAGCTTAAGAAAGCACTTTATGGACTTAAACAAGCACCCAAAGCTTGGTATGATAGACTTAAAGTGTTTCTTGTTAAACATGAGTATACCATGGGTATGGTAGACAATACACTCTTTACAAAGAAGAAAGGTCCTCACCTCATAATCGTACAAATATATGTTGATGACATTATATTTGGCTCAACTTGTCAAGAATTGTGTGATGACTTTGCCAAAATCATACATGATGAGTTTGAAATGAGTATGATGGGAGAACTTAACTTCTTTTTAGGACTCCAAATTAAACAAATGGACGATGGTATTTTCTTTAGTCAATCTAAGTACGCTAAAGAAATGCTAAAGAAATTTGGATTAGAAGAATCTAGACCAATGAAGACCCCTATGGCCTCGGATACTAAACTCACCGTAGTTGATGATTGTGAGTCGGTAGACAACACCAAATATAGAGGTATGATTGGTAGTTTGTTGTACCTAACGGCAAGTCGACCGGATATCATGTTTAGTGTTTGCCTTTGTGCTCGCTTCCAAGAGGCTCCCAAAACCTCTCACCTTGAAGCGGTTAAGTGTATCTTCCGATACATTAAAGGCACTATACATTTAGGATTATGGTATCCTACAGGGACCGGCATAGAAACCATTGTCTACGCGGACTCGGATCATGCGGGAGACTATGTGGACCGGAAAAGCACTAGTGGAGTTTGTACCTTCATGGGTTGTTGCTTAACTTCTTGGTTCTCCAAGAAACAAACCGCTCTTGCGATATCTACCACGGAAGCCGAGTATGTGAGTGCCGGTAAAGCATGCCAACAAGCTCTATGGATAAAGCAAGCGCTTGTTGATTACGGGATTTCTCTTGATGATGTTCCCATCATGTGTGATAATAAAGGCGCTATAGACCTAAGCAAGAATCCCGTGCAACATTCGCGAACCAAACACATAGAAATTAGACACCATTTCCTTAGGGATAATGTTCAAAAGGGGAACATTACTATTGAAAAGGTGCCATCCGAGGACAACTTAGCTGATATATTCACTAAGCCACTTAAGAGGGAACTTTTTAATTACTTGCGTCTAGGTCTAGGATTAATGGAACATCTTCCTTAAATTCTTTTCTTATTGTGAGTTTTCTATTACCACTTTGAGTCCTTGAGTCTTTTAAAATTCCTTTGAAAAATCTTCCCATCTCCTTTTCAAAACTCTCAAAGCCTCTTTCGAAAATGGTTGAGAAATTCGTTTGACATTGTTAATTCAATCTAAAAACGATTTTTCATAGATTCTCGCTATTAATATAGAGCTTACATAATTCATATGTATGATTCTCTCAAACATAGCAAGAACAAGATTGAATCATGGAGGATCATTGTGTCATGACTTAAGGTCTTGTCTTACACACCTCCTAAATTGATTTTTTAATCCATGTATTTTGGTCAAATCTCTATTTGGTAAGTTCGCATATATTTTATTTGTCTATCTTTGCTTTTAAGCACATCCCTATGATAAGTTAGACAAGAAAAATAAGATTTGCTGAAAAATCTTTCTCCAAACACCAAACCCTGCTTCTGCAGGCGGTTCCATAAGTGAGCCGCGGTACCTTATTGATAAGGTACCGCCACCATAGATAAGGAACCGCCTACAGTGGCCTTCCTTTTCGGGTTTTTGTCTGAAACTCCAGATTTGCTCCAACGTTTTTGAGAATCTTTGTTTCAAACCCTTTGACCACCCCAAAAATACCCTAAGCCTTCCCTATTTAAACCATAAGCATTTTGCATTACTTCACGTCCAAAATGTCTTATTCTCCCAATGAAAGCCTTGAATCTCCTCCATTTTCTCCAATTGCTTTCAATCCAAACCCACCCAAGAACACTCTTAATCACATATCTCCTACCAAGAATGTTGATTGTGGAACTTCCTTCCTTCCACCACCACCCTTTAGTGTTCTTCCTCCTTCTCATGATAATGTCATGCACCATGGAACATATTGTCATTGTTGTCAATATCAACATCTTGCTATGGCACACATCTATGAGGAGTTGAGCTACATCAAGAGTCTCTTAATCAAGCCTCCTCTTCACTTTGATTATGAGATCTCCAACAAGCCACCACCACCACCCTCTGCTATTACCTTGTCTTTCATATAAGCATTGATTGCTTATCCTCAAGACACCAAATTCAAGCAAATCTTAGAATTCTAGAATAACTAGGATTAGATTTATGCTTTTGGCTTGTTTCTTTTTCCATACTTCTTTGTATGATGTTTCTTTAGTAACCTATCTTGGATCTTTGTCCTTATGTTTTCTTCTCTTTTAATTTTCTTTTTGTGACCTATTGCTATATATTGTTGGTTGTTTCTTTTGTTCAAATAACCCTTCTATGTAGCTAGTCACCATATCTCGATTCCTCGGTGCCCCAAGCTAGGGGGAGTAAGCACCAAGGGGGAGTCTTTGCAAAGTCCGTTTCTTCAACACCGGCTTACGCAACCTTTTTGCTTCGACAAAGGGGGAGAAATGAATAAACTCGTCTTCGAAAATCTTGTTTTTTTGTGTGATTGAGTTTATGTATTGTCGGAATCAAAAAGGGGGAGATTGTTAATGCAATAATGACTAAAAACGTTACTTGCATTTTTCGGTCTCGCTTAGTTTTGATTACGACAATATGTAAAAACAAGCATTTACGAAAACAACGAAAAACGAATTCTTGAGTTCAAGTATTTTTCATTTTACCCATTTTCACTTAAGGTATGGATAAACAAGTACTAACCTTAATCAAGTGATCAAGTGATTTAATCTTTTCTTAAAACTCACTTTTTTATTAAATGTGACAAGTTTTTATTAAACTTTATTTTTAAGAAAATGTTTTATTAAATTAATTATTTGAAGTTTGAAAATGGCATATTCTTATTCTGTTAAGAATATCCTTTCAAGATATTTTTTATACCCAGATAAGACCTCCACCACTAAAGGACAAAAAGGAGCGGAGTCTAGTTCGGCGGTACCTTAGCGCCTAGGCGGTACCTTATCGATAAGGTACCGTGGGCTGTGATAAGGTACCGTGGGCTTATAAACCCTAAAAACATGTTTAAGGTGACTGACTAATTAAAAACTATGAACATGACTTAGATCTATATAAATCAGCCGCATATATGTTTTAAATAAGTTTTTACATGGCTTTGATAAATATCTAGACATCTTATGATGATCTAGATGGGTGAAACTTGATATGTAAAACTAGGGTTTTGGGCTGATTGGAAAAAGGGTCATCTTATAATCACCATAAAATGAGTTTTATAAAAGCTTTTTGTATGAAACTTATGACTTTGATAATCTACTCTGAGTCTACTTTGTTAATAAGGACTCCTTTAATTTTTAAGAACATGTTATGGTCGGGTTAGGGCTGTTTTCCCATAAGGTGTCAAATATGATTTTTAAGACTAAAAAACTCATGTTCACCATAAACGCCATAAAATTTTTAAAAATTCGAATTAGGTAAAACCCTTTTAGGAGGATGATCTTCATATGTTGTGGCATCTCCTGGATTGTTTTCTAGTTTTTTAAAGATGTTTAGATGGGTCAAAATCGTTGCAACTTTCTGTATGTTATGACCAGACTGTTTTTGGGCTAGGTTGGGCTTTTTGGGTCATATCATGGGTTGGGTAATCTTTAGGCGTTAGCCCATTTACAGAGGACTTGTTAACCCATTATTTAACCTTTGTTATTTTTTTTGGGACTTTATGGTAAGTCTTTAATGGGTTAGTTAAGTAGTGTAGCATACCTTAAATACCGACAATCTTTTAAATAAGAAAACTCCTATTTTTGGAAAGTCAATTACCTATTTTTGGAAACTTGTATTTTAATGTATTTTATCAGTATGTATAAGTTGTGTATATATACCTTGTAGCTTTCGTAACTCGGGATTAGGATTGGTTTCGTCGTTTGTGCGGTTCTTTGTTCGGTTATGCGCTAAGGTACGGATATTCGGTTCTTTTAGTAAGAATCTTTCGTTTACCCTTTTGTACTTCTTACTTTTGATCATTCCCTTAGCCTTTTCCACGTTCCCCATATGTTTAGAAGCTGATTTGATATGATCCTTTGATTACTTTGTTTCGTTATGATCCCTTCGTTGTTATTCCTTATTATGCTTCAGTTTGACATACTATGATTATGCCTTTGTTATGCCTTTTGATATGAAACCCTTATGCCCGAGCTATATATTTTGTAACAAGTCATAGAGGTACCATGACCATGTCGATTGATGCACCAAAAACATGACACCATCTGGGGCGGTGTGATTAGACCCTTGCATTCCCTTTTTGATGTGCACTATTATATGTTATATTATGAGTGTGTATGCTAGTCATGAGCTAGTGTACGTGTTATTTGATTATGATTTGCAGGGTGCGTATGAATGCATCCTAGGATATGGTATGTATGATATGATGTGAATGCGTGGTATGTGCTATATGCCCCATCTCACTTTTAGGTACATGGGAGTAGCTACCGATGTACAACTTATGTGACTTTGATATGATATGATATGTGATATGTGATTAAGACTCATGGCATTTCCTCTACCTTTTCATTCACTCACTTGTACTCATTATAATCCTTTGTTCATCTAATTATGTTCCATTGCTTCCGTTATATTTCCTTCACTTGTTCATCTATTTGTTATATCCGATCACTGGGCGTATCGCTCAGCCGTTTCATTTTTTCATGCGGCAGGTATTAAGCGAGAATCGGGGCATTGAGAGTTGTTGAGTGCTTAGAGTTACCTTTGGTCAATAAATTACTGATTATGTTAATGCAATAATGACTAAAAACGTTACTTGCATTTTTCGGTCTCGCTTAGTTTTGATTACGACAATATGTAAAAACAAGCATTTACGAAAACAACGAAAAACGAATTCTTGAGTTCAAGTATTTTTCATTTTACCCATTTTCACTTAAGGTATGGATAAACAAGTACTAACCTTAATCAAGTGATCAAGTGATTTAATCTTTTCTTAAAACTCACTTTTTTATTAAATGTGACAAGTTTTTATTAAACTTTATTTTTAAGAAAATGTTTTATTAAATTAATTATTTAAAATTTGAAAATGGCATATTCTTATTATGTTAAGAATATCCTTTCGGGATATTTTTATACCCAGATAAGACCTCCACCACTAAAGGACAAAAAGGAGCGGAGTCTAGTCTGGCGGTATCTTAGCGCCTAGGCGATACCTTATCGATAAGGTACCGCGGGCTGTGATAAGGTACCGCGGGCAGATATAACCGTTGGCTCCTTTACCCTTTAAATAGTGGACCATTCTCAGCTTTTCACCTCACCTCTTTTGCACATTCATTTCCAGATTCAAACCCCTTCTTTAATCACTCAAATCTTTGATCATTTGTTTGATTATTACTTGTTTAAGAAGTGAATCTTGTTCTTCCATCCCTTCCTCTCCAAGTGCAAAGAGAAGAACACTATCCTAGTGAAGTGTTGAGTCTACCACCAAAGATCCATTGAAGATCAATTTTTATATACTTGTAGTTGTGTCATAGTTGTGAAGATCCAAGTAGTTGTGTCTATTTGGAAGTTGTGTATGTACTAAGTATAGTTGTGTAGATTGGTCCTAGCTACGATTAGGGCTCGACTTTTAGCTTAGAGTCGGAAATTGGTTAAGCGACGTGTACGGTTTTCTCCACCATAAGGAGCTTGTTGTGTAGTGAACTCTCGAGTAAGGAGTACTCGAGGAGTGGAGTAGGAACGAGGAGTGAGCTTCGTTGCCGAACCACTATAAATCCTTGGTGTTCGGTTTGATCTTTCTTTACCCTTAACTCTTTACATTCTTTATTCTTTTTGCATATACATGTGTTAATATTAGATTAGCTACACTATCATTCTTTATTCTTTGTGGATATATTTTTGTTAGTATTAGTTTAGCTACACTATCATTGTTCATATTGTCCATAAGAAGATTTCACATATTTCCTCAAGTCTAAGTTTTTTGAAAAAGGATTTTTGGAAACCATATTTTAACAAGTAAATATAAGAAACTATTCAACCCCCCCCCCCCTTCTAGTTTCTACATATTACATTCATGCTTTTTAGTACTTTCATTTTGAACCCCGTTGTTTTGGGGATCTGACTTTGTTTGGCCTCTATCTTTCCATACTTTATGTTTATTTTATAAGTTTCGTTTTAGACCTTTATGTTTTGATGTATCTGATAAGAAACAAAAAATGCGATACTTTGTCTCTATTCGGAGCGAGTGTTACAATTATGGTATCAGAGCGACACGACCTAGGATTTGCTTGTGAGGATTGGGTAGACATTAGGCTTTCGTGCATATTTTGATAATATCGTAATTTTTTTCGTATTCTTAATCATTTCGCGGTTTTTTTTTAGGCTTATTCGAATTGGAGACGACATGGAAGCTTTTGAAGAGAGACGTGATTACGGCTAGTGCTTCAGGTACCAATTCAAGATATTCTTTAATTGTTCGATCGTGATTTTCTTTCTCTTTATTTGGTTCGCTATTCGTGTGACACACTCTGTGATTTCTATTTCATTTGACATGTTTTATTCCTCGTATTTGAGTCGACATAATAATTTTGAGGTATTCGACGTATTAGAGTTTGCGATTTATAAGCAAGTCTAAAATCTTGGGGGCGAATTTTCGATCTGTTGACGTTACTTCCGTGATTGTCCTATGTGCGTAATGTGTTTAGTATATCGTTATAAGAGGTTTTCATCTATTGTCTTTTCATGTGTTTTGTGTTCGTTAGATCCGATTCGTATGTTTCCGTAGTCCTTTTGTTTAATCGTGTTATTTTAATTTCGCGGTCGAAATTTTCTTTTAGAGGGGAAGAATTATAAAACCCTTAATACCTACGTTAATTTCGAGGACGAAATTTCTTTTTAGAGGGCAAGAGTTGTAAAACCTACATTTTGAAAATATGTATTTTTAATTTTTATTTCATATAATGTAAATTATGGTTTTGAAATTAATTAAGAGATTTAAATAAATAAAATTTATGTTATAATATTTTTATAAGTATAAAAATATAACATAAAGTAAAAAAAATCCATATATTAAAAAACGAATTTTGGTTAAAAGATTAAGAAAAAAAAGATTTGATTTTATCTCTTGGTATTATTTTAAGTATTTGTATTATTTTGGGAAAATATGAAAACATATTAAACATGTCTCCTCTATATGAAGTAACTTGCCAAAAATCAAAAATTCCTTCCCCTAAGTCTAATGAACCGTATGTTTTTGTGTCAAAACACATTCCTCCATTCGTTGTTGCATTTTGGTTAAGGTTTTCTCTACATATCCATTATAGAAACCTTTGTGTGCTTGGGTGATTTTTTGTGATTCTTCCTTCTCATACCTCCATTCATTGTATTTTCTTGTTCTTGGTGATTCTCATATCACTAAATGCATCTCATGTAAGTGAAATCAATCCTTATGTCATCTTTATAATTTTGTTTATGCTTATTTTACATTGTATATGATTTTTAAGTCTTATAAACCCTAAAAACATGTTTAAGGTGATTGATTAATTAAAAACTATGAAAATGATGTAGATCTATATAAATCAGCCTCATATATGTTTTAAATAAGTTTTTTCATGGTTTTGATAAAGATCTAGACATCTTATGGTGATCTAGATGGGTTAAACGTGATTTGTAAAACTAGGGTTTTGGGCTGATTGGAAAAAAGGTCATTTTATAATCACCATAAAATGAGTTTTATAAAATATTTTTGTATGAAACTTATGAGTTTGATAATCTAATCTGAGTCTACTTTGTGAATGAGGACTCCTTTTATTTTTAAGAACATGTTATGGTCGGGTTAGGACTGTTTTCGCATATGGTATCAAATCTGAGTTTTTAAACTGAAAAACTCATGTTCACCATAAACACCCTAAAATCTTTACAAATTCGAATTAGGTAAAACCATTTTAGGATGAAGATCTTCATATGTTGGGGCATCTCCTGGATGCTTTCTGATTTTTTAAAGTTTTTTAGATGGGTCAAAATCATTGCAACTTTATGTATGTTCTGACCAGACTGTTTTAGGGCTAGGCTGGGATTATTTGGTCATATCATGGGTTCGGTAATATTTAGGATTTAGCCCTTTTCCAAAGGCCTTGTTAACCCATTAGTTGACCTCTGTGATTTTTGTGGGAATTTGTGGGAAGTCTTTAATGGGTTAGTTAAGTAGTGTAACATACCTTAAATACCGACAATCTTTTAAATAAGGAAACTCCTATTTTTGGAAAGTCAATCGCCTATTTTTTGAAACTTGTATTTTGATGTATTTGATCAGTATGTATAAGTTTTGTATATATACCTTGTATATTTGGTGACTCGGGATTAGGAATGGTTTCGTTGTTTGTGAGATTCTTTGTTCCGTTGTGCGCAAAGGTACGAATATTCGTTTCTTTTAGTAAGAATCCTTCGTTTACCCTTTTGTACTCCTTACTTTTGATCATTCCCTTTGCCATTGCAATGTTCCCCACATGTTTAGAATCTGATATGATATAATCCCTTGATTCCTTTTTTTCGTTATGATCCTTTCATTGTTATGCCTTATTATGCTTCAGTTTGACATACTATCATTATGCTTTTGTTATGCCGTTTGATATGAAACCCTTATGCCCGAGCTATATATTTTGTAACTAGTCATGGAGGTACCATGACCATGTCGGTTGATACACCAACGACATGACACCATATGGGGTGGTGTGATTAGACCCTGGCGTTCCCTTTTTTATGTGCACTATTATATGTGATATTATGAGTGTGTATGCTAGTCATGAGCTAGTGTATGTGCTATTTGATTATGATTTGCAGGGGACATATAGATGCACCCTAGGCTATGGTATGTATGATATGATCTGATGTGAATGGGTGGTATGTGCTCTTAGCCCCATCTCACTTTTGGTACATGGGAGTAGCTACCCATGTACAACTTATGTGACTTTGATATGATATGATATGTTATATTGATATAGACTCGTATCATTTCTTTTACCTTTTCATTCACTCTCTTGTACACATTATAATCCTTTTGTTCATCTAATTATGTTCCATTAGTTCCGTTATATTTCCTTCACTTGTGCATCTATTTCTTATATCCGATCACTGGGCGTATTGCTCAGCCGTTTCATTTTTCCATGCTACAGGTATTAAGCAGGAATCGGGGCATTGAGAGTTGTGGAGTGCTTAGAGTTACCCTTGGTCAATAAATTACTAATAACATTCATGCTTTTATGTACTTTCATTTTTGACCCTGTTGTTTTGGGGATTTGACTTTGTTTGGCATCTATCTTTCCATACTTTATGTTTATTTTATAAGTTTCGTTTTAGACCTTTATGTTTTGATGTATCTGATAAGAAAGCATAAATGTGATACTTTGTCTCTATTCGGAGCGGGTGTTACAATCTTACTTACATTGAGCTACATCAACTATATCTAAATGCACAAGCATTGGAAGAAACATTGGAAGAAGACACTAGAGCTTAAAAGGAGTGAGAGGAGAAAGTTAGGGAAGAAGAAGCTGATCAAGAGCTGTTCCGGTCGGAATTTTATTATGCGGACATATCATAATCGGATCCGAAAACAGGCTAATTGTATTACGTATTTTACTATGTACTAGTGTATTCCGTTTCGTATTGTATTGGAGTTCTAGTATTTTAATGTTTTACGTATTGAATAAATATTTTAATTTTTAAATAAAAATTGTTTAAGTTTACGTTTTTGTTTATATTTTTAGTTTACGAATTAAAGTAATTAAGAAGAAAAAAATAAGGTATGACGTGACGGTGAGTTTTTCACCACCAGTAAGATTGTAAAGTGAGTAGAGTGAGTGGAGAGTGAAAGTTTAGGTGGCGATGGTGAGTTCCCTCTCCATTCCTTCTAGCCTTAGTAACAACAGGCATGTTCGCGATTTTTTAAACTCACGTTATCGTAACAAATAGAAGTGTTCATGGTTCGAAAACCGGGCCGGATCAGTCCAGATCAGAACGGATCGAAATCGAATAGGTTCAAACTAGACCGAATCAGATCAAGGGCTGAATTTTCGTAAGATCAACCCGTCTGATTTGATATTCGATCTCGTCCGATTCTACGAGGCATATCGTTGAGTTTTCGTAAGGTCGAACTAGACCGGATTTGATCGAGTAATGAATTTTCGTAAGATCAACCCGTCTGATTTGATATTCGATCTCGTCCGATTCTACGAGGCATATCGCTGAGTTTTCATAAGATCAAACTAGACCGGATCAGATCAAGGACTGAATGTAGTGAAAAGTAGGGTGCTCACGGTTCGAAAACTAGACCCGACCAGCCAACACTGAACCAGACTAAAACCAAATTGGTCCAAAGCTCCGGATAGAGGACTGGACGGAGATACGTTCAACCCGGTTCTGTTCAATTGACATACGAGTATACTTCGTCTAGGGAAAAACATGAACCAAAAACTTGACTAAAATACTTTTAGTCTAATTTGACTCTATTATTAAATCCGATCCGATCGGCCCGGTAACAAGTAGTCATTCTCTAAGACTATGTCAGTGAGGAATAGTTAGAGCGTCCACTATGATAAACTTTTCTATAGGTTTTTAAATTTATAGTATGCAATTAAAAGGAATGCATAAAGTCAAACTTTTATCGAAGGTATTGTATCCGCATGTAGCGACGAAGATTGTTTAACGATAGAATATTAATGATATGTTAATTGATTTGGTGGTCGAACCGAGAATTCGGTGACTCGGCCAGATTGACCTTGCGGTCGAACCCATGACTCGATGGTCGAACCCGCGATCCAATTGTCGAACCCTTGACCCGATGATTGAATCTGTGATCCGATGGTCGAACCCGTGATCCGATAGTTTTCAACTATATATTTAAATTTTTTAATAAATATCATAATTGCTATAAATTAAAAAAAAGTTTATATAACTAATTTGATAAAAAAAGCTTCTTTCACAGAAAGATAGACGAACAAACCATTTGAATGGTCGTCGCTCCACTCAGTATTGGAACAAACCATTTGATGGTTATTGTAGTTTAACTTTGAAAAGATTGGCTAACAACGCAAGCGATATATACAATAAAAAAACAATGAATACATGGAGCATGGTTGGTCATCGTCTTAAATTACAGTAGTACATATTTTTGGTCTTGGATTTTGTTGCAATCTTCCTCCCACAACTCATTTTCAAGTTGAATTATTGGATTTTGTTAAAAATGACATTTTGACAGTTCATCATCTCTTTTTAATGGTTACCGTGCAAATCATTCAACCTCCACAAAACAAAGTGGCCGCACAACAACAAGACTACCGAAATTTCAAAACATTTTTTACTTTTTACTTCCCTTTTAGACTAGGGGTGGTAAGAAACTCACTCACCTTCACGTCAGCAACATATCAGCTTTTTAACAAACTCACTACAACCCATTCAAACCCACTTTTAGAGTTAATGACATTTGAATACAGCTCACTACAGACCACTCCCACCTTTTTATTAAATATTTTTTATTCATACATTTTGTTAAAACACGGGTACATAAAAAATTAAAACACGTTACAAAATTAAAAGATGATACATAGGAAATTAAAAAATTGTTGTGAATAAAGATAAAAAAATAAATGTATTCTTCAATTGATATATTCTAGAGGGTAAATACAAGGAGTATTTATAAGACAAATATTAGGGTAAACCCTAATTACTACTTGAGCCATGGGCCTTATTCTAGACATCCATATATTATTCATAACACTCCCTCTTGGATGTCTCTATAGATAATACGCTTTGAGAATGTTGCCTCGTTAAAAACCTTGTCAGGAAAACCAAGTGGGACAAAACCATGAACAAGGAAAAGAGTGCAACGCGTATTATCTCCCTCTGATTACTATATGACTTAATATCTTTAAATCGCCACATTCCAATATTGTGAATAAGCTTCTTGAATGTTGAAGTAAGAAGTGCCTTGGTAAATAGATCCGCCAAATTGTCGCTTGAACGAACTTGTTGAACTAGAATATGACTGCTCTTTTGTAAGTCACAAGTGAAACAAACTTCGGTATCGCCTTTCATGTAACCTCCTTTGAGTTGAGCAATGCACGTTGCGTTATCTTCATACAAAACTGTTGGTGTCACTTTCTTTGAAGAAATACTACATGACTTGCGTATGTGTTGTGTTACATTTCTTAAACAAACACATTTTCGACTTGCCTCATGGATTGCTACAATTTATGTCTGATTGAATGCAGTTGCAGCAATTGTTTTCTTTACCAAACACCATGAAGTCGCTATTCCTCCACTTGTAAAAACATATCCAGTTTGCGACCGACCATTTTAAGGGTCAGACATATATCCTGCATCTACAAAATCAACTATACTTGTATCTGATGGGTTAGAGTATAAACCCATATCTCTTGTTAAAAACCTTACTAGATAAAACCTAGCGGGACAAAAATCTAGTGAAGGAAAATAGTAAATTAAATCCTTTATACGCTTAGGGATGTTGCCTCGTTAAAAACCTTGCCGGAAAACCTTGCGGGGACAAAACCATGGTCAAGGGAAAAAGAGTACAACACATATATTCTCCCCCTGATGATCACATTACTTAAGCTCACCGAGTCACTAAAATACACATTAAGGTGTATTAATGAAATCATATGTATGAACACTATTTACACATATTCTTTGCATAATAATACATATCTCAATCGACATTGTGATCATCAACTCTATAAATCAAGAGAGTTTTTCTGACATCATGTGACTTCATCAATATGAGTTGTTTATCCACATAAAGATACAGCTTTATATTTAGTTTTCATGATGCATACATATTTCATCATTAAGATGTTCAATCTTGGAACTAAGACAAACTTTGTCTTTTGTTTCAAATTCAAATTCTATGTACTTAGTCGCCTTTATAACCATAACTCTTTATTTGGCACAATACTACACACTAAGGTAATTATAACATATATGCTCAAATCATGATTAGTTCAATACAATCAATATTGTTCTCGTGAACGTTTCTTATATGCCTTAAGCATTAATTATTTCTAGCATGCTCCATGCATATTATATGCAATAATGAAATATCAATCTCACTTGAGCTCTATTCATATATATCGTTTAGACGCATATCACTTATTATCACATAGTCAGACTTATACAATATTTATTGGATCCACCACATATGAACATGTATCGACATGATCATTTTCAAGTCTTTGAGAAATATTTGTGTGCCATCATTTGCAACTTATGCATATTTTAATTTCGCTCTCTCATAAAGACTATTGCATATCCAGTAAGTTTTAAAAATAGATTGTAAGCTTCAACCATATGTCTCTTCAAAAGAGACCTCCATTATTCATTATATTCTTGCGTCATTAATATTTTGGATATTCATCTATCCATGATCCTCACATTCACTTTAGCGCTATATTCTTTATTATCATTATCATTCACATTATAACTATATCTCTATTGACGTTGATTTATTTCTTTTCGATTCCACACTCTACTAGACATTGCATTTTATCATTTATTGAGATCTCATAGTATTTCATGTACCCGGGGTTTTCTTAATTACCTTCATGTCTAGTGTCTCTTTAGGAGACTATCAAGGGGTCTTTATTACCTCGATAAGACCATCTTAATTTTCTTGCTCCATATTATCTCTTCAATCGAGGATTTTTATTTGGAATCGAATAGTCTATCACGTTGTAGCCGTGCCATGGACTTACTACCAATCATTGTTTTTATTGTTGGGATACTCATTTTAATTGGAGCACAGCAGCGTATGTGATCTAGTCACTTTATTTAGGTCACTAACCTTGTCTGGCAATTACTAGATATGGAATGTAAATTGTCCCAGAACTTTATGTTCATATTCATTACTTGTGAGGATCAACTTTTCATTATCATAATTCATTCCAAATTTCTCGCTGCTCATTCTCCCCATGAATGAATTATCATTCTAAACATCCCATTTTGTGCGTTATGGTGGATTTACTATCATATATATCGCACATTTTTATATCTCACATGGGAATTATATGGTTTGTGACCAAAAAATAAGGGGAGGATTCATTATTAGTTGTTGGCAAGATGCGAACTCATATATTATAAATTGCCCCATAAAAAACTAACACTTTTGTTCACAAAATTATTTGCTTTGCAATCAATTGAAGACGATTTACAAACGTTTTAACAAAAGCAATTCGAGTATGAACATGAGCTCTCTTTAAGTTTAACACTTATTCAAATAATCACTCAATACTTGTAAGTATTCACCACCATTATCAATAATCATATTTGAAAAATCATGCTCACAACGAACCACTAATCACGCCAACTTAAAGTTGCGTATATGATGATCATTTTGACGATGCATCGATTTTATAACTCAAAACGATCCACATGAGACATGTATAGGCCTACATACATGCTCTTTTTATTTTTCCAAGAGTTCAAGGAATGAGTCCTTGTTTATATTTAGCGGTGATAAGTAATGAACTTCCATAGAGAACAATAAAAATAATCAAAATCATCTTTGAAGAACTCAATATTATTTTAAATATTTAGCATCATCGTAGACTCAGGATGGCCCACTGGTCATGCCAATTATTACAAGAATCTTGGCTTATAAACTTATGTTTTATGACCACATGTGCTTCAATTGCACCATATATATATATATATATATATATATATATAAATGAGATCTTATACAACATCATATTCACGTACATTTCTTTAATAAAACTGATGTGAGCACTTTCAAGCAAATAAATCACACGATAAGATAAGTAAAAACGTAAAATAAATCGGTATTAACCGACTCATCACATTCTCATACGGAGTATATAATAATAGAGTTGAGATCCCCCTAGACACAATATATACTATAGACCAAATGAGACAATCTGGGCCATCCATTTATTTTGTATTCAATGGTCAAGATTACACCACTTTTTACTAATTAAAAATATAAATAGAATTTTAGAAATTAAAAGTTCATTTTTTTCTTAAAAAAACACACAGCTCTCTCTCTGAGCTCAACGGTTCTTCCGTTTTTTCAGTTACCGGCGACCACCACCTCCTGAGCTCAACCGGTGACCACCACCTCCTTCTTAACTATTTTTTCCGGCGACCTTAACCACCACAACAACCTCTATAACCATTTTTTCTGGCGACCTCAACCACCACAACTCCCTAATCACAGATCTCCTTAATCACAGATCTATAAACCTTAATTTTTCCGGCGACCTTAACCACCACAACAACCTCCATTCCATTTTTTCCGGCGACCTCAACCTCCACAACTACCTTCCCTAATCACAACTACCACAAATATGGCTGATGACGATGCGATTGATGCAGATTCAAGTATAGTTCAATACGAAGAAGATGAAAACCCTATGACTCAAAATCAAATTGAAGAGTCAAATGTTGAAGCCAATATCATTCAACCTCCAGGTAAATCATATATGATTCATTCAATATACAAAACAAGTGATTCATGATGAATCATATATGATTCATGATGAATCATATATGTTTCATTCAACATACAAACATATATAATTAAGGTTTATTTTTACAGTGAATCATGTATGTTTCATGTTGAATCATATATGTTTCATCATGAAATATATATGTTTCATAATGAAACATATATGATTCATCATGAAACATATATGTTTCATTCAATATACTAACAATTGATCCAAAATGAATCATATATGTTTCATTTTGAATCAAGTGTTTGTATATTGAATGAATCATGTATGCTTCATCATGAAACATATATGTTTCATTATGAAACATATATGATTCATCATGAAACATATATGTTTCATTCAATATACAAAGAATTGATCCAAAATGAATCATATATGATTCTATGATTCTGTTAAAATAGTTATTCTTTAAAACACTGTAATTGGTAAAAACTTCAAAAACAAGTTGGATGAATCATGTATGTTTCATCATGAATCATATATGTTTCATGATGAAACATATATGATTCAACATGAAACATACATGATTCACTGTAAAAATAATTTACTAAAACAAAACCTAAATTTTATTGTTTAACAGTTACAAGGAGCACTCCAACTTTGTTCCCAGAAGGCGAGACCCCTGGAGGAACGATATACTGCGAACCATATGTCGAAACGCAGTACCTACCTTTTGTGCGGCAAACTTTTGATACAATAGAGCAAGGTGTCGATTTTTATAACACTTACGCTGAAAAGGCAGGGTTTGAAGCTAAGATGACATGCCAAAAGAAAACAAAAAGTGGTTTGGTGAAATCAAAGTATGTCATGTGTAATCGAGAAGGGAATCCAAAGGAGATAAATATTAACACATTGGATCCTCAACACAATGATAAGCAAGTTAGAAATACAAGGCATAGACTAACGGGTTGCTGTGCGAGAATTAAGATTGCTTTGGATGATCGTACCGGAAAGTATGAAGTAGTTACATTCGATCCGAGACACAACCACCGAATGATTCCGAAAGAATTTGAGCATCTTACAAAGAAACAACGAAAGATGACTCAGGCGGAAAAAATGTTTGTTATAAAAGCTTCAACAATGAAACTTGGTGGAACAAAGGCACACCACTTGTTTTCTACGATGAAAGGGGGTTCTCAGTATGTTCATGGCACGACTGACGATTTTAAGAATCATATCAGAGACGTTAATGAGGTTATAGGAGAAAGTGACGCACATATGTTGATAGAGAAGATGGAAAATAGGAAGTTGTTTGCGCCAGACTTCACATTTCAGTATAAGGTTGAAAACGGCGTGTTAGTTGCACTTTTTTGGGCAGATGAAGTTGATAAATGCAACTACAATGAGTTTGGTGATGTAATATCATTTGACGCAACATTCAGAACGAATAAGTAAGTTGTTGAATAAAAACATTTTCTTGTAGAATTCTGTATGGTTTACTATGAAACATATATGTTTCAAGATGAAACATATATGATTCATTATGGATCATGTATGTTTCATCATGAAACATACATGATTCATGATGAATCATATATGTTTCATCATGAATCATATATGTTTCATTCTGAAACATATATGATTCATCATGAAACATGTATCTAATGAACCATGTATCTAATCATTCTCATCTGATTATAATTTACTTAATTTGCAGGTACGACATAGTTTTTGTTCCATTCACCGCCATAGATAATCACAGAAAGTCGGTGACAGTCGGCACAGGATTGTTGTTATGTGAAGACACAGAAGCTTATATATGGCTATTAACTTCATTCTTGACTGCTCACCCAAAGCAACCCGATATGGTTGTAACAGATCAAGATGGGGAAATGAAGCGAGCAATTGAAGCAGTGTTTACGCAGTCTAAACATAGATTATGCATGTGGCACATCATGCAAAAAGTTCCATCAAAGGTGAATTTCATTTACCATAAGTCTGTATTTTTCTTGTAGAATTCTGTATATTTTATCATGAATCATATATGTTTCATGATGAAACATACATGATTCATGATGAAACATATATGATTCATGATGAAACATATATGATTCATGATGAATCATGTATGATTCATGATGAACCATGTATCTAATCATTCTCGTTTGATTATTTTTACAGATATGCAAAGAAACATATGAAGAGACAAATTTCAAAGAACGTTTCAACAAACTTGTGTGGAATATGTTCATAGAGCCTAAGGACTTTGAAGAAAGATGGAATAAATTAATCGAAAACTTCAAATTGCAAGACCATAAGTGGATGAAGAAGATCTTTACCCTTCGAGAAATGTGGTTACCGGCATACTTTATTACCTCTCCTTTGTTTGGCTTAATGAGAACCACTTCGAGATTCGAGAGTGAAAATGCATTTTTCAAATGTTTCACGAATCATGGGTCAACATTACTCAATTTCATGATGTGCTATGAAGCTGCCATGGAAAGGCAAAGACACAGGCAAGAGTTTTTAGACTTCAAAACATTTAAAGCAGCTTCAAAACCTTATACAAGGTTAGAGATGGAAACACATGCGGCTAAGATATATACTAGGACAATATTTCTGCTTTTTCAAACGGAAATAATGGAATCGATTTGGGCTTGTCAAATAGTAGAGCTTAGAACGAAAGAGGGAGTTGAGACGGTTCATGTTAAAGACACGAGGGAAGGGGAGTACCGGAAAATTTATACCGAGGAAGGCAAAGAGATGGTTATACAAGAAGAAGACAAGGTTGCTACCTACAAGGTTAGTGAGTGAAATCAATTAAATGTTGTTGCTGTTTCCAAAATTGTATAGGATTCATTCACCATGAAACATATATGATTCATGTTGAATCATACATGTTTCTTGATGAAACATATATGATTCATCATGAAACATGTATGATTCATCTTGAAAAATATATGATTCATGAAGAAACATACATGATTCATTATGAATCATATATGTTTCATGGTTAATGAATCATTAATTGTTGTTACTGTTACCAAAATGATGTATGATTCATCATGAATCATATATGTTTCATGATGAATCATACATGTTTCTTGATGAATCATACATGTTTCCTGATGAAACATACATGTTTCATGATGAATCATACATGTTTCCTAATTGTTTTGGTAAATGCCCAAGTATTAATTTTGTTTTTAATGTTTCATAATCAGGTTCTGCGTCATCCAGAAGATGGTTCAGTTAGTTGTACTTGTAGACATTTCACTCGGTATGGTTTTTTGTGCCGACACGTATTTTGTGTTTTAAAGAACCGTGATGTTGGAAAGATTCCAGAAAAATACATTCTAAGGCGTTGGAGAAGGGATTTAATACCACTTGGATTGAGAAGGAAGACAAACAGATACGGAGAAAAGAACGAAACCATTGAAAGGTTAACTAACGACGCCAACAACGTGGTCGATGAATGCTTGTTTTGGTTGAGTAAAGATGAAGCAAAGTTGGCAGAATTTGTGCAAACGTTGGAAAAAATTAAGAAGGAAATACAAGTTCAAGTTCCTAAGCCACCTTCCCAGAAAACGAGTGATGTAATTCTAGATTTATATGCAACTGGAAATCTGGATGCTGATAAACCGATCATAGGAAATCCAGAAGGGGCTCGAAACAAAGCCGGACTTAAAGGAGAACGTAAAGCAGCACCTAAAGGAGCACGTATAAAAAGTGCAAGAGAAATGGCTATAAAACCTAAGAAAAAGCAGGCTAGGAAATGTTTATGTTGCAAACAAGTGACAAATGAACATACCAAGAACACATGTCCATTAAATCCAAAGTATATTGTAAAGTTGGCGCTTATGGAAGCTGCTCAAGCAGAAGCTAGAAACGTTGCTGCTACAGAAGGTGGAAACGTTGCTGCTACAGAAGTTGGAAACGTTGCTGCTACAAAACAAACATCAAACACAGCTTGTTGATCATTTTATGTTTTTTCAAGTCATATTTACTATCAATATGTTTTCAATTAACACTTTGTTTTACACTTAGTTTTATACTTTGAATCAACTTTGTTTTGATATTTAGTTCAATTAATACTTGATTATTTCTACATTATCATTTTAATTTGAAGTGTTTGGGGATGAATCATATATGTTTATTTCTGCGTTATCATTTTAATTTAAAGTGTTTGGAAGTGTTTGGGGATGAAACATATATGTTTCACCATGAATCATATATGTTTCATTATGAAACATATATGATTCATCATGAATCATATATGTTTTATGATAAAACATATATGATGGATTCATTCAAGAGTGATACATTATAATTGTTAAAAAGAACTCTAAATCTAAAAATTTCAAAAGCAAGTGTGATTATTCATACATGTGTCTTCATGAATCATGTATGATTCATGATAAAACATGTATGATTTATCATCAACCATATAAGATTCATCAAGGCACGTCTATCATTCTTTGTACACAAATAAACCTTGTAATTATCAAAGATTTGAACACATATAAAATACAAACATGTAATTCAAACTACCTTGTACAGACTACATTGTTTAGACTACGTTCAAAATACAATGATTACTAACAATTAGATACATCAGGGGCCCAACAGCTAGATCTACCAAAAGAGACCCATAATAGTGTTTTTTCCTATCCTTCTACCATTCACAATCATAGAATAAAGTCATTCTTCATTTCCCTTCAATTTTCTTAGCCATATCACCCTCTCCTTTGTCAGCCATATCATCAGCCTTCTCAGCCATATCATCAGCCTTCTCTGGATCACGCTCATGTCTATGGTTTAGCGCATGAACAATGATTGCGATTCTTTCTTCCTTGTCAACCTTTGTCTCAAAATCATAGGCAAGCTTGAACATTTTGGCTCTTTCCTTGTTGAAATTATGAAGAAGAATCTTTGTAGCTATCTTGAACCTCATACGCTTCAACAAAGTTCTTTGCATAGCAGATTCTTCGCAAAGACCAACATCCCAGCTCCTCTTACTGTCACCGGTGTAGTTCTCCAAATGGATCATAGCAAATACACCACAGTCTTCATGATTGTCTTTAGTACTCCATCTCAACTTTGGAACATAGCCTTTCATTTTTGAAACTTTGGAGTGACTTGGATGATTATGCTCCTACAAATACCTTGCAAATAACTTTTTCTACAAAACGAGAAAGAGAAAAACACAAAAACATATTAAATAAAAAAGATGCATGTGTAACATATATGTTTCATATATGTTTCATAATGAAACATATATGATTCATGATGAATCATATATGTTTCATAATGAAACATATATGATTCATGGTGAAACATATATGTTTCATGGTGAAACATATATGTTTCATGGTGAAACATATATGTTTCACCATCATAATCCGTAATTATATATAATCCCCCATAATAAACTTACCAAAATATCGCAAGCTCCCTTGTATTTTGCTGAATAGGTAAATCCAGAAGCGTTATCAAGAATCAACATTGTAGTTGGCATTTTGAGGTTGAAAACAACCACATAAAAATGATTTGAAGCGCATAAAGGAAAAAAAGCCAACTCAACGTGTGAGAGAGACGCGGAAGCTTCATCACCTTCAAACTGAGCCAATATTGCTGCCTTCAACAGTTTGAATGATGGTTCTTCACCAACAACTCTGCTAATCATATCTGGTATCTGTATAACACAAAAAAAAGTCATAAGAGAAAACATGAAACTAATAGAACCACTCGAAGAATAGTCAAATGACAACTTACAATACAACCAGTAGAAACATAGTGATATTTCGTCTCTGGAAGTTTGGTATCATGCTCAGCATTAAGAATGGCGACAAAACAGTCTATGACACTAGCATCTATCCATATCCTTGGTGCCAAAGTTTCCAAATTGACACGTACGGCTGATAGAGGATATCCAGATACAGTTTGAAAAACAATTTCACTACAAAAATAAGAAAATAAATGGTGTTATCCAGTAATTTACACAAAAAGTTATGGATGAAACATACATGATCCATGATGAAACATACAGGATTCATCATGCATCATGTATGTTTCATCATGGATCATCTATTTTTTCATACACAGTTAACAAAAAAATTCTAAAAGACATGACAAAGAGAGCTTACTATTTTTCGCCTTGCATAGAAAACAAGATGTTTCCCATGATAAACTCAACTCTGTTAATCAGTGACTCAACATTGATTCTCTTATACTAATAAACAGAAGTTATCGGAGAATCTGGTTGGACCAATTTCTTAATACCCATTGGAGGAGTCTGTTGTGGAGGAGTCTGTTGTGTAGGAGTCCCAGCAGGCTCAGCACCAGGCAGCGGTGGAGCAGTCATAGCAGGCTCAGCACCAGGCAGCGGTGGAGCAGTCACAGCAGCACTAGGAAGATCCGTAGGCCAAGCCCAATGCTCCTCCTGAAACATTGAACCTTTTTTTAATTAAACAATTCATAATAACATAACGTAAAAAATATGAATAAATAATTAAAAAATAAAAAATAAAAAATAAAAAATAAAAGGTTAACAAATTACCTTATGGCCAAAAGATTCGACAGTCACATCAACCACATATGGTCCATACCACCATATGTTCGCATTAACCCACTGAGTATAAGTTTCCACATTTAATTCATCAACACACCCCTCCTTCTCAACAACAACATCCTCAGCATGAGACGTCTCCTTGCCTCTGTCTCCTTTTTCAACATCAGCAACATTCTCCGCCTCATCTCTCTTCTCAGCCGGATCACCAGCCGGCTCGTCTCTCTTCTCAGCCAGGTCATCAGCCGGCTTGTCTCTCTTCTCATTGTCTTTCTTATCATCACCTCTCTTCTCATCGTCAAAATCGTCAATATGGGGTGACTTATCTTGCAACCACATAGTATCTTTAAACAATCCAATATATCTGTGGTACAAAGCATCAACTTGTTCATCATTTGGGAAGTCGTTGCTAGCCCTTTTCAAGAGAGCTTCTATCTCAGACTTCTCTTTTGATACTCTTGACAGCTTATCTTCAATAACTTTGCATATACTCTACAAATAAATGTAAAATACACTGAAAGTTAGAATCAAATATGATTCATGATGAACTTTGCATATGTGTTTTATGGTGAAACATATATGTTTCACCATGAATCATATATGTTTCATGGTGAAACATATATGTTTCATGATGAATCATATATGTTTCATAGTGAAACATATATGATTCATGGTGAAACATATATGTTTCACCATGAAACATATATGATTCATCATGAAACATATATGTTTCACCATGAAACATATATGATTCACCATGAAACATATATGATTCATGGTGAAACATATATGTTTTACCATGAAACATATATGATTCATGGTGAATCGTATGAACTTTGCATATACTCTACAAATAAATGTAAAATACACTGAAAGTTAGAATCAAAATATGATCAATGGTGAATTATACGTAATATTATAAACATTTAAAATGTTGATTCATACCTTTTTCTCCTTAGGTGGTACACCTGAAGCTTTCAACTTCTTTTTAAGATCAGTGGCACCAAAGAAACCCTCAGTTTGTCGTGCCTCATCCGGACTCCATGCTCCACGAAGCTCCAATTTACCAAATACTTGATCTTGAAGCTCAAGTTCTTGCCGCTTATGCATGTCAGCAGAACTACGGTCCCTGATGGCTGGTCTTGAACGAACAACTATATATTGGTCATACTTCGTTGAATCAAGATAAAGGAGCTGCACACAATAGAGAAAACACATATATGTTTAGTGTTACAAAATGTTAAAATTAGTTAAAAATGTAAAACAAATAAAAGTTAATAAAAAAGATAGGGGACTTACAACTAGAAAATACAAGGGACCTGTGTAAAAGCCGTCAAGAGTGTTAGGTAATACACCTTCTTGAAGACAACAAGAGTGAACGAAACGGCACCAATCCACCTTAGAAATATCTGTATCTTCATAAATGTGGTTAACCACATTAAGCCTTGGTGCTGCTTTCATGAAGTCCGCGTCACCCATCACAGTTGCGAAAGGTGTCAGGAAGTTGAGTTTAAACATAAAATCAACTTTCTTCGCCTGCATCAACTTGTCACTGATGTCCTTAGCCGTGATTTTTTTCCGAGCCTTTGGCGCAAACTGTTGTAGCCATGACTTAACAACAATGTCGTTTGAAGGTCTCTCGGGCAAATCAAACAAGGAAATTCCACCAATAGGAAGTCCTAGGATTTCATGGATTTTCTCGGGCGTGACTAGAAAGCTGCCTGTAGCAAGCTTAAATTCATAAGTCGACTTATTAAAAGCTTTCACAGAAACCCTCGCTAAACGATTTGATAACTGGTCAACCTTAAGACCCCACCAGTTAGAAAAACCAATCTCATTCAAAAACGGTTCCATGTCAACAAGAGAAGCATCTTTTATGACATCCAAAAGTGACTTTGGTACAGTTCTAGAAAAAAGAGGCGGAAACTCATTCGAGTACGCAACTTTCTTAGCCTGTTCCTCAGTAAGAGGTTTCTTCTTGTTCACCATCTGCTTCTTAGATGGTGATTCATAAACAACCATGGTAGATTCTGACTCCCGTTTCATATCCACCTTGGGTTTCCTATCAACCTGTTTTTTCACAGCACCCTCTTTTTTCATATCCACATCTTTTTTCACAACGCCCTCTTTTTTCTCAATCTTTGCTTTTTTCACAACGCCCTCTTTTTTCTCAAACTTTGCTTTTTTCACAACACCCTCTTTGGCAGCTACATTCCCAACACGTTTACTAGGCACTTTCTGACTCGCCTTTGCAACTTCCAATTCTTCTTCATCTGTGTTAACCATCTCATCAGGCGTACTTTTTATACCAGCTTTAGTTGTAGTAACTGCAAAAGATACATGATTCGTCATGATTCAGAATAAAACACTTGCAGAATACAAATGGCTACCATCATAATCTTAAAAAACAAAAGCTAAAGCTATTTCCCTTTCATGTATGTTTTACCATGAAACATATATGATTCATAGTGAATCATATATGGTTCATCATAAAACATATATGATTCATCATGAATCATATATGTTTCATGGTAAAACATATATGATTCACTATGACAGTTAAGCAATGCAAGGCCAAATATTAACAAGTCTAACTGAATCAAAAGCCAAGAAATCAACTATCAATCAATCAAAACATATCAGTTAGGTCAAATGAACACTCTTCGCAGAATCATGTATGTTTCACCATGAATAAAACACTTGCAGAATACAAATGGCTACCATATCAGTTAGGTCAAATGAACACTCTTCGCAAAATCAGTTAGGTCAAATGAACACTCTTCGCAGAATCAATCAAAACATATCAGTTAGGTCAAATGAACACTAAATCATGCAGAATCATGTATGTTTCACCATGAATAAAACACTTGCAGAATACACTTGCAGAATACAAATGGCTACCATCATAATCTTAAAAAACAAAAGCTAAAGCTATTTCCCTTTCATGTATGTTTTACCATGAAACATATATGATTCATAGTGAATCATATATGTTTCACCATGAAACATATATGATTCATGATGAATCATATATGTTTCATGATGAAACATATATGATTCACTATGACAGTTAAACAATGCAAGGCCAAATATTAAGAAGTCTAACTGAATCAAAAGCCAAGAAATCAACTCTCAATCAATCAAAACATATCAGTTAGGTCAAATGAACACTAAATCATGCAGAATCATGTATGTTTCACCATGAAACATACATGATTCGTCAGATTCAAAATAAGTTTCTAGTGATTCCAAGAAATCAACTCTCAATCAATCAAAACATATCAGTTAGGTCAAATGAACACTAAATCATGCTGAATCATGTATGTTTCACCATGAAACATACATGATTCGTCAGATTCAAAATAAAACAATCAAATATAAGCATAATAAGTTACCAGAGAAGTGTAAATAAGCATTTCCCTTTAATAAATTAAATATAAGTTACCAGATAAGTGTAATAAGCATAAAATCCAGATAAGTTACCAGATAAGCTTAATAAGCATAAATTAAAAGCATAAAAATTAAAAAAAAAAGACCATTACCAGCTTCTCCAGACGGGTTAGATGATGATTTAAGCTTCACCGCGTTAGCAGCAGCATACTTATCTCGTATATCCATATAGATGTAAAAATTAGGGTTAGGGTTACGATTATATGTACAAATGAGACGATTAGAGGATTCCAAATAGATCGGATCTATAACAGATGTGGTTGGGATGGTAGTTGGGGTGGTTCTGGTGGTGGTTGGGGTGGTTGCGGTTGGGGAGAGTATGTGTAGAGAAGAGAGGATAATGTGTGTAAAAAAAAGGAAAGTATAAAAATGGAAAGGAATAACTGTTTTATTTAATTTCGGTTAAAAAAATTAAAAAATCTCAACCATTGAAATGTATAAAAATGAAGGGCCAGGATTATCCCATTTGGTCTATGATAAAGTTGGGGTCTATGGGAAACTTTTTCCTATAATAATATTGCAAAGTTCACCAGTGATAGCTAAAATATCTAAAAATTTCACCAATAAAGTTCTCAGTTACAGCTATAATCCATATTAAATAAACTGAATGTTACAGCTATAATCCATATTAAATAAACTGAATGACACAATTACTTAATGTGTACTATCAAATTATGTTTTTCAATCAAACAAAATATAACTCACATATTTATAACGACATTTTAGTAGCTATCCTTGACCGTCTACAAGTTTCTTTCATAATACTATTAAAATAAACAATGAAACACTCGGGTTATCCATTCTAAAAATTAACACTGTAACAAGTTATTAAGGTGTAGCCCATATAACAATCTCAAAGTATCTAATTTAACGTAATATTAAAACATAATTCGCTCCACGGTGTTTATAAAATTTATATCTTTACTTCTTACACACGCATTCAAATACAAATTTACTAAAGTTTAGATCAACCAATATTGGTAAAAAAAACTTTTAGCTTGAACGTATGATCAAAATATTTAAAGATGTGATCATAGAAATTTCTTTCTTTCTTTATTGCCAAGGATATGATTTTATTTATAATCAAATCATAATCTAATCCTTTTTAGGATTTCAACAAACCACTATTCATGTTAACATAGATTAAAACTCAAATATACGTAATACATATACTTTTCATACAAAACAATGTGTTAATATTGTTTTAACAAATAAGAAATTCCAAATATATGTATTATATGTGCTGGATATAGATATTTACGTATAATACAATTTTAAAATCGATCGATCCCAAACCTTTAATAATCCAAACGCAACATTTCTTTCATTTGTATGTTATCTTAATAATAGCAATTTCAATACAAGTATTAAAAACCGTAGCCAACATTAAAATTTATTGAAAACTAAAAGTATAACTTCAATAATTTGGGTATAAACATGCAAAATAAAATAACTATACAACTATCTCAACCAGTAGCTTTTAAGTATAATTGTTCATTAATACCCTAAAGCATATCTGAGTTATCTTGGGATCCCGATAATTAAATCAACAAATTATTACAACTAAGTTTTATAGGTATAGGCGGTGACATATCTGACATATGACCCTCACTAATTATTACTATTATTATTATTATCAAAATAAAACCAGACACGATAAGGTTTAAACACACCATTATAATATAAACAAATCTGGTGTACGATAAATAAAGAGTATAACTAATCATATAGCCAACACTTCTTATTTTTAATCAAAGCATTAAAACAGTTGTGCTATCAAATAATACGAGACAAGTTAACATGATTATCAATAAACGATAATTAAATGTACCTCTTGTGATTAAACCATGATGAATAAATATCAAATTAGTATCATCAAATAAATACGGCACACAAACATATGATGAACACAGCACAGTGTAACACATAAGGCGTATATCAAATCTATTTAATTTTTAATTTTTAGCGTGCATCAATATATAAACAACATGATTTGTTTTGATTTGAATAAACTAATGAATTTAAAAATAAAGATCTCATGTTATAACTCATGCAAATTAATCAATATGAATAATATGAAGTAAAAGGACGGAGACATACCACCAGTAATTAACCGAGAGAAAAAAAATTCCTGGGCGTACTTTTGTTTACATGAACTCGAAAAAGAAAAACGAAAAGTGTGCTAATAACGTGTAGTGAACAAAGATAAAGAATAAATGTATTCTTCAATTGATATATTCCAGAGGGTAAATAAAAGGAGTATTTATAAGACAAATAGTAGGGTAAACCCTAATTACTACTTGAGTCATGGGCCTTATTCTAGACATCCGCATATTATTCATAACAAAAAAAATATTTAAAAAAACAAACTAAAAAGGCAAATCATGTTTCGCCTTGATTTAAGCTCGGCGTCATTCCATGACTCCACGTTGAGGTCCCTCCAAATGGTCATACGGCTGCATATAAAAGTACAAGTAATCGTTTTGTTGTTTGGCTCGGGCTAATGACAGTTCTTCTTGCCGGATTTCCATCTCTTTCTGCTTCATCTCAAAATCATTCCTCTTCATCTCAAAATATGCGGCCTGTTGTTCACCCTGTACTAGAAAGGCCCGTTTTGTTGTTCACCCATCCCCGACAATATCAACCTAGTCAAAACCTTGTAGTTTGTACTCGACTCCACCGATTCTATGCTCCTACGCTTAGCTTTGTCCCTGCCCATTGGACGTGGGATCGGTTCTTCTTCTTCATTATCAGCGCCCTCAACTTCCACACTATTACTCGCATCCACAGAATATGTATTAAACGAACTAGACCCAGTTGACTTGTATCTCTTGCTTTTTTTAGAAGTCCTAGCTAACTCCTTAGGTATTTCAACCTGCTTCCATTTCGAGCAGTCTTTCACAATCTCCCAATAATGACGAAATTTGAACAGGAGCCCAACTTTATCTTCATAATGCACCAACGCCCGGTTAAAAATATCAGCATCCCTTGCATCACTTTCAGGCCCCATACGCATCACGTTACCATAAACCCCACAAAACCGAACTAGAGCCGGTCGAACGGACTTCCATTTCCCATTCAAAGAATCATACGTTCGAGCCCCTTGCTGCTTCGTTTTGCTCTCAAAGTACTCAAGGAGTTTTGTCCAAAATCCCAACTCCGTCATCTCGTTTCCATGAATGTTGTCTTGAGACACGGCAACCCAAGCTTTTGCCAAAGAAATTTCCTCCACGACTGTCCAATGTGTTTGCCGTTTTGTTGCTTCTTCGACCTTCTTCTTCTTTTGACGTCCCCTAGCTAGTGCCTTCTTCGGTTTAGGCCTTTGGGCGGTTTCTTAGGTTTCTGGAATGGTTTCCTGATCGGGAGACCCGGTTTGTTGATATGAAGCAAAGTCTTGATACGTATCTGAATATTGCGGGTAGTAGCATCTTCAGTTTCAAAGTCGGGTTGTGATGAGGAATCACCCATTTATGTTTGTGACACATAGTTTGGTGGCATTGGTTGTGATGACGAACCACCCATTTGTGTTTGTGACAAATAGCCAGGTGAGGAGTTTTGGTGCCATTGGTATTGGTATTGGTTTGGGTCCGGGCAACGGTAAGGTTAGTTTGGGTAAGGTTGTTGTTAATAGAACGATGGTGGTCGTATGGAGTTCAGTTGTTAGGGTGACGGGTTTTCTTGGTCGAAAGTTCATTGCGGTGTGGGTGGTGAGTTTTGGGTAATTCGACGTTCTCGATGTTTATTGGCGGATCAGGATGTGTTTTCTTGAGACATGATTAGTGATAATGATAACAGAGTTTTTAATTTATACTATGAGACTGTGTGAAAAATGAGGATGATTTAGTTGCTATTTATAAGTAAAAAGGGGTAATAAATTTTATTTTATTTTGAGAATCAATCAAAACGACTGAAAAAGAGGTGAGCCCCGGTTGGATAATAACTCGCGCTGGTGAGTTTGCTATGGTTTTTGAGTTGTACAAACAAGTCGCGCGCGAGCGACTTAAAGGGAGTGGCAAGCCGCACACGACTTCCTCCAGTCATTCATAGGTTTGTTATCACTCCCTTTAGCCTTAGCTTGTATGTGTCATTTCGTGAAGTCGGATCGTATGTGTATGATTGATAGGTGTGTAAACACCCATCCTTTTTACCACTTAATTACAGTAATAATCGAGCCAAAACGTGTATTTTATGTCATTTATGTCGGAATTATGCGTGGTTTGTGTTTTTGTTGTGATTTAGGACGAAAAGGTGAAAAGTGGAGAAAACACGGGCATTTACGGGTTTTTATCGAAGGAAAAGACGAAAGACGAAGTCGAAAGATCAAAAGTGCGAAAAGAACGGAAGTCTAAGACCAATTCTAAAGATTTATCGAAGAAACAGTCCAAAGACGGAAGTTTACCAAAAGCCGAAGAACGCAAGTCTAATTTATTGAAGAATTACAAGACGAGTTCAAAGAAATCCCGAGCCAAAGTCATTAAAGTCCAAGATTTAAGAAGATAAAAGAAAGCAAGGACCTAATGACGCAATTAAGGAAAAGATGAAAGAGGGAGGAAGCTTCCTAAGCTCCTCCCTAATCTCCCTATATATAGTTTTCTATGTTTTCATTTCATAGTTGTTGGGTGGCTTGACAAACCACCACTTCCACCATTTTCATACCTTGTTATTTAATATCTTGCAATTTAATTTCTTGTATTGCACCTTTAATTTCTTACCTTTAATTCAAGTAAGTGTTCTTAATTTTGTTGTTTTAATCTTCTTTACCTTTGATCAAGCTTTCTATCTTTCAACTCTTTCTACCTTTCTTTGATTTTAGTTTACTTTTGGTGCGAAATCTATTTGATCCGTGTTGTTCTTAATGTTTTCGCGCCTAAAAGTTAATCTTTTTACGCCTACTTAAGTTTTCATACGAATAAGCTTTAAGATCTTTGTGCTTATTGGCTTGTTTATATGTTTAGCTTATTTACTTTTTAAAAGTTTTCTTAAAAACTTCATCTTTTTGTAGTTTGATTTAAAAGATTGCTTATTTTAAGTTTGGATAAGTTGTTATTTGTGCTTATTTAGTCTTTTCCATAATAGATTCGTCCAAGTTTTGGGTGTTAGCTTATCAAATTAGCTTATCTCCTAGCTTAATTTTCGAATCAAAATTGTAATCGGAAAAGGTTTAAACCCTTTTCCGATTGATACATTCTGACTGCCCCCCTCCCCTCATTCCGATCAATAGATCGGATTAGGGTTTTAACCCATTCCGATTTGCACCTCCCTATTCCGATCACCTAATCGGAATAGGGTTTTATTATTCCGACTTGGGGGTTTGTTATACATTCCGATTGGGTTCGTTTCTTAAACATTCCGATTAGCTTGTTTCAATATTCCGATTAGGCTTATTTTCTTAGCATTCCGATTAACAGTGCTTTTCCCAATATTCCGATTGGGTAATTTTACCATATTCCGATCAATAGATCGGATTAGGGTTTATGTTTTCCGATTGAGCTTTCCGATTGGCTGCCTCCCTATTCCGATTAGTATTTCTTTTATGCATTCCGATCTAGCTTTCCTTTTACTCATTCCGATTGGATATTCCGATCAGGGATTCCAATCAAGCTTGTTTTGTTTTATTTTAATATTTTGTTTTAGTAAAAGTAACAATTTTTCTCGTTTTGTTTTTAGTCTATTTTAATTTCGTTTTGCATTTTTATTTGATTGTCAATTTACTTTTTGTTAAGTTTTAATTTTACATCATTTAATTTCTCGTCACTTACTTTTAAAGTTTTAAATATTGCACCGTTTACGTTTCAACTAGTTTTACTTTTAATTACCCGTCATTTATTTTAAAGTCTCGCACATTTATTTTACCACAACCAAAAATATTATTCTTTACCAAAAACTACTGAGTCACACTTTTAACCGTAAATCAATTCGTTAAGACACCGAGAAACGAACTTTTTCAACTAGCAAAATCTCTTCATTAAAATGGCGCCGCTGCCGGCTCTTCTCGTGAGGATTAAGGGTTTTTTGTGAGAGACGCGTTGGCTTTTGGGATCCGTTCACTCGTGAACGTTATTTTTCGTGTCAAAAATTTTCAAAAAATCTAAAAACATTTGACAAATCTTAAAAAGCATTTCTTTTTCAAGGTTTTGCACCAAAATATTCTTCTTGCTCATCTATTTTTCTTTATGGATTCTTATGTCCATTGCGTCGGGTGTCGGAGACGATTGTACGGGAACGACTCTTGTCAATGGTGTACATGTGAGCGGTGCGGAAACGATATCGACAACACACAATTGGGATTTTGTCCTTTGTGCAACTCGACTAATTCGTCCTTTTTGAATCCACCTCCTGTTCCCCCGTGCATCTATTGTGGAAGCGATTCTCATTGGCATGTTTCGTGCCCGGTTCGATACCCGTATGGTCACGAGCAAGAACCGGGTTACAATTATGACAATGGTAATAGCTATCCACAAGAAGCACCCAGTTTCTCTCCCTACCCATGGTGCTATATTTGTGGGGGCCCTCACGATGCTTCTTTTTGTGATCCGTCGCAAGTCTTTGAGAAAGTTTCGTGCTATATCCTAGTGTCTATAACTTTGAGCCCCCACATCACACCCTCAATCATCAATCCTCTCAGCAAATTAGTCTTGATCAACAGCTCACTACTTTGAATGGCATTCTAGAAAGTATAGCTCAACTCCGAGCTGACTTGCATCCGGAAAAGCAACCTTTGCTTGATGTGGACGAAACCTTGAAAACCACCGACACCTTTTTGAGCCAATTTAGTCGTTTTCCCTTCTTTTCTAAACCAAAATGTTTAATTACAACGTGGGATAGAATTGGTGAAATTGAACATACTCGGGGAGATGAACAACAAAAGTTGCTGCATGAGCTTCTTAAAGATGTGGAGGTTATCAAGGAAGAGTTAGCCGTCTACGTCACTCCTAACTGGACTCGTCCCATCTATTATGATGATGACGATGACGATGATGTCTACACTTTCAACCAATCTTCTGAAGTTGTTGCTCCTACTCTCGATGTTCCTATTGCATCTAATGATCTAGATTCGTTGAATGAGCTTAGTGATGTTGGTCTCGACAAATTATTGGATGATGAGGTTTGTGACTTACCTGCTATGGAGCCTGAGGACGACGTTGCTCTTAAGGAAGAGGTCGACCCTAGTGATGACGATTCTTCTCTCCGCTATGAGAATTTCACTTTTGAAATTTCTCATTCTCCACTGGGAGATGCGGACGATGACGATTTATTCTCTCCGGCTTACGAGAAGTTCGCCGATGAACTTGATCTTGTGGATGAGGTGGAAGACGTGCTTCATCGCGATAGATTACGGAAAGTGCACCTTCTTATTGCTCAAATCGAAGAGTTGACTTCTCCTCCTCTTTCCGATTCTTCACCTCTATCTATTCCTCCCGTTGAAGATAATGACCCATTGCTGGAAGAAATCGATATCCACTCCATCCCTCCAGGTATTGATGATTATGACACGGAGGGGGACATTATTTATGATAATTTGCTTCAGGAAGATATTGACCCAAGTCCCCCTCCCGAGCACCTTTCATCCTCCCTTTTGGCCACTATCACGGAGGATGAGTGCTTTGACCCAGGAGGTGACATTGATTATGCTATGATTGATACCATTACGGCTTTGCTGTTTGCTCAGCATCCATTGTCTTTGGGGGAGGACAATGTGCTTACTTTACCCACCTCACCTCCCGTGGATCTTGAATACACATACTTCTCGTATGTTGAAAGGACCTTTCTCCCATTCAAGACTTATTCCCCCGCCTCTCCTTTGTTGATGTCAACCAGGAACGAGGACAAGGTCTTTGATCCCGGTATCACATTCGAGGCTTCCCCATGGACCATTTAATTTGGGGACGAGTCAGGCTCGTGACTCGGTTAACAAAAACAAGCGCTTTTTGGGAGGCAACCCAATTATCTATCTATCTTTACCATAAGTGTAGGGGAGACCCATGGAGTTTCTTGTTTTCTTTCTTATCATGTGCAGGGATTCGAGCTTCAAAGACACACTCTTGATGACTTTTGACGAACCGTGATTCCGTGTTCCCATCTTCCCGGTTCTATCCTAAACTCTTTTGATTCACTATTTTATATTTCTCAATATTAAAATAGTAATCTCTTTAGTTGTCTCTTCCTTAGCAAGATTTAAACAAAGTGCACAATGTCCTAAGTGTAGGGGAGTTTACTCCCACATGCTTAAACATTGAGGACAATGTTTATATTAAGTGTAGGGGGACTTCTATCGAAGTTAAGTGGCCTTTTCCTTGTATTTGTCCTCATTTTAACCGGAAAATCAATTTTTCGACATTTTTCAAAATTTTTGATCTATTTTGGCCTATTAGTTTTTCCCTTTGTATAGTTATTTTCTTTCCTTATTAGAATAGATTTTTAATAAAGTGGTTTTAAATTTTCAAACGTTGTGAATCTCTTGACTCAACCCGAGTTTACTTATCTAAGTTTACTCTATCTAGTATCCTTAACGTGTTTAAGTCAAGTTTTGCTAGGCTTTTATATAGGGAGCTATAAAACGCGAAAGTCTTAACTCTCACGGGTTAAGAACAAGAACTTTTCGCAAGTTCCTATAATTGATCCTAGAGAGTCGTTTATCAAGGGAACTTTAAAATACGAATTCTAAACTTGAAAAAGTCTAAGAGTTTGCAAGATCCTATAGATGACTCGAAAACCCAAAACTTTGATTTAATAGGCTAAGCATCCACGAGTCTCATTCCTTGAGATTTTAAACTATGGAGAATGAGAGATGATAGAGCCAATTATAAGTTTGGTATTCTTTCGTGAATTTATGTGAGTTAATTATAAGCCTATTCTCCCATCGCTTGTTAATAAATCTATCTGCAATAAATAAGGTTGTACGATTTGAAAAGTTACTTAGCTTCTAGCCCAAGATCGTTTAAAAGTTGCTCGGTATGGATTAGAGTTCATAGCCAAGGCATAACTTATTAAAGCGGGAAGCGAAGATTGGCGAGTCCAAAAAGGTCCTAACAAGACATGAGGGCTACATTTTGTTGCTAAAGATCAAAAGTGATGTGAAGAATCATTTATCAAAGATCATTATGAAGGATCGAGGCACACGACGAAAAGCAAAACTCCCCAAAAGTCATGGAGAAATGTATCCTAAAAGACCGTAGCAAGGTATGAGGATAAATAGATCCAAGTCATAAAAGGAGGCGGATCGTTGTATATCAAAGTCCAAAATAAAGATTGGAGAAAAATGAAGAAGTCGTGGTCTAAATATGAAGAATCTCTCAAAACTTCAAGTGAAGAAATTCCTATTAGGAAGAGAAGGCCATTATTTCATGAAGATCTCTCAAGGTTTAAAGTATGAAGTCGCTGCCAAATATCGGTCCGAGAAAGGTCTCAAATCGCGAAGCGAGTTATGCCAAGATATGAACTTTATGAGGTCCCGAGAAGCAGTTTTAAAAGATTTTGTCCTTTAGCTAACTATTGATTAAATCGTTCACTTTATTTTCAGCTTAATAAACTATCGAAATAAGTCAAAAATGCATCCTCGTGATCATTCAAGACAATAATAAAATATAAGAGATACACCTAGGAATAAGGGAGTCTAAGTGAATAATTGGCCCACATGAGTTCGTGTTAGTTTGCTAACTTATAATAACAATGATCTCGTTTTTAATCTTGGTTTGGGGAAAGCGAAAACTTGAGGATGATGATCATTCACGACATTTCCAAAACCCAAAGGTATGTTTTTGATTTCTTTACTTTGTATGTTTATAATTTTCTATCTCTTTAATAAAGGCCAACATGGATTGATTATGATGAAAAATGTAAACATGCTCTGTAACTAATGCATTGCATGAGGACATTGCAATGGTTAAGTGTAGGGGATTTGATAGGTGTGTAAACACCCATCCTTTTTACCACTTAATTACAGTAATAACCGAGCCAAAACGTGTATTTTATGTCATTTATGTCGGAATTATGCGTGGTTTGTGTTTTTGTTGTGATTTAGGACGAAAAGGTGAAAAGTGGAGAAAACACGGGCATTTACGGGTTTTTATCGAAGGAAAAGACGAAAGACGAAGTCGAAAGATCAAAAGTGCGAAAAGAACAGAAGTCCAAAACCAATTCTGGAGATTTATCGAAGAAAAATTCCAAAGACGGAAGTTTACCAAAAGCCGAAGAACTCAAGTCTAATTTATTGAAGAATTACAAGACGAGTTCAAAGAAATCCCGAGCCAAAGTCATTAAAGTCCAAGATTTAAGAAGATAAAAGAAAGCAAGGACCTAATGACACAATTAAGGAAAAGATGAAAGAGGGAGGAAGCTTCCTAAGCTCCTCCCTAATCTCCCTATATATAGTTTTCTATGTTTTCATTTCATAGTTGTTGGGTGGCTTGACAAACCACCACTTCCATCATTTTAATACCTTGTTATTTAATTTCTTGCAATTTAATTTCTTGTATTGCACCTTTAATTCAAGTAAGTGTTCTTAATTTTTTTGTTTTAATCTTCTTTACCTTTGATCAAGCTTTCTATCTTTCATCTCTTTCTACCTTTCTTTGATTTTAGTTTACTTTTGGTGCAAAATCTATTTGATCCGTGTTGTTCTTAATGTTTTCGCGCCTAAAAGTTAATCTTTTTATGCCTACTTAAGTTTTCATACGAATAAGCTTTAAGATCTTTGTGCTTATTGGCTTGTTTATATGTTTAGCTTATTTACTTTTTAAAAGTTTTCTTAAAAAGTTCATCTTTTTATAGTTTGATTTAAAAGATTGCTTATTTTAAGTTTGGATAAGTTGTTATTTGTGCTTATTTAGTCTTTTCCATAACAGATTCGTCCAAGTTTTGGGTGTTAGCTTATCAAATTAGCTTATCTCCTAGCTTAATTTTCGAATCAAAATTGTAATCGGAAAAGGTTTAAACCCTTTTCCGATTGATACATTCCGACTGCCCCCCTCCCCTCATTCCGATCAATAGATCGGATTAGGGTATTAACCCATTCCGATTTGCACCTCCCTATTCCGATCACCTAATCAGAATAGGTTTTTATTATTCCGACTTGGGGGTTTGTTATACATTCCGATTGGGTTCGTTTCTTAAACATTCTGATTAGCTTGTTTCAATATTCCGATTAGGCTTATTTTCTTAGCATTCCGATTAACAGTGCTTTTCCTAATATTCCGATTGGGCAATTTTACCATATTCCGACCAATAGATCGGATTAGGGTTTATGTTTTCCGATTGAGCTTTCCGATTGGCTGCCTCCCTATTCCGATTAGTATTTCTTTTATGCATTCCGATCTAGCTTTCCTTTTACTCATTCCGATTGGATATTCTGATCAGGGATTCCAATCAAGCTTGTTTTGTTTTATTTTAATATTTTGTTTTAGTAAAAGTGACAATTTTTCTCGTTTTGTTTTTAGTCCATTTTAATTTCTTTTTGCATTTTTATTTGATTGTCAATTTACTTTTTGTTAAGTTTTAATTTTACATCATTTAATTTCTCATCACTTACTTTTAAAGTTTTAAATATTGCACCGTTTACGTTTCAACTAGTTTTAGTTTTAATTACCCGTCATTTATTTTAAAGTCTCGCACATTTATTTTACCACAACCAAAAATATTATTCTTTACCAAAAACGACTGAGTCACACTTTTAACCGTAAATCAATTCGTTAAGACACCGAGAAAACGAACTTTTTCAACTAGCAAAATCTCTTCATTAATGATGTCTTTCATTGTCACTTTTGTTGTGATTAGAGTTGGATACTTCGATTAGATATTCCTTCAACGTCATTTTGTCTTTGTTTAGCTTCTAATTCGCTAAAGCATATAATATTCATTATTCATTCTTTATTGTCATCAAACAGTAACTTTAATAGTTAGTTTCAGGTTTCAGCAACGAGTCGTGGTAACGTGAACCACCTTATTCCAAAAATATAAGATGCATAAAAGAGCTTATATTATCATGATAAAAGCTGCTAGGCTGATTTTTCTAGGCTACCCCCGCTAACAGCGAGTTAGTGTGTTTTTTTTCACATCAGTTAATTTTCTTCAGCAACTTACAGTGTTAATTCAATTTTTTTTAATTCAAAATTAAAAACATTACATTTAATAAAACAACATTACATTAAAAAACATTACATTAAATAAAAAAACAAGTTTATTTAGTGTGGTTAGCCCAATGTGTTACAGTAGAACGGCTTTTAGGTGTCAATGAGCTTGTTGGTTGATTGTCTGTTGAGTAATTGCGAGCGATTGTTCACATGTATTTACCGGATCGTTATCACCATATTTTTTTCGGGATGAAATGTGGGTGATATCGTCTCCCCGTTGTGTGGAATTATCATATTGTGTAATATGATGCATGTGTACATTACGTCGGATAGTTTACGTTTTGACATTCCTCGGGCCGGGTAATTAATTAGCTTCCATTTCGTTTTTAATACAACGAATGCTTGTTTCACATCATTTCTTGTTGCTTGGTGCTTCGTCTTATACAATCTCCGTTTAAGATCATCCGTCCTCGGATCTTTTATAGACTTAATAAGAACCGGCCATTTCGGATATATCCCGTCAGTAAGATAAATCCCCGCGGATAATACACGTTTTTAGCCACGAATCCCAGTTCTGGTGCTTTCCCTGATTTAAGATCATTGAAAATAGGGGATTTGCGTAAAACATTTACGTCGTTATTCATCTCGACTACACCAAAGAACGCATGCCAAATCCATAAGTCTTGAGAGGCGGTCGTTTCCAATAAAACGAAAGGAGTTGACCCATGATCACGTCTATAAAATTGAGTTTTGTATGCAACGGAACAATTCTCCCACAGCCAACCTGTACGATCGATACATTGACATCCTAAGAAACCCATGCTTTGCCTCGTGATGAGCATAGAGTTTTTCTATGTCGGTGCACGTCGGCATTCGCAAGTACTCTTTACCATATAATTCCATGATGTTAAAAAAACTTTCGAAGACACTCTCGGGCTGTTGACGCACTCATTTGCAAAATATTCGTCATGAGCATCAGGAACGGCTTCGTACGCCATTTGACGAATAGCGGAAGTGCACTTCAACAATGGCGTAAGACATTCTCGACCCGCACAATCAACCGAGTTTCGAAAATAAGGATAGTTATCGGTGACATCGCGAACAATTCGTAAGAATATTTCTCGCTCCATTCGGAACCGCGCACGAAATGTCGCTGCGTCATACTGCAGCCCATCAGTAAAATAAGCTGCCACGAGACGACTATGCGCACCCTCATAGTCTCTATTTATGTAGGCTCGTTTTGGAGGGTTTGATGCTTCGTAAGCCGTTTGACAAGCTTGTGTAAATACCGCAAACTCACTCGTAACTTCATCCTCGTCGTCGGAAGAGTCGGCAAAAAATAATTCGTAAGACATTGTAATTTGGAGAATTATGAGTTTAATGTATGTTAAAAATAGTTGATTAAATGAGGTTTCTATCTCTACTACTTATAAAGGTTGTATATTATTTTTTCAAACATCTCTTCATTCCTATAATTAGTAGTTTTTCTCAACAATACTATAATTACATTCTCAACATATCCATAAAAGGAAACCTCTTACAATGTGAAATTTGTCAAGGCAAATCTTTGAATGTTAAAAAACTCCTAATTAAAGAAATGTTGAAAAATACACTAATTAAGGAAATACTGAAAACCATTACATATTACTTTTCAATTCATGTGTTGAAGAAACCAAATACGAAAAACCCAAATTATAAAAGTCAACTTTCTGAAGAGGTTTCAAGTTCAAAACGTGTCTTATTTTTAGAAATGTTGAATTACAGCTTTTCACAGCTTCCTTAGTACGTTTCATCCACCTAAAAACACAGCTAACATTTAATCTCTCTTGCATCTAAACCTAAAAACACACAAGAGCCGCTTTACAAATTCATTCATCTATGATTCTACATCGCTATCATGATCATCATCATCATATGATTCTGCATGATTTCTTGCATATTTCTTATAGCTTGTGAATTCAACATTTATTTATTTTTATATGCAGGCTCATAAACCGTTATAAAATATGCATCTCGATCCACCGGCTTCACAACCTCTAAGGTAATTTATTTTGTATCTTTTTTTCTAGAAAAATTAGTTTGGTATTAAAAGTTTTGAAATTTAACATTTAGGGTTTAAATTGATTCTAAATTCAAATGAAGGTGATAAACCTTCTGTGTTTTTTACAATGGAATTCAAACCATCATCAAACCCTAATGATGTGAGTTTCTTTCTCTCAACATCCTCACGATCTTATATTGTATTATTCTTTATGTTATGAATTCGAATTCTGTATATACCCAACTATTTGGATTATTTTTCACAAGCACATATTTTTTGGTTTATGATCTTAATTTACGGTGTTGAGTCATAATAAGCTTATACTCCTTAATCCGTAAGTGCCACACATGCTTTGCACACAATTAAAGCACCATACATTTTGTTGATAGAACAAAAATTTGCCACTATTTAAAAGTTGATATGTTATGTACGACCTATACTACATTGTTGATTTTTTATTGTACAAAAGTTTGTATTGCAGATGTTGTTTGGATAGCCAATTAAATAAATCTGGTTTAAAAATTGCTTTCGATATGTTATGTAATTAAAACTTTCATGCAGTGTTTTCTATCAAGTTGTACTATTGTTGAGCGTCATGTTCATATCTTAGTTTTATACATGTACCTATACCATATATTTGAGCAAGATTATTATATGAAGCACATTTGTAATCATTTGTATATAAAAAGTTACGTTCTAAATATATAAAAGACAAAATAGTTATACTATGATTTGTTTGTAGGGTTCAATACATGATACTAAGTACACTATATTTATCTTTAATCAAGTGGTTCAAGAAAACTTTCATGATTCGATTATGTTAAAATTTATGAAAATTCTATGAGAGTATTTGAAATGTTTTATGCAGTTGATCTTTTAAATAGCAGCAGAAACTAATATCTTTGCAGATTCATCCCTATGCAGTGAAAGGTTATGTAAAACCCGCATACTTTTATCATGAATAGTACCCTTATGATCGTACGTACATGATTAGAACTTTCCTTATTTAGCACGTTTACGTTTCACGAATAGGAATTTACAAGTATTACGTACGTGTTATTACACGATAAGTATTTATTACGTATTAAGACACGATAATTATTATCAACAATAATTATAATCACGAACATGAAAATCATGAACGTAAATAATTACGAACCTAATATTATGTATTTACATATATTTATTACGATTACGAATAAATATAGTTTATGACACGAACGATTAATAATTAAATCACGTAAAGACGACACGAGTACACGTAAATAAATACAACACGGAAAATCAACGGGTTTCCCCATGTGGGCCCCTTATAGCCGCGGCATAGACACCAAGGTGGGCCAAGCCCACTTAAAATTTAACTAAAAAGGAAAAGAAGGAAAGAGATTTTCATATTACAGAATAATTAGAAAATCACAAAACCATGCTCCTCCTCCTTCTCCTTGTAGCTGCCGCCTATAATCACCACAAAGGAGGTGTTTGTTGATTTTGGTAGATCCAATTTATTGCTAGATCGTTCGTGTTAGTATTTTTCTTTTGATCCACGAATCGGTAATTCTCTTAAACCTTATTTTGAATTGTTTATTAGATCTAAGAACATGGGAATCATGGGTTTATTTAAAACTATTAATTAAACAAGTTAATTAATTATATCTAATCATGGGACATTAAAAACATGGGTTTAAGGGGGTGTTTGGTTCGGCCGGCGCACATAAACCGAGAGCCCATACTCTCGGTATGGCTCGTGTGACCACAACCGAGACCAAGTGGTCTCGGTGTGGGTTTCGTGGCTCGGCAGCAAGCAACCAAGGGACCCCGACGCATGTCGGGGTTGGCCTTGATGGTCGTGGGGGGGTCTCGACTACAAACAAACAAACACCACCGGCTTAAGCCGGTGGCTAAACCGAAGAAGCAGGGGAAACCGCCGCATGGGCAGCGGCTAGCCAAGGGACCACCGGCTTAAGCCGGTGGCACCTTTAAAGGGATTGTTTGTTGATCCGGTTCAAGGGGTTTCACGGACCGGTTCACGACATGTTTAGAGTTAAAACACGGGTTTGGTTCATGGTTTATTTTACAAGTTAATTATTTATTTTTTTACAAGTTAAATAATTACAAGATTTAATTAAATTTATTTAACATGTTATGTAATTAATTTAATTTGGACATGACTTAGGTTAATTATTAGTAATAATAATACATGATTTTAACCTGAGTATTTTATGATTTAATTAATTAATTATTAAAACATGGCATATAATTAATTAATTTCCATGACTTATGTTATATTAATAATAAATATTAATACATGTTTTAACCTAAGTATTATTACCTTTTATTTAATTAAATCATGTTATATTTAATTAAATCTTATAACCTATAGTTTATTTAATTTATATGTAATAATTAATAAACTATACTATATATCACATGACTTAGAATATTAATCATTAAAACTTAAGCTTATATTATTAGCTTAATAATCCAGCTTATTTCTAATTATGGAAACTATCTATTTTTGGAAACTTTCTATTTTTGGAAACTTTCTATTTTTGAAACTTTCTATTTTAGGAAACCTACTATTTTTAGAAAGTTACTTATTATTACACAACAAGTATAATAATACAAGAAATACAAGTAATACTTAATCAGAATAAACAGAATACATGATAAGCACAGCCTAATATTAAAATCAGTAAAACATGACATGAACATATAAAACAAGCTAAGACATGATATAAAATTAGTTACGTACTCAGTGATCAGAATACTTATACACGTATATTATTTATGTAGCATTAGTGATATCGAAGTAGGACTCTCTTCCGTTCGTCTTCTTCGTTCACTAGACACAAGGTACGGATTCTCCGTCCTTTCAGTATGGACATTCATTCCTCATTAGGATTCCCCGTATGCAGCCAACTGTTTTCCTAGTATATGTTTTATTTGTTTTTGAATTTCTTATGTTTAATTATATACCTAATGCCATATACATGCATGACCAGTTTCACCTAGTTATGGAGGTACCATAACCATAACACTGAAGGCACCAGTGTTATGACTTCACCACGGCGGAGTGATAGCTCGTGGCGTCCCTTCAGCTTTTGGCCATATTATTATGTTATCATGTGGAGCGTATGGGTGCATCCTAGGTTACATGTTTTTACAGATTATTCAGATGAATGTGGTGTGTGCCTTGCATCCTTCACAAGGAGCTGATCCCTCCTACCCAAAAACTTATATTAATTAGAGGCAGCCCCTCTAATTGCATGAGGAGGTCACCCCTCTAAGTATTCATGCACGTTGATATTTCATGACCTATATTGGCTAATGGTAAACATGTTAGACAGTTTTTATAAGATAAACATAAGGCTTTTCAAACTATAAAACCAGTTTTACTAAGTTATACCAGGTTTTCCAGGACTTAGACATTTCCGCTGCTATATGTTATATATGCTTATGCTATTCATTCTATGCTTGTATATCCGTGCACTGAGCGTTATGCTCAGCCGTTTTTCCTTTTATGTTCCCAAAACGGCAGGTACTCAGGGGCGCTCGTAGACTTTAAGCGTGTGTGCATATGGACTAGAAGCTTCCTAGCCTTCATTACTTTATGCATTTCTTCATACTTTGATACTCATTTCTATGGACATTGTTTAGTCCTTTTCATTTACCTTACTTATGTTTGTGTGTGATGAGTTCTACTTTTGGGGTACCGATGTTTGTTTCCGGTATTTCCTTTATGGTCATGTGATGTTTTAAACATTTATCCTTGTATGCTTTGATGACACGCCATAATCACGCGTGACATTCCATTTATCAAAATGAGATGTTACAATTATGGTATCAGAGCCCAGGATTTGACCAGTAGGCTCTCAAAACACGACCTGTAATTAGTGGGTAGTCACTATGGTCTTCCTAGAACTGACAGTCGGTTTTCATGCATTCATTGTTTTCATGCATACATATATATGTCATTGTCGCAGGTTTATGACTAAGTAATGGTTGGTACAGGACTGCCCCTATATAGTCGCATATGTTTTATCGAAACTTTTAACTTTGGGACCGACCCATTGGCGTCCCCTTGCCATGTCTTTTGTTTTGAGTCAACTGACCATAGGCGTTCACTCTCGCGCATAAAAAAGTTTTCATAAAAACTGCATCATGCATTCATGTACTAGTTTTCTTGCATAAAAAATTTTTCTCATGATTTATTGGAATAAATTTTTTCATGTATATAGTTTATGTTTTGATCAGTTAATCATGTATTTTTATGTTATACTGTCAGATGGTTCTCACACGCGAGCAGGAACAACTCAATGTCGCAGTCCAATCTGCAATGCAAGCTATGCTTCCTTAGCTGAGGAACGAAATCAGGGCTGAGGTGCAGGCTGCCAACAATCAGGAGCAGCACCCAGTACCTCCTCCTCCTCCAGCAACATTGGTCACATGGCTGGAGAGACTCAATAAGCTACGCCCTCGATCCTTCGAGAAGACAGATAGCCCCAGTGAAGCTTAAAGTTGGTTGGCTCACATTAAGAAGATCTTCGATGCCATGGGCTGTGACCCCGTCTTCAAGTCGAGGTTGGCCTGTTACCGGTTCGAAGGTGATGTGTAACACCCCCAAATTTATACAACTCAGTACAGCGGAAGACTCGTTGGTGTTACGGGATAGCACATTACTCACATCATAGACAACGCATAAAAAAAATCGCGTCGTTTATTAATAAAGCATTTACATTCATAAATATCAAAGTTACATCGGTCCCAAGTCATTATATTTAATACAGGTTTTACAAAGCATTTGAATGGAAATAAGTATTTAGGTGCGGGCCATGAATTCTTGTTGTCTTCCCGAGAATTACCTTCAAGTACCTGAGATAAAACATGTTAAAAGAAAAGGTCAGCGATAACGCCGAGTGAATTCATAGAGTTTAATAAATTCCATCAATATAATATCAGTATAAAATTATTACTGAAAATCATTTTGTACAAATCATTTTAATAGGCCATAAAATAGCCAAAGTCATTTTATACAAATCTTCATCAAAATCATAATATAGGCATTTGCCTTAAAAATCATTATACGAACCATTGTCGTTAAAAACATCATACAATACGTTTTGCAACGTTGTATAGATTAAATAAAAACAGTTATATGAATATGGTTATGAAAACCAAAACACGAACATAATATCAATAGTATGACCCTGTATTGCTAGTCAGGCAATACATCATAATTCGGTGTGTCTAGTAGTATTTCGTTAGTTTTGGATTATTATAAGCCGCATGACATTGTTACCTTACTAAACCAACAACGGGTAGCTAACCCGATACTCAATTTGCCCATCTAAAGTAGCGTGTCGTCACAAAGGTCACGCTATGGAAATCTTCTCATACATAAATTCGCTTACCAATCAATGTGGCACGACGGGGATCAACCGTCAAGGCGCGAACTGGGGTGATCGTCCCCAGATAGTACTATTATATGCATAAGCGTCTACCAAATCCCGGTAGTTCACAATTCATGCTAATGGGACTTTTAGTGACATAACCTAACTTTAATAATCCATTTAATTTCATCTATCGGGTCCTTTAATCATTTATCGGGTCATACAATCGGGTCATTCAATCATTCGGGTCCAAATCAATAAACAAACAATCGGGACAAATGGTGTCCTATTTTATAAAAACTAACATGTTATCTCCCTCGCGGGTTTATAAAACATTTATAAAAACATTTAAAAGAGTGCGAGGCTACGAACTCACGTGGATGTGGGAAAGCGGGTTATCGGCAATTCGGATGTACGGTACATGCTTCAATCACGGAAACCTAGACAAATAATACTCGTCTTAGACTTTTGTCCAATGACTTTATAAAAATAACATTTATGTATATATATGATGATTATATATATATATATATGTGATGATCAAGTGGGTTTATATGTTCTCATTCACTCATTTTTGTGTTTATGTATTGGTAACCTTTTACTAGTTTACTAGTTTTACCTATTTACATGTTGTAGGTTCAATAAGCCTATTATAAATTCATTAACTTGTATAAATTCATTTTATACTTGTATTATCCGTATTTATACTTTATATGTTGGCCCCAAATGGGTTAAGCCCAATAAGTAATTTTTATAAGTGTTTAACTTATTTAATTAAATCGTTAGTCCAAATATGCTAACTTAGCTCGTTAATGTCTGTATGTCATATAATTCGGGTTTTATCGGTTTTTAATTGTATTAGATACTTATATATCAGTATATGACTTTTAAAAACTTTACATTAGACGGGTTTGATCGTCTAAGTTTTAATTGGCGAAAAACGTTAATTTTACGGTAATAGCCGAAAAAGTCGTAAAAATCATGTTTATAGTTTTTATAACTTATAAAACTTATTCAACTACCATTTTTATAAAGTGTCCATTTATTTAACCTTATACATATTTATATAAATGAAATTCATAAGTTAGTGGGTTTTAATTTCACATTTTATACTATATTATTTGAGTGCTTATATAATAGTATTAAACATTAATTCTTCAAAATCTGATTTTTAGTTTCATCTTCACCATTTTTATCATATCTAGAGTTCTACAATGAGTTAGAAGCTCAGTTTTTGATGGCATGAACTTCATATTATGTGCTACAATTAAGTTAGTTATAGCTACTGATCATTCTATGTTTAACTATCCTTAACAGTCCCTACAAAACAGACTATTCAGATTAGCACACTCATCTTGTTTTGATCATATCTCATTCATTTTGATGATTCTATTGCATGGCCAACTCTCACATGTGTATGACATCTTATACTTACTGTAAATGGATTCTACCATGCAAATTTATCAGTTTAAGTCTTGGTTACTTACTGTTTTTATACAGCCAATAATTTAAGCATGATTTTAGCTCTGTTTCTTATGGTTATTCATCTTTTTAAGCATGTTTATCAAATCTATCAACACCAAATCCCCACATAATATTTTTAATCATCATTCATCATCATATACATATACATAAATAAAGAAAATACAAGATTACATAATCAAAATAACAAGAGGATAGGATGAACATTCTTTATACCACCATTAGTGATGAAAAGATGAGGTTTTTGATGAACAAGACTTGGTTCTTGTTATCAAATCTTCAGCTTTAGCAAGGAAACTTCTTGGGTCCTTTGGATAGATGAACACCTCCATAAATTCAGCCCTTTAACCTCATGAAAACTCCTTTTCATAGGTTAAGATCACCTCCAATCTTCATATCTTTAAAGGTTCTTCAACATATGTGTGAATAACACATGATATTGTGGTTAAATTGATCAAATAAGGGGTGTTTAATGGTGGTTGTTGGACGAAATATAGAGAGAGAGGAGAGAAAAATGGTGGTTTGCATGTATGAAAGTGTTAAATGGTTTGTGTGAGTGGTTTTGGCAAGTTTTTTGTGCAAGTGGTGTGATGGCAAAGCTAAGACAAGTGTCTTAGCTTTGTTTACAAGCTTAACACCTCACAAGGGTGTGTTGTACACTTGTGGCCATCCCATGTGTGGGGGTGGGGCAAGTTTATCTTGTCTCATCCCCATTTAATTACGGGTACTCCCCGATTCTAGTTTCCTCGATTTGCGTGCCCTCGGGTCGTTTTACGAAAAATGTTTTTATAAATTATGAATCAACGGCACAAAACGAATCTAATAAAAATTGTCTCATCAAAAACGGAGTTCAAAAACGTAAATACGTAATCCTAAGGTTTACGGTTTAGTCGTAAAGGACGTTAAATTATAATCGTAAGTCCTAATCTCTTCTCGTAAATTTGTGAGTTTATGAACCAACACAAATTTAAAATCCCAAAATAATATTCACGGTTAAATTTATTTCCTGAAATGTCGGACTGTCACCAAAAACGGTGTATATAAACGTAAGCACGTAACGTAGAATCCTCCGGTTTAGACGTAGTCGATGCTACTTCAAGACGTAAATCCAAATTTCTTCCCATAAATGAGTGAGTTCATAATATAACATTAAAATAATGTTTTTAAATAATATTTGAGAATAAAATATCAACCATAAATTGACGGATTGTCACAGCATTTACCCCTAAACAGGATCTTTGTCCTCAAAGATCAATTTATCTTACTACTCGCTTCTTATAGAGTTAGAGCCATGTGGGTATTTCCTCCACATTCGGTCTTTCCTCACAAGTGTAATTCATTACAATACGCGAGTTTCATCAAACATAACTTCGGGAATAAGATCAGGCTTAATGTTGACTTACTTTCTCTACCCATGATGTTCACGGGTTTTTGATGAATGCAACTTTTCGCTGATCTAAACTTCATTAAGGACTAGTTAGATTTTCACTTGATAGACATTTAATCAAGTTCGATATAAGAATCATAATTCACGCAGCCCTTGAAGTCCTAGGGTAGATCCAGCTTATATGCCTTTCAACCAACTTTTTACATCATCTCAATGGTCCCATACTACGGGGACTTATTTCCCATGATCTTTCAGATCATCTATTCATTTTTCCATGGTTAAAATTTTTGGCATAACTTCGCTACCCATCTGCCACTTCAAGATCTACATTTCATATTCACATAACCTCCTACCCACTACCGGCAGTCAATAATCAAATCCTAATTTCAACAATCATTTCAGGTCTCGCGGGTCGGGTATTTTGTAAGGTTAGGTTTGTCATCATAGGCAACCTTAAACCTAAAAGACATGTCCAACTCACAATGGGGGTATGTCGGTTGTCTTCATCCCAATTCCTACTTACAGATGCTCTAATATATATCCTCACAAGATTCGATCTAGATCCTAATACGATAGTTTTCAATGATAATCTCTCCAAATGAAAACGATTATACGGTTTATTACCAAAGGTCAATTATTCAAGCATAACACAAGACTTCTAGTGTTTTGTATCGTTACTTTGCCTCGTCCCTTCGATTGGAGTTGTAAATAGTACTCTCATCAAGGTTCGTTCCCAATGACTTCTGAGCAAATCTCTAGAAATTCGATGCGAAGCGAGGATCTTGATAGAGATGATCGATACAGGCACACCATGTTTACATAACTCCTTTAAATACAAAAGAGTCAATTTATTCATCAAGAATCTATCATTAACAGGAATGATATTAGCAGATTTGGTTAGTCTGTCGACGATGACCCAAATCGAATCGAATTCAGATGATGACCTTTGCAATAGCTAGACGTTTACTAATGTATGAGGCGGTGTCTGCCTTCATAATTTGCCATCAGTACAACTTCTTCAGATAAATATACATTTAGTCAGAAATGTCATGAATAGAATACTTATACTTACGGGATGACTACATCTCAAAATCTCCATATTTAGGCAACCACAAGTGGCCTTTTAAAACATTTAACGCCATCGGCTTCTCAATTCTAATGATTCATATTAGTCGCGAACCCCTTTTTATTATCTATATTATCCTTTTTATAAGTATCAGCTATTTTTATATTGTTCGGCAATTTATTTTGCACCTTCATTAATAAAGAACATGTCCTAACTGGTTCTTTATCTTTTCTACATAATGCGTCGGTATCTATATTCACTTCTCATGATGATGTAATTATCATGTCCACAATTCACTCAGATATTCTTTCTATATTATGCGTCAGTAATTACGTTCACCTTTCTTCATATTTTCTAAGTTTCAGTTTCGTCTCATCTATCATTTTTATCAGTTTTTCTCAATCCGACGTTTTAAGCGTCGATAAGTATTACAAGTAATTAAAGGTTAGATATTTAAATTTTTATGAAACGTAAACGTGAAATTTTAAATTTCCTAGTTCGACCAATTATATAAGATGTTCAAAAGAAATTTGAATTTAATTAACAAGATTTTTGTTGATTTATCGAAAATGATTATTAAGATTCGTAAATGTTCGAAAAATCTTTGGTTACACTTTGGTCAAAATTTTCTTAGTTAAAAAGCAAAAATTGTCGTTTCAAATTTCAGGTTATGGTTTAAATGTTTTTACTCAATCCTTCTTAAGTTATCTTGAGGTATACACGAACATTTACCCCTAAACAGGAGTTTAGTTAAATGTTCTAGGTATAAGGGAATAATCCCTCAAAAGTTCTTTGTTAAAACATTTGTCAAAACACATTTGCACTTCCTTTATGGTAAAACCCAAAGTCTTAAAAGGGCTCTTAATTTTTGAAGAGTCAATATAGATTCCTTTATCTTTTAATCACACGATCAAATAATGTAAAAGATTAAGTCTTAAATCATATGTTATATATTCAAGGTACATGTTTTCGTTGTTCGGAAAATTTAGGGCAGTCTATAAATAATTATTAACTCATTCTTATTCTTATAAACAAACAAATAGTCCTTAATGATCACGAGCATGAATTTATCAAATTACAGCCTATACACGTGATTCACCAAATTTATGAATGCTACATGTGTATTAGTTAATCCAAACGACATCACGTGAAACTCATAACTTTCATTACAAGTATCGGATGTAGTGATTGGAATAGATAATCTTTTTCGTAGATGCGAAGTTGATGATAACCATGCCATGGATCAAATTTTTAAAACATATGCTAGAACCTTGTAAATGATCGAACAAATCTTCCATTTCGAGTCATGGATATCGTTTTCGATTGTCAATTTACTCACTTCACAGTAATCAATAAATATAAGAAATAATAATACCATAGCTCTTCATAATGACGAGCTTGGTAGAATAAAAGCTTTCTCCGACAACTCTCTCAGTTGTACGGTAATTCCTTAAATTTAGATGGTGTTGACGTACAGTGCACAAGCCACAAGTGCAGCACCGGGAATATAGTCAATACCAATTTCAACTTGCCTAAATGGCAAAAGTCTAGGTAATTCACCAACAAATACTTCCTAAAGTTTCAGATAACATAAACATCTTTTAATAAATTCATATTAAGTTCTTCTAGATTATAATATCTATAACTAGTTCACAACCATTCGTGGTAATATTTCAAGTCTTAATACAGGATATGGTCATCCATCAAGAATTATTTAGATCACTTTCGATAGTCAACATCTTATCTTTTAGGGATATTCTACTCGAGTTCTCGTCAATTAAGACAATGTCGCCATGTCATAATCAATCAATCTATTCTACTGGCACTATCAACTTTCCAGTTTTATTGCCGTCGATAAGATGTGAACTTCTCAAAAGACTAATAATAATTTAAAATCCTTCACAAATTCAGGGATATCAGGAGACATAACTACTATTAAAAGAGTAAGGTCAACGCATAATCTATGCGAGAGAATTTCAAATCAGATACAGACGAAAACATTTAATGAATATGAATATATCCCATGTTTTCATAAATTGGAGTAAGCATTCGAAAGCTCCTCGGATTGTTACCCAGGTCATTCAAATGAAATCAAATCAAAAGAAATGATAGGAACGTCGATACATCCAGTCGGGTATCAACACTCGGTAATCAGATACTTTTTCCAAGAATCTCACTACGGGAGAATTGGACAAGAAGGGAATATCAATTGTCAAATAAGACAAATTCCACAGATGAGTAAATTCGAATCAGAAGAATAGATGCTACAGGCACATATGTAGGTGTTCCTAACAATATGTCCCTAATTTTCACTTCTTGCAGATCTCATAAAATTTAATCTTTCACAATTTTCAAAGAAAATTTAATGTTTATTAACATTTTTTTTATGGTGACTACTACTAATCAGCCTTGCATGGTCCATTCCAAATTGTATGTAGGCGCGCAACTATATACAATTTCAAGATTAACGATGCAATACTCAGTTCGTCAAAATTTTTATCATCATGTTTATAATAAGAACATTTTCATGCTTAATTCTTAAATAAGAATCAGAAATAAATTTAAAAAGATTTTCTTTGTTATGAAAACAATTAAGCTTTTTAAGGCGTTTTATAAACAACTTCATTTTGATAACAAGCACTTATAAATCTCACTTTAAATAATCCTTTCAGTGATGAAGATTCAATCTTTATCAAGGGATACTGTTTTATCTTATAAAAACAATGTGTGATCTACAAAAGAGTGACGAAGAGTTGTTCACCAAGAACTAACTACGATATGATAGGAAATGAGCTTTAGCCAAATAATCATGAGGTTCATGATCTCGATGGCACTCTAAAAGAATAATTCACAACGTAACTCAATCAATATGAGTACTTGTTCAATGGTTGCATCACTAATGTGAACATTAGGATGAAGCAATAAAAGATAGATAACATCGATACATGTAGAATTTAGCAATCAAAGGTAGTCTTTTCATTAATCACAAACAAGTCAAATTGTACCGTAACACATTACGTGTCACTATGTCATACAATTTACAAAACTCATCCTACCAACTGATATCTCAGTTAAGTTAGGGATTTTTAAAAGATACCACAATGAATACTAATCTACAAGAGTCATTAGGTGTTCCATATTCCCGGAAGATCCATTGGTCCCAATTCAGAAGAAGATTTCTTCAATTTATTTATTGGACACTGGGCATCCTTGTCATTGGACAATGGCCTAGGAACAACCCTTAACACGATCTAACAATCATTTAAAACCTTATAATTCAATCACATGACTTAACGACTTCGTCTTAACAATCTTATATTTCATACGGGTTAAATTTTACTTTATTCAAGTTTCAACCAATTTTATACTCAATTCAATATCCTACCTCATATTCCAATACTTTTAATCTTATTCTTCGACCTTAATAGGGCAATAAAAGCTCAATATGAACAACACATAATTTCCAATCCTATAGCTCCTTCATCAATAGTTATCAAATGAGTCATTAGTATGAAATGACTTGATCATTCAACTAGACTTCTCGGAAAGGTACTAGTGGCATGAGGCTTTTGGGTAATGGTTCCAATGACAGCCTCAAGTGCAACATTCACCCTTTCGATTTCAAATTTAAGAATTGGGTGACAACGAATCAGATGACATCTTTCTAGGTGGTAACATTTTGTCAAACTCCACTCTATAAGGAAAGATCGTCATGACATCGATATTAGTTTTAATCTCGCCAATTCTTCTTTAATATCACAATCAACTAATATCAACATTTCTATGAATATCAACCATTTGTTGGGATCATAAATATCCACAACTTGGTTTAGATCTAGGATAGCTAGAATTCCTACGAGAATAGCTTCGATTAATTTACTAGGAGATTTAGGGTTCCTTGTGACAATCTACGTCGTATAAATACCTCGTATAAATATCAAAATAATCATCAAACAATCATGTAATCAAATTACATCATATATATATATATAATCTAAGTTATATATATATTAAAATAACACTTCTCAGTCTGGCCTTGTCGGTAACTCGGGAATTCTTCGGCACCGTTATAGTCAAAAAATTTTTAGACATTTTTAGAAAAATGTTTATAGTTAAAAGATTTTGAAATGTTTTATTCAAAACCTTAGTTTTAAAAATCTTTCGTTCTCTATAACAAGAGCTCTGGTACCAAACTGTAACACCCCCAAATTTATACAACTCAGTACAGCAGAAGACTCGTTGGTGTTACGGGATAGCACATTACTCACATCATAGACAACGCATAAAAAAAATCGCGTCGTTTATTAATAAAGCATTTACATTCATAAATATCAAAGTTACATCGGTCCCAAGTCATTATATTTAATACAGGTTTTACAAAGCATTTGAATGGAAATAAGTATTTAGGTGCGGGCCATGAATTCTTGTTGTCTTCCCGAGAATTACCTTCAAGTACCTGAGATAAAACATGTTAAAAGAAAAGGTCAGCGATAACGCCGAGTGAATTCATAGAGTTTAATAAATTCCATCAATATAATATCAGTATAAAATTATTATTGAAAATCATTTTGTACAAATCATTTTAATAGGCCATAAAATAGCCAAAGTCATTTTATACAAATCTTCATCAAAATCATAATATAGGCATTTGCCTTAAAAATCATTATACGAACCATTGTCATTAAAAACATCATACAATACGTTTTGCAACGTTGTATAGATTAAATAAAAACAGTTATATGAATATGGTTATGAAAACCAAAACACGAACATAATATCAATAGTATGACCCTGTATTGCTAGTCAGGCAATACATCGTAATTCGGTGCGTCTAGTAGTATTTCGTTAGTTTTGGATTATTATAAGCCGCATGACATTGTTACCTTACTAAACCAACAACGGGTAGCTAACCCGATACTCAATTTGCCCATCTAAAGTAGCGTGTCGTCACAAAGGTCACGCTATGGAAATCTTCTCATACATAAATTCGCTTACCAATCAATGTGGCACGACGGGGATCAACCGCCAAGGCGCGAACTGGGGTGATCGTCCCCAAATAGTACTATTATATGCATAAGCGTCTACCAAATCTCGGTAGTTCACAATTCATGCTAATGGGACTTTTAGTGACATAACCTAACTTTAATAATCCATTTAATTTCATCTATCGGGTCCTTTAATCATTTATCGGGTCATACAATCGGGTCATTCAATCATTCGGTTCCAAATCAATAAACAAACAATCGGGACAAATGGTGTCCTATTTTATAAAAACTAACATTTTATCTCCCTCGCGGGTTTATAAAACATTTATAAAAACATTTAAAAGAGTGCGAGGCTATGAACTCACGTGGATGTGGGAAAGCGGGTTATCGGCAATTCGGATGTACGGTACATGCTTCAATCACGGAAACCTAGACAAATAATACTCGTCTTAGACTTTTGTCCAATGACTTTATAAAAATAACATTTATGTATATATATGATGATTATATATATATATATGATGATCAAGTGGGTTTATATGTTCTCATTCACTCATTTTTGTGTTTATGTATTGGTAACCTTTTACTAGTTTACTAGTTTTACCTATTTACATGTTGTAGGTTCAATAAGCCTATTATAAATTCATTAACTTGTATAAATTCATTTTATACTTGTATTATCAGTATTTATACTTTATATGTTGGCCCCAAATGGGTTAAGCCCAATAAGTAATTTTTATAAGTGTTTAACTTATTTAATTAAATCATTAGTCCAAATATGCTAACTTAGCTCGTTAATGTCCGTATGTCATATAATTCGGGTTTTATCGGTTTTTACTTGTATTAGATACTTATATATCAGTATATGACTTTTAAAAACTTTACATTAGACGGGTTTGATCGTCTAAGTTTTAATTGATGAAAAACGTTAATTTTACGGTAATAGCCGAAAAAGTCGTAAAAATCATGTTTATAGTTTTTATAACTTATAAAACTTATTCAACTACCATTTTTATAAAGTGTCCATTTATTTAACCTTATACATATTTATATAAATGAAATTCATAAGTTAGTGGGTTTTAATTTCACATTTTATACTATATTATTTGAGTGCTTATATAATAGTATTAAACATTAATTCTTCAAAATCTGATTTTTAGTTTCATCTTCACCATTTTTATCATATCTAGAGTTCGACAATGAGTTAGAAGCTCATTTTTGGATGGCATGAACTTCATATTATGTGCTACAATTAAGTTAGTTATAGCTACTGCTCATTCTATGTTTAACTATCCTTAACAGTCCCTACAAAACAGACTATTCAGATTAGCACACTCATCTTGTTTTGATCATATCTCATTCATTTTGATGATTCTATTGCATGGTCAACTCTCACATGTGTATGACATCTTATACTTACTGTAAATGGATTCCACCATGCAAATTTATCAGTTTAAGTCTTGGTTACTTACTATTTTTATACAACCAATAATTTAAGCATGATTTTAGCCTTGTTTCTTATGGTTATTCATCTTTTTAAGCATGTTTATCAAATCTATCAACACCAAATCCCCACATAATATTTTTAATCATCATTCATCATCATATACATATACATAAATAAAGAAAATACAAGATTACATAATCAAAATAACAAGAGGATAGGATGAACAATCTTTATACCACCATTAGTGATGAAAAGATGAGGTTTTTGATGAACAAGACTTGGTTCTTGTTATCAAATCTTCAGCTTTAGCAAGGAAACTTCTTGGGTCCTTTGGATAGATGAACACCTCCATGAATTCAGCCCTTTAACCTCATGAAAACTCCTTTTCATAGGTTAAGATCACCTCCAATCTTCATATCTTCAAAGGTTCTTCAACATATGTGTGAATAACACATGATATTGTGGTTAAATTGATCAAATGAGGGGTGTTTAATGGTGGTTGTTGGACGAAATATAGAGAGAGAGGAGAGAAAAATGGTGGTTTGCATGTATGAAAGTGTTAAATGGTTTGTGTGAGTGGTTTTGGCAAGTTTTGTGTGCAAGTGGTGTGATGGCAAAGCTAAGACAAGTGTCTTAGCTTTGTTTACAAGCTTAACACCTCACAAGGGTGTGTTGTACACTTGTGGCCATCCCATGTGTGGGGGTGGGGCAAGTTTATCTTGTCTCATCCCCATTTAATTACGGGTACTCCCCGATTCTAGTTTCCTCGATTTACGTGCCCTCGGGTCGTTTTACGAAAAATGTTTTTATAAATTATGAATCAACGGCACAAAACGAATCTAATAAAAATTGTCTCATCAAAAACGGAGTTCAAAAACGTAAATACGTAATCCTAAGGTTTACGGTTTAGTCGTAAAGGACGTTAAATTATAATCGTAAGTCCTAATCTCTTCTCGTAAATTTGTGAGTTTATGAACCAACACAAATTTAAAATCCCAAAATAATATTCACGGTTAAATTTATTTCCTGAAATGTCGGACTGTCACCAAAAACGGTGTATATAAACGTAAGCACGTAACGTAGAATCCTCCGGTTTAGACGTAGTCGATGCTACTTCAAGACGTAAATCCAAATTTCTTCCCATAAATGAGTGAGTTCATAATATAACATTAAAATAATGTTTTTAAATAATATTTGAGAATAAAATATCAACCATAAATTGACGGATTGTCACATGATGTGCTATCATGGTGGAAGGCACTGAAGCAGTCTGGGGGAGGTGATAATTGGGTGGCTGGTTTGACTTGGGCTCAGTTCAGGAATTTGGTGATGGGACAGTTCTTTCCCAAGGCTGAGCAAGACAAGCTGAAGAGAGAGTACCACGGAATCCGACAGAGAGCTGGGGAGAACAGCAACGAGTTCATGCAACGCTTTCTCCTTTTGGCTGGTTTTCTTGGTGCAGCAGGAGGTACTCCCGAAGAGCAAGCATACCACTTCCGGTGGGCTCTTCGTACATCTGTCGCAAACAACTTGGTGTGTGCTACCTTCAACACGGTGGCACAAGTGGCCGATGCAGCACGTAAGCTGGAGATGCTGCAACAAAGAGAAGAGTTTGGGGAAGCAGAGAGACCCGAGAAGAGGTAAACATTCGTTATTCAGCGGTGACCAAACCGTATTCTTTCAGCATATGTCAATATTTACATCTCTTTTAAACTGTATCTTCCAGGCAGAAGACTGGGGACCGGTCTCAGCCGGCTACTCAGCAACAGCCTACTCAGCCCAGGGGAAACGGTCAGACTCATGACCGTTCTGCTACGGATAGGTGTGGCGGTAATGATAATTACCGTAACAATGCTGGAAACTCCAACAGCAGCAGGTCCTTACACTTGCTCATTTTCTTATGTTACATGAAATAGTTCATAATTCTGACACATTAGAGAATCTTCTACCAGGAATCATGGTAACGGGAGGGACCAGAACCAGAGAGGTTCACAGCCTAACCGTCCAGCTATCACTGGTATTCCATCTTACGTATTATCCGCGTTGTCCTTTGTACCTATTATCATGTCTCATGTATTTTGTTCTTATCATGCTCTCAGCCAGCAAGGACACCTGTTGGAGGATATACTCATCCTCTTTACACTACCTGCAACCATAGGCACCAGGGCCATGTCTCTGCGACAGCGACACATGCTTCAAGTGTGGTCTCCCTGGCCATCGCATGAAGGACTGCCGCAAGGGCGAGATGAAAGGCACGTCGGGACATGCTGATACCAAACTGCCTCCTACTAGTGGACGCGTTTACACGACTTCTCGCGATCAGGCCAACAAGTCTACAGGTACCATCACTAGAATCTTGTATATGTATGGTCAAGCTGCATGTGTTCTATTTGACACGGGGGCTACTCAGTCGGTCATTTCTACTGCTTATGCTAAGAATGTTAGGATACTCCCCATGCCACTAGAGAAAATATTGAATATTTCCACTCCTTTAAGAGACTCTGTGCGTATAACCCATGTGTACAAGAGCCTTCCCCTAGAGTTTGATGACAAGATTCGTCATGTTGACGCACTTCCGTTGGACATGAATGATTTTGACATGATATTGGGCATGGATTGGTTATCCAAGCATCATGCTACCATAGACTGCCATTCATATCGAGTCATCTTCGGTGATGTTAATGCACCAGAGTACATTCACAACGGGTTCGTACCCGGAAGGTCTGTACAAATCATATCAACCCTGCAAGCACGCGCATTACTTTCACATGGTTGCGAGGGTTATCTAGCTACTGTTCATGACATGGATACTGAATCTCCATCAATTCAGAATCAGCCGATAGTTTCAGAATTTCCAGATGTGCTTCCAGAAGAACTTCCGCGCATATCACCTGCACGTGAAGTAGAATTTATTATCGAGCTCATCTAAGGAGTCGAGCCGATTTCCAAGGCTCCTTATCGCATGGCTCTCATAGAGTTGAAGGAGCTGAAGGATCAATTGCAAGAACTTCTGGAACGAGGCTTCATTCGACCGAGCGCATCTCCATGGGTCGCACCAGTCTTATTCGTTAAGAAGAAGGACGGCAGTATACGTCTTTGCATAGACTATCGCGAGCTCAACAAGATCACCATCATGAATAGGTATCCTTTACCACGCATAGACGATCTGTTTGACCAACTCCAAGGGGCCAAACATTTCTCCAAGATTGATCTGAGGTCGGGCTATCATCAGCTACGGGTTAAAGAGCATAACATCGCCAAGACTGCTTTTCGTACACGTTATGGCCACTATGAATTTGTAGTCATGCCATTTGGCCTTACCAATGCTCTAGTAGTGTTCATGGATTTGATGAACAGAATCTTCCATGAATTTCTGGACAAGTTCGTCATTGTCTTCATTGACAACATCCTGATATTCTCTAAGTCCAAGGAAGAACACGAAGACCATCTTCGTACAGTATTACAGATTCTTCGCCAGAAGCAGTTGTATGCTAAATTCTCCAAGTGTGAGTTATGGTTAGACAAGGTGTCATTCTTAGGTCACACTGTATCAGCAGAAGGAATCGCTATGGATCCAGCAAAGGTTGAGGCTATCACCAAGTGGCCAAGACCAACATCAGCGACTGAAGTTCGTAGTTTCCTAGGCTTGGCTGGTTACTACCGTAGGTTCGTGGAGAACTTTTCCCGTTTAGCACTACTATTGACCAAACTGATGCGGAAAGGGGAGAAATTCGTCTGGACTGAAGAAAGAGAGAAGATATTTGAAGACCTAAAGCAGAAGTTAGTATCTGCACCGATTCTTACTCTCCCATCTGGTACAGGTGGATTTCAGATCTACAGTGATGCATCAGGGAAGGGACTGGGCTGTGTTCTCATGCAACATGGGAAAGTAATCGCGTACGCTTCACGGCAGCTTAAGCCTTATGAGGAAAATTACCCTACGCATGACTTGGAACTCGCAGCAGTCATGTTTGCATTGAAGATATGGAGGCACTACTTGTATGGAGAATCATGTGACATATTCACGGACCACAAGAGCTTGAAGTACATCTTCACTCAACGTGAATTAAACATGAGACAAAGGAGATGGTTAGAGTTGTTGAAGGATTATGACATCAATCTGCAGTATCATCCCGGCAAAGCGAATGTAGTGGCAGATGCACTTAGCAGAAAGTCCGGAATGATAAACGTCATTAAAATTGAGGAGGAAATTATAAGATACTTGGAGCGACTAGACATTAAGATCATAGTACGTGGACAGCACGGTTACTGGGCTAATCTTAGAGTGGAACCTGAGTTACTCTCTAGGATCAAGGAAGCTTAGAAGGATGATGGTGAAATCTGGGCGATAATTCAGAATTTGGAGAAGCAGACAGAATTTCGAGTAGACGCAGATGGTATCTTATGGCAGGGCACGAGACTTTGTGTTCCTGGTGATCAAGAACTCCGGGAAGCATTGTTAGCTGATGCTCATAGCTCCCCATTCTCTATTCATCCTGGTTCGACCAAGATGTACCATGACATCAAGCAATACTTTTGGTGGAGTGGTATGAAACAGGATGTTGCGACTTACGTCTCTAAATGTCTTACCTGCCAGTAGGTTAAGATCGAGCATCACCGATCTTGCGGTCTTCTTCAACCGTTAGATATTCCAGAGTGGAAGTGGGACAAAATCACCATGGATTTTGTTACCGGTCTTCCGCAGACAAACAGGGAGCACGATACGATTTGGGTTATCGTTGATCGACTTACCAAGTCAGCTCATTTCTTACCGAACCGCAAGGAAGATTCGGTCATTAAACTCGCCGATACTTATAAGAAGGAGATCATGAGACTTCATGGTGCTCCATCCAGCATCGTCTCGGACAGAGATCCTCGTTTCACTTCGCGATTCTGGAGAAGTCTGCAGAAATCTTGGGGTACAAAACTTAAGTTTAGCACGGCTTTTCATCCTCAAACAAACGGGCAATCGGAGCAAACGATTCAGACATTAGAAGACATGTTGAGGTCATGTGCGCTGGAATGGACGGGAGATTGGGACGATTACATCTGTTTGGTAGAGTTTGCATACAACAACAGTTGGCACGCAAGTATCAAGTGTGCTCCGTTCGAAATGTTGTATGGTAGAAAGTGTCGCGCCCCAATCTGATGGGATCAGGTTGGTGAGCGAACACTTAAAGGACCAGAAATGATTGAGTTGACCAATGAGAAGGTCGCAATAGCTAAGCAGAAACTGAAAGAAGCACGGTCACGTCAGAAGAGTTATGCCGACAAGCATCATAGGGACTTACACTTTAACGTAGGAGATCACGTTTTCCTTAAGGTTTTGTTGGCACGTGGTGTTACACGTTTTGGAATCAAAGGGAAGCTCAGTCCTCGATTCATCGGACCGTTTGATGTCATTTAGCGAGTCGGTGAAGTATCTTATCGTTTAGCGTTACCTCCGTAGCTTTCTCATGTTCACGATGTTTTCCATTTGTCCTTACTCAGAGGGTACAAGTATCATCCCCTTCACATGGTTCAGTATCCACTGGAACAGATTCGTGAAGATCTTACTTTCATAGAAGAACCCGAACGAGTTCTTGACAGAAAAGAACGAGTCATGAGAAGGAAGACGATTTCATTCGTCAAAATCGTTTGGAGGGATCATACTGAGCGGGAAGCCACTTGGGAAACAGAGGAGTCTATCCAGGCTTCTTACCCTCATTTCATATTCTGAATTCGGGTATGTTCTTCTTTTCCAGTTTACAATATCTATAATTCGGGGACGAATTATTCTTTTTAGGGGGGAAGAGTTGTAAAACTTGCATGTTTTTACCATGAATAGTACCCATATGATCGTACGTACATGATTATAACTTTCCTTATTTAGCACGTTTACGTTTCACGAATATGAATTTACAAGTATTACGTACGTGTTATTACACGATAAGTATTTATTACGTATTAAGACACGATAATTATTATCAACAATAATTATAATCACGAACATGAAAATCATGAACGTAAATAATCACGAACCTAATATTATGTATTTACGTATATTTATTACGATTACGAATAAATATAGTTTACGACACGAACGATTAATAATTAAATCACGTAAAGACGACACGAGTACACGTAAATAAATACAACACGGAAAATCAACGGGTTTCCCCATGTGGGCCCCTTATAGCCGCGGCATAGACACCAAGGTGGGCCAAGCCCACTTAAAATTTAACTAAAAAGGAAAAGAAGGAAAGAGATTTTCATATTACAGAATAATTAGAAAATCACAAAACCCTGCTCCTCCTCCTTCTCCTTGTAGCTGCCGCCTATAATCACCACAAAGGAGGTGTTTGTTGATTTTGGTAGATCCAATTTATTGCTAGATCGTTCGTGTTAGTATTTTTCTTTTGATCCACGAATCGGTAATTCTCTTAAACCTTTTCTTTTGAATTGTTTATTAGATCTAAGAACATGGGAATCATGGTTTTATTAAAAACCATTAATTAAACAAGTTAATTAATTAGATATAATCATGAGACATTAAAAACATGGGTTTAAGGGGGTGTTTGGTTCGGCTGGCGCACACAAACCGAGAGCCCATGCTCTCGGTGTGGCTCGTGTGACCACAAACGAGACCAAGTGGTCTCGGTGTGGGTTTCGTGGCTCGGTAGCAAGCAACCAAGGGACCCGATGCATGTCGGGGTTGGCCTTGGTTGTCGTGGGGGGGGGGGGGGGGGTCTCGGCTACAAACAAACAAACACCACCGGCTTAAGCCGGTGGCTAAACCGAACAAGCAGGGGAAACCGCCGCATGGGCAGCGGCTAGCCAAGGGCCAAGGGACCACCGGCTTAAGCCGGTGGCACCTTTAAAGGGATTGTTTGTTGATCCAGTTCAAGGGATTTCACGGACCGGTTCACGACATGTTTAGAGTTAAAACACGGGTTCGGTTCATGGTTTATTTTACAAGTTAATTATTTGTTTTTTTACAAGTTAAATAATTACAAGATTTAATTAAATTAATTTAACATGTTATGTAATTAATTTAATTTGGACATGACTTAGGTTAATTATTAGTAATAATAATACATGATTTAACCTAAGTATTTTATGATTTAATTAATTAATTATTTAAACATGGCGTATAATTAATTAATTTCCATGACTTAGGTTATATTAATAATAAATATTAATACATGTTTTAACCTAAGTATTATTACCTTTTATTTAATTAAATCATGTTATATTTAATTAAATTTTATAACCTATAGTTTATTTAATTAAATCTTATAAACTATACTATATATCACATGACTTAGAATATTAATCAGTAAAACTTAAGCTTATATTATTAGCTTAATAATCCAGTTTATTTCTAATTATGGAAACTATCTATTTTTGGAAACTTTCTATTTTTGGAAACTTTCTATTTTAGGAAACCTGCTATTTTTAGAAAGTTACTTATTATTACACAACAAGTATAATAATACAAGAAATACAAGTAATACTTAATCAGAATAGACATAATACATGATAAGCACAGCCTAATGTTAAAATCAGTAAAACATGACATGAACATATAAAACAAGCTAAGACATGATATAAAATCAGTTACGTACTCAGTGATCAGAATACTTATACACGTATATTATTTATGTAGCATTAGTGATATCGAAGTAGGACTCTCTTCCGTTCGTCTTCTTCGTTCACTAGACACAAGGTACGGATTCTCCGTCCTTTCAGTATGGACATTCTTTCCTTATTAGGATTCCCCGTAAGCAGCCAACTGTTTTCCCAGTATATATGTTTTATATGTTTTTCAATTGCTTATGTTTAATTAGATACCTAAAGCCATATACATGCATGACCAGTTTCACCTAGTTATGGAGGTACCATAACCATAACACTAGAGGCACCAGTGTTATGACTTCACCACGGCAGAGTGATAGCTCGTGGAGTCCCTTCAGCTTTTGGACATATTATTATGTTATCATGTGGGGCGTATGGGTGCATCCTAGGTTACATGTTTTTACAGATTATTCAGGTGAATGTGGTGTGTGCCTTGCATCCTACACAAAGAGCTGATCCCTCCTACCCAAAAACTTATATTAATTAGAGGCAGCCCCTCTAATTGCATGAGGAGGTCACCCCTCCAAGTATTCATGCACGTTGATATTTCATGACCTATATTGGCTAATGGTAAACATGTTAGACAGTTTTTATAAGATAAACATAAGGCTTTTCAAACTATAAAACCAGTTTTACTAAGTTATACCAGGTTTTCCAGGACTTAGACATTTCCGCTGCTATATGTTATATATGCTTATGTTATTCATTCTATGCTTGTATATTCGTGCACTGAGCGTTATGCTCAGCCGTTTTTCCTTTCATGTTCCCAAAACGGCAGGTACTCAGGGACGCTCGTAGACTTTAAGCGTACGTGCATATGGACTAGAAGCCTCCTAGCCTTCATTACTTTATGCATTTCTTCATACTTTGATACTCATTTATATGGACATTGTTAGTCCTTTTCATTTATAGTACTTATGTTTGTGTGTGATGAGTTCTACTTTTGGGGTATCGATGTTTGTTTCCGGTATTTCCTTTATGGTCATGTGATGTTTTATACATTTATCCTTGTATGCTTTGATGACACGCCATAATCACGCGTGACATTCCATTTATCAAAATGGGGTGTTACAGGTTAATCGTGTTTTTTTATTTACATAGTAGAGTTTGTTGAGATCTTGAACTCTCTTTGTGTCGTTCCTGCCGAGACAATTGGACAACCATTTAAAAAGCCTCTAAATTAGGATTTTTTTATTGATAACCTACATTTTTTCTATACATCTCGGCCCTCGAAAAGGCTATTTCGATCCAAAAAGTCCATAACTGGTTTTGGTTGTTATTGATCACGTATTGTTAATTCTTTTAGTATGAAGGTTTATCAATACTTGGAATTTAGACATGTTTTCATTTTCTTGGATTCACTTATATATGTGCTTTCCTTATATGTGCTTATCGCAAGTTTTTTAATGTATATCGTGTTCTGATGCTTACTACACACAATCATTTTGTTTTAGTGTTTTGCAAGGTTCTTATGTTCTATATAGTTCACCATTCTTTTTTGTAGTTAATTTTGCTACATAATCTATCTGATTCTCTTTACGTTTGTATTGAAATTTAGACATGGTTCTATGTAGTAGCTTAGTTTCCATTTATGCTAGAGATGGAGTCAAACATGTCAACACGGGTTAAAAGTTGAAACTAGGCACAAATTTGCAGATTTGAAAGGTAATAATTTTTTTTTTTGGTAACCGCGATTTCCGAAATATTGGTCGACTAATCCACTGGGTTTGGGCCCATCGCCACACAGACTCAAACTAGGTAAAGCCCTCCCTTTTCAGGAGGTTGGCGGGGCCACTTCAAGGTTATTTGCACCTAGCAGGAATTGAACTTGAGACCTCACACACTTTGGAGTCATAGCCACAAACCCTAATATGGTTTTTTCATATTATAAAATCAATGTTACCATCTGGATTACATCATTTTATGCAATCAGCTCAAGCCTTGATCATATTTGAATTTTCAGATATAGAATTTTTATTTGGCGAAAGAAATAACTGTATTTTTATCACTTTTACTTCAGAAATATCGAAGCAGATTTAGGAGGTATGACATCGCCATCTACAGCCACTTAGGACTACACGGCAGATAAAGCAGTGCAACCTAAATATTGATGCTAAATATAGCTACACTATTTGAAATAGCAACAACTCTATGGCTACAAGAAAAGGATGCACCTCATTTAGGTATCAGAAGTTCCAAATAACTAAATGGTATGCTGATGTGTCATATACAAGTAAGCTGTTTCATACAACATAAATATGTTGCACAAGAGACAATATATTGAGAATGAGAATTGAATGTAACATGTACACATATACCGTCTATCATTCTGATTACATGGTAGAGACTTATGTGATATTACGTGATTCGATCAGCGGTTCCACCTCTTAGCTTTTTTTTACTTATTTCTCTTTTTCTTAATCGTTGCTAACGACAACCCTTATCAAGTTCTAAAAAAGTAGTCAACCATGTGCATTATTGTGATCATATGATGAGCTAAGACTATGCACATTAGCAAAAATCTAACTGAATTAGTACTAAGTGCAACTTATTTATCCAAATTCCTATTATACCTTTGTATGTTTCTATTTAAGACGCATATACTTAAGATGTTGAATGCCTCAAACTATTTAAGTTTAACTACCAATCTGAAACAAGGTGCATAATAATATGTCTACGGGAAGAATACGATTATTTATTTGTAAGCCCCCTTATATTTAAATCAAATGGATAACTAACATACTGGATCTTACCGGGAGTTTGATACACAGTTTAATAGTTTGAAAACTATTTACCTGACATACTTACTTTCCAACCTCATTGAGCGAATGATGAGACTGCAATTATACATAGTCTCATCGTCCAAATCGGGCTTAAAACGCTTAAAATATCATTAACATACCCCAAAATATGCTTGTGTTTGTTCATTGTGTATTTTAGGTACGGATATCGTGAAATCAACAAAAGATCACAAGAATGGAGCAAAAACGAACACGGGAAACGAAGCCGCACAAAGAACCGGACCCGAATCATGATTTTCCTTTGAAGTCCTTGAAGTTTGAAGATTTGGCAAGATTGGTCCCTCTACTTTTGAAGACTTGTCATTTTAAACCCTTGTAAAAACTCAAAGGTACTTATGGGTCCCTAAAATGATGAGATTGTACATGATCAACCCTTGAAGAATGCAAATATTGCATAAAATACCCTTAGAACAAGTTTGAGAAAGTTTTGGTGGCCAATTTGCAAAAACCAAAACTTTCTTAAAAAAGGGAAATGAGTGTGCAAGCTGTTATGATTGAAGTAGCAAAAGTGTGAAACATTGGGGGATAAATTGGTGAGACAACATAATTGCCATCACCCACTAACACCTTGACACGTCACTTGGACTGGTCAATCCTCCAATCACCATCCTCCTATCATCCATGTCACCATCCACCACACCCATAACTGATTATTAATCAGTTAATCCAGGTCAAATAAGTCAAACCCCCACTCACTTTTTTTTAAACTTAATTAAAACGTGGGAAACAACTTTGTTTTCCCTAAACAAGGATTAAACACCACTGTGCTTTCACCCTCCTATCTATAAACCCTAAAATTGATTTACCCATTAAACCTTGGGGTTTTTAGCTAAATCACTCCAGAACCGTGATTCAACATATCACCATCACATTCCTAATCTCAAAATCCCCTCCAGCTCACTAAATGACCCCACCCAATGGTCCCCTGTACCTCTAAACAAAATATTGCTCAGAAAATCAACGATGGATAGGAATTTCGTGTTGCCAAAGGAATTTCCAACGAGTTAAATTCATTCAACATTGCTGGAATCACATGGGCTCTAACAAACAGCCAAATCCATCCTTGGACCAAGTGGCATATAGGCATCTTCAAACGAATATCCAAGGGCAGAAAAGGAATTGTTTAAGCACTAGGGTTTGTGTTTTCCCTTTTTCTAGATAGTTCTTAGGAGTGATATAAAAACACAACTCGGGTTGTGACTGTGTTTCTTGTTCCAAATTTTATTCATCTCAACATTCTATGTAATCTAGTGAATTATTGAATGATATAAAATTTGTGTTCCATTAATTTTACTGTTTTTCAACACTTTAAATTTACCTTTTATGAAACTTTTAAATTTCGTCTTTTAATCTTTCTTAAAACCCTTAAGTTCAGTTTATCAAAGAGAGGCCATTGTTGGTCATTTTTGAGATCCACAACTTGATAAGCTTGCTTGTAGCTTAGTTGACACCTAATCTACAAGCTCAACTTATCAAGGAGTGTTACTTGTTGTCTACTACTTTTTACTTGCAAAAGGTTTTAGTTCCCAAAATCATATTCTCTATACACGAATTCTGAAACCTAAGCTTCAAGGAAGTGAAAGTGGAATTGAGCTTTGGTGGATTTCAGAATTGTGTAATAGGTTGGTTAAGTTTCAGTTTTATTCTATATAAGTTTTCAAAAGTTTTTTGTCTTCAAAGATTTGGTTTTAAAGAATCAGTTTTAAAAGGTTTAGCCTTTATGCTTGTATTGGACACTTACTGTTCTATAAGCTACCCATAAGCTCATCTGGCAAATGAGCTTATAGGTAGGCTTATAGGGCTTGGAGTTTGATGAGACTGCTTTTATACATAGTCTCATCGTCCAAATAGGGCTTAAAATGCATTAAATATCATCAAAATACCCATATATATGCTTGTGTTTGTTGCTTGTGTATTTTAGGTACGGATATTGAGAAAATGACAAAAGATCACAAGAATCAGGCAAAAACGAACACGGGAAACGAAGCCGCACAATGAACCAAGCCCTAATGAAGACTTTCCCAAGATAAACCCTTGAAGATTTGAAGAATTATGAAGAAGGGTCCTCCAATATGGAAGAATTGACACTTTATACCCTTGTATCTTCATAATTACAAGATTGGTCCCTAAAGTTTGTCAAAATTACAAAAAGGGCCCTCCACTTTGAAGAATTGGCAAGTTTAGCCCCTCAACAAGCTAAATTGTAACCATTATCCTCCTCAAAGACAAATACATCATGAAGTCCTTCAAAGTACAAGAAATTACAAGTTTGGTCCTTTGAAAATCCCAAAATTACATAAAGGACCCCTAACTTTTAACATTTGGCAAAAATGGTCCCTCATCAAACATGACTTGGAAAATTCAGTCCTCCAAAATATCAATTATACAAGTCAAGACCATTATCCATCAAGAAATTGCCAAAACAGTCCCTCAAAAATCACAAAATGGCAAGAATTACCCCTGAATTTACTTCACAAAAGTTTTTGGGGCAAAAGTGTAAAGTTGCAAAAGTTGACAAAGAAGAGTTTGGGCGTTGATAGAGTTTGGAATGCAAATGACAACTTGTGCAAAGATGGAGGTTTAATGCTGGCCAGACAAGAATCTAACCTAGACCAACCAACACCTCCCACGTGTCCCACTATCTCCTTTCAACCAATCACAACTCACCCTTCTTCCACATCAGATCCCACTCACTTATATTTATTAACTAATCCTAACAAATTAGTTTAAACACGCGCCAAACATGTATTTAAACCCAAAACAAGATCAAAAACCTGTTCTTGGTGTTCTTAACACAAATTGGGTATTTGTGATTAAGCCAGATTTAAGCCACCATTTTGTCCAGAATCATGATTAAGGGTCTGCTAATCACATCCCAACCTTAAACTTGGACACCTCATCACCCCATTTGTCTCCTTGTGACTCCCCTGCTCCACACTCATGCATACTGCCAAAAAGATGGCAGCAATCCAACGTTGGAGAATTATGCTTACTTTCTAAGCTTCATACAAACCATTGGATGCACTCACACATGCCAGCTGCCACTAAACAACAAGAAAAGTCACATGATTATTCAAGCTATTCAAACTACACAAGGGCAATTTTGGAAGTTCAAGCATTAGGGTTTAGTACTTTTATCTATTCTTAGTTCACTGGTAAGGCTATATATAAAGCCATAAGGTCTCACTTGTACGTTTTGCTTTTGGTTTTTCCTTGTTCATGCACTTGTAAATCCTATTTTCAGATTTATGAAATTGTGTTAAGTGTGTTGAAGAAAGACCAAGTGCCATCTTATTATTGCTTGTTTATGTTCTTTGTTTACTGAATTTGAATCAAAAACCTGTTTTCAAAAGAAGAGTGTGCAAAAGTTTGCACATTTTCTTCATTTTCTTGATATTTTGCTAAGTTCTTGGTCTATCTTGGAATTCTTGGGTTATAGGGCTGATCATAGCATCCTAATTGTGTTGATTAAGGTGTGGTGAGGCTTATAACTTGGGGATAATCAAGTGTGGAGGACAAGAGTTGCATCAATCAAGGATTTTTCATATTTCTAATTTTATACTTGTGCTTCTAACCTTGTTGATTCTTAGCAGGCTTTGTTATGGAAGCTTGTGTTTGTTCTTGCTAGCACATAAGCTCAAAATCCGTGGGTGTGGATGTACATCCATGAGGTACACACCCTTAATCCCAAAATCTGAAAATATTTTGGATATTTGTGATATTTGAGTGTTGCCTATGTTCTTGTGTATTTTGTGGCTTGATCTTGCTTGAATCTGTTGTTCTAATCTGTTATTGTGTTAATTGGTGCTTGGGTGGTCTTAAATCTCACTTTTTCTTTTTTAAATTTGGATTTGAAAAGATAAAGGGGTGTTTGGGTCTACCTGTTTGTGATTGAATCTTGGTATTGTGTTGTTAGAATTTGGTATTTATGCTTGGTATCTGTTATACACTTGTTTGAGAGTGTTTTGCTGCAAGTTTTTGGAACCAAACCTTAAAATCAAACAATCTGCTATATCTTTGTGAGTTTGACTGATTTTGACCTACGAATTTGGGAAAACCTAGAGTTTATGCATGCTTAGGGCTAAAAGCTGTTAAAACATCATTATTGTAACCTGTTTGTGAGATTTGAGGTGTTGAATCTGGCTTGTGTGTCAAATACATCAGCAAAGTGAAAAATTGCATGTTCTTGTGTTCATCAGTAACTTAAGGTGCTTGAATCTTGCTTAATTCTTTGAATCATTGCATGAAACCTGTTTAGACTTGCTTATTTGAGTTTAATATAGCTTGTGTATGCATTTGGTTGAATTTGGCTGGCTGAATTGTGCTAAAATTGCTTATTGAACCTGTTCTGCTTAATTGTTCATGTCTGTGCAATATCTGGGACTTTATTGATTAATCTATGCAAATTGGGTGATTGTGTTTGTGAATTTTTGATTGTTATTGACTCCTTATGATCCAAAGATCATTTGGGTTCCTTTGTGTAATCTGAATCCCAAAAAAGTTCACTAAAGACAAAAAAGTCTATAAGTCAAGCAGTGGGAAAAGTTCCCACTGCTCAACACCCAAAACTAGCCCCTGCTAGTGTAAACTTGTACTCAGCTTATCAATAAGCTATTTTAGCTTATCCAGGCTTACAACAACTTATTTTTGTGATAGATCTTCATTATTTGACCCATTCGAGTAAACTGGAGCTTATTGGACTTTGACTTTGACTTTTTACTAGAAAACCAACTTATTTGACTTTTACATAAGTGCTTATTTGCTTTTTCCAGCTTATTGAGTCAGCTTATTTGAAAACTCTTTGTTGATTTTGCTTAATTAAGTCATTTAAAAGCTATAGAAACTTGAATCAGCACTTGGGGTGGCCTAGAACTCAAAAACGACTATTTTGTCATTTTCTGTAGATTGCTTATTGCATTTTCAGGCTTATTCCTTGGGCTTATTTCAAATTTCTTTTTGTAGACGTCTTATTTAGGACAAAAGAAGCTTGTGTGTTTAATTTCAGCTTATGGCATTGGCTTATTGCTTAATGGGCCAAAAAGCCCATTAAGAATAAGCTGTTTGGTATAAGCTAGCTTATTTCACACTTTCAGCTTTTGGGCCTTTGGAAAAAGTTGTTTAAAATCAAATTTTGAGTCAACTAGTGCTTTTGGGGCTTATTTTGAACACTTTTTTATATTGGGCCCAAATTTGGCCCAATAGTGGACTGTTTTGGTTTTAGCCCATTTTCTAGGCCTATTAAGGGTATTTAGGTAATTTCACTTTCATTTCTGAGTTATTTAGGTTAAATTAAGCTAGTTTGTAAGTTTTTAGATTTTTTTTATGATTTTTGGATTTTTAATAATATTTTAATATTATTTTATTGTTAAAAATTAAAAGTCTGATTTCCTAAGTTTTTATAATTTTCCTAGATTGTAGACACTTAATTAGGAATTTTGCAACTTTCCAAATATTTTTAGAGTCTTTTAACTATTTTCTAGAATTAATTTAAGTTTTAATTGATTTTAGTAGTTTTTAATTGTTTAAAAATAGTTTTTAGTGATTTTAAAATTTTGAAAAATACTTTTTAGCTTAATTAGAGTATTTTTGAGGTTTACAAACTTTAAGATCTTGTTTGGAACTTTTAGTAATTAATTTTGATTTTTAGGGCTTTAATTAGCATTAAAAAGTCATTATCTAATTAATTAAAAGGTTTTGGCAAGTTTGGATTTTTTGTAAACTCTTATAATATTATTGTGGATTTTTGGTAATTTTTAGGAATTTTTAGGGTAAAATTTTAATTTTAGCACTTTTTACGGTTTTACGTGTACACCTTTTGCGACTTAGTTTAATCCGTCTTCGTAACCGTCATTCTCTTCTAATCTCATTTCTATTTTTCTTTCTCAAAAAATATAATCACAAAGTAGTCCAAATCATTACACACATAACACACTAGCCTCCTTGAGAACGAACTCATTTTAGGATCATTTACACACGGTTTTCCTAAATCGTCGTGCTTACCCTATTTTGGTACTCTTTTCCTAAAGGGTATACAAAAACTCAACTATTATTTTGGCGCCGCTGTCGGGGAGGCGTGTTGTGTTTTGATTTGGAATTGTTGTTTTTATATACTAACAAAAATAGTATTTGTATTAGTAGCACTCTACTAATACGTATTATCGGTTTTCGGTTTTTGTGTGAATACTATTACTATAGTGTATACGTAGAACAATAAATTCACAAGTACTCCAAATACGTGAGAAATCACAACCTTGACTTGGAAGGTCATTACCCAATCATTGTATTCGAATCTCAAACCAAAGAAAAAGGCAAAAATAGATAAATACTTTCGTGAAGCTCAATCTTGAAAAATACAAACTATAAGGTGGGTATAAGGCGGATATTATAAAATATATCCTAAGGAAAAAGGCTCTTAATTGCTTCGCACCGCCTCGTTTCCCCGCTTGCTTGTGAGTATTTGATTTTGAGAGCTAATCGAGGGTTTTGCCACCCAAAGTATTACTAAGTATCATATATATTTTCTTGGTTTCCATTGATTAAACCCTCTTGAACGTTTTGGTGTTCCACCAACGTTCTAAATTCATCGAAGGCGTTCACTTCACGTGATCGTTTTCATTCCTTGAGGCTTCTTTAATCAAGAGATTTGATTAAGGAGGATATTTGTAGATTTGTGTCTACCTAATACATTCACCAAGATCCAAAAAGGTTAATACAATCAAAAACCACAAAAAAATTGAAAAATACAACTCGTCCCCTCGTTGTACGTGACGTTTATGCTAACTCGTAATCAAGCAAGACGTGCACGTAAACGAAAGAACAAAACTCCCACTCCCAATCTTTCTAGTGAGGAGTCTCCTATTGACGAACCCATTGTAAGAGAAGCACCAACCATGGTGAATCGAACTATGATGGAATTACTTCAAGCACCCACCGAGGGTTATGGAGAAGCTATTGTGATTCCCGCTATCCTTGCGGAGAATTTTGAGGTGAAAACGGGTTTGTTGTCGATGATCCAAAACAACAAATTCCGTGGTGATGAGAAGGACAATCCACACAACCATATCCGCCAATTCAATCGTCTTACCGCTACTTGCAAGTTTAAGGATGTCTCGAATGACTCGATTAAGATGATGCTTTTTCCGTATTCCTTAGCGGGGCCCGCTAAAATTTGGTTAGAGAAAGAGCCACCCAATTCTATATTGACGTGGAAGGATCTCGTGTCTAAGTTTGTGAACCAATTTTTTCCGCCCTCTAAGACTACGCACTTGAAAAACGAGATTTCAAAATTTTCACAAGAGTTTAATGAAAGTTTTTCAACGGCTTGGAATAGGTTTAAGGAAATGTTACACGAATGCCCTCATCACGGTTTTTCCGACTTGCATCAAATCGACACGTTTTACAATGGACTTAATGATCATGAAAGGGATTATTTAAATGCCGCCGCGGGTGGTAGTTTTTTGTGTAAAACGGTTGAGGAAGCTTTGGTGATAATTGAGAATAGATCTAAGGTGTATAGTCCTCGTAGCACGTCTAGTGTTCGTAAGGCTTCGTCTTCGGCTTCACCTTCTTTGGCTACTACCATCGATGCTTGCCAAATTGAGGCAAACTTGGAAAACAAGATTTTTGATAAGCTAAAAGGACTTTTGATTGAGTTTAAAGTTGGTGAACCAAGTGCTCCCGCTACAGCTAAAGCGGTTGAGGTTTCATGCATGTATTGTGGTGGAGGTCATGATTTCTCCAATGCATTACCAACGGTGGTAACACTTCGAGTGCCTTCGCGGCCACGGGAAATTACAACCAAAACGGTCAAGTTTCCCGCTCTAATCAATTGACTCCACCGGGTTTTGGTTCAAATCAAAATGCTAACAACAACTATCGCAACAATCAAGTTGGTTTCAAAAACAATTTCAACAAGGGAAACTATGGTAATCAAGGGGCTAATAATCAAGTTTCAAACAAGAATCAAAATGATTTTCAAAAAAACAACAAAGGTTTGCAAACATTGAAAGATCTTCCAAATGAATTTGTTGAATACGCTAATGGGAATGATGCTAGGTTTGACAATATTCAAAGAGAAATCATTAGCCTAAGATCCGAGTTTAAGAACGACTTGAAGAAAGAGTTGAAAAATGAGTTAGCTAATGAACTTAAGATCCACACCAACAAAATGGAAGGAAATGTCACTAGGTTACAACAAAACCAACAAAAAATGGAACAAGGGCAACATGAGATTAAACAAGAGATGATTAAGGCCGAGAAAAGGCAAACCGAGGCCGTATTGAGGCAATCCATGTTTGAAGATAAAATCTCATCTATGTTTGAGGCAATAATGTGTAAACCGTCTTTGAGTAGTCTTCCTAGCAACACCGTATCCAACCCTAAGGTTGAGATGAAAGTGATTACCACACGTAGTGGTAAGACACTTAAGGAACCGACTCCTCAACCAATTGCTCTTACGGAAGAAGCAATTGAGGAAGAACCCGAGGTGGTGGTCCAAAAGGAGCATGTCCCAATCCCACGAAGTACCGCTCATGCCACACCTACGGTTGACCCATTACCAACATTGGAACCCGAGATTCCAAAGGCTATGCCTACTATGCCTCAACCCACACCACCTTTGCCAAATCCATCGAGACTTAGGAAGGAGAAACGTCAAGAGCGCGACAATTATCAATTTGAGCTTTTTATGAAAATGTTTCGTGATTTGCACTTTAATGTGAGTTTCGCCGATGCTTTGGTCATGATGCCTCGATTTGCCGCTAACTTTAGGAGTATGTTGAACAACAAGGAGAAATTGCACCAATTTTCTAGTTGTTCGTCGGTTTATCTTAATCGCATACCTCAAAAAGTCGGTGATCCCGGTAAATTTTTGATCCCTTGTGCAACTCAAGATATGGAGGAATGCTATGCCTTGGCCGATCTTGGTGCTAGCATTAACTTGATGCCACTTGCAATCTTCAAGTCGCTCAACCTTCCTAATCTTACTCCTTCACTAATGTCTATCGAGTTGGCCGACCATTCCACGATTCCCGCATGTGGTTTGGCGGAAGACGTTTTTGTGAAAGTGGGGAAGTTCTACTATCCCGTAGACTTTATCGTTGTTGATATCCCCACGGATCCTCAAGTTCCTCTCATTTTAGGTTGTTCGTTTTTAGATACGTCTATGGCTTTGATCGATGTTCATGCTAGAAAGATCACCTTAAGTTTCAACGACGAGGAACTTGTTATAAACGCAACTCAAAACTCTCAAATTTCTCATGTTTATTCCGTTGCAACCATAAACCTCGTTGATATGATCTACATGGTTTGCGAGGAATTTTCACAAGAAGTTCTAGGTTTTGGTGATGAAGAAACTAGTGGCAATCCCACTATGTTAGATCTAATTCTTGATAATTCGACACCAACCTTCACTCCATTTGAAGGTGGTGGTTTTACGCTGGAAGAATTCGATGTTCCACGTACTTGTGACGAAGACCTCGACAACGATGAGGACTTCTCGATTATCAAGGATTTTCTTAACGATTTCCCATTTCCTCCACCCGAGGAGGTTATGAGTATCGAGCCCAAATCTTCACTTGAGGAACCACCTATCCTCGAGTTGAAAGATTTACCTCCTCACCTCGAATATGTCTATTTGGAGGAGGGCGACAAGTTGCCGGTTATTATTGCGAAGGAACTTTCGAATGATGAAAAAACCGCACTTGTCGATGTTCTAAAGGATCACAAAGGGGCAATTGCGTGGAAGTTATCCGATACTAAGGGGATCGATCCCAAGTTTTGTACCCACAAAATCTTAATGGAGGAGGATTACAAGCCCGCAATCTAAAGTCAAAGGAGGGTGAACCCCAAAATTCACGACGTCATCAAAAAGGAGGTCCTTAAACTCCTTGACGCGGGAATGATTTACCCTATTTCCGATAGCCCTTGGGTGAGTCCTATTCATTGTGTCCCTAAAAAGGGAGGGATGACCGTTGTGCCAAACGATGCCAACGAGTTAACTCCCACTAGACTCGTGACCAGATGGAGAGTGTGCATTGACTATCGAAAGTTGAATGAAGCCACTCGAAAAGACCATTTTCCCTTGCCCTTCATGGACCAAATGTTGGAGCGTCTTGCGGGGAACGATTTCTATTGCTTTTTAGATGGTTTTTCCGCTTACTTCCAAATTCCCATCGATCCTCGTGATCAAGAAAAAACTACGTTTACGTGTCCATATGGAACGTTTGCCTATCGTAGAATGCCATTCGGACTTTGCAATGCACCGGGAACCTTTCAAAGGTGCATGATGGCTATTTTTCATGACATGATCGAGAAGACGATGGAAGTCTTCATGGATGACTTTTCCGTGTTTGGTAATTCGTTCACTTCGTGTTTGTTGAATCTTGAGAGAATGTTGAAACGTTGTGAGGAAACCAACCTTGTGCTCAATTGGGAAAAGTGTCATTTTATGGTTAAGAGTGGAATCGTCTTAGGGCACAAGGTCTCGAAAGCGGGAATTGAGGTAGATCAAGCTAAGGTAGACGTCATCGCCAAATTACCTCATCCCAAAACCGTTAAGGGAGTTAGGAGTTTCCTAGGCCACGCGGGCTTTTATCGTCGATTCATCAAGGATTTCTCAAAGATCTCTCGACCCATTACACATCTTCTTGAAAAAGAGACACGTTTTGTCTTTGACGAAGATTATGTACGAGCCTTCGAAATCCTTAAGAGCAAACTTACCAAAGCTCCCATTCTTGTTGCTCCCAATTGGAACCTCCCCTTTGAGCTTATGTGTGATGCTAGTGATTACGCTATTAGGGCCGTTTTGGGGCAACGTCATGATAAGCACTTCTTGCCTATTCACTATGCTAGCAAGACGATGACCGAGGCTCAACTAAAATACACTACAACGGAGAAGGAGTTCCTTGTCGTGGTGTATGCATTTGAGAAGTTCCGACCTTATCTCGTCTTAGCTAAATGCATAGTGTATACGGATCATTCGGCTATTAAGTATCTCATGGCAAAGCAAGATGCTAAGACTAGATTACTTCGTTGGATTCTCCTCCTTCAAGAATTTGATCACAAAATCGTTGACAAAAAAGGATCTGAGAATCTAGCGGCCGATCATCTTTCTCGTTTGGAAGATCCTCACCAAAGTGTTTACGAGCCCAAGGAAATCACCGAAACATTTCCGCTCGAGACACTTGGTGTAGTGAATTCTAAGCTTGATTCTTCCACCCCATGGTTTGCGGACTTTGCAAATTACCATGCGGGTAACTTCATCATCAAGGGTATGACGACTCAAGAAAAACGAAAATTCTTTCGTGACGTCAAGTTCTACTTTTGGAACGACCCTTACTTGTTTCGAACTTGTGCGGATCAAATCATCTGACGTTGTGTATTTGGCACCGAAGTTTCTAACATCCTTAGAGCTTGCGCTGAGGGACCCACGGGTGGTCACCACGGTGCTAATCTCACGGCTAAGAAGGTGTTTGATGCCGGCTTCTTTTGGCCTACTATTTACCAAGATGCACAAGATCTTGTGAAGTCGTGTGATTCATGCCAACGACAAGGAAAAGCCTCACAAAAAGATGAAATGCCACAAAATATCATCCAAGTATGTGAGATCTTTGACGTTTGGGGTATAGACTTTATGGGGCCGTTCCCATCATCTCGTGGTAATAAGTACATTCTCGTTGCGGTTGACTACCTATCTAAGTGGGTGGAGGCCAAAGCCTTGCCCACCAATGATGCTCGTGTGGTAGTCAAGTTTTTGAAAAGCTTGTTTTCTCGGTTTGGAACCCCTCGTGCGATCATAAGCGATCGTGGAACCCATTTTTGTAACGACCAATTCGAAAGGGTCCTAAGGAAATATGGGGTTACACATCGGCTTTCTACGGCTTATCACCCACAAACGAGTGGGCAAGTCGAGGTTTCAAACCGAGCGTTGAAGAGGATCTTGGAGAGATCCGTTGGGGAAAACCGACAATTATGGTCGGATAAGTTGGACGATGCTTTATGGGCCTTTAGGACCGCTCATAAGACACCCATTGGGTGCACTCCCTATAAGCTTGTGTATGGAAAGAATTGTCATTTGCCTATCGAGTTAGAACACAAGGCTTATTGGGCCCTAAAGCATTGTAATGATGATATGGAGACCGCGGGAAAACACCAGAAAATGCAATTAAATGAATTGGATAAATTGAGGGACATTGCTTATGAAAATTCATTGATTTATAAGGAAAAAACTAAAAAGTTGCATGATTCTAAAATTAAAAACCGGGTTTTTAACATTGGGAATCAAGTTTTGCTTTTTAATTCTCGCTTGAAAATTTTTTCCGATAAGTTGAAATCCCGTTGGTCCGGTCCATTCACGGTGACTCAAGTATTTCCATATGGGACCATCGAGCTAGCTCAAAATGATGGCCCCAATTTCAAGGTGAATGGACATAGGTTGAAGCACTACTTTGGCGGGGAAGTTCCATCCTTGAACTACCTCGACCAAGTCACCCATCCCCAATGATAATTAGTATTGAGGGGATCGAGTCGAGCTCATGACTCGGTAATCAAAAATGAGGTGCCTCGTGGGGGAGTCCCATGCTTATCCTATGTACATATTATCGCTTTCTAATGTAGTTAACGTGTGGGGATTTGTGCCCTTCCAACCTTTGTTCCGTGGTTGTTTGTGAATTGTGGACTTTAGATGATCATGATCTTCACGATTGGAGCCTCTCGTGTTCGTTCTATGGGAGCACTTGATCGTTTGCTTTGAAGACTTTCTCAATATCCATGATATATCCTTTTGATGTTCTAACCTTAGGTTTTTAGCACACTTCATAAACGGCTATTAATTTATTGGTTACACCCTTTCCATGCTAGATTAGGCATTCGACTACGTCTCTAGTATGAGGTGTTTTCACCCCTAGACTCGAAACATTGAGGACAATGTTTAACTTTAGTATGGGGGGTGAATAGATACTTGCCTTGCCAAACCTTCACGCTTTCCAAAGTTTATCTTTTTGGTGCAAAATAAGGCTAAAAATGGCTAAATTTTAAAAATTTTCTCATGTTTTATAAGTGTTTGAAGACACGAATGTAGGTTTTCCGATGGCGAGAATAAGAGTAATTTTTGACTCGACCGTGCGTGTTGAGCACTTAGCTTTGATTCCTTAACTACACATTAGGCGAAGTCTCTTAAATGAGGACGAGAAATGATAGGGTTAATTATAAGTTACTATGCTAAACGTAGAGTACTCGTATTCTTTCAAAAACTCATGTGTTCTCGTTGTTTGCTTATTCTCCCTTCGCATGTAAATATTTTTTGCTTAATAAATAGTGACTTAGCGGTTTAGTTGGGATTGTTGGGTTTCTAGTCTTTTCTAGTAGCTTCCGTGTAATTAAATTGGGAAGACATTAGGGTATCGCCAGCGTCACGGTTTTGAAGTATTGGCACCCGAATAATCAAAAGCTTCACCCAATAATAAGATTTCAAGTGCTCACCTAAATCAAGCAAACAATTTAAAGCCCCACAAGGCCGAAAAATCTATGCAAAATTGAAAGTGAATCAAGCCTTAATCTTCGAAGCTTTAAAGATCCAAAATTCGCCTTAGCGTGAGGATATACGTCTTTGGCTAATAAAACTACCGATGAGGTGGATAATAAAAGGCAAGGCAAGACCGAAGTCATAATAAAAGCTTCATGGCGAAGTTGAATAAAAGATGGAGGTAAACCAAAGATAATAAGGCCCTTCCGTTAGGGGGCGTATAAAAGTCTTGGTAATAAGTCTCATGTTCAAAACCGTTATAAAACCGTGTTTATCGATTCTTCTTGTCAATGACATCGTTGTCTATTGGGAGGGGTTATTGATTTGATGGTCTTGGTTACACCGTTAGGACTCTATTTTTAGACCTAAATCTCTATTATCGCATAAGTCAAACAATGTATCATCGTGAAACATTCAAGACAATATAAAATACAAGAGATACAACTTAGGAATAATGGGAGGATAAGTACGTGATTAGGGCATATGAGTAGTGTTAGCATTACTAACTTATAATGACAATGATCTCGTTGCACGCTTGGCATGGAATTGGGGTGAAAATCGAGGACGATGAAATTATTTCTAACGAAGCATTCACGTGTTCTTATTCTATGAACCTAAACGTCCCTTTTTGCGATGAAAATCATACATTATGTCTAAAACGCAAGTAGTAGTAGCAATAGTAGTAGTGTAGCTAGTTTATCGTTCAATAAAGTGAATAAAAATGAATTTTGGAGATGCTACGATACTTTATTCTAGCATTGCGTGAGGGCACGGCAATGGTTTAGTATGGGGGAGTGATGAGACTGCTTTTATACATAGTCTCATCGTCCAAATAGGGCTTAAAATGCATTAAATATCATCAAAATACCCATATATATGCTTGTGTTTGTTGCTTGTGTATTTTAGGTACGAATATTGAGAAAATGACAAAAGATCACAAGAATCAGGCAAAAACAAACACGGGAAACGAAGCCGCACAATGAACCAAGCCCTAATGAAGACTTTCCCAAGATAAACCCTTGAAGATTTGAAGAATTATGAAGAAGGGTCCTCCAATATGGAAGAATTGACACTTTATACCCTTGTATCTTCATAATTACAAGATTGGTCCCTAAAGTTTGTCAAAATTACAAAAAAGGCCCTCTACTTTGAAGAATTGGCAAGTTTAGCCCCTCAACAAGCTAAATTGTCAACCATTATCCTCCACAAAGTCAAATACATCATGAAGTCCTTCAAAGTACAAGAAATTACAAGTTTGCTCCTTTGAAAATCCCAAAATTACATAAAGGACCCCTAACTTTCAACATTTGGAAAAAATGGTCCCTCATCAAACATGACTTGGCAAATTCAGTCCTCCAAAAAATCAATTATACAAGTCAAGACCATTATCCATCAAGAAATTGCCAAAATAGTCCCTCAAAAATCACAAAATGGCAAGAATTACCCCTGAATTTACTTCACAAACGTTTTTGGGGCAAAAGTGTAAAGTTGCAAAAGTTGACAAAGAAGAGTTTGGGCGTTGATAGAGTTTGAAATGCAAATGACAACTTGTGCAAAGATGGAGGTTTAATGCTGGCCAGACAAGAATCTAACCTAGACCAACCAACACCTCCCACGTGTCCTACTATCTCCTTTTAACCAATCACAACTCACCCTTCTTCCACATCAGATCCCACTCACTTATATTTATTAACTAATCCTAACAGATTAGTTTAAACACGCGCCAAACATGTATTTAAACCCAAAACAAGATCAAAAACCTGTTCTTGGTGTTCTTAACACAAATTGGGTATTTGTGATTAAGCCAAAATTAAGCCACCATTTTGTCCAGAATCATGATTAAGGGTTTGCTAATCACATCCCAACCTTAAACGTTGACACCTCATCACCCCATTTGTCTCCTTGTGACTCCCCTGCTCCACACTCATGCATACTGCCAAAAAGATGGCAGCAATCCAACGTTGGAGAATTATGCTTACTTTCTAAGCTTCATACAAACCACTGGATGCACTCACACATGCCAGCTGCCACTAAACAACAAGAAAAGTCACATGATTCTTCAAGCTATTCAAACTACACAAGGGCAATTTTGGAAGTTCAAGCATTAGGGTTTAGCACTTTTATCTGTTCTTAGTTCACTTGTAAGGCTATATATAAAGGCATAAGGTCTCACTTGTACGTTTTGCTTTTGGTTTTTCCTTGTTCATGCACTTATAAATCCTATTTTCAGATTTATGAAATTGTGTTAAGTGTGTTGAAGAAAGACCAAGTGTCATCTTATTATTGCTTGTTTATGTTCTTTGTTTACTGAATTTGAATCAAAAACCTGTTTTCAAAAGAAGAGTGTGCAAAAGTTTGCACATTTTCTTCATTTTCTTGATATTTTGCTAAGTTCTTGGTCTATCTTGGAATTCTTGGGTTATAGGGCTGATCATAGCATCCTAATTGTGTTGATTAAGGTGTGGTGAGGCTTATAACTTGGGGATAATCAAGTGTGGAGGACAAGAGTTGCATCAATCAAGGATTTTTCATATTTCTGATTTTATACTTGTGCTTCTAACCTTGTTGATTCTTAGCAGGCTTTATTGTGGAAGCTTGTGTTTGTTCTTGCTAGCACATAAGCTCAAAATCCGTGGGTGTGGATGTACATCCATGAGGTACACACCCTTAATCCCAAAATCTGAAAATATTTTGGATCTTTGTGATATTTGAGTGTTGCCTATGTTCTTGTGTTTTTTGTGGCTTAATCTTGCTTGAATCTGTTGTTCTAATCTGTTATTGTGTTAATTGGTGCTTGGGTGGTCTTAAATCTCACTTTTTCTTGTTTAAATTTGGATTTGAAAAGATAAAGGGGTGTTTGGGTCTACCTGTTTGTGATTGAATCTTGGTATTGTGTTGTTAGAAGTTGGTATTTGTGCTTGGTATCTGTTATACACTTGTTTGAGAGTGTTTTGTTGCAAGTTTTTGGAACCAAACCTTAAAATCAAACAATCTGCTATATCTTTGTGAGTTTGACTGATTTTGACCTAAGAATTTGGGAAAACCAAGAGTTTATGCATGCTTAGGGCTAAAAGCTGTTAAAACATCATTATTGTAACTTGTTTGTGAGATTTGAGGTGTTGAATCTGGCTTGTGTGTCAAATACATCAGCAAAGTGAAAAATTGCATGTTCTTGTGTTCATCAGTAACTTAAGGTGCTTGAATCTTGCTTAATTCTTTGAATCATTGCATGAAACCTGTTTAGACTTGCTTATTTGAGTTTAATATAGCTTGTGTATGCATTTGGTTGAATTTGGCTGGCTGAATTGTGCTAAAATTGCTTATTGAACCTGTTCTGCTTAATTGTTCATGTCTGTGCAATATCTGGGACTTTATTGATTAATCTGTGCAAATTGGGTGATTGTGTTTGTGAATTTTTTATTGTTATTGACTCCTTATGATCCAAAGATCATTTGGGTGCCTTTGTGTAATCTGAATCCCAAAAAAGTTCACTAAAGACAAAAAAAAGTCTATAAGTCAAGCAGTGGGAAAAGTTCCCACTGCTCAACACCCAAAACTAGCCCCTGGTAGTGTAAACTTGTACTCAGCTTATCAATAGGCTATTTTAGCTTATCCAGACTTGCAACAACTTATTTTTTGTGATAGATCTTCATTATTTGACCCATTTGAGTAGACTGGAGCTTATTGGACTTTGACTTTGACTTTTTACTAGAAAACCAACTTATTTTACTTTTACATAAGTGCTTATTTGCTTTTTCCAGCTTATTGAGTCAGCTTATTTGAAAACTCTTTGTTGATTTTGCTTAATTAAGTCATTTAAAAGCTATAGAAACTTGAATCAGCACTTGGGGTGGCCTAGAACTCAAAAACGACTATTTTGTCGTTTTCTGTAGATTGCTTATTGCATTTTCAGGCTTATTCCTTGGGCTTATTTCAAATTTCTTTTTGCAGAAGTCTTATTTAGGACAAAAGAAGCTTGTGTGTTTAATTTTAGCTTATGGCATTGGCTTATTGCTTAACGGGCCAAAAAGCCCATTAAGAATAAGTTGTTTGGTATAAGCTAGCTTATTTCACACTTTCAGCTTTTGGGCCTTTGGAAAAAGTTGTTTAAAATCAAATTTTGAGTCAACTAGTGCTTTTGGGGCTTATTTTGAACACTTTGTTATATTGGGCCCAAATTTGGCCCAATAGTGGACTGTTTTGGTTTTAGCCCATTTTCTAGGCCCATTAAGGGTATTTAGGTAATTTCACTTTCATTTCTGAGTTATTTAGGTTAAATTAAGCTAGTTTGCAAGTTTTTAGAATTTTTTATGATTTTTGGATTTTTAATATTATTTTATTGTTAAAAATTAAAAGTCTGATTTCCTAAGTTTTTATATTTTTCCTAGATTGTAGACACTTAATTAGGAATTTTGCAACTTTCCAAATATTTTTAGAGTCTTTTAATTATTTTCTAGAATTAATTTAAGTTTTAATTGATTTTAGTAGTTTTTAATTGTTTAAAAATAGTTTTTAATGATTTTAAAATTTTGAAAAATACTTTTTAGCTTAATTAGAGTATTTTGAGGTTTAAAAACTTTAAGATCTTGTTTGGAACTTTTTAGTAATTAATTTTGATTTTTAGGGCTTTAATTAGCATTAAAAAGTCATTATCTAATTAATTAAAAGGTTTTGGCAAGTTTGGATTTTTTGTAAACTCTTAGAATATTATTGTGGATTTTTGGTAATTTTAGGAATTTTTAGGGTAAAATTTTAATTTTAGCACTTTTTACGGTTTTACGTGTACACCTTTTTCGACTTAGTTTAATCCGTCTTCGTAACCGTCATTCTCTTCTAATCTCATTTCTATTTTTCTTTCTCAAAAAAATATAATCACAAAGTAGTCCAAATCATTACACACATAACACACTAGCCTCCTTGAGAACGAACTCATTTTAAGGTCATTTACACACGGTTTTCCTAAATCGTCGTGCTTACCCTATTTTGGTACTCTTTTCCTAAAGGGTATACAAAAACTCAACTATCATTTTGGTGCTTAAAATACATTAAATATCAGAGTTTCTCTTTGTATTTTCAGGAACCACCAAAAGAATCCATAACACCCAAGGTTTGACTGTTGTAGTCTCCTTGGGTGTTGGTCTGTTGTAGACCTCTTGACCAAGCTCCCTCATAAGCAATTTCAGAAGCTCACTTTTACCTAGAAAATTCATCAAGGAGCTGGTGGCATCCAGTTTAATGCTCATTCTAAAAATTTTGGGTTTAAGTAAGTGTGAACTCCCTCCCTTTTGATTTACTAGTAGGATTTGGTGCTTGTCTAAAGATTTGCTTAAGTTGATTGTTTTTTGGTTGTTAGTAAAGTATTTTATGTATGCTAGATTAGGAGTATTTGAATTTAAGTGAGTATATTAAAATTTCCTTTGTTATTTTCTTGTTAATCTGCCATACAGGAGTGTTTGGTATAAGGACTTTAATTGATTTTGGTAACAAAGATTAGGATAATTTCAGCTCAAACATTCTTATTTGGTTAGTATTAGGTCATTTGATATCTAGTTTTTAGTTTGGTAGATTTTGAAACAAAGTTTGCATGATAAAGCTTGAGTAAAAACAGTCAATACAACCAGTAGGCTTAAAATAGGGTGTTTTAGTGATTTTGAGTTTTGTAATCTTGCAAAATGTTAGTTTAACTAGTAATCTAGGGTTTAGAACTTCATTAGTTAAGGTTTGGCAGTTTATTGATCAAGATTTGGCAAGTTGAAACTCATCAAATAGCCAAGTATACCAGTTACGGTTCACCATACCCCTATTTTCTCATCAGTGACTAAATTTGGTGCTTGTATGTGTGATTTTTGTGTTTGAGTAGTGTGTTTTATTGTTTAGACTGACTCCCTACACTCCACTGAGTGTAGGGGTGCCATTGTTGCCAACTAAAACTAAGAATCAAGCTTGAAATCAAGCCAAATATCACCAGACACGTTTTTTAGTTAAAGCAGTGGGAAAAACCTTCCCACTGCTAGTGTTCTTGTTCCCCCTGCTAAGCAAAAAGACAAAATATGTCCATGTGTCACTTTCAGTTTTTAATTTTTTGTCTTTAGTGACCATTTTTAGGTCTTTTTCAGTGATTTCAATTTTCTTATTTTTGTTATTTAATTTTAGAATTTTTCATAAAGTTTATTTTCATATTACTGTTCATTTACTATTTTTTAGAATTAATTCCATTTTAATTAGTTTTAATTATTTCTGTTTTTGTCTTTTAGTGCAAAATCTTTATATTTTTCAGTTTTAAAAATTTTCCTAGTTTAAGAAAATTATTTTAAGATTTTTAGTTTAAAAAAGTTTTACTGTCCATCTTTTTATCTATTTTTAGATTTAATCTTAGATTAAATAGTTTTAAATTAAATTTGTTTTGTCTTTTAGTGTAAAAAACTTCTTTTTAAAACTTTCTCATTTTTACACTATTCAGTAATATAATTTAGGATTTTTCAAATAGTCAAATTAATTTTAGCATTATTTTATTATTTTTAATCATTATTTTGGTTTAAAAATTGTTTTTAGCATTTTAAAAATAGAGAAATAGTGTTTAAAATTTAGGAAAAATACTTTTTAGTCTTTAAATAATTTAAGTGAGTTTTTAGTTCAATAAAATAATACTTTGGGCTTTTTTTTAATTATATTTCATTTTAGGGCTTTAATTAGCATTTAAAATTGAACATTTAATTAATAAAAGGTTTTAAAATATATTTATTGAATTTTTATTCTTGTTTATATTATTTTAGACTTAGTTTTCATTTTTAATTAATTTTTAGGTTTAATTTTTAATTTTGTCACGTTTTACGTATTTACGTTCGCGTTTTACGTCACTCGTCGTAGTTTAATCATAGTCGTAGCTCGTCTTTATTTTTCTCTCTTAAAACCAAAAACGTCACTAATCCAAACACTTGATTTTATATAATTGGCACTTAATCACACACCTCCTTCGAGAACGAACTCGCACTTATTCGACTTGTCGTTTTTCCTAAATCGTCGAGTTTAATACTTGCCCATTATACGCTCCTTTTCCTAAAAGACGTGTTTTTACAACTATCATTTTTGGCACCGTTGTCGGGGAGGTGTGTTAGCCATTATTATTATCATGTTTGTGTGAGTAGTACGTTTTTGCTTTTCAAATTTTGGAAAGCGTAAATAACGTACATACTCATTTTTGTTATTTTTCCTTATTATATTATAGTATCCAAATAAAACGTGTTTAATTTTCCTAAATTAAACACAAACCAATCATTTTACTATATTGTAGATATCCCATTATCGTTTTCGTTTTTCTTTGTGAATATTATTAATATATTGTACTTACGTAGAACAATAAATATACAAGTACTCCAAAAGCGTGAAAAGCAACCTTAATTGAGATCTCATCACTCAATTATTGTATTCGAATCTAAAGCAAAAGTTTAAAGGCAAAATAGGTAAATACTTTCGTGAGGCTTAATTTCAATTAACACAAACTATAAGGTGGGTATAAGGCGGTTGTATTTCACGACCTAAGGGAAAAAGGCTCTTAAGTGCTTAGCGTCGCCTCGTTTCCCCCACTTGCTTGTGCGTGTTTTGAGAAAGAGGGCTAATCGAGGGTTTGTCGTCCAAGTATTATCTACGTATCATATATATTTGCTTGTTTTCAAGATTAAACCCTCTTGAACGTTTCGGTGTTCCATCAACGTTCTAAAGTCATCGAAGACGTTCACTCCACGTGATCGTTTTCATTCCTTAAAGCTCCTTTAATCGAGAAATCGATTCGAGGAGAGATTTGTAGATTTGAGTCTACGTAATACAACAAAAATCCAAAAAAAATTAAAAACAATCAAAAACCAAAAAAATTGAAAAATCGTAAAACCCCAAAAAGAATCTTCTTTGCTACCCCCCATTCTACACATAGTGCATGCGCACTCGATCGAAGGATTATTCTAATTCTAGCGACGCTTCGAATCGACGCAATCGTAATCGAAGGAATCGACGACGTAGTAGAGATTTAGAAACCGACGTTCCTAATATCGTTGTTGAAGAAACCTTAGACGAGATGGCCGACAATCGTTCGATGATGGAATTGCTCCAAGCGCCCACCGAGGGTTATGGAGACGCGATCGTAATTCCCGCTATCAAAACGGAGAATTTTGAGATTAAGAGCGGAATGATTTCGTTGATACAAGCTACGAAGTTTCGAGGTCGTGAGGCCGATAATCCTCACGACCCTATTCGGAATTTTGATTGTCTTTTAGCCACGAGCAAGTTTAAGAATGTCGACACCGATGTCGTCAAGCTTATGCTTTTTCCGTACTCGCTCGATGGTGCCGCCAAGGATTGGTACGAGAAAGAGCCACCTAATTCGATAATTACGTGGAAGGATCTCGTTTCCAAATTCGTTAATCATTTTCTCCCACCGTCTAAGACGACGTTTTTCAAAAACGAAATTACGAGATTTGAGCAAAAACCGAATGAATCTTTTAGAGACGCGTGGGATCGTTTTAAGGAATTGATTAGGCAATGTCCTAGCCATGGTTTTTCCGAGTTGCACCAAATCGATACGTTTTACAACGGTCTTAGTTTTCAAGAACAAGATTCGTTGAATTCCGCCGCCGGTGGCAACTTTTTTTGTAAGGCTCCAAAAGATGCATTATTGATTATCGAGAATCTATCCAAGGTTTACCAACTCCGCAACGCACCGAGTATTTCCAATGTCGCCAATGTTAGTAGTTCTAATCGCGACATTGAGAGGGTTGATGCGCAAGTCGACAAGCTAACGAATGTGTTTACGTCTTTTCTCGTCGAAATGCAAAAGAAAGACGCTCCCGCTACGGTGAAAGCGGTTGAGACTTCGTGTACGTTTTGTGGTGGACCGCGTAATTATTACGAGTGTGCGGCTACGGATGGCCAAACGTCGAATGTGAGTGCGTTAAACAACAATTTTTCTAATCAAAATCAAAATAACCTCGGTCCATCGCAACAAGGCAATTATAACCAAGGCAACAATTTTAATCAAAACCGAAACAATATTCAAGGAAATAATCAACAAGGAAATTTTTCAAATCAAAATCAAGGTTATAATCAAGGTCGGAATTTGAATTGGCAAAATCGAGACAATAATCAAAACTCGAATTTTCAAACAACAACAATCAAGGAAACAATTTTTCAAGTGGGAATCAAAACAATTTTCAAAGAAGTAATCAAAACCAAGGGAACTTTAATTCAAATCAAATAGTTCGTCAGACGATTTTCAAAATTACATGAAAACAAATGAGGCTAATATGAGACGATTAGAGGGAGAAATTGGTACTTTAAAAAACGATTTTTCTAATACTTTGAAACTTCAAAACACGAAGATTGAGCAAGGACAAATTGATATTAAAAAGATGTTTTCGGCTATTATGAACAAAGCCTCGGGTGCTTCATCGAGTTTGTTACCTAGTGACACCGTTGAAAATCCGAAGGAGCAATGTAAAGCCGCCTCGTCTCGTGAGAAAAGTCGTGTGATTACCCCTTACCTTGATGGATTTAGAGTTGTTCCTTCTTCTCAACCCTCAACTTCTAAGACGCCTTCATGTTCTAAAGTCGAGGGGATGAACGTGGTGACCAAGGAAAAGAGTGCACACCCTCGTGTACCTCAAATTCCATCCACGGTTCAAAAAGAGAGCTTTATCGACCTCACCAAAGTAACCCTTGAAGAAACTTGTGCTTCGATCCTTCTTAAAAAACCCAAAAGGCATATGCCAAGAAAGGAAGAGGATCCGGGCCAATTTCTATTACCTTGTGATTTTTCCGAGATTGAGGGATGTTTAGCCCTTGCCGATTTAGGTGCTAGCATCAATCTAATGCCTCATTCTCTTTGTAAATTGATGAGATTGCCTTCACTTACCCCCACGAACATGACAGTCGAGCTTGCAAATTGTACACCACTTATACCAATTGGAATAGCTGAGGATGTCTATGTCAAAGTTGGAAAGTTTGTTTTTCCCGCGTATTTCGTTATATCCGATTACGAGTGTGACCCTAAATGTCCCATTATTTTATGCCGACCATTTTTATCAACGGCTCGAACCGTAATCGACGTTCACGAGGGGAGACTTACTATGAGATATGGGGAGGATAAAATGGACTTTTTCACGAGTAAATCCCAAGTGTTTAATGATCATGAAAAACTGAGGTTTCAAAACCTAATGTTTCAAATTCTAATGATTTCAAAATGTTTACTTTAGCGGAAACTATGAGGCTTAATGCATGTTTTAAAAGAATTAAGAAAAACGGTTTTAAAGATGATGATTATAACGATAAAGAATACGTGTACCTAATTCAAAAGGGTATGTGTAAATTTATGAATGAAAAATCACTTTGGGATGTATTCGATGAAAAAAGTGACACACTAATTCCGAAGGGCGACGTTAGTGCCATCACGACAATGACCAAAATGGACTCGTCTTCACCACCTTCGAAGGACCACGTCTTTGAGGCTTCAACTTCTAACTCCATCGAAGTGCCTCCTTTTCCTAGCCCAACACCCGTTGAGGCTAAAGGTTTCATCAACATCGATCCTCTCGTCATAGAAAATTCACCTAAGCATAGTCATTCGACTTGTAAGACCATGGTTGTGAGTTCTCACATCGACTCTTTCTTTGACGATGACGATGGCGATTTTGCCGAGATTGATCACGTACTTCAAAATCCACATGCCATTTTTGAGGATTCTTCGAGAAATACCTCTTCTCATGTGAAGTACGATGATTACGAGTTTGATCCCGAGATTGAGGAAATCATTGAACGAGAGCTATCTCTTTTGCCTCCACTTTCACCTACAAGTGAGGTCGATCTTTCCAAAATCGAGGATGAACTAAATGAGTTGGAACGTCTTATTTTCGTTGGCGAACCAACTCATGTGACCAACAAAAATCAAATTCTCGAGGAGTTACCTAATCAACACTCCTCAAATGAGAATTACGTTTACCACATTCGTAAGAATTTAACTTATCAATAGTCCCCACAAATGAATGATGGTTTCGTGCTTGATTGTGATCTTTTCGAGAGAGTTTCTAAGATACTCAAGGAGGGGAATGACAAACCTTGGTTTGACAAGCCTATCTTTGATGAGGAAATCGATGAGATCGACATTCATGAGGATGACGAGTATGTAGACCCCGAGGGGGCGGTGTTCTTTATTGATCGACGTTTTGAGAACTTATATAATCCACCACCCCCTCCCACCAATGACTTAAATGTGAGGATTTTTAGCGTGACTAATTTTGAATTTAAAACGCCAAATATTTTCGACATAATTCAATCGGGTTTTCATAAAGAGTTTTTAAACGATGAAAAAGGAAAAGATTTTAAAAATGTTTTAGAAGATTTTTCTACAAGTTTAACTCCGTTATCACCACGTGTTTTGAGTGCTACCACCTCGTCTACTCCTTTTGACGATGGTGTGTGTGGATCTAGTGTGGGGGAAGCCCCTTATGTTCCTTCACGTTTCTCCACCGAGGACGAGATTTACGATCCCAGAATTGCTTGTAAAGGGAAATCTCGGTCTTCCACCGATGTAATAAATGGAAAACTTATCTATTTGCTTGGTGTGAGTCTACCTCGAGTAGCTCATTATGTTGACTTACCCATTGTCCCACCTTTGTACTTCTCATCTCTTTTCTTTAACACCTTTGGGGTTGTTTTGGCTTCGGTTGAAGTGGCGTTGTTTCGTCTTTCATCCGAAAATAAGGACGCTATCTTTGACCCCGGTATATGTTTATCGGTTTTTTAAAGTACTCCATGTACTTTTGGGCATTGTTTATCATGTAAGCCCCACCAAAAATGATCATACCAAGATTGTCCCTAAATGATCACATTTATAGGGATTCGAGTCGAGCTTTTGACTCGGTTATCAAAAACAAGGTGCCTCGTGGGGGATTCTCATGCTTATCCTTGTAAATATTATTGCTTTCTAATAGTGTAACGAGGGGACTTGTGGTCTTCCAACCTTTGTTCCGTGGTTGTTTGTGATTGTGATTCATTATGTTCATCGTCATCATTGAAGCCTCTCGTGTTCGCTTTACGGATCACTCGAGCTTTGATCGTTGCCTTTGGAGATTCCGATAACCGATGATATCCTTTTATGTTCTAACGTTTATCTTATTATCATAATTCATAAACGGCTTTTAGGTTATTCATTTTACCCTTTCCATGCTCGAGATTAAGCATTCGACTTCGTCTCTAGTATGGGGGTGTTTCACCCCTAGACTCGAAACATTGAGGACAATGTTTAGTTTTAGTATGGGGGTGAGTAGATACTTCACCTTGCTCATGTCACCATGCAATCCAATTTTCATCTTTTTGTTATCATTTTGTTGCAAAATAAGGCTAAAAATGGCCAAATTTTAAACATTTTCTTGTTTTTCATAAGTGTTTAAGACATGAATGTAGGTTTTTCGATGGCGAGAATAAGAGTAATTTTTTACTCGACCGTGCGTGTTGAGCACTTAGCTTCGATTCCTTAACTTTTTAGGCTGAGTCTCTTAAATGAGGACGAGAAATAATAGAGTTATTTACAAGTCTCGTAATTTTTCACGATCTCATGTGTAGTAATTATTAGCTTATTCTCCCCACGATTTTGTTTAAATAAATGCAATAAGTAAGGTCGTACGATTTAAAAGGTTACTTAGCTTCTAGCCCAAGATCGTTTAAAAGTTGCTCGTGTTCGAATAGAGTTCATGTCCAAGGCATAACTTATTGAAGCGGGATGCGAATATTGGCAATTTCCAAAAAGGCCCTAACAAGGCATGAGGAGCTCCATTTTGTTGCTAAAGATCCAAGATGATGTGAAGTATCATTATTCCAAAATCAATATGAAGGATCGAGACACACGACAAGAAGCAATATACTCCCCTAAAGATCATGGAGAAGTATATCCAAAAAGACCCTAACAAGGTATGAGGATAAATATATCCAAGTCCTAAAAGGAGGCGGATCGTTGTATATCACAATCCCAAATTACGATTGAAGAAAAATGATGAAGTCGTGGTCCAAAACGTCAAGTGAAGAAATTCCATATATGAAGACCATTATTTCAAGAACGTCTTCCAAGATTTGAAGATCGAAACACATGCCAAATATCGGTCCGAGAAAGGTCTCAAATCCTGAAACTAGTTATGCCAAGATATGAATTTAAGGAGATTACGAGAAGCAGTTTTAAAAGATCGTGTCCTTCGGCTAACTATCGATTAAATCATGCCACTTTATTTTCGGCCTAAATAAATTATCGAAATAAGTCAAACATGTATCCTCGTGATCATTAAGACAAAAATAAAATATAAGAGATACCAATTAGGAATAAGGGAGTTTAGGTGTGTAATTAACACTCATGAGATATGATCGTGTTGCTAACTTAAAATAACAATGATCTCGTTACACGCTTAACATGGAATCGAGTGAAAATCGAGGATGACGAACTTATCTCTATGAGGCATTCATGTTTTCTTATTCTTTGACCCTAAAAGTCACTTTATCGTGATGAAAACAATACATTATGTCTAAAACACATGTAGTAGTTTATTTAAGTTTACGTCTTCAATAAATGTCATCATAAAATGAAATTTGGAAGTGCTACGATACTTAATTCTAGCATTGCGTGAGGGCACGGCAATATTTTAGTACGGGGGAGTGATGAGACTGCAATTATGCATAGTCTCATCGTCCAAATCGGGCTTAAAACGTTTAAAATATCATTAAAATACCCCAAAATATGCTTGTGTTTGTTCATTGTGTATTTTAGGTATGGATATCGTGAAATCAACAAAAGATCACAAGAATGGAGCAAAAACGAACACGGGAAACGAAGCCGCACAAAGAACCGGACCCGAATCGTGAATTTCCTTTGAAGTCCTTGAAGTTTGAAGATTTGGCAAGATTGATCCCTCTACTTTTGAAGACTTGTCATTTTAAACCCTTTTAAAAACTCAAAATTACTTATGGGTCCCTAAAATGATGAGATTGTACATGATCAACCCTTGAAGAATGCAACTATTGCAAAAATACCCTTGGAACAAGTTTGAGAAAGTTTTGGTGGCCAATTTGCAAAACCAAAACTTTCTTATAAAAGGGAAATGAGTTTGCAAGCTGTTATGATTGAAGTAGCAAAAGTGTGAAACATTGGGGGCCAAATTGGGGAGACAACATAACTGCCATCACCTACTAACACCTTGACACGTCACTTGGACTGGTCAATCCTCCAATCACCACCCTCCTATCATCCATGTCACCATCCACCACACCCATAACTGATTATTAATCAGTTAATCCAGGTCAAATAAGTCAAAAGCCCACTCACTTTTTTTTAAACTTAATTAAAACGTGGGAAACAACTTTGTTTTCCCTAAACAAGGATTAAACACCACTGTGCTTTCACCCTCCTAACTATAAACCCTAAAATTGATTTACCCATTAAACCTTGGGGGTTTTAGCTAAATCACTCCAGAACCGTGATTCAACATATCACCATCACATTCCCAATCTCAAAATCCCCTCCATCTCACTAAATGACCCCACCCAATGGTCCCCTGTACCTCCAAACAAGAGATTGCTCAGAAAATCAACGATGGATAGGAATTTCGTGTTGCCAAAGGAATTTCCAACGAGTTAGATTCATTCAACATTGCTGGAATCACATGGGCTCTAACAAACAGCCAAATTCATCCTTGGACCAAGTGGCATATAGGCATCTTCAAACGAATATCCAAGGGCAGAAAAGAAATTGTTTAAGCATTATGGTTTGTGTTTTTCCTTTTTCTAGATTGTTCTTAGGAGTGCTATAAAAACACAAGTCAGGTTGTGACTGTGTTTCTTGTTCAAAATTTTATTCATCTCAACATTCTATGTAATCTAATGAATTATTGAATGATATAAATATTGTGTTCCATTCATTTTACTGTTTTTCAATACTTTAAATTTACCTTTTATGCAACTTTTAAATTTCGTCTTTTAATCTTTCTTAAAACCCTTAAGTTCAGTTTATCAAAGAGAGGCCATTGTTGGTCATTTTTTAGATCCACAACTTGATAAGCTTGCTTGTAGCTTAGTTGACACCTAATCTACAAGCTCAACTTATCAAGGAGTGTTACTTGTTCTACTACTTTTTACTTGCAAAATGTTTTAGTTCCCAAAATCATATTCTCAATACACGAATTCTGAAACCTAAGCTTCAAGGAAGTAAAAGTGGAATTGAGCTTTGGTGGATTTCATAATTGTGTAATAGGTTGGTTAAGTTTCAATTTTATTCTATATAAGTTTTCAAAAGTTTTTTGTCTTCAAAAGATTTGGTTTCAAAGAATCAGTTTTAAAAGGTTTGGCCTTTATGCTTGTTGTGGACACTTACTGTTCTATAAGCTACCCATAAGCTCATCTGACAAATGAGCTTATAGGTAGGCTTATAGGGCTTGGAGTTGCTCTTTGTATTTTCGGGAACCACCAAAAGAAGCCATAACACCCACGGTTTGACTGTTGTAGTCTCCTTGGGTGTTGGTCTGTTGTAGACCTCTTGACCAAGCTCCCTCATAAGCAATTTCAGAAGCTCACTTTTACCTAGCAAAGTCATCAAGGAGCTAGTGGCATCCAATTTCATGCTCATTCTGAAAAGTTTGGGTTTAAGTAAGTGTGAACCCCCTCCTTTTTTATTTACTAGTAGGATTTGGTGCTTGTGTAAAGATTTGCTTAAGTTGATTGTTTTTTGGTTGTCATTAAAGTATTTTATGTATGCTAGATTAGGATTATTTGAATTTAAGTGAGTATATTAAAATTTCCTTTGTTATTTTCTTGTTAATCTGCCATACAGGGGTGTTTGGGATAAGGACTTTAACTGATTTTGGTAACAAAGATTAGGATAATTTCAGCTCAAACATTCTTATTTGGTTAGTATTAGGTCATTTGATGTCTAGTTTTTAGTTTGGTAGATTTTGAAACAAAGTTTGCATGATAAAGCTTGAGTAAAAACAGTCAATACAACCAGTAGGCTTAAAATATGGTGTTTTAGTGATTTTGTAATCTTACAAAATGTTAGTTTTAACTAGTAATCTAGGGTTTAGAACTTCATTAGTTATGGTTTGGCAGTTTATTGATTAAGATTTGGCAAGTTGAAACTCATCAAATAGCCAAGTATACCAGTTACTGTTCACCAGACCCCTATTTTCTCATTAGTGACTGAATTTGGTGCTTGTGTGTGTGACTTTTGTGTTTGAGTAGTGTGTTTTATTGTTTAGACTGACTCCCTACACTCCACTGAGTGTAGGGGTGCCATTGTTGCCAACTAAAACCAAGAATCAAGCTTGAAATCAAGCCAAATATCACCAGACACGTTTTTTAGTTAAAGCAGTGGGAAAAATCTTCCTACTGCTAGTGTTCTTGTTCCCCCCGCTAAGCAAAAAGACAAAATATGTCCATGTGTCACTTTCAGTTTTTATTTTTTTGTCTTTAGTGACCATTTTTAGGTCTTTTTCAGTGATTTCAATTTTCTTATTTTTGTTATTTAATTTTAGAATTTTTCATAAAGTTTATTTTCATATTACTGTTCATTTACTATTTTTTAGAATTAATTCCATTTCAATTAGTTTTAATTATTTCTGTTTTTGTCTTTTAGTGCAAAATCTTTATATTTTTCATTTTTAAAATTATCCCTAGTTTAAGAAAATTATTGTAAGATTTTTAGTTTAAAAGAGTTTTACTGTTCATCTTTTTATCTATTTTTAGATTGAATCTTAGATAAATTGGTTTTAAATTAAATCTGTTTTGTCTTTTAGTGTAAAAAAACTTCTTTTTCAAACTTTCTCATTTTTCTACTATTCAGTAATATAATATAGGATTTTTCAAATAGTCAAATTAATTTTAGCATTATTTTATTATTTTTAATCATTATTTTGGTTTAAAAATTGTTTTTAGCATTTTAAAAACAGAGAAATAGTCTTTAAAATTTAGAAAAAATACTTTTTAGTCTTTAAATAATATTTGTAAGTTTTTAGTTCAATAAAATAATATTTGGGCATTTTCTTAATTATATTTAATTTTAAGGCTTTAATTAGCATTTAAAATTTAATATTTAAATAATAAAAGGTTTTAAAATATATTTATTGACTTTTTATTCTTATTTATATTATTTTAGACTTAGTTTTCATTTTTAACTAATTTTTAGGTTTGATTTTTAATTTTGTCACGTTTTACGTATTTACGTTCGCGTTTTACGTCACTCGTCGTAGTTTAATCATAGTTGTAGCTCGTCTTTTGTTTTTCTCTCTTAAAACCAAAAAGGTCACTAATCTAAACTCTTGATTTTATATAATTGGCACTTAATCACACACCTCCTTCGAGAACGAACTCGCACTTATTCGACTTGTCGGTTTTCTTAAATCGTCGAGTTTAATACTTGCCCATTATACGCTCTTTTTCCTAAGGACGTATTTTTACAACTATCAGACAACCTGCTTTTAAAGATAAATTAAAAGGTGTTTGGGATTGATTCATTTGTTTTTTAATCATTATTTTGTTTACTTTATTACAGCAGGTAACTTGTTGTATCCGGACAAACTGTTTAACTGCTATAATAGGTAAGCCAATAAGCACTTAAAACAAGGAGAGTAACATAAAGGCCAGTTCATTTGAGTGACCAAAAGCTGATGCAAAACGTAAAGTCACCATCGGGATCAAAGCTAATGTGATGATGACTATAAGGATGGAAGCGGTAATTTAGTACATGACATGTGACAAGATTCACGATAAACATGCGACAAAAGATTCATGATGGACATGGCATGCAACATTCATACCATGACAACTTGTATGGCTTGTGATAATACAATTAACGCTAACAGATGAGTTACAAGATAATCCATTCTCCAAGAAAATAATGTAAAATGGTTTCACTGTTGCAACTATTTGGCATGTGTTTTTTGAATGAAATTATCATGATTATCGTTTATAGATTTGATTGTTTATATATACTATGTTTGCTCGATGTAACAAAAACATAACTTAATGGTGTATTACAATAAAATCTTCAATAAAACTAACTAATGCCAATAAAAAAACAAATAAGAGTTGCGCGAGTCGTAATCCATCCTTCTTGTTCTCAATCATTCCTACCGTGAAACCCATAAAACTAAAGGATGGTAATTAATGAGAAAGATAAACATCAAAGTCAGTTGACCTAAAATAATATTTGTTACAAAATTAAAACTTTTATAAATTTATTGTGTGAGTAATGGTTATAAAATTATATTATTTCAGTTACTGAAAATCAAAATGATTTAATACATATTTAAAAATGAAATTTCAACTACTTTTGAGGGTTTGGCTTGTATCTCTAAAGATTTTATATATGTTTAAAAATATACATGTATACTTAAAGCTCTCATGAATGTGTTTTTTCTTTAATTAATTTATGTTTAATTAACAAATTTTTTATTATAAACAGTTTTAATTTTTATTATTTAATACTTTAAGTTATTTTTAACAATTAAATTATTATTAACAATTTTTATATAATTAAATAAGTTCAGTTTTTTTCATAGTCCTTGCATGTCGGGACTCGCATGTTTTCCCATCACATACACGTGCTTGATTTTCAGCCTGTAGCTATTTGTGGTCCGTAAGGTCGCTAAAATGCTCCCATCATTTTTGAAACTATTCTTGTAATTATCTATTTGATTGCTATAAATACATTGAAGACACATATTTCTTTTTGCGTATATGTTTACTATGAATTGCAGATTTTTTATTAGGGCATCCACAATCATGTGATTTGTCAAACGTATAATAAACCTTTTATGCGTACAATGCATTGTGACCACAGTCACATCATCACACATTGAATAAACATGTTTCTCTGAACGAACCGTGTTTATACTCAGTAGTGGCCAGCCCATTTTGTCTTTTTTGAGATTACCTCACTAGATTTAATATTATAGTATTAAACATGTATTATGTGAAAAATCATTAAACTGGTGTCATGTTCAATAAACTGTGAGGGTTTTGAATGAAAGTAAGTATGTTGACGTTGCGATGACATGTAAGTTTATTAAACCTTGTATCGAACTGTGCATTGGAGATGCCCTAATATGAATATGGTTTGGTTTATGAAATTATAGTAACATATAATATCTTTTGCTCTGTAGATCTTAGGGGAAAATAAATTTTAATGTGAGTGTTTATTTGCTTGATTTTATTTTCTCACACGATCAATTTTATATTACCACAACACCAAAGTAATGATGAAAATCTACGCCTGAATGTGGTGTAACGAGAAATTTTACGCGACGAGTAACATGTGTTTTTAGAAGATATTGAGCATTAAGGAAGCCAGGAGGTTGTTCCATAAAAACAGTCTCATCTAAGTGGCCGTTTAAAAACGCATTTTTGACATCAAGTTGGTGCAACTTCCATTAGTGCAATACAGACAGAGATAACACAACGCGAACGGTGGATGCTTTAACAACAGGACTGAACGTGTGACAGTAGTCGAGTCCCGGAATCTGAGTGTGACCTTGGGCGACCAAACGGGCTTTGTATCGTTCAATTGTTCCATCTGAATTATATTTGATACGGTAAACCCATTTGGAACCAACAATATTTTCGGAACTAGGACGTGGGACTAACACCCATGTTTGATTATGTTGTAACGCTTGAAATTCCTCATTCATGGCTGCCAACCATTTAGGATCCTTAGCTGCTGTTTTGAATCCGCGGGGTTTTGTATTGGATATTAGAGCAACTTGGAGAGGATGAGTTGTAAGTGAAGCAAGATCAGCTTGATGCTTGAAAATCCCTGACTTTGATCGTGTTGTCATATGATGGGAGGAATCAGAAGTCCCTGTTGTTGACAGCTGATCAGGGACCATTGAAGTGGATAATGGAGCAGTTTCTTGCTGAGCAGTTTCTTGCTGAGCAGTTTCTTGCTGAGAATTGTGAGCCTGGTCTAAGTCATGACCTGGGATGTGGGCCTCAACTGAATCATGATCTAGAATTGTATCTTGGACAGGGTGCGAATGTGGGGCTGTATTCGAGCTAAGTGTGCGGGCTTGAGAGGCTTGATTTACATCAGTATAAGATGATTGCCTGCATAAGGAGCATGATGTGGTGCCCAAGGTTGGTTGCATTTTCATAGGTATACTTTTCTTCAAAACAGGAGAGTTCGGTGATTGGGGAACATCCGGAAGAAAAGTACTGAGCTCCAAGGTGCTGATGTTAGGATTACATGAGAAACCATTAAATGGAAAAACCGTTTCATTGAAGCGAGCATGGCGAGTAACAAACACACGGGAAGTAGTTGGATCGAGACATCGATATCCCTTGTGTTGCGTACTATATCCAATAAAAATACACGCTATGCTTCTTGGTGCAAGTTTGTGTTGGGAATAGTCACGCAAATAAGGAAAGACTTGGCAACAATATGTGCGAAAATTATCATATTGAGGATGTTGGTTAAACAACAACTCAAAGGGAGACTTTCTCTTCAATAAAGGAGTGGGCAATCTATTTATGATAAATGTTGTTGTAGTAAAAGCTTCCACCCAATAGATAGCCGGGACATGAGCATTAAATAGCATAGCAAGACCTGTTTCGACAATGTGTCGATGCTTTCTTTCCGCTCGACCATTTTGTTGAGGTGTGTACGGACATGAAAACCGATGAAACGTGCCATTGTCTTCAAAAAATTTGCGAACCATTTAGTTTACAAATTCAGTGCCACCATCACTTTGGAAAGTTTAAATCTTTCTTGGGCATTGGGTTTGAACCAGGTTGATAAAGACGGGTAGAACCGAATAAAATCATGTTTTTGTTTTGAGTGGATAAAGCCACGTAAACCTGGAATAATCGTCAATAAAAGCAGCATAATATCGATATCCATCTTTGGAACAAATAGGAGTCGGACCCCATAAATCACAATGAATCAAGTCCAAAGGATGTGATGAACGTTTATCATTAATAGTAAAAGGTAATCGTTGTGCTTTAGCAAGTTGGCACGATGTGCAAACAATAGTTTTGGTAACAAAGAAGTAACATATAAAGCACCAAGCTTATTCAAATTAGAAATTACATCAAACAAAACGTGGCCTAAACGAGCATGCCATAACTCATATGAGGCTTGTTTTAAAACTTTAACAATAGCAATAAGAGGGCTAGGTTCATCTTTGAGCACATAAAGTTCATGTTTTGTTTTCCGATCCTGAATATGGAAAAAAGGTTGAGAAAATAAAACATCAACAGGATGGTCAGTTGTTAGATTGCTCACAGAAAGCAATTTCTTGTTGAGTGCAGGAACAACAAGAACATTTCTCAAAGGAATATTATGTGAAACAGTTGATGAGCCCATATGAGTAATTGGAAGTGTTTTTCCATTTCCAAACAATACTTTAGCATTACCTGGATAAGGAGACGCATGGTGAAGAGTGTCACAAGTTGGAGCCATGTGATCCGTAGCTCCCGAGTCGACATGCCAATCAGGAGTATTGGTGGTTACATGGCATTGCGCATGGAAAGCTTTAGCTAAAGATTCCTCCGAAGAAGACGAAGCTTGAGTAGCATAAGTATGAAGACTCGGACAGGAGGTGGCATAATGGCCATTTGTTCGGCATAACTGACAATGAGGTGGTCTGCGATTCTGACTACGATTCTGACCACGTCCCCTACCACGCGAATAATTGCCACTTTTAGAAAAAGCGCGACCACGACCTTGATCGAAATCGTTATTGGTAGTTGCAACATGAAAAGCAACTGTGGGTGTAGGTGTACCATGTAGTGATTGTAGGAAAAATTCATAACTTTCTGCTTGTGTGACCAAATCACGAAACATAGGAGCAGGTTTTGTGGCCCGAATAGCAGTAGAAAAAGTTTCGTATGAGGGACCCAAACCGCAAAGAAACCAGTGTAATTTATCAATGTCAACAACGGGATGACCAATTGCGGACAACTGGTCACAAATTGCTTTGAATCGACGACCATAATCAGAAACCGAGGATGTACCTTTTGTAAGTTGTCGGAGAGAATCACGTAATGAGTGAATGCGTTCACCAGAAGCATTGCTATAAGAAGCTTCAAGAGATAGCCATATTTGGCGAGCAGTAGTGATACCAAGAACCTCAGTCGCCGCTTCTTCAGTTAGAGAAGATTGAAGAAGAATGACGGCTCTCTGATCTGCTTAGGTCAGGATTAGGAATAGTTTTACCTTCAGCAGTAATTGTGGGTGATGGTGATACAGAGGTACCATCAATATGCCCTATCAATTTCTGATAGGTGAAGATGGGCATTATATGATTTCGCCATATAAGATAATTGGTGGAAGAAAGCTTAATTGTCATCATATGTAATAGGGTATTCATGGAGAATAAATTATCATGAGAAGAAGAAGATGCGGCCATAGTGAGATCCCTGAAAATATTCGTGGAAGTAATAGGGTAGAGAGAACAGAGAGAATGGGAGGGTTTAATTGGCTGATACCATATAAGGTATTATTCAAAAGACCTCATGAAACCAATGAGGTGAGGATCTGTTTATATAAGGATAATACAACAATCTCTAAAAATATAACTCCTTTGATTAAGGAGATTGATTTTTTTTTTTAAACATAAGGAGATTGATTTAACTAAAAACCTATAATTAAGGAAAAGAAATATATACACTTAATGTTGTAGTTATCTGTTAATACTTATAAATGCGTCATGTATCATTTTCACTAAATATTTTCCTATGGTGTTTGATACATGTTGTGAATTTATCGCATGGTGTTTGATACATGTTAAGAACTTATCGCATGATACTAGCGCTCGGAATTCCATTTTGATCTTTGCTCATTCTATTTTTAACGTTACACAAAATACTTCGCAAAATATCGCATATTGTTGGTTATACGTCGCTAGGCAATTGCGCTTTTATGCGCAAGTACTCGCCTAGTAGGGATAAAATTGTTAAATTAATTTTATTTTTTTTAAGTTTTTTTTATTCAAACGCAACGGCTAGTTTCCCATTTTCTTTTTCATTTTCTTGTTTTTCAAAAAAAGGTCGTGACTCAGACCGAATTAGTAGAAACGATCGTGTCGACTTGATCGCCGCAACGGGCCGACCGAGTTCGACTTCGGTCGACCAAAACGACAACCCCACAGTTGCAGGCAGCCTTAAGGACTACTTTTCAAGTTTTTTAACCAATTACTAAAAGCCAGACATGAGTCTGGTGCCCCGAACTGGTCTGGTGCCAGTCATTCAGGAGTAAGGACCCCATATGTGTCGCTTATTCTCTAATTATTTTTAATTGATCTATACATAATAATAATAACACGTTTCAGCAAAATTTTAACAAGCATAAATTTACCAAAGTGTAGAAATTGCAAGTTGGAGTCTGGCCTGGGACATAAATGTAGCGGATCCACGGATGCTGGTTTAGTGTTCGAAAAAAGCATAAATTTTTGAAAATAGAGTTTTAAAGTTGACATTCTACAAAGGTAAGATATGTTACAAAGCGCATGGACAACTTAAAACTTTCGACTTCTACGGTGTCTTTTCGACCTTAACCATCACTTGAAACCTGGTCAAAACTTAACCAGCATTTAGGGCGGTCCATGTTTGAAAATTGAGCTAGACTCTCAACCAAAGAGCTAGACGGATAACCAGGCTTTCTGGGACCGATTTAGTGTTGGTCGTTATCTTTACCATTAATACACAACCAAAATGACATTATCGCTCCAATAATTTGATCCAAACATATTGTCTAATCTGCTGCATAACAAGAGGCAGTCTTCTCTTTTCCTTTCTACAATTGTGAAATGACACAAAACTGCAACCTTCCTTGTTTCCTTTTTTTAATGCTCCGCCAATAAGCTAAATTACATTTACTTACATTCTTCGTCAACAAACTATAAAACGAAAATTCGAAATTACAAAAGAATTACCTTTTTACTATGACAACTGGACTTCTTTGCCAACATTTCAGAAGGGTGGGAGATACAGAGTTTGCAGACAACTGGAAACCAACAGTGATAATTTTCTCCAAAATTAGCCATGTATGGGTAAAAATGTATAGTTGAATTATTGTTGGCTCCATCTAGGTATGATTTGTATTCTGAACAGGAAGTGCCTTCTAAAGAAACTTCGGAGTTCATCGTGCCTGTAAATACAGATTGTACAAGTAAACATCAAGACTCCAGAACACTAAAAACAAATGACAAATAGCACAATCGACATTCATCTAAAAAGTACTGCGGCTCGCTTCGCTTTTGTTGCGGAGCTCACTGCTTGTGGAGTAGTGCTTGCAAAGTCTATATTTGACTTTCACAAGGCAAATTAACACTTCTTTCAAAATTAGTTATTTAAAACAGTGACGCTATGTCTTCCTAATCTCTTTTACTCTTCCTAAACGTACTTGGCAAAAACCATACATTTGAAGAAGTAACAATCATTAAGAGGATTTCTAGTTGGATATCACATAGTCCTACAGAGTTGCATATTTCCAGCTGGAAAGCTTCGTAAGAAATGAGTGAATAGCAATTTAACCAGATTGTATTGTATTGTATGGATTCTGAACCATGTAAAACAAGTACATGTTGTGAGGAGTAATGCTTACAGACATGGCTGCCTGTGTGGAAAATAGAATTTGGGAGGAGTGTTGACGTGGAACTAAAATTTGGATTTCCTATCTCTAATTAGTTTGATAGCCATTTTAATATAAATAATAAAACCAACCAATATGCATATAATGACATGATTGAGAATTTCGTAAAAGATTTTTAGAAAAGACCATCTTTACATTCTCTTAACTGTCAAGAATGGTATTCCTCCTCGTAAAACTCCCCCTATCGCAAACATAGGCAACTTAAAAATTTCTACATTAATCCCCCCATCACTGCCACCTTTACACTCTGTTCTTAAGAATGATTTAGGAAGGGAAGTAAAACCAAATTTGTTGGTGTTCTCAAGTTTTTTCAAGAAAAGGAATGGAGTGGAGTTAAAGTGGGGGTGATCAGGTGATTTTTGCTCTTTATATTAGCAGCCCATTTTTGGGACACTTGAGAAGGGAAGGGTGTTTCATTTTTGAAATTGAACCAAACCTCCTGAATTATCGCTAATTCAAAGATTGACCAATGGAATTTTCTCGTCATTTCTTAGCCTCTTTTTTCTCTGCTCGTGAAAATGATGATGGATAGACTTTGGTGCGTCTGACCTACAACAATTTTTTCTTAGCTACGTTTATGTTGCATACATGTGATTATTTTGAATAATCAAATACCGTCTATTTCATTATTTCTTGATGTCACAAGAATATTTGGGCTAAACAAAAAGAATACTTCCGTTTGTAGGATAGGAAGTTTTGTTCTAAAAATTAACACAGAAGCATGTTTTCAATTTTTTGGATCATTGCAATTCGAAAATGTTTGAAAGATTTTGTAACTTCACTAGAAAAAAAAAACCATCCACTCAGTTTACTTCCATTTCATTTGAACAAGAGAGCACATAATAGTCCCCCAACTTTCTTCCTCTCCTCACCCCTTCCCACCCTCACCTTTCTTTTACTCACTTTCCTTTCAAAACATAATCTTAAGAACAGAGCGTTAGTTTATTAATCCACCACCAAGACCCCAAATAACTAAAAAGAAATAAGACATTTTGAGTGTTTTAAGGTTAATTTGTATTTTGCAATAATCTTTCGTCCCACATTAACTTGGTTTTCTTAAGCCACCAAAGGTCACCTAAATCCAGACAAGGGCAACACATTGGATGAATTATTTTAGGCAACTAGATGACAAAACCAACCCCTCTGATATGCTAACAGTTCAAATGACTTGATTCATCAGTCCCCACAAATCTTTCTAAGGCGACTATAGTTATAAGGAACCAAAAGGAATCTCATGCTGCCAAAAAACCTTAAGTTGGGTCTAAGGGTTTATTCAAATCTTAAGACTCTCACTTTAGAGTCCGACACATTGTACCATCGCTCTTTTCAGATTTGTCCCTATGCTTGTCCTAAATACTGTAGGCTATGGTGTCGATTGTATTACGTTTTATCTCAGACGTATCAAATGGGTAGGATAAAGAAAACGTGGAATAAAAAAACATGCCAAACACGCCAAAAGTCACCCGAAGTGTATTTATAATCCATATAACCTCCTAAATTCTTCTATATACTAAAAACACTAGATTAATTTTGTACTAATATTTAACATTCTTAAATATAAAGACATGAACGTAGAAGTGTTTCGGGTCGGACCTGCGATTTCTTACATATCTACCCACTATGAATGTACACTTCTCTACGCCATCATTTATATCAATAACAAAATATAACAAAGAATACCACATCACTGTGTACAGCTGCAAAAAGCATTATATACTATAGTGTGCTAACGCAATTATGCAGCAAACTGAAGTTTTGAAGAAGACTTACCAGTTATTGAGGAATCTGAACAACAATGAATGCAATGAAGTATAAACATGAAAAAATTGCTGCTCCAGCAAGAAAATTGTAAAGCAGCTGACGATCATTTTTCGTAGGTACAAAAACTATTTTCAGTGTGTTTGTCAGTTCAAAGAGCCGATAGGATATCTGCAGAACCAAGGCAACATCAACCAACGTAAGAAATGAGTATATTTATTAATTAAAAAGGTGAGAGGATATGATTCTCACCAAGACATAAACTGCAGTTGTAAGCATGAAATTGAGCATTGGATAGTTTGGGATGAATGAGAGAAGCCACTTTGGTTGTGCATTGGGGACATCCGATCTGCAATACATGTTAGTAACAAAGCATTGCACTTAATGAGCTTCAGATCCACTTTCCCCAAAGACTTTAAGAGAATGTAATCATCTAATTGTATCAAATAGAAGATCCATAAATAAAAGGGGTGGGGAACGGGTATCTACTAGTTTATTGTGCCAGAAAAAAAACCTTTCTTTAAAGGGCATATTAAACCTAATATATGGAGGAGAAAAAAAAGAACCTGAAAGTGCTACAAACAAAGACGCAACAAACTTAATTTGGATTTCAAAAGCAAATATAGATTGTGCTCACCTTAGCCAGATGTGGAACTGAGAAATGTAGGTCTCTAAAGTGATCTTACCAAGCCACCTATATGAACATGGAAATAAGTACAATTAAATTTTTACTAGAGAAGAACTATATATATTTTCTCAATCCTTAATATCTGAATGTGGAAGTTAACTGGAGCTTACGCAAAGAGTGTTAATGTGTAACTGCGAAGATGCTGAGTGAAATTCCTTAAGCAAATGTAGACACTGATAGAAGACAAAGATATATCGTGTTATAAATACAGTATGCCAAAATACCATATGTGCTGTCATGCTAATAGTATATTAAAGGACAAGTTAAACTACACACGTTATAGGTATCCATGATGTGTAGGGATGGAGTTTGTTGTATGAAACCTTGTCCAACTTGTATATGTACTCATACCACATGTAACCAGCCTGAAAACAATGTAAGGTCATAAAATCTTGAATAAAGAGGAACATATAAGTTACTGTAGGTGGCAAGTTTGGTGGATCGGGTAATAGGTCAAAACACTTTTTAGAAAGAGTCAATTGTTACTTAGTAAGTTAGTACTGATAGGGTTGGGTTGCCTGAAAACAGTTTTTGATCATTTTACGGATTTTCTAATTAAAAAAATACGTGTTCATTACAATTAAGAAACATTATTATTACAAAATCCTTCCCTCTCACTGAACAAAAAAATTTAGGAGGTCATTTGCATTTGAAGCGGACTTTAGGCATTCTAAATCCATTTGACCTCTTACCGTTCTAGCTAACCCTTTTTTTTACTTTCACCCATTTGAGATATAACACAAACCCAAATTGTCCCGTACACAGGTAAATGGGTCAACTTTGCCCCTTCTACATCTCAAGAAAAATAATCCAGACTAACCAGAACAGATACTGAAACAATGGACGCCTTAATAGTACGTCTCCGCTTACTATCCGATTCCTCAAGTTTATCCATCCATTTTTCAACCTGATAGAATATATATACAATCGGGTTATCAGTATAAAGTATGACATGCAGAATAAGATTTAAAAAGCTTCCCAAAGCTTACATTAGGATGAAGATATGCGTAAATCATTCCAATAATCCATATATAGCGATCTAGCCCAGATCTGAAATGCCACTCATGCAACCGAGGGAGATCTGGTTTTGCAGGATCACTGTAACCTGCAAACAAAAAAATAGCTACTTTCAGGCATCATGTTGAAAATGTACTTTTTGAGCTATAAAAGCTCTAATGGTCTTGTCATTCAGTTACAAGTTGCTGTATACAGCATAAAGTATGTTATTATGCCCTGCAGAGAAGATAAAATGTACCTAAGAGGAATGCAAAAGGACCCCAAATCAAGTCAAAAACTCCAGGAATCTCCCACACCAGGACAACCACGAGAAAGCATGCAACCAACTTTGTAATCATAACTGATCTTATCTCATTATATTTGCTTCCGATAGCAAGTGCTCCATAAAGCATGAGTGTAAATAGAGTATGCATAGGACAAATGTAATAGAGCATATAGTCGTTGTTGAGAACTATACAACAAAATACCACAAAGAAGTTCAGCCTCCACATCATCTGCAAATGAAGAATTGATATTAGGTGCATCAATATAATTATCAACTGTGGAGGTAACCCACACCAAGTATATGGCAGTAGATTCTACAAGGAGGACCACTGAGCTCATACTACTATTCATTGGATAATTAAACACCAAACTTTCCTACTAAATTCGAAATTACATTTAATACACATTAATTCAACTCGTTAATTACCATAATTAGATCTGTTTTCTAATTTGATAAACTCAAAAGTTACCTTTTATACTTACGTTAAACCTTGCCCATGGATTAGACAAGCTCGTTTAATTGTTAAAACTTCGGAGCAATTTGTAGGTCTTAATTATATTTGGAAATGTCTAGTATTACTTGTTTGTATTTTTAGAGCTTGCATGAAGTCTTATGCAGGCACTTCTGAGTATTAGTATAAAAAGAATTATTAAGGATATATTTGGTTTTACACACAATATTCAGAACTCATGTTATGTATTTTCACATTTTGCATTACAGACTGAATACAGAAACCATTTATTTTGAACAAAGGTCCCTTTGACAGGTAAGAATGGGTTAATCACTAATTGTTAACCTTTAAGGTGACTAATATCTGATGTATTGATTTCTGATAGAAAAAAATCCTATGTATGTAATCAGCAAGAAACAAAAAAAGAAGCAAAAACCTGACAAAATCGTGCAACACTGAAATCTTTTCTGATATAGTAGTAGGAGAAGTTTCCGAAACCAGTCTGCCAGACATAAGCAGCAATAAAAACACGAATCGCATTGTAAATCTCCGTGGCAGCAAAGTAATGATACATCAAGAAGAGAACCTGTAAAAGTTACAGGGATTAGGCACTGCATATAGCAATCTAAGAACTTTTGATCACATAGGGGCAAAGTAATGGTATGAACAGAACTCTTACCTGCATCCATCCTTTCCACTCCTCTGTTTGATGTCGATTGAGGTAAAGAATTGATTTTCCTGTCACTGCTGACTTGTCACTATGTTTCTTCATTGAAGTCATTGCCGAAACAATGATGAGAAGAGCATACAAGAACATGAAAAGATCTCGATTGTAGTTCTGTACAAACGAACAAAAAGTTAGAACCAGAAATAGTGATCAGCTAAAAATACACCGATAAAGGTTAAGTTTATGATGTAACAACCTTTCCGGATTCCGGAATTAAGCTGGTGCGGTCACATAAGTAGAAATAGAATAAGATTCCCCCAAATTCTGACCTGCATGAGGTAGTGAATTCAAATGTGATTGTTGCATCAACTTAACAAAGAATTGACAAATAAAAAAAAAATACTATATAAAGTAAAAGGACTTACATTGCTCTTAGGATTGCTCGATTTTCAAGTAGAAAAGACTCGTCCATTGTCACAAACCTAGAAATCCAAATGCGCAGAATGTAAGCTAAAGGTATTGCAGAAAAACAACGGATAATAACATGAAGAAAGCATCAAATAATATACGGACCTAATTAAGTTTGCTTTGATGGTTGCAGCAGGCTGCCTGCTTGATGCTGACTTTGTGAGGCCTCCTTCCAGTAAAAGAGCCCGATCATCTTCCTTAGTGTCTTCAAGTTCCAATTCAACCAAACTATTGTCGGAATGGCTGCACGAGTAAATGCAATTAGATGATACTATGACATCCAAAGTAAGGTTACATCTCTTCAATGCTGAATGCAACTTTAAATTGGGTATGGTCGGTGAATACAACCAAATATGAGTTGACTATATGAAGCATCTATGTTACCGTACAGAAAAAATGATAAGGTGGAAAAAAGAGTATATAAAGAAACTTACAGTTTAGATGGGGATGATGATTTTTTGTATTCTAACCACTCGGAGTAAACCCATGAAACAAATATAGGAATGATTCCAAGCAAAAAGGACACCTGCGACATAATAATAGCAAAGGGAGTCATAATCAGAACCCTATGAATGGAAAAAAAAAAAAAAAAAAACAAACAAATGCTGTATATAGTATTGTTTGGTGAAACAAGTAATTATCCATAAGATATAGAAGCTCAAATTATTTTTTGGGTAAAGGGGAATGTGACCCAGGTAAAATATATTAATAACAAAAATCCGATAAGTACAATGGAATGTGGCAGAAGTAGCACATTAACCTCAAGCAACGCTTGAAAAACAACTAACCGGTTGACAGGCCAGGCCAACACGGATATTCCTACGAAATACATACCGTATAACACTTATAGAAGCTCAAGTTACACATATGCAGGAATGGGAAAAACCAGAATAAGAGAGAAAAGTTAGAAGTTATGGTTAAAATATGCAACATTAGGATCTATGTTATGCCTGGGTGATGGATAAAGTGACAATATGATGTAAGGAGATGTGACGGACTAAGGTGATGTAATGCGTGATGTTGATGAATATTTAACGATGCGAGTTAGAATTTGGAGTTGGAGTAATGGAATATTGCATTAGCATCTGAGTGGTCTAGTATTATGACGACATGTATTGGAATAATAAAAAAGCTAAGAGAGTGCATTATCCGTGCATAAGATCCCGAAAATGGTAACAATAACCAGAGACAGTAAATAGGAATGAAGTTGAAGTTAAGAGTAAAACAACAACATATTTAGAGATGAAGATAAAAGTACCTGGCCAGGTGTGAGAGGTCCAGAAACCACCATTGTAGTAGTTATTAGTAACCAATGAATGAATCTGATTATGATTCGTAATGAATGATCAATATGATTCTTCGATCTAAGTGTATATATACTGATGGAAGGAAGGAAGAATTAAGAATGTGAAAGTGAAACCCTAACAACTGTACTAAACTAGTTGTGTGAATGTGAAGATAGATCTGTAGCAACAAGAAGTAATAAGAGTATGGGGGGTGGGGTATTGTAGTTTGCTTCAAGAATTCAATTCAATTGATTATATTCAACATCCAAACAACAAGAAGCTGCTGGCTTTGTCCGTTTTATTACCCTCCCTGCCTGGGTGGTGGTGGTAAGTTTGAGCTGACATTTATTTGATTCAACTCTTTCTTCTTCTAAACAACCCCACCAAGTAACTAAACTAAACTACTAACAAACAACTTTTTATCATTTACATTTACACCACACACCCCCCCCCCCCCCCCCCCCCCCCCCCCCCCCCCCAATGTCGGGTCGGTATTTCACTATGAACTCTGTAAATCGAACCGAACCGACCAAATTTGGTTCGCTTTTGGATTTTGGTTATTATATAGCTCAGTTGGGTTATTATTTTAATTTAATGTAATTATTATTTAAAATATATTACGATATATTACGTTAATTGTTTAATTCACATAATAGAAAGAATTACAATTCACTTTATTATCATTTTGTCTGTTTGATTTGCGTTATAATTATAATTCAGTCATTACATTTATAATAAAAGAGAAAATTCAGATAAATAAAAATTGGATGAAAAGTTTTCAGTTACATGGTAATTTATAATTTTATACTTTAAATCATTATTATTATTATTATTATTACTATTATATTATTATTATTTTTATTTTATATTATTTTTATTTTTTAATAATAATATTTTATGTATTATTATTATTATTTTATTATAACATCACTTTATTAATATAATAAAACTGTATAAAAGATTAGTGAAAAGTCGAGATACTATTTATATAAAACAATATAATAATTTTAATTTTAGTTTTTTTATTATCATTATATAATATATATGTTAAAATATTATTAATAGTATTTATATTATTTATTAATATTAATTATTATTATTTATTTTTTATTTTTATTTTTTTTTTTATGAAAATCTATTACCCCCTTTATTCATTAGGCAGAATCCAAAAATGAATAAAATACAATATAACTTTGTGAGGCAAACAAATAACAACCGTTCAAATTCGCTTCGACCCATACCTTCCCTTCACCAAACACCAAATCTCACCGTTTGTTGTTTGAAAATTTCGTCTCAGGTATGGCTTCCTACATATGAAGTATGGCCTTTTTCAAAACCCACTTTTCCAACCGTTCGATTGTTCAGATGCAAGATTAGGAGGTGCCATCTGTGTTCCCACCCTCAATTATTTGTTTCCCTAATGTCAGATGTTTATCTCATCCATACCATCCCACTCAATCTCAGATTCAGTTTTTACAAATTAGGTTCATGGTGTATGAGCAACAAGTATCATTGGATGTTGTACAATGGATACTTCCTATCATCCTGAATATTTTCAATTACATGTAAGTAATTAATTCGATTTTTTGTATTTTTTATATTTTACACGATTAATTAGTGTTTTCTGTATTGATTATTTTTTTATGTTACTGAAATCATCACATTGACCCACAAAAACCAATACCCATTTGGTTTTTTGTACTTTTTTATTTTTTGAATATTCTCAATTCAATGATGGCAGCCAAAATGTTTTGAGTATATGGTCCAAGGAAAAGCTGTGACTTAAGAAGGATGCAGCACGATATCAAACGACCTAGAGATGTTGAAAGGTGATATTTTTTCTTCAATCATGCTTTATGAATATACTTTACCCCACTGCTTTAGCCGTTTGCACATTGAGACCAGATTGTCAATAAAAATTTTGAGATGCAATGTAATTTTTTATATTTTTTTTTAGTATTTGGGTGATCAAGGAATACAAAGTACAACCTTTTTCCTTTTTTAAGAAAGGGGCTTAGATGTAGTATCATTAAACAATTACCTTAGAATGTAGTAGCTTGGAATGTTATAAAAGAGTACATTAATCTGGCAGATTTATAACCAATCTTTGGACAGCCGCTGATGGTACATTGTTATTGGGATGCACGAATGTTGTGAGCACGATCTCATGCACACCCCTCAAGCTCGGGTTAGTAGTGTTTATTCTGATTCTGATTCCAACTACCTTTATCCCATAGATGTGCTTTATATAAGATTATCATTTTAAACTTAAATAAGCCGAGAGGTTTTAAACAAGAAACAAAAAGTGAGCTTATGAAACGTAAGCCCAAAACCAAATAAGACATAAGGAGCCTTTATAGGCCGAAACAAATGCATTTCAGAATGAATCAACTGACATTGGTAGCATGACTAGGCAAGAGGCCGTATAGCAGTTATTTCCTTATGAGGTAATGATGAACTAATGAAAATGCTTTAGAATCATGTAAGTTAAATACATATCATCTTAAACGGACAACCAAATTAAGGAAATAATCTATTTGTCGTGTATTTAAAAGATTGTGCTTTCGAATAAACTCATTTGTGTCTATAAAAGATATTTGCTTTCGCTGATTTCTAACAATTAATAACGATTCAATACAGGAAATTTGCTAAAGGCGCGAGAGTCCAAATGCTTCAGTGTATTGCAAAGCGCAAAAAAATGTACAAGTTATAGACAGTAATATATCTGTTCTCCGCGTCATCTATATTTGATGCAAGTACAGCAAGAAGGATATGAGGTCTTGTCACACTCATTTTGGTCTGAAAGTGTCTTGGTCAGTGGATAGGGACATTCAAATGGTGGTACGTTATTCCTCATGTCTGCTCTCTTTGAGAAGTAGTAAAAAAATTTAGGTGACTTATATAATCAGTCTTTGCAAATCATATATAACTATATGTTTGTGTGCGCAGGTCACGATAAAATGAAGTTCGAGAAGAATAAAGAAAGTTGTATCAGGCTTTTATTGAGTTTTACGATAACTTTCGTCCTTTTATCGGGCAAGTAAGATCAAACGATCTTTAAAACGAAGATGAATAACATTTCTTTTCCTAAAACATTGTGCTTTTATAGGTTACCTGTATAATGTTAGTTGATGTTTATATTTTAGATGAAATGAAACAGATGGATGGTTTTTAGTTCTATACCTACGCATTTAACTTTACGTGAGCCGAAGATAGCCGGACTTAGTGGCCAGAGGCTCGAGACGAGTGACAGGAACAATTTTTACTATGAAAACTCTTTCGTGGCAAAAATCTCAATGGCTGTTTTATGATCTTCTAATATTTAGTCGAAAATTTGTACATTGTAGTGTGTAGGAGAAATTGGTCTCACTCATGCAAGTATGAATGTAGCTGGCAAGACGGTTTCATTTTCAGTTGGTCCAGCCCATAATGGAATCAGCAGGTTGTTGTATGTTTAGTTCTCACAAATTTATAGAAAGGCATATTTTTGTGAGAGTTACTCATAATTGCTTTTCTGAATGTATGGATGCCAGTGAGGTCGGCCAAGCGATTGCAATCATGGGCGTCCATGCTGCTCGAAGTTTGATAGGGGTTAAAGAAGCGTGCGATTACCAGCTGCTCATAATCAGTGTGTTCAAACTAGATCCTCTTATAACGTTGGTCAAGCGCAAACTGGTATACATGAGTTTTGTATACCTCAATGTTTAACACAAGGACCAAAGTTTTAAATCATCATGTAGGTACTGGAGATAAAGGTTAGATTCATTTGTAGGATAAGTTATTTTCGCACATTTAATTTATAGTTGTGTCATATAAAGTTTTCTTACTATGTTTAAAAGAAATTTTTTATTTGGTTCTTTGTACAGGGATGCCAACAAACAACAACCAATAACGATATTGTAGAAACTAGAAGGGGGGGGTGAATAGTTTCTTTTCGATTGGTGACCAAATTAAAATTACTTTCAATTTGGTTTATATCAAAACTATCTTTTACGTAAAGCTAAGTTGCATAATGATTAGGTTCAATTGAAATGCACTAGCAATACTAATAAGCAAGTATAATGATAATGAAATAAGTAAAGAGCAAGGAAGGAGACAACCTAGTGGGAAGACACCAAGATTTATAGTGGTTCGACAACGAGGCTCTATCCTCGTTTCTACTCCACTCCTCGAGTACACCTACTCGAGATTTCCACTATATCCACAAGCTCCCTTCTCGGCGGAGAAAACCTTACAACGTTGCTTACATTATTTTCCGACACTAAGCTAAATGTCGAGACCTAATCTTTAGCTAGGACCAATCTACACGACGTTGCCTACTTCACAATTTAACGACACAAGGCTAGATGTCGGGTTCTAATCAAAAGGTAGAACCAATCTTCACGACTCTTCACTTTGAAGCTAAGTGAGAACTTCACACAACACAACTACTAGTCACTTTAAAGGTTAGTGAGAACTCACAAGACACAACCACATCACTTTATAGTTTAGTAAGAACTCCTAATCAAATCTATAACTCAACTAGACTTATCCAAGTACACACATGTAGCTTGGATTTACACAACACAAATCCAAGCAAACACATATGCAATGGATGTACACAACAAATCCAAGTATCCACAAATAACTTGGATGAACACAACTAGTCCAAGTATTCATAAATACATTGGATCGACCTAAAGCACAAAGGTATAATGATGAATATGACTAGTTCATAAATTCATCTTTATCACTACACTAGTGAGTGAGTGATCTTCTCATTGGACATGGTAAAGGAGGGGATCAAGAGGATAATCATATGTAAACATCCTTAACAAATTAAGTGATCATTTACTAATGATTATGCTATAGAAAATAGAAAGAGGGCTGAGAAAATCGTCCAAGAGGCTTACTGGAAAATGAGATTTGGCCCACTATTTAAAGGAGACAAAGTATAACGGATCTATAACGGTCTTTTGTGCGCGGTACCTTATCTCACCCCGCGGTACCTTATCGATAAGGTACCGCCTAGGTACTTAAGGTACCGCCACTAGACTCCGCTCCGTTTTTTGTCTTTTAGTGGGGTGGGAATATCTGAGGTATTTAAACCCTTCAAAGGATATTCTAACAGCATTTGAAATATGCCATTTTCAAATTTTCATTTTCCATTTTAATAAAACATTTTCTAAAATTGAAAGTTTATTAAAAATACTTTTGTCTTATTAGCAAAAGTGAGTTTTAAGGATAATCATTTTGATGATCACTAAGTATGATTAAGAAAGGTTAGTGATATGATTATTACCTTGATGATAGTGTTAGTTAAATAATTCATTTTGTGTTTCTACACTAAATGTGTTGTATGATTTGTTGTGATCAAAACTAAGAAAGATTAGTTAACACTAATAATGTTTTTAGGCATTACTTGCATTAACAATCTCCCCCTTTTTGATTAAGACAAACGATAAACTCATTTACGTATAAACACAAACTATGGAATTATTGACTAGTTTATCACTATCATTTCTCCCCCTTTGTCGTAGCAAAAAGGTTAGCATAAGTCTTTGAAGTGCATCGAACTTTGCTAGTAGCTCCCCCTTGGTGGTTGCTCCCCCTTGCTTGGGGCACCAAGTTTGTGAGCTAAGGTGACATGCTACACAAAGGTTAGTAGAAAGGAAAGAAACACTAATGTATATATGATCACTACCTACTAAGTAACTTGAGAGGGAGAAAGAGAAGAAATCTCAAATTAGAAGCAAGTATTTTGCTAAGTATGTCCAAAGAGGTAATTGACAAAATCAAACTTCAATAAAATGAAGATGATAGGCTTGTCAATGGGTTAAAGCTTTAGAATTGATGGAATCACCCATAAGCAATTGTAAAAATTTAACCAAGATCAACTCAAAAATAGAACTAATTAGATAGCACACAAATAATACAAAAGTAAAAAAAAAAAAATACAACAAAGAGGATAGTCATACACATAGTATGAGTATCTAAAAGCAATACATATGGAAAATAAACCACTAAGCATAAGCTAGTCTAATAGTGATATTTTCCAAGATTGCTAAAAAAAATAAAACTAAAAAGACGACGATGCATCATTCAAAGTTTTGTCCACCGGAACGAAAACTTGAATAGGAGGTCGAGTGAGGAGGAATTCAAGAAAATTTAACTTCTCATACACATGAGCAAGTTCAATTTGTTGAAAACGGCAACAATCACACGAGGATCCATGATGCAACACAAAATCGTTTGATGTGGGTATTGCATCAAACTTAGGGTTTGGTGGTGGTGGGGTAAAGGGTTTGGGAGTGTTTTCACAATGCCTTTGGAGGTTTGGGAAGGTGGAAAGGTCATTGAGTTGGGGGGTGTTGAAGGATTGTGGTGGTGGTGGAACATGTTCTTTTGCTCCGGTGATGGGGTTTATGGTGTAAGTCTCATTCCAATACTTGATTGGAGAGAAGGTAGGGTTTTTGGGTGGTTTGGACGAAGATGGTTCGTTCTTCTTAACCCAAACGGGTCTAACCGAGATTTTCGGTTTCTTTGAAAGCTTGGATGAGCAAGCTTTGGGTGAGTGGGGTTGTGACAAAGAAATGTCAAGGTTAGGAATGTAGGAGTTAGGCAATGTGAGAGTGTGAGAAAGATATCTCAAGGTAATGTGAGAATGAATTCTCAAGGTTGGGAAGGTGTGAGAATGAAATCTCAAGGTTGGGGTATAAATAAATGTAATCAAGGTAAGAATTTGAATACAAAATGTGTATTGTCAAGGAATGTTTAGTCAATTTGAGTAAACAAGGAATCTTGACTGGGAATAGGGTTTAAAGGTTTTGACCAAAAATTCGTCAAAAGTCTCATTCTGCCCGCGGTACCTTATGTGGGCCGGCGGTTCCATATCACTAAGGAACCGCGGGTCCTTAAGGAACCGCGTCCAGAGGACTTTAGACCAAGTTTTTCCTGGGTTTTGGGAAAAACTAAGACTTTTTCAAAAAAGTTGCAAATCTTGGATTTTTACCTCTATTAGAACCAAAATGTGCTAGGGTTGCATAAAGCAACACATTCACAAAGAATGTCTTGACAAAGGGTGACAAAATAATTTAGATATCATTTTGAACCAATTTTAGTCAAGTTTTAGGGGTTGTGATAGATTTAGGTTCAATTTTAATTTCAAATTGAAGTTGATTAGTGTGCACAAAGGATAGAATCACACAAAGCTAAATCCATAACACACCAACAAGAAACATTCATTAATGAGTAAACAAGTACAAAGATAAATAAAACTAACTAATACATAGCTAGCTTATCATAAGATCTAGATAAGTAGTTTTCTTAGGCTTGTTCTTGTTGAAAACTCTTATTAAGACACCTCCATCATTCATCTCCTAGGAGGAGGCATGGAGAACAAAGTAAGCAAGAAATCTTGCAAACCCCTATGAAGTCCATACATATCCATCCTTAAGTTTTGGATGAGGAAGTGGTTGTAAAGACAACATGGACATCTAGGACCATGAGTTTGTTGAAACCCAAAGTAAGGATCACCCAAGAGGAGGGAAAGAGGGACACCCAAAATTGGGATGTTTGAGTTGGGTGGAGGTGGAGGAGGCAAGTTCTCCAAGGGTGAAGTGGGTGAAAGAGGAGGCATGTTCCTCAAAGGTGAAATAGGTGAGTGTGGAGGTAAATCCTCCAAGGTTTGTGAAATGGGTGAGTTGAGAGGGGTAAATGGTGAAGTCACCAAAATGTCATCAAAGTCATTCCCAAAAGGAATGCTTTGGATTGGTTGAGGTTGTGGTGTCACTTCCAAGGGTACACTTGGAGTGAAGGGTGAGGAAAGCTCATTCATTCTAGAATTGAATGAAGAGGAGGTAGAACCAATGGAGTGGTTAGTACCATGGGTGGAGGAGGTCTTGCATGGTGCAAGAGGTGGGGAAGGTGATGAAGAAATGAGGATAGGAGCATTCTCATTCTTAGGTGTATGGAAAGGTGAAGAGTTAGGCTTAGCTACCTTAACCCTTATTTTGAGAGTTTTTCTTGGGGTGGAGGTCTTGGAAGTGTTTGAGGTTTTGGTACACACCATGGTTGATTAGGGTGGTTTAAGGTTTAGGGAAGTATGTTTGATGTGTGAAGAACATGCAAACAAGGTGGGTTTAAATGGTTGAGGGGATGATCCAAACTAGTAATGGGTTAAAATCATTTTAGGTGAATAATGAATTTAGACACCCTAGTTTAGGAAATGTGCAGTTTATTACTGAAAATCATGCAAGGTTTACACAAAATTAAGAAAACAGTGTAAAGCAAAGATGTTGTCGTGCACAGTGGCCGGCGGTTCCTTATCTAGGACCGACGGTACCTTATCGATAAGGGACCGCGAGTCGATATGGAACCGCGACCAGAAGGTTTTCAAAAATTTCCCATTTTAGTTTTTGATAAATCCAGATTTTTCCCAAAGGTTTTACAAGCCAAAGTTAACTACAGGTCATAATCTAATAAGCTAACTATCATATGGCATGCACAAAGCTATGTAAAGCACAAACAAGATGGCATAACAAACATTAAGGATCAAAATAAGTTGTAATCCAAGCATCCAACACAAGTTAATACATAACCAAATGAAGAGAAGAGAGTCAATAAAACATCCTAGATGAGTGTTGCAAGTCACTAAGAGCATAACATCTAATTCCTTGATTCACTTCTGAGGCGTTCTAGAAGAAGATGATTGAGATAAAATTGATAATCGGAATCAACTTCATGGGAGGACAAGATGGAGATAGAAGAGGACATGAAGTTAATGAAGTTTGAGGGAGGGTTACTAGAAGACTCTTCTTGAGAAGTATTTTCGACTTGACACGAGTTCACATTGATCTCGGGTGAAATGTTCCCTTGAATGGGAGACATGACACGATCAACGGAGTGATAGGGTGAAGATAGAAGAGACGGAAAGTCAATAAGGACTCTTCTAAGAAGACGAGAAAGAAGCATTCCATAGGGAAGACTTGACTTAGGCTCAAGAATAACAAACCTAATTCTTCTAGCTATGAAAAATGCGAGATTGTAAGGAGTTGTGGTGGCAGCACAATACAACATGTGTGCAAGACAAGCGGGTACTAAGTCCCGATTCCCATCAAGACACATTGCATTTTCCCTAATGATTTCAGCCCAAGGAGACATGAAATCATTAATATCACTAGATAGTAATTCCCAAGGAGAGAGAGTTCGAACAACTCCTTGAAATTTACCATGAATAGGATGCTCACGAGGTTTGGAAATGGTATGAATGATGTCTGAAGGAGTTGGAAGCACGGTCACATAATGAGCATCAATAGGGGCCGATTCCAAAGAGTCTAAACTCCAAGCATCAGTGAATCGACATTGACCATTAGATGGCACTCCAAGAATATCACCAAATTCTTCAAGAGTGTAAATAATGATTTTCCCCATAATGGAAAATCGTATAGACAAACCATTATTGATGCTTATCAATGTGAATGAGCTAAAGAACTCCATAAGAAACGAAGGAAATATTGGCTCATCAATATCAATAAGACAATCAAAACCAATAGATTTAAACATGAAGCGAATAAACTCATTTGCGAAATTAGAACAAACAATGCGTCCTTCATGGAAACAACAATGTTCGAGAGACTTAGACGAGTTTTTGTGAGAGTGAATCAAAATAGGGTGAGAGCGCATGTATGCTCGTGTTCGTTCGTGATCTTTTTGATATCTTGAAGACATGACAAGTACCTAAACACGAAAATATCTATCCAATCACTCATATGAAAAATCAAAAAGGAAACCGAAAAATGAAAATGTGTTATATCAATTTCTTGACAAACATAGGATTGAATCCATATCATTTTCATGTTCACAATGTGTCTATTCCATCATTAACCAAGAACACATGATCTATGTTAGATCAACAATGGATTAGATCATTGGTTTTTCAAAACAAGGTTTTTAGGTAAGCATTAACAATGTCAATACCTACTTGTTCATGGGTTCATCTCAAATCCATAATTCAACCAAAATCATTTAGCCTAAATTCGGATTTGTTCTATAAGTGGGTTTTAGTGAAATCTTAATGAATATCAACCTAAGGAATCATAGTAAGATTACCATGTCAACCCACATTCCCATTAAGGTTTTAATTCAATTTCAATTTTAAAAATCCCCAATTATAAAAGGATGAACCCTAGAACAAAATAGATGAAATTGAAAGAAAATACTTACAATTAATTGATGCTAGATGATGGATGAGTGAAACCCACAACTTGAAATCAATTAATTTGAGTGATTGAAGGTTTTGGAAGCTTCAACAATGGTGGAAAAGGTAAAACCCGTCGGCTGAGTGTTTTTGGGAGAGAGAGAGTTTGGTTTGAAAAAGAATAAAAACAAAAACTGGCGCTCTGACAAAAGTTTCTGCCCGCGGTACCTTATCGATAAGGTAACGCGGGTTTTGATCCGCGGAGATAAGGAACCGCCGGCAGAGGCTGGTTTCTATCTCTGAAAAACGCGAAATTTTGAAAATCCAGTTTTTCTAAAATACTTAAAAACAAATCATGAGCCTTTTAGAATATCATTGGATCATCATAACACTAAGCAATATGCCTTAATGAAGGATTACGAGTTAAATCAAGATCGAAAAGAACCGAAACGGACAAACGACTACTCGTAGCAAAACGACTAAGTGGAGAGAAGTCAAGAGAAGTGAATCAAGACTAGGATCAATGCTCATGGGATTAATGACAATCTTCATGTAGTTGAAACGAAGTGCTTGTGTCATATATAGTGGTTTAAGACGTGCCTTTCCGGCGAAACGATAAACGGCTTTGGTAATGAATGAGCACAAAGCAATTATTCAAGTCTAAACTAAGATCACTTTCAATAATAGTCTTAGTCTAACCAAAATATGAGCAAAGTATTAATTCACTTTCTCTCCCACAAAGGGCCTACTAACCGTATGGGTGCAAACCATGGAAATCATGCTTGATACTTTAAGCTTCTACTAACTCACTCTACATCACCATAGTGAGTCAAGTATCCAAGCAATGAAGGTTTGAGAGGATAAAAGAAAAGAAACACACATCACAAATAAATGTCAAGGCAAGGATGCCAAGAACAAGCACATAGTCAAGTAATGATCAAAAGAGTGATCAAAGGGCGTGTGGAAGAACGAGAGCGTACCTTGGCCACAAAGAGCAATCCATGGAGGAATAAGTGTTATGCCCAATCAATGACTATGATGAGTACTAAGTCTTCAAGGACTAGTATCATTCCCAATCATCTTGGTATCATTATTCAAAGATGTTGAAGATCAATGAAAATGATTCTTCTACAAGTGCAAGTAACTCAATCCATAACCAATAAATTGATTGATCTTCATGAGTACCTACACAAAGCAAGATGCAAACTAGTAGATACATTTCAAGAGTATATCTAAAATGCATAAAGGCTACTAATCTTAAGTGGGATGCAATATGTTTAATTAAAAGACCTATTTTTCAAAGAAAACATAGTTTTAACCAAAGAGAAACTTTAGTACAACTAGACCTTCTAATTTGAGGAGACAATGGATCGATCCAAGTTTTAAAGTACAATATACTTCAAAGATCTTGAGTGACCATCGCTCTGATACCAATTGTAGAAACTAGAAGGGGGGTTGAATAGTTTCTCTTCGATTGGTGACCAAATTAAAATTACTTTCAATTTGGTTTATATCAAAACTATCTTTTACTTAAAGCTAAGTTGCATAATGATTAGGTTCAATTGAAATGCACTAGCAATAATAATAAGCAAGTATAATGATAATGAAATAAGTAAAGAGCAAGGAAGGAGACAACCTAGTGGGAAGACACCAAGATTTATAGTGGTTCGACAACGAGGCTCTATCCTCGTTTCTACTCCACTCCTCGAGTACACCTACTCGAGATTTCCACTATATCCACAAGCTCCCTTCTCGGCGGAGAAAACCTTACAACGTTGCTTACATTATTTTCCGACACTAAGCTAAATGTCGAGACCTAATCTTTAGCTAGGACCAATCTACACGACGTTGCCTACTTCACAATTTAACGACACAAGGCTAGATGTCGGGTTCTAATCGAAAGGTAGAACCAATCTTCACGACTCTTCACTTTGAAGCTAAGTGAGAACTTCACACAACACAACTACTAGTCACTTTAAAGTTTAGTGAGAACTCACAAGACACAACCACATCACTTTATAGTTTAGTGAGAACTCCTAATCAAATCTATTACAACTCAACTAGACTTATCCAAGTACACACATGTAGCTTGGATTTACACAACACAAATCCAAGCAAACACATATGCAATGGATGTACACAACAAATCCAAGTATCCACAAATAACTTGGATGAACACAACTAGTCCAAGTATTCATAAATACATTGGATCGACCTAAAGCACAAAGGTATAATGATGAATATGACTAGTTCATAAATTCATCTTTATCACTACACTAGTGAGTGAGTGATCTTCTCATTGGACATGGTAAAGGAGGGGATCAAGAGGATAATCATATGTAAACATCCTTAACAAATTAAGTGATCATTTACTAATGATTATGCTATAGAAAATAGAAAGAGGGCTGAGAAAATCGTCCAAGAGGCTTACTGGAAAATGAGATTTGGCCCACTATTTAAAGGAGATAAAGTATAACGGATCTATAACGGTCTTCTGTGCGCGGTACCTTATCTCACCCCGCGGTACCTTATCGATAAGGTACCGCCTAGGTACTTAAGGTACCGCCACTAGACTCCGCTCCGTTTTTTGTCTTTTAGTGGGGTGGGAATATCTGAGGTATTTAAACCCTTCAAAGGATATTCTAACAGCATTTGGAATATGCCATTTTCAAATTTTCATTTTCCATTTTAATAAAACATTTTCTAAAAAAGAAAGTTTATTAAAAATACTTTTGTCATATTAGCAAAAGTGAGTTTTAAGGATAATCATTTTGATGATCACTAAGTATGATTAAGAAAGGTTAGTGATATGATTATTACCTTGATGATAGTGTTAGTTAAATAATTCATTTTGTGTTTCTACACTAAATGTGTTGTATGGTTTGTTGTGATCAAAACTAAGAAAGATTAGTTAACACTAATAATGTTTTTAGGCATTACTTGCATTAACAGATATAACAACAAAAATGTTAGGCGGGAAAGTTAATCAGTTGAACCCGAGTAAACATTTATCTATTAGTGGTAAGAATTTACGTCTTCTGTTTCCGAGTAAATGCAGTAATTATTGATGTTTTTTATTTGAGTAACAATATAGATATTTAAATCATCATATTTTCATACAAATGTAATTCTCCTAGATATAGATAATTTAAAAGTCTCCCCTTCGTAGTTGATATCGATATTTTAAAAAGTGTGTAGGCAGGACAAAATGGGGCATTCCTACATGGCCCTAAACGGGTTGAGGGAAGGGGAAAATGGGTCATTTATGTGTGAGACATTGGTTTAGACCCGTCGATATATCTCTCATTACTTCAGTGTCAGTTAGTGGTACATTCTAACCGGTATGGTGATACAGTTATTATCAAACACAATAGGACTTACCTCTTGGTTATGTAATTGTTATAATAAAGACACGGTGACAGAATGAGGATGATGTGGGTTTATGTGTTGTTGTTATGAGATAATTTGGAGAAAGAGAGTAAATAATAATGTAATATTGACCCAAAGCTCATTTCACCACTTACAACTACGACATAATGTATAATGTGTTTAGTGGTCTAGCCTTAGGCACCTCATATACTTAGCAATTATAAAGAATTTAGGCGAACACAGAGATAGTTGGACTAGTCCCATATTCATAAATATATGTTTCATCGCACTCAAATTAAAGTTGTAAGCATCTAGCTTCTTACCTATTTACGACTGCGACATTTGTACAAGTGCTGCTGTTAGCAACAATTAGCCATAACCATTTCTATTATACTGTTAGATATTTTACTACTAACATTACTAAGCATTACATTCTAGCTCTGAGTGTTCTGATTCATGTGTTGTTGAAAATTTTAAACTGGACTAGGCATAGATGGACCGGTCGCTATGAAGCACATCTATGGGATAAAGGTAGTTGGAATCAGAATCAGAATAAGAAGGGAAAGCAAGGTTTAACTCTCCTTCTAAGTGTATGTATGTGTGGGCAATTATTTTATGTATATGCATCTGTACTGATGTATTCGCACAGGCACTCTTTAGAATTAAATATTTGTCATCAGATTTGTATGTGTTGAATAAGTAATGGTTGGTTGCACACTCGAAATAAAGTAACTCTGACATCATGTCGACATGTCATTTTACTGATACGATTTAGAAAATTCCAAATGCAGAGTGAGGATCAATTAGGGGTGTTGATGTTGGAGAAGCTGCGGATGATTTTTCATGGTTAGGGATGCAGAAGAACGCGATTCTGGAACGAACTCAGGTTGAGTGCACACTGACTTTAGTTTTGTTTAACATATGAATATACATGTTTCCAGGTTTTGATTTGAAAATGTGAACAATTATTACAGTGGAACGTCGGTTGGTGCAAAGGAAACCGTTGAAGCATATGGATAACGCTTATTCTCAAGCATAATAGGCACTTAAAGATAACCATATTGGTACGCGCTTGGTTCTTAGGCAGCAAAACAGTTAAAAATAAGTTGTGAATTGCTTTGCAAGTGGGTTTGAGGGCTGCAATGGGTGGGTATGGGTGGTGAAACGGAGGTTGGAACGGATGGAGATGTGTGTAGACGATGTATGACCAACCGTTCATGCATCCCTGCCATTCAGAGTAGCCTCTTTAGTTCTACGTGCATAGTACACCGACTTCTGTTATATTATTAACGTACTAATGATTAGAATTATGATTTCATAGATACTATCCGAAGAGGTTGAAGCAGAACTAAAGGAAGCAAGACTGAGGAATCTTGAAGGGCGAGAACTAGGGCATGCTGCAGGATCAACCAAAGGAAAACCAAAGATCAAAGTTTACAACAAGGATCAAAAGAAGGGTGGTGGAGCAATGATCACACCAGCCAAGGTATGTACGGTTTTATTAAATTTAGTAGGTACGTGTCAGACTCCTTATTACTAATATGTGATTGGATTGTTGTGGTGTGGTCTGCAGAGTTACAATCAAGCAGCTGATTTTGTTCTCGGACGGTTAGAAGCTGAGGATGATGATGAACAGATGGTTGAGGCTGTTACTGGTGGGAAGAAGGATAAAAAGAATAAAAAGGCAAAGGCTGCTGAAGCAGAAATAGCGGATGAAGAAGTCACCGCTAAGAATGATAAAAAAGAAGAAGAAGAAAGACGTTGCTGAGGAGGCTGTTGAGGTGCAGACTGAAGATAAGAAGAAAAAGAAGAGGAAACACGCAGAAGCTGTTGAGGAGGAAACCGAGACACCAAGTAAGAAGAAGGATAAGAAAAAGAAGAAATCTGAAGAATGAAACGATTGACAAGTTTGAGTTTTCTTTAGGTAAAGTATGCTGTTATGTACGTTGTAAGCTTTTTATTGTTAGATGCTGAGCAAAATCATAGGACAAGTAAAAGTTGGTGTATCGTCTAATAAAAAGACCCTTGACACTATTTTATTTTGTCAAAACTTGGTGCCAACACCTATAGAGAAGGACTATGATAGTAGTGTTTGTGTAAACAACTTTTGTGCCATAATATCTGTTAAAAGTTCTTTCACTTGACCAAATTATGTCCAGTTTTTGTTCAGGTAACCCGCGGCGGAGCGCGGGCATCAATCCTAGTTATTTATTAATCACACAAAATTGGAAGGGAACCGCGAAACAAGCTGCGCTCCCACCCCCTTTTAAATATAGAAACCAACTTAAAATGTGTATAGTTGAAGTTCGTTTTTCTCAGTTCTTAACAAATTGAAAGTCCTAACAAGATCGGGTTTTTAATTGTTTTTGGTTGGTAAAGTTTCTTGGATATTCTATTGCTAGTTCAAACAAGCCTTGCTAAAATGAAAAATACCGTCTACTTATATGTAAAACAAGATGCACATACCAAGTTTTTATTCAAATAAAATGCCAAATGTAAATTCTACAAACTATAAGGACTGGAAATGTAAATTCTATGAAATATAAATGCTAAAAATGTAAAGCTAAAAAGTCTAAGGACTAAATGTGTAAAAACAGTAAACTAGATGGACTCAATATGAAAACTATTCAAACAAGTAACTAATTTTCAACTAATTGAAAACTGCCTAACTAAATGTGAACAAATCTGAAAATGTAGGGACTGGTTATTTGAAAACCCTAAAAGTAGAAAGATTAGCTAGGATTAAAAACTGATTAATACTTCAAGGACCAAATTGCAATTTTCAAATCTTTTTTAACAAAAACGGGTTCACAACTTCAATAAGCTCGTTTGAGCTTATTTCTCAACCAAATTTGATCAAACCAGTTTCAAACGTTTTAAAATCAATTTTTAGCTAGACCTATCCAAGGAATTAAGCTAAAAGTCACTAGAACTCTGATAAGCTAAATCCAATAAGCTCAAAATAAGCTACCAGTTAAGCTAGACTTGCACAACTAGATTTTAATGAAAATTCTTGTTAATAAGCTCAAAAGAAAGACGGGAAATCAAATCTCAAGAAAAATGATCAAGTAATAAGCTCTGAATCTGAAAATAAGCCAAATTTGTGCTTATGTTGACTTTCGTTGACCAGAAATTTCAAAAAGCTCAAAATCTCAAAATTTATCCAGGAACACTAATGGAATAGAAATGTGAAAGAAAATCAGCTATTTTATAAAGTGGAAAATCAGATATGAGAAATCAGTTTGGAATTCATTACAAGGAATTGCATTTGCTCTTATGCTTAAACTTTGGCTTATTACTTGCTCAATATTGGATACTGTACAATTTCCTTATACACACTCAAACTTCATATGTTGAATGAAAATTGAGACTTAGTTTCAGATTATTTCATCAAGGAACAAAGAAATGCTAAGCATTTGAAAATCAAGACTTTCTGAAAGTTTACTTGTTAAAAACTGACCCAAACCTTTTTTATGACCAGTTGCCTTTTTGACCAAAATCTTGACTAGTTAATGACTGAAAACTATTTTTTATGACTAGTTAACTGGAAATGAACCAAAGTTTGCCAATTTCTAACACTTGAAAACTACTTTTAAGCTAAAACCAAACACCACTTTTCTGATATTTTTGAAACTTTTATGAAGACTTTTTGAGCTAATGATTAAACTGAATTAAAAATGATATCACACTAAGTTTTATAGCCAAAATGAAATGTATGAGAACTAGTTACAAGAACTTGAGAACCAACCAGAACTCTAAATGGTTAGCAAAGCTATACTGATTGATAAATGTGAAAACAGAACAAGTATTAAGTCTAATAAGCAAGATTAAGCTCCTAATAAGCTACAACAACACTGAGATTAGATCAATAACAGGCTAAAACAACTTTTATCATGCAATCAAAGAGAATTAAGCTAGGTATGAAGCAGGCATTCAACAATTGAGTGGAACTGAAATTCAGAAAGTGAAACCTTTAGCTAAGGCCTCCTTTGGGGAGTAGAGGAGCGCTGAGCTCTCTAATCTAGTGCTATCCACCACCTTAGCACTAGAACACATCAACAACTACCAATCAATAACTATCAACCATCAAATCCGACATTAATAAATTGAATTCTTCAAAATCTGCTAAAACTTGACTTGAATGAAAAGATCAGGTACAACAGCTACAATCTTCAAAACTAGTCAATTATGATCAAGAAATGATCATAACTAACCAATATTAACAACCAAAGTAACAAAGTGCAAGTATGAACAGTAGAAAGGTAATGAGAATTTTGAAGGGAAAATTGAAATGTTTATTGATTGAATTGGAAAGTAGTTACAAATGCTGGTAAGTTTGTTACAACTACTAACAGACTCAAGAGTTTGTCAGACTCTTGAGTTGTTAAGCTAAAACTAAGAAGGATGAGAGAAAAACTAAAAGTGTGTGTGATTTCACACTTTTTCTACAATACAAGAAATGAGCTAATCTATGGTACTTATAGACTGCAAAAGTGAAGTGGTTGGGGTTGGTGACGTGTTAGAACCAATTAGAAGCTTCCACATGGAGAAATCTGCTCAATTGAGTTTTGCAGGTGATGAACACATTTGTGGTTTTCTTTGTTGTTGATCTTGAGTGTAATTGGTTGTGATCATTGGATTCGTCTCTCAAAAACGAGCAAGTTTCATGTTTATACCAACTTCTGAAATTGCCTCTAGCTCAAGAACGATTCTGGGCTGTTGTGTTGAAGAAGATGACACGTGGCAAGATTGTATTGGCTAAGGGCTAGGCACACGGATCATTATCCTTAGTGGATAATCTGATTATTGCATGGCACTTTTCTATTGGATGAGAAAGAATTAGTGCGATTGCACTATTTAGATACTGGCCAATTAATTTTGCGACGCTAGTGGGTAATAAATGAGATGAGGTGGTGATCCTTGTCAATTGATTCCTCACTTCTCATTGGCCAATATTGGTTCACACGGATTAAACTTGAATAGACTTTCCAAAGTTGGCAGAATTAGCCCTTGTACTTGGCAGAATGTAATTTTGAGCTAGTAACTTCATTCTTTTGGCAATTTAAGTCCTTCCACTTGTAAACTTGATCAAAAAGCTCCTTTGACTTGGTTGACTTGAGAGTTGACCAAATTTGACTTTGATCTTGACTTTGTCATATTTACACTTTTGGTCCTTCATTTTTGGCAGATTGTCAAGATAGGTCCTTTGTCTTCAAAGTCTTGTCACTTTTGATCCTTCTTTGTCTTTTTCATCAAATTAAGCTTGATTTTCCTTTGTTTGCAAAAAAATTTATCCTTCTTACCTATTTGAGCACAAAAACAAAACATACCACATAATTCCGCTTTATAGCATAAAGTTTAGGTATTTTTCTTGTGTTTTAGGGTGATTTGTTGATAAATTGATATGAGTTTTTGCTCATATCAAATCCTCTACACTTGAACATTGTCATGTCCTCATGCAATGCTATGTATTAAAACACAAATTTACATTCTTCTCATAATTAATCCTCCTTGGCCATTTTGGAATACATCTACACTACTCTAAACTAAATGATGCATGATTTTGATTTTTTAACAATGCAATAAACAAAATACAATTCTATCTATATCTTTTTGGTTTTTCTTGAAATGGTTTTGATGGAAATAACTCATAAAGAATTCAATGACTTTGATTAGGGCTTGGGTACCATGGACATTTATCACCCTCAAGTTTCACTTTCCCCATACCAAGCTTAAAAATAGGATCATTGTATTCACAAGTAAAAAGTGCATCAACTTATTCATGACAATTAAATGTGGAACCGGTTATTATTTGAGCAAATTGCTTTTGGGAAAATTTGTCATTATTTCAAGTGTGAAATATAAGAAATGTAAAATCCAAAAATAAGGAAGCACGGTTTTAATCCTAAGTAATCCTCTCATCCATTACTTGAAAAACCGCTCACAATTAATATAAGTCCGTTTCAAGAATAAAAAGTCATTCGCCTTATGTGTAAAATCCTCATGTCATGCTTTCATAAGTAGCTACACACTCGCTAAGGAAAGAAAAATAAAACTCACGCAATAATTTACATCCGCCATCTTTTTGAGACTTTGGATCTTCAACCCCGCAACCCGTCAAGGTAATATTGGATTGGAGCAATCTATTGAATCCCCGCAACCCGTCAAGGTAATATTGGAACTCAATAGTCACTATAATTAACACCACACTGCCCCTCTTGGGAGTCTTGTATATATATATTTTTTCTTTTTCTTTTTCTTCTTTTTTCTAGCCACTCATTTTTTTTTGTAAGCCGCTCTTATTTTTCTTTATTCCTCACAAAGAAAGTAGAAAAGAATAAAAGGAAAAACATCCGCTAAATATTGAGCATGACATAAGTCTAGTACACATAAAATGTTCTAACTTAGAATCTTAAGACGTACTTATATCAACCATGAATGATTAGTCAAAAATGCATAAGAGATTACAAACCAATTAAAACCGTTCTTGATTATTTATTAACATATATACATGCGAAGAAAATAGAGGTAAAGAAGAGAAGGGTTTAGCCACAAATAATTATCATGAAGTTTATCTAGCCCTTTTATACTTGCTTCAACTCTATCATTTCCCATTCTCCACAAATTTAAAGTCTCAAATAATGAGATTGGTGGATGCTTAGCCTAATAGACCAATAGATGACTACATGGTTAAGGATACTAGCTAGAGAATGCTTAGATAAGTAAACTCGGATTGAGTCAAAATATCCATGGCAGGCCTAATATGTCAAAGAAGTCTAAATTTGTTAAACCATGTTTTTATTATATATTCTTTTTCCTTATTATATATTTTTGATGAAAGATAAAAGAAAAGATATATACAATGCAAATGTGTTATGCAAATGAAAAATGATTGATGCAAAAATTATGAATGCATATTTTTGGTGGCCAAAGTAGATAAAAAATTTGAAAATGTTTGAAAAATTAATTTTCCATGTTATCATGAAAGACAATGACAAGTTCTAGGTAAGGTCACTTAGATAGAAGACCCCATACACTTAACCTAAACATTGTCCTCAATGTTTAAGAGCATGGAAGTATAAAAACTTCCCCTACACTTATGACAATGAATAGACTTTGCTTAACCCAAGTTAAGGAAAGGACAACTATTAGTGAATTCATGTTTAAGCACAAGGTGTCAATGAAAGATCACAATCGTAACGAAGTGACCCGGATACAAGGGTCTCCTCCATAAGCTCCAAAGCATGAAATGAGTGAGCAACCCTACAAAAAACATGAAGACAAAAGAAGGTCTCCCCTACACTTATCTCCAAGTCTAAACCCTTATTGCTAACCTACAACACTCTAAACCTAGTTATACGATGCTTGATTGTGAGAACCCGTACTTTCCCAACATTATTTTATTCTTTTTATTCGTGCTTCTTGAATTTTTCCAACGTATTACGTTTTCTTGTATTGCTATATGTAAATCCTGAGATTTTTAAATTATACTTTTTTTTAAGTATTTTTCTGATCATCGATAAATACTTTGTATGGAATTATAAATTTTCATTTTATTTTTCCATATTTATTTTAAATCAATGTTTTTGATTTAAAATCACCCGTGTGCGTTTTACAACGAGTTTATTCAGATCAATGTACAACGAGAATTCCTAGTGATCGCAACCGACGGATGCCCAAAATTTTACGTTTACTTATCGATTGTTTCGATAATTAATATTTTCGATGATGTCGTTTTAATTACGTATTAAGTCGTGTCGGGAAATCGTATAATCATTTTTACAATGCATTGTAACTTTGAAAAGTATTTTTACGAAACCCGAGCCCCGTAAATATTTTTAATATTTACCAATAACCATTTCTACCCTTTAAAACTATTAATTGTATTTAGATCCACAAGTTTGCAAATTGGCAACTTTGGTCCCTCCACTACCTACCATATATAAACCCATTTCTTCCACTTCCACTCACACATAAACACATTTAAAAAAAAAATCACCACTCCTCCCTCCCCTCTCCATTTTACCGCCACTCCACCACCACAATCCACCACCATCCATCATGATTTGACAAAAACTAAAACAAGACCCATTCATAAAATTCAATGGTGATTCTTTTGATACTAAAATCACCCACATGCATCAAGATTTCAAGAACTTTTGATTTCATGATTGTATGATGTTGTAATCATCTTGCATATGTTATATTTGGTAAGATTATCATGTTTTGATCCTTAAAAGTCTTGTTTTTAATCTTTGATTTTTGTTAGATTTTTCATACAAGTGTTTTTAGGAGTGTTTGGTTGATGGGTATGATAGTATAGTGATCCTAGGGGTATGGGAATGATTGGTTTTGAGTGAAAAATAGATTTGTCATGTTTTCTAAAAAGCTAATTTGGCACAGCAGCCTTAAACAGTATGTTTCGTGGGTTTAAGGTCTGTGAAAGACTGAGATTATTTGAAATTGTTGTAGAGTTTTCCGAGACGGTCGTTTTGGTATAAGATAGAGCTTATAACTCATTACGAGTCAAAAGTTATGCTAGTTTTAGTTTTCGTGTACCGGGAGACGCAAGTCGGCACAATCCGAAATTGTGGCTGATTTTGGGTCGACTCTCGGGGACTTTAGGCTTGGTTAGATAGTTGATACTACTGATTTTCAAAGTTTGCAAACTGAGTTTGATGAGTCTAGTAGTGGTTTCAAAAGACGAATTGTCGGGTTTGTACTTTTAAAGTGGTCCAAACGGTTTTACAAAACAAGTGTACAAATCTGTCCTAAAATTTGGAGTCGAGTAAAGCGTCGAGCTGATGGATTTTAAAGTGTGAACTTTGGCTCAAATTTTGGTGAGGTCTTATATAGGTTATAAGTGACCTTGACACCAATTTTCATGTAAAACGGAAAAGTCTAGATAGGGTAGATCGGTGTGTACATTCGGGGTGTACTTGCTGATTTTTATTTTGGACACGTAGTTCAATGCTTGTGTTGCGTGAGTTTGAGTGTTCACCATCGGACATGGTGACTTACTCAAGTGCTTAGTCATTATATAAATGACTTAGCTACTGGTCCAAATAAGGGTAAAGGATAGTTTGACTTGCGTTGACTTGGCGTCGTATGACGAGTCATTTTCAAGTGTTTTAACGAGTAACGTTGGATAAATGGGTAGTATGAATTCATTTGATTCGTGTCAATGGTTTTGAAACGTGTATACTTTGAAAACATTTGAGTCATGTTATATTTGGTATATATATCGATATTGAGTTCGAGTCTTAACGCGCGCCTTATTGTGATAGGTTGCGGTTTTCGTGTTTTCCCCGGGCATCCATATCGTCGGTGATCGTCTCACTACATTGTTTCTACTCAGTTGCTGAGTACCGTGATTGACTTAACACGTGGCTAAGGGCCACGAAATTTCTAAGGATCAAGGAGGAGGAATTGTTTAATTTGCGTGTTTGGATTAATTCCTACTTGTTATGAAGGTATAGTCAATGTTTTAAAACCCGGGTCTTAGATCGACCCGGTCGAGTCGCCGGGTCCGAGTCAACCCGGGTCGACCCGGGTCAACCCGGTTTTCTAAAAAAAATATTTTTTTTTATATTTTAAATAATTAATAAAATTATACTTAAAAAAACCATAAAAACTTACGTATATTGAAAATATAAATTGTTTACCAACCAATATAATATTTAAAAATAAACTTTCGTCGCAAATACCTAAAATTTAAACTTTTTTTTCAAAAAAATCCGAAAAATTCGAAACCCGGGCGGGTCTTGAGAACCGGGTTGACCCGGGTCACCCCAAACCCGCCGGGTCAAGCCGGGTTTCGAAAATATAAAACCCGGGTCAATATGACCCGTTTTTTCGGCCGGAACCGGTTTAACCGGTTGACCCGGCCGGGTCAACCCGGGTCTGAAAACATTGGGTATAGTCACTCCTAGCATTTTAGTTTTGATGTTACTAGTACTTTGATTCTTTTTATTCATGAATTTTGAATTCCTTGGGTGAAACCCACTGAGATTATAGATACTTAGGGCATATTAGGACTTAGGACACTTGCGTGGCGATTTGGTATAGCCTAAGTGTTGCTTGATTAAGGTTAGGTAGCTAAATGGAGTTGTTTTTGTAGTATGGAAATCACCACAGAAACAAACAGGTCATGGCAAAATTTTCTTAAACATATAACCTTGTTTTTATTTGAAAAATGGATACCCACTGATGTGATTAGTATGTGTTGAGTTGGATGGAAACGGGAAGTGTCCGGATGAGTTCGAAACGGTCGTTTTACTAAACTAGGTCAAATCTGAATGTTATGCTTAAAACGTGGGTAAATTGACTTGGGTAAAAAGGATTAATTTATGATTTTATGACTTTTTACAGTAGCTACAAATATAATAAAACTCCTCTTTTTGGTTTCGTGTCAAAATCTTTTACCGATTGAGATTTATGCTTAATCTACCGTAAGGTACGAAAGACGTTTACAACTTTCTGTTTTGATAGTCTGTCACTAAAAGTGCATTTCCCGTTGATTGAAAATAGTTTTAGGGCTGTTCTTTCCCAACTTTTAAAGGTAAGAGAAATACCTATACATGTCAAGAAATTTCACCTCCTGTACAATTATAGTTTTTTAGATATGACCAAATCTTCACAGCCTTTTTCAGAAAACTGAATGCAGTCCCTTGTTTTGATTTTTTAAACCGAGTCTTAAACGTATTCGGAACCCACACATAAATGCTTGGACCATCATACAAGGTTGATATTAGGTTATTACAGTAGGTTCAAGGTGTTGGGTCAAAATTTTAACTTAATCTTAGGTCTCGCCATCGCACGCAAGTTACCTAGTCATACTATGTCCCACCACTTCTAAAACGTTATTGCTTCATTGAACGCATTCTTATTACGCGTCACCATTGCATAGGTCCGTGAAGACTTCTTTTTGCTCAGACCCTTTTACCTTGTGATTACTTACTAAAGGTGAGTTCATATCCCCTTTTTACTTGAACAATGTTTCTAAATGCGGGGTGAGATTTTACATGGTGGAACACACCCATTTAAAACTGTATACTATCCAGAACTTGTATGCTATTCAGACTTGTATGCCTTCCAACAGTTTTCATTGATATTATTGCTTATAGTTAATAGCCTTAAGTTTCCTCTCTTGATCATGAACCGTTAATTGTCCCGTATGCTTTGCGCTAAGCGCGAATGTTGTGGGTGGATCCATCGGGATTAACAATCCCCGTCCCGATTACCTTGACGCACTTACATTTGTTTATACTTGAGTATTTAGGCTGAATACTCCCTAGAGGAACTTACTTTGAGTTAAGCTTCGGTTCATGAACTAAAACAGCAATAATATTGGTTTCAGACTATGGTTAATGATCATAACCATTTTCTCTATTTACTTGTTTTACAAATGAATGCTTGTGTTCCACACCTTTATTGCTAAACCTATGAAATTCACTCAACTTTGTGTTGACGATTTTACATGTTTAATCTCAGGTATTATTACTTAGCTTTGCTTGGATGGGAGCCCGCAGGATATTATCGCAGCTTGGAGATTTCTGTGATGCTTTTAAAAGACTGGTTTTAGTATAAACTGTCAGAAATTTATTATATCTTTTGGGCAACTTTATGTTATAAATCATGATGAAATAATATATCTTTCCGCATATAAAAGTCTGGGACCTATGTCTAAAACTCTGATCATTTATGGTGTGATATATATGCTTTTATTACGTCAGCTTTGTGTCAACTGTAATTCATTGTTTCTTGTACTATGACGTGTTACCCCCTCGTTGCCTAGTTGTTCCATGTCAGATTTGGGGGTCTCACATTGAGTTAATGAGTCTCTAGCTCGACTCGTCCCTCAATGAATTAATTCATGGGGAAAATGGGGATCTCTTGGACCATTTCAACGGAAATGTCCTCCCCAAAATAATGTTTCACACGGTGACCATTCACTTTAAAGTTTGGACCATCGGGTTGTGACAACTCAATAGTTCCATATGGAAACACTTGAGCAATAGTGAATGGACCGGACCATCTCGACTTAAGCTTGCCCGCAAAAAGTTTCAACCTTGAGTTAAAGAGAAGAACCGGCTATCCAACTTTGAACTCACGGGTCTTGATCTTAGCATCATGCAATTTCTTAGTCTTTTCCTTGTAAAGCAAAGAATTTTCATAGGCATTGGCTCTCAATTCATCCATCTCATTAAGTTGATCTTTCCTATGTGAACCGGCTTGGTTTAAATCAAAGTTAGCCCACTTGAGAGCCCAAGATGCCTTGTGTTCTAACTCGAATGGGAGGTGGCACGCTTTACCATAGACAAGCCTATAAGGAGTACAACCAATTGGTGTCTTAAAAGCCGTCTTAAAAGCCCACAAAGCATCATCAAGCTTATCCGACCAAGAAGCTCGATGCTCTCCCACCGTTCTCTCTAAAATTATCTTTAAACCACGACTTGTGACCTCGGTTTGACCATTGGTTTGAGGGTGATACGCGGTAGAAAGTCTATGATTAACTCCATATTTCTTCATAACTCTCGTGAATTGATCATTACAAAAGTGCGTACCACGATCACTTACGATGGCCCGAGGTACACCAAATCTAGCAAACAATTGCTTTAAGAACTTCACAACAACTCTAGCGTCATTGGTAGGTAAGGCTTTAGCCTCCACCCATTTGGACACATAATCCACCGCCACAAGTATATACTTGTTTCCCTTAGAAGATGGAAAAGGTCCCATGAAGTCTATGCCCCATACATCAAAAATCTCACACTCTTGAATAAAATTTTGTGGCATCTCATCACGTTGCGTAATTTTTCCTTGTCTTTGACACACATCACAAAATTTCACCACTTCATGGGCATCTTTGTAAATGGAAGACCAATAGTAACCCGAATCAAAGACTTTCTTGGCGGTATAGTTGGGCCCAAAATGTCCACCCGTAGGTCCTTTATGACATGCTTCTAAGATCTTAAATGCCTCTGGCCCATCTACACACCGTCTAATGATTTGGTCCGCACATTGCCTAAAAAGATAAGGATCATCCCAAAAGTAGTACTTAACTTCCTTAAGAAATTTCTTCTTTTGTTGGTACGTAAGACCCTCAATAAGCATATTTCCCACAAGATAGTTTGCTATATCCGCAAACCAAGGAGTGGCATCCTCTTGGGAAGAGATAGACATGAGCTCCTCTAATGGAAAGGATTCATTGATTTCTTGATGTGGAAAATCTCCTTGAAAAGGATGCTCAAGTCTACTCAAGTGATCCGCCGCTAAATTCTCGGCCCCTTTCTTATCACGAATTTCTATCTTAAACTCTTGAAGCAACAAAACCCATCTCAAAAGCCTAGGCTTAGCATCTTGTTTTGTCATGAGATACTTGAGAGCGGAATGATCCGTATACACTATGGTTTTGAATAACACAAGGTATGGTCTAAATTTCTCAAAAGCATAGACTATAGCAAGCAACTCTTTTTCCGTGGTAGTGTAATGAAGTTGTGCACCGGTCATGGTTTTACTCGCATAGTGTATAGGTTGAAAATGCTTATTCACTCTTTGACCTAAGACGACCCCCACCGTATAATCACTAGCATCACACATAAGCTCAAAAGGTAATTCCCAATTTAGAGAAACCAAAACGGGAGCCTTTGTCAATTTCTCCTTAAGAGTCTCAAAAGAGTCCAAACAATATTGGTTAAAAATGAAAGGAGCCTCTTTTTCCAAGAGGTGAGTCATCGGTCTAGCTATCTTAGAAAAATCTTGTATAAAGCGCCTATTAAATCCCGCATGACCTAATAAACTCCTCACACCTTTAACCGAGGTGGGTGGGGGAAGCTTAGCAATCACATCAATTTTAGCTCGATCCACTTCTAATCCCTTGTTGGATATTTTGTGTCCTAAAACAATTCCCTCTTTCACCATAAAGTGACATTTCTCCCAATTAAGCACTAAACGTGTTTCCTCACAACGCTTAAGCATCCTCTCTAGATTGGTGAGACATGAGGTAAATGAATTTCCAAAGACGGAAAAATCATCCATAAAAACCTCCATAGTTTGCTCTATCATGTCATGGAAAATCGCCATCATGCACCTTTGAAACGTCCCCGGTGCATTACATAAGCCAAAAGGCATCCTCTTGTAAGCAAATGTACCATAGGGACAAGTGAATGTGGTCTTTTCTTGATCCTTAGGGTCAATGGGTATTTGGAAATAACCCGAAAAGCCATCAAGAAAGCAATAGTACTCATTTCCCGCTAAGCGTTCAAGCATTTGATCCATAAAAGGTAATGGGAAATGGTCTTTCCTACTAGCCTCATTGAGTTTCCTATAGTCAATACAAACTCTCCAACCGGTAACAAGTCTTGTAGGAATAAGCTCATTGTTCTCATTAGGCACTACGGTGATTCCACCCTTCTTTGGAACACAATGTACCGGGCTAACCCATGGAGAGTCGGAAATGGGGTAAATCATACCCACATCAAGGAGTTTAATCACTGATAGGTGTGAAAACACCCATCCTTTTACCACTTATTTCTGGCTAAAACGAGACCAAAACACGTATTTAATATCATTTGTTTGGAATTATGCGTGGTTTTTGTGTTTATTGTGTTTTTAGAGTCAACCGGATGAATATTGAAGAAAACATGGGATTGCACGGGTTTTATCGAAGAAAAAGACTCAAGACGAAGTCTATTGTCCAGGAGATGCAAAAGATTTGAAGTCATTATGCCTATTTGAAGATTTATCGAAGAAAAAGGCCAAAGATGGAAGATTCTTATATGTCGAAGAACTCGAGTCTATTAAACAAAAGATTATAAGACGAGTTGAAATTTTTCACCGACACTTCTCAAAATCCAAAGTCGGAAACGTTTATTTAAAGAAACGTAAAGACTAAAGAAGAAAGAAGAAAAGAAGCCCGAAAACAAAGCCCATTCACAAGCCCGCAAGCAAACGCCTATAAATAGGACTTCACTTCACAATTTTGGGGAGTTAGTTTTTAGTGTTTAGTTTTCACTTATCATTTTTTTCTCTTTAGTTTTAGAGAGAGAAAGTTCTCAACTTTCTCTCACTAAGTTTTCATCTTTCTTTCTTTTAATCTTTCAAAGATTAAACCTTTTGTATTGTTGATCTCATTAATCAAGTTCTAGTTAAGCTTTTAATCCTTAATCTCATTCTACCTTTCTTTGATTTTTAGATTAATTTTGGTGCGAATTTCATTTGATCCGTGTTGTTCTTAATGATTTCGTGCTTAAAAAGTTAATCTTTTTATGCTTACGTAAGCTTTCATTCGATTAAGCTTTAAGATTTGTGTGCTTATTGGCTTATTCACTTCTTTTAGCTTATTTACTTTTTAAAAGTTTTCTTAAAAAGTTTATCTTTTTATGATTTGATTCAAAAGATTGATTATTTTAAGTTTGGATAAGTTGTTGATTATACTTGTTTAGTATATTTCACTTTTGATTCGTTCTAGTTTTGGTGTGAGCTTATCATTATAGCTTATTCCTAGCTTAATTTCGAATCCCATATAAATCGGAAAGGGTCTAAACCCCTTTCCGATCACTGTATTCCGACCACAGCCCCCTTTTTCATTCCGATCGTATGATCGGAAAAGGGTTTTGGGGTATTCCGATTGTAGGGTTTCTGATATTCCGATTTGCACTTTAATATTCCGATCGTGCTGATAGGAATAGGGTTTACATTATTCCGATTTGGCTTGTTTTGGCACATTCCGATTGTGGTGTTTTTATGACATTCCGATTAGAGTGTCTTTAGTATTATTCCGATTTGTTTCATTTCCAACATTTCGATTGAGATTCAGACACACATTCCGATCAGACTCTTATGGGTATATTCCGATCATTGTTATTCTGATTACCTTATTCCGACCAAACATTCTGATGGGTATAATTTGCATTTTCCGATTAGTGTCTTTCACCTATATTCCGATTAGGGTTTGTTTTAATTTCTTGTTTTTACAAAGTTTCCAAGTTTTAGATTTATTAAATGTTCACGTATTTTAGTTTAATCTTTAAACTTTAATTTTACTCAACGACATTTACATTATTTGTTATTAGTTTAAAATAGATAAACAAACCAACACCTTTTTAGTAACCAAGAACAACTATTCCACTTTGAACCATGATCAATTCGAGAAGATTCCGAGAACAAATCTGAACCCATTGCAAATCGCTTGTATCAAATGGCGCCGCTGCCGGCTCTCCTCGTTAAGATTAACAGTTTTTTGTGAGAACTTGGATTTTGGGATCCGTTCGCCGTGAACGTTACTTTTTCATAAAATTTTCAAAAACCCTAAAAATATAAAATTTTCAAAAATCCTAAAAAGTAAAAAACATAAAAAAGACAAAAATATTTCTTGTTTGCTTCGTTAGTTCTTTTGCAGGTGCATGCGTACACGATCCACGTCTTATCAAGAGCCCGAGCCTCTCGAAGACTTAGACATGGCCGGTGTACAAAACAACAACAATAACCCACCTCTCAACAACAATAATAACAACAACAATAACAATCCACCTCTCAACAACAATAATAACAACAACAATGAGCCTCTACCAGACAATTGCCCTATGATTGAACTATTACAAGCACATGTGGAGGGCAACAATGATCCAATTGTCATACCCGCGATTGCAGCCAACAACTTTGAGCTCAAATTCGGCTTTATCCAGATGGTCTCTGCTCAACCATTCTTGGGGCGTACCATTGATGATCCACATGACCACATCAAAAGGTTCTTGCAACTCACAAATACGGTCAAATTCAATGGTGTTCCACAAGAGGTAATCCGTTTACAACTTTTTCCCTTTTCTTTAGAGGGACAAGCCCGGCATTGGCTTGCAAAGGAACCGCCACAAAGTATTCTGACGTGGACGGATTTGGAGACCAAATTTATCAACTACTTTTTCCCACCCTCTCGTACTACCGCTTTGCGGAATGAAATTATCAATTTTGAACAAAAGTACGATGAGTCTTTTAGTGAATCTTGGGACCGTTTTAAAGATCTTTTAAGAAAGTGCCCACAACCTGGTTTTACCAAAGTGCATCAAATTAACACTTTTTATAATGGTTTAAGCATGAATGACCAAGATTCACTAAATAGTGCCTCGGGGGGTAATATTTTGGTTAAGACTTCTAATGTCACTTGGGATATCATTGAGAATAAGTCTCGTGTGCAAACCAAGAGTGTGCGGACCAATGCTGCTAGTGCTAGTACTAGTGACAGCGACAAGAGACTTGAAAAAATTACTACGCTTCTTGAATCGCTTGTTACCCACACCGCTAACAACACCAACAGCATCAACGCTAAAAACGTTCAAGACGCTCAAGTCAATGCTGTTAGCCAACCATGTGAAATATGCGGGGGTCCTCACTCTTACACCACTTGTACCGCCACCCAAGACTACCCTTCTGAGAATGTGAATGCAGCATACGGTACCTCTCCTCCGGCCGCTTATCAAGCTCGCCCTCAAGGTGAACGCAGCTTGCTTAGCTACCGTTCAAACAACTTTATTTCCCCGCCCGGTTTTCCTCCTAACAACCCAAACCAACAACAAAACCTCAATCGCCCTCCTCAACAACAACCTCGTGCACTATACCTACCACCTCACAAACAACCATATCCACCTCAAAGAAACAACCAAGTTTACCAACAACCTGCTTATCAACCACCCGCCTACAATGCTCCTCCCAACCAACCCACCACATTACACCAAGATATTGGAACCTACATGAGGACTAATGATGTGATCGTGGACAATCTCCAGCGGGAAGTGCTCAACTTGAAAGCAGACATGGTGAAACAAGGGAACGATCTTCGAGCTGATATGAGAAACACTTTGGCTAGTCAAACGAATGACTTAAGGAACATGATGGATAGTTTCTTCCAAGGTAATCAACCCTCTTCTTCGGGTACTCTTCTGAGTAACACCGTTGCGAATCCAAGAGGGGAGATGAAAGCAATCACCACTCGCAGTGGCAAAGGTACCAAGGAACCCGAGCTTCCTATACCTCCACCAGTGATTGTGACTAAGGAAAACGAGTCACCTGCTCCTATTCCTCATCCTTCTCCTTCCCCAATTTCTCCACCTCTTACTTCTACCCCTCCTCCACCCAAGGATGTGAGTGATCCTATTCTCCCAAAGCCTTCCTCTTCTTCCGATATACCTTATCCTTCAAGGTTGAGGAAAGAGAAGCTCAAAAGCAAGGATGATATTCAGGTTTCGAACTTTCTCAAAATGTTTAAACAATTGAATTTCAACATCTCCTTCGCTGAGGCTCTCGCTCACATGCATATATACGCGAAGATGTTCAAAGATATTCTTAGCGACAAGGAGAAGCTTCTTGATATTGCTAACACCCAACTTAATGAGAATTGCTCTGCAGTGCTCTTAAAGAAATTATCAACCAAGCTTGGTGATCCGGGTCGCTTCTTAATCCCTTGTAACTTCCCGGGAGTAGAGAATTGCATGGCCTTAGCCGATCTAGGTGCCAGTATTAACTTAATGCCTTTAAGTGTGTGGAAGAAATTATCTCTCCCTGAGCTAGTCCCCACCACAATGACTTTGGAATTAGCTAACCGTACGGTTGCTTATCCAGTGGGGATAGCCGAAGACGTCTTTGTAGGAGTTGACAAATTCACTTTTCCTGCCGATTTCGTCGTCGTCGACTACGACATGGACCCTCGTGTGCCATTGATCGTTGGTCGTCCATTCTTGAGGACCGGTCGCACTCTCATCGATGTAGAAGCGGGTGAGCTTATCATGAGAGTGGGTGACGATAAAATTGTCTTCAACATAGGAAAGCTTTCTAAACAGCCTTATTCACACGAGAGTGTTAATTATATTGACGTTCTTGATGAGGCTTGTGAAGAACACTTCAAAGATGCTTGTAAAAGTATTCCTACCTCTCTTCCCAATGTTGAGACCGTTTCCTCTATTGACTCATCACTATCTCTATTTGGAGAAAGTGATTTCCTTTGGAAAGATTTAGAAACCACCATGGGAGATGTGAACTTAGAACATGACGATTCTCCAACCGATTGGGATGAAGATCTTCGCCTCATTGAGAACATTCTTAAAGAAGACAATATTTCTCTACCATCTCCCAAGGCTATTGCTATCGATGAACCGACTTTGAATACGCCTCCCATCGAAAATCCTCCGGATTTAGAACTTAAGGAGTTGCCGCCCCATCTCGAGTACGTGTTCCTTGAAGAAGACAAGAAGTCGCCCGTCATCATCGCAAAGGACTTGAAAGAAGAAGAGAAATCTCGCCTCATCGCCGTGCTTAAAGCTCATAAGAAGGCAATTGCTTGGAAAATTTCCGATATCCGCGGAATTGATCCGAACTTTTGTACTCACAAGATTCTCATGTAAGATGACTTTAAACCCGCAATCCAGAGCCAAAGAAGGGTTAATCCTCGCATTCATGACGTCATCAAACAAGAGGTTATCAAACTTCTAGATGCCGGCTTGATTTACCCTATTTCGGATTCTCCTTGGGTAAGTCTCGTCCATTGTGTGCCCAAGAAGGGCGGAATAACCGTTGTTCCCAATGAACACAACAAGTTTATTCCCACTCGTCTCGTTACTGGGTGGAGAGTTTGTATCGACTATCGCAAGCTCAATGATGCCACGAGAAAAGATCACTTTCCTCTTCCTTTCATGGATCAAATGCTCGAGCGTCTAGCTGGTAATGACTATTACTGCTTTTTAGACGGTTTCTCCGGGTATTTTCAAATTCCCATCGATCCCAAAGACCAAGAAAAGACCACATTCACTTGTCCCTACGAAACATTTGCTTACAAACGTATGCCTTTTGGTTTATGCAATGCTCCTGGGACGTTCCAAAGGTGTATGATGGCTATCTTCCATGACATGGTTGAAGAAACTATGGAAGTATTCATGGATGATTTCTCAGTTTATGGCGATTCATTCTCTGCTTGCCTTGCCAATTTAGAACGTATGCTGAAGCGGTGTGAAGACACTCGCCTTGTTCTTAATTGGGAAAAATGCCATTTCATGGTAAAAGAGGGCATCGTGTTAGGACACAAGATCTCCAAAGCCGGTCTTGAAGTGGACCGTGCTAAAGTCAATGTTATTTCTAAGTTGCCTCCACCTTCAACCGTGAAGGGTGTGAGAAGTTTTCTAGGTCATGCGGGCTTCTACCGTCGCTTTATCAAAGATTTTTCTAAAATCGCTCGCCCGATGACCCACCTCTTGGAAAAATATACTCCTTTTATCTTCTCCAACGAGTGTATCGAAGCCTTCAACTTGCTTAAGGATAAGCTAACTAAGGCACCCGTCTTGGTTACCCCTAATTGGGAGCTTCCCTTTGAGTTGATGTGCGATGCTAGTGACTATGCTATTGGAGCGGTTTTGGGCCAAAGAGTGAATAAACACTTCCAACCAATCCATTACGCTAGCAAGATAATGACGGGGGCTCAATTGCATTACACGACAACCGAAAAAGAGCTTTTAGCTGTTGTCTATGCCTTTGAAAAGTTCCGCCCCTATCTTGTCCTTTCCACCACAATCGTTTATACCGATCATTCCGCGTTGAAGTACTTGTTGACTAAACAAGATTCTAAACCAAGACTTCTTGCTGGGTTTTGCTACTCCAAGAATTTAAAATCGAAATTCGCGATAAGAAAGGAGCTGAAAACCTAGCCGCGGATCATCTCAGTAGACTTGAGGATCCTTACCAAGGGGAACATCCGAACAAAGAAATCAATGATTCTTTTCCCCTGGAGACCTTAATGTCTATCAACTCGAATTCTGATGAAACCCCGTGGTTTGCGGACATTGCAAACTACTTGGCGGGTGGAATTCTCGTTGACGGGTTAACATCCCAGCAAAAGAAGAAGTTCTTCAAAGATATTAAGACTTACTTTTGGGATGACCCGTATCTATTCAAACAATGTGCTGATTTGATTATTCGCCGATGTGTTGATGGACCGGCAACTTTAGAAATCCTTGACGCTTGCCACAAAGGACCCACCGGTGGTCACTTTGGTCCCAACTACACCGCCAAAAAAGTGTTTGACTCGGGATTTTATTGGCCCACCATTTATCGTGATGCTCACGAGATGGTTAAACATTGTGATGCTTGCCAAAAACAAGGCAAGATCACACATAAAGACGAGATGCCTCAGAATTTCATTCAAGAATGTGAAATCTTTAATGTTTGGGGTATCGACTTTATGGGGCTATTCCCTTCATCTAAAGGAAACAAATACATCCTTGTAGCCGTTGACTACGTCTCCAAATGGGTTGAAGCCAAAGCTTTACCCACTAATGACGCAAGGGTGGTTTTAAACTTTTTGAAATCGCTATTCGCTAGATTCGGTGTGCCTCGCGCCATTATTAGTGATCGCGGGACTCATTTTTGCAATGATCAATTTGCTAGAGGCATGGCTAAGTATGGTGTAAATCATCGTCTTTCCACCGCATACCACCCACAAACTAATGGCCAGGCTGAAATCTCTAACCGAGGATTAAAGCAAATTTTTGAAAGAACCGTGGGAGAGCATCGTGCCTCATGGGCTGATAAACTTGATGATGCTTTGTGGGCTTTCCGTACCGCTTACAAGACTCCGATTGGTTGTACACCATATCGTCTCGTGTACGGGAAAGCGTGCCACCTCCCTATTGAGTTGGAGCACAAGGCTTACTGGGCCTTGAAGTGGGCTAATGATATCAACAAAGCCGGTGACCTACGCAAGATCCAACTCAATGAGCTGAATGAACTCCGTAATGAGGCTTATGAAAATTATTTGATCTATAAGGAAAAGACTAAGCTCATTCACGATTCTAAGATTAAAAATCGAGAGTTCCAAGTTGGAGACAAAGTTTTGCTCTTTAACTCTCGGTTAAAAATCTTTTCGGGCAAGGTGAAATCTCGTTGGTCCGACCCATTCACCATTGCCAAAATTTTTCCATATGGTACTCTCGAGCTCGCTCAACCTAATAGACCTAATTTCAAGGTGAATAGCCAACGAGTGAAGTTGTACTTTGGTGAGGACATCTCTCAGGAGATGATTCCATCCCTCACCATGTTTCCCATGAACTAATTTTGGGTCGAGTCAGGCTCGTGACTCGGTTATCAAAAACAAGCGCTCCTCGGGAGGCAACCCGAGTATCTATCCTTTTCCGTTTTAACCTCCTAAGTGTAGGGGGACCTCTATGGGTGTTTGTGTTTGTGTGTGATGTGATTACAAGGATGAATGCACTTTTGGAACCTTTGAAGAACCGTGCTCCTGTGTTATCCGAAATCCGGTTCTATCTCTCAACTATCGTGATTCAATTTTCTTCATACTCTCATTTGAAAATGATCACGTTAGTCGTCTCTTCCTTAGCTTGATTTAACCAACGTGCACAATGTCATAAGTGTAGGGGAGACTTTTCCCACATGCTTAAACACTAAGGACAATGTTTATCTTAAGTGTAGGGGGGACTTCTATCGAAGTTTTAAGTGGACTTTTCCATGAAAATGCCTTCATTTAACCGGAAAATCATCTTTTTCAACATTTTTCAAAATTTTAATTAACTTTGGCCATTTAGTCGTAATTTTTAAATTTTTATCGTTGCTTTCATATGTATATATTCCACAATAAAGTCAAAAATATTAATAAAGTGGTGTAGCTAGTTTAGAAATCTTTGACATATTAGGCCCGTTGCAATTATTTTGACTCAACCCGAATAGACTTATCCAAGTTTACTCTAGCTAGTATCCTTAACCATGTAGACCTTAATTGGTTAATTAGGCTAAGCATCCACGAGTCTCATTACTTGAGATTTTAAATTATGGAGAACGAGAAATGATAGAGTCAATTATAAGTCGGTATTCTTGCACGAGCTCACTTGGTGTAATTATTTGCTTATTCTCCCATCACTTGCTAATAATTTATCTGCAATAAGTAAGGTCGTACGATTTGAAAAGTTACTTATCTTCTAGCCCAAGATCGTTTAAAAGTTGCTCGGTAATGATAAGAGTTCATAGCCAAGGCATAACTTATGAAGCGGGGCGCGAAGATTGGCGAGTCCGAAAAGGCCCTAACAAGGCATGAGGATTCCATTTTATTGCTGAAGATCCAAAGTGATGTGAAACGCATTATTCCCAAAATCAATATGAAGGATCAAGACTCACGACGAAAAGCAATCAACTCCCATAGAGATCATGGAGAAGTCTATCCGAAAAGACCCTAACAAGTTATGAGGATAAATAGATCCAAGTCCGAAAAGGAGGCGGATCGTTGTATCTCAAAATCCCGATTAGAGATTGAAGAAATAATCATGAAGTCGTGGTCAACAAAGTTGGAGTACCCCTCAAAAGTCTCCAAGTGAAGAAACTATATTAACGATGAGAAGACCATTATCTCAAGCACGTCTCTCAAGATATGAAGTATGAAGTACATGCCAAATATCGGCCCGAGAAAGGTCTCAAATCGTGAACCGAGTTATGCCAAGATATGAACTTTTTGATATCCCGAGAAGCAGTTTTAAGAGATTTTGTCCTTTGGCTAACTATTGATCAAATCGTCCTACTTTGCTTTCAGCCTAAATAAACTATCGCAATAAGTCCAAAAATGCATCTTCATGATCATTCTAAGACAAAAATAAAATATAAGAGATACAACTAGGAATAAGGGAGTTTAAGCATTTAATTAAGCCATGTGTGTAAGTGTTTGATTTGCTAACTTATAATAACAATGATCTCGTTTTTAAGCTTAGTTTGGGGAACGTGAAACTTGAGGGTGATAAATCTTCGCAGCACCGATGCCCTAATGTAAGTCCTTGATCTCTTTGCAAGTTATTTCCATATAGCTATTTTCAAGTGAAAATGATTTTCTATCCTTTTGATTACTTTAAAAGTTTTAATCTCTCGTAGTACTTTAATTTTTGTTTAGTACGTTAATAAGGCCAAGGTTGATTGATTATGAGAAAAGTGTAAATTTGCTTTGTCACTAAGCATTGCATGAGGGCGTGGCAATGGTTAAGTGTAGGGGATTTGATAGGTGTGAAAACACCCATCCTTTTACCACTTATTTCTGGCTAAAACGAGACCAAAACACGTATTTAATACCATTTGTTTGGAATTATGCGTGGTTTTTGTGTTTATTGTGTTTTCATAGTCAACCGGATGAATATTGAAGAAAACATGGGATTGCACGGGTTTTATCAAAGAAAAAGACTCAAGACGAAGTCTATTGTCCAAGAGATGCAAAAGATTTGAAGTCATTGTGCCTATTTGAAGATTTATCGAAGAAAAAGGCCAAAGATGGAAGATTCTTATATGTTGAAGAACTCGAGTCTATTAAACAAAAGATTATAAGACGAGTTGGAATTTTTCACCGACACTTCTCAAAATCCAAAGTCGGAAACGTTTATTTAAAGAAACGTAAAGACTAAAGAAGAAAGAAGAAAAGAAGCCCGAAAACAAAGCCCATTCACAAGCCCGCAAGCAAACGCCTATAAATAGGACTTCACTTCACAATTTTGGGGAGTTAGTTTTTAGTGTTTAGTTTTCACTTTTCATTTTTTTCTCTTTAGTTTTAGAGAGAGAAAGTTCTCAACTTTCTCTCACTAAGTTTTTATCTTTCTTTCTTTTAATCTTTTAAAGATTAAACCTTTTGTATTGTTGATTTCATTAATCAAGTTCTAGTTAAGCTTTTAATCCTTAATCTCATTCTACCTTTCTTTGATTTTTAGATTAATTTTGGTGCGAATTTCATTTGATCCGTGTTGTTCTTAATGATTTCGTGCTTAAAAAGTTAATCATTTTATGCTTACGTAAGCTTTCATTCGATTAAGCTTTAAGATTTGTGTGCTTATTGGCTTATTCGCTTCTTTTAGCTTATTTACTTTTTAAAAGTTTTCTTAAAAAGTTTATCTTTTTATGGTTTGATTCAAAAGATTGATTATTTTAAGTTTGGATAAGTTGTTGATTATACTTGTTTAGTATATTTCACTTTTAATTCGTTCTAGTTTTGGTGTGAGCTTATCATTATAGCTTATTCCTAGCTTAATTTCGAATCCCATATAAATCGGAAAGGGTCTAAACCCCTTTCCGATCACTGTATTCCGACCACATCCCCCTTTTTCATTCCGATCGTATGATCGGAAAAGGGTTTTGGGGTATTCCGATTGTAGGGTTTCTGATATTCCGATTTGCACCTTAATATTCCGATCGTGCTGATCGGAATAGGGTTTACATTATTCCGATTTGGCTTGTTTTGGCACATTCCGATTGTGGTGTTTTTATGACATTCCGATTAGAGTGTCTTTAGTATTATTCCGATTTGTTTCATTTCCAACATTCCGATTGAGATCCAGACACACATTCCGATCAGACTCTTTTGGGTATATTCCGATCATTGTTATTCTGATTACCTTATTCCGACCAAACATTCCGACGGGTATAATTTGCATTTTCCGATTAGTGTCTTTCACCTATATTCTGATTAGGGTTTGTTTTAATTTCTTGTTTTTACAAAGTTTCCAAGTTTTAGATTTATTAAATGTTCACGTATTTTAGTTTAATCTTTAAACTTTAATTTTACTCAACGACATTTACATTATTTGTTATTAGTTTAAAATAGATAAACAAACCAACACCTTTTTAGTAACCAAGAACAACTATTCCACTTTGAACCGTGATCAATTCGAGAAGATTCCGAGAACAAATCTGAACCCATTGCTAATCGCTTGTATCAATCACCTCCTTGTTAATGACCTCATGGATTTTTGGGTTAACTCTTCGTTGACTTTGAATGGCGGGTTTGTAATCATCCTCCATAAGGATTTTGTGTGTACAAAAATGTGGATCAATTCCCCTTATGTCGGAAATTTTCCAAGCTAAAGCTATCTTGTGTTTCTTAAGGACTTCAATAAGTTGCTCGTTCTCATCCTCTTTCAATTCTTTAGCAATGATCACGTCTTTACCCTCTAAGAAAGCATACTCTAAGTGGGATGGAAGGTTCTTAAGTTCAATTGGAGGTGGACTCTCTATGGAAGATTTTACTATGGAAGGATTCTCATTGGTAACTTCTTGTGGAGTAGGAGAAGGAAGAGGGTCATCTTTGAGCAACTTTTGGATAGTAAGAATATCTTCTTCCCAATTAATGGGAGAATCATCATCACCAAGAAAGTTTGACTCAAATTCCTCCAAGAGGAAATCACTCTCTCCAAAAGGTGTTAAAGAGGGAGCAATTGAGGCCACGGTTTCAACATGGGGCATTTCATCACTAGTACTCTTGCAAGCATCATGAAAGTGTTCATCACACACTTCATCTAACACATCAACTATGTTAATAGTCTCACACAATCTAGACTCCTTAACCTCTTTCCTATCATAAACTTTCCCTAACTTAAACACCACTTTCTCATCCTCTACTCTCATAATTAGTTCTCCTTCCGCCACATCTATCAAAGTACGACCCGTTCTCAAAAACGGTCTACCAACAATCAAAGGAACTCTAGGATCCATGTCATAATCCACCACTACAAAGTCGGCCGGAAATGTAAACTTATTCACACCTACAAACACATCCTCCGCTATACCTACGGGGTAAGCTATGGTTCGGTTGGCTAATTCAAGGGTCATCCTAGTGGGAGTGAGCTCGGGAAGAGAGAGTTTTTTCCAAACTGATAAAGGCATGAGGTTAATGCTTGCCCCTAAATCCGCCAAGTCCATGCAATTTTCTACACCGGGAAAATTACAAGGTATCAAGAAGCGCCCCGGATCTCCAAGTTTTGTTGGTAAGGTTTTAAGTAGCACGGCGGAACAATTTTCATTAAGGGATGTGTTGGGCAAATCAACCAATTTTTCCTTGTTTGAGAGTAAATCCTTGAACATCTTAGCAAACTTTGGCATATAAGCAAGAGCTTCCGCAAAGGATATGTTGATGTTGAGTTGCTTGAACATCCTTAAGAAATTTGAGACTTGGATATCATCCTTGTTCTTTAACTTGTCCTTTTCAACCTTGAAGGATATGGAAGAGTTGGTTTTGGTGTAGGTGGAGTAGGTGTTGTAGTGGAAGATTTATCTTTGTTAGCTTCTTCATTGGGAAGTGTGGAAGGTAGAGGAGAAGTAGGAATAGGTTAAGAAGGTGTGTTTGATTGAATGGGAGCATTTTGAGGTGGTGAAGTAGAGGTAGAAGGTTTGTCACAAGTAGGAACAAAAGTGGGTGAAACAATAGGAGGCTTAAGAGGTGAAGGATCCTTTGTTGTCTTTCCACTTCTTGTTGTAATAGCATTGACATTTGCTCTTGGATTTGTTTGTGTGTTGGAAGGTAAAGCCCCTTGTGGTCTTTTATTGAATGCCATTAAAAGCCTATTGGTTTGTGCATCCATTGCAAGTTTCATTTGGTCATTCATTCTCTTTTCACTTTCACGAATTCTCTTTTCAACATACTCATGAGTCTCTTGTATCCCATATCCTTGATTTTGAAGTTGAGGGTAAGCTTGATTTGGTATTTAAGAATATCCTTGATTTGGGAAAGGTGGAAGTGGTTGATTAAATCCTTGATTTGGTGGATAAAAGTTATTTCCTTGATGTTGAAAATTGTTGGGTGCCTTGTAGTTATTTCCTTGGTAATGTGGTCTTGTACCTTGATTACTTTGTAACACTTGAGGAGGGTTTTGTTGAATTTGGGTGGGTGGTTGGGGTGGGAATCCCGGTGGAGTAAGGTAATTTTGGGACTTGTAAGAAAGGTTATTGGGATTGATATTTGGCTTGAAGTGTTCACGATGTTCCTCTTGGTAAGCATAACATTCCCCTTGATAACCTTGCACCTTATCACATTGTTCATAGGAACGGGGACCTCCACAAGTTACACAAGAAAGAGTAATGGCATTCACATCATTTGAAGAATTGTTCAATGAAAGGCTCTTAATAGCTTGAATCATTTCTTGTTGTGCCTTAAGACTCATCTCATGACCTCTATCCATCTTTTGAATGATCTCTTGGTGATACTTGAGGAATTGGTTATCACAAGGTGTTTGAGAATTGTTTTGGATAACATGAACCCTTTCTTCACATTGAGTGTTTGTTTGAACCATTGCTTTAGTCTCAATGATGTCCAAAGCCTCTTGAATGGATTTACGAAGAATATTCCCTCCCGCGGAAGCATTGAGTGAATCTTGGTGATGAGGTTTAAGGCCATCATAGAAAGTATTGATTTGGTGAACTTCATCCAATCCATGGTTAGGGCATCGCCTCAATAACTCTCTAAACTCCTCCCAAGCATCACTAAAGGATTGACTAGGTTTTTGTTGAAAGCCTATAAATAAGTTCCTCAAAGTCGTGGTCTTAGATGGGGGAAAGAACTTGTTCAAAAACTTAGTGGTGAAACCATCCCATGTGGTGATACTATCGGGTGGTTGGGTGTCTAACCAATGCTTAGCGGGTCCCTCTAGTGAAAATGGCACTAATATCAACTTAATAGCATCATGTGGAACTCCATTGTACTTAATGGTATTGCAAAGAGCAAGGAATCTCTTAAGGTGATCATGAGGATTATCATTCTTGTGACCATAGAAAGGTGTGTTTTAAACCAAGGTAATCATAGCCGTTTTTAACTCAAATGAATTTGCGGGAATGTCGGGAATCTTGATAGCATCGGCATATCCGTGAACATTGGATTGCAAACGTTCCATCAAAGAACGATTATCAACAGCCATGGCTTCTTGTTGTGGATGAATCAAAGCACGATTCTCGTGATTGGCTTGATGGACGGTGGTGGTCTTACTCTTTCTCTTTTTCTTCCTTTTCAGAGGAAGAGGTTGTACACCAATCGGTATTTGTGCACGCCCGCGAGTGAGCATGCAACTCAATACGAGGAATGAGAGAGAAGCTCTCGTGTGACTTTGAAGAGAAAAGGATTATCCTCTTCGAGTTTCAATATGAAATATCCACAAGAAAATAATAATATACGTATGTACTACATGGGTGCAAGACCCCCAATGAAGCCTTCCTTCTTAGAATACTCACAAGTGAACGGGGGGTTAGGTGGCGCGAAGCACTTAAGTACCTATTGACCCTTAGATGGCATTTTATAGCACATCGCCTTTCTATCCACTTAATTGTTTGTATTCTTCGAATTGTTGCTTATTGGAAGTATTTATCTATTCTTGCTTTATTTTGTTTGATCAATACACGTGTCAAGGACCGGAACGCCCCTCAACACGGTGTATTGCCTTGGCAATACTTATGGAGAATATGTAAATTGGTTGTTCTTATACGTATACGTATTTACTTATAATAATATATGGAAAATATTTTTGTATTTATGAGTTTTTAAGAGAAAATACTATATGTACATAAAAACCGAGAGAATCCAATATATATATTTTTGGGTGCAATCTCTTAGGAAAAAGATTGCTTTTTGGATTTTTTAATTTGTTTGGTCAATTCTTTAGGAAAATAATTGTTTTGTTAATTTTTTAGTTTTTATATATTTTTATATTTTTGATTTTTTATTTGTTTTTGATTTATGATACGTAAAAATAACATTCACTAGGTGAACGGATCCCAAAAGCCAATGAAAACCGTCAATCGATAGTCTCTCGTAAAGTCAAAGAACCGGCAGCAGCGCCATTTAAAATGTGTATAGTTGAAGTTCGTTTTTCTCAGTTCTTAACAAACTGAAAGTCCTAACAAGATCGGGTTTTTAATTGTTTTTGGTTGGTCAAGTTTCTTGGATATTCTATTGCTAATTCAAACAAGCCTTGCTAAAATGAAAAATACCGTCTACTTATATGTAAAACAAGATGCACATACCAAGTTTTTATTCAAATAAAATGCCAAATGTAAATTCTACAAACTATAAGGACTGGAAATGTAAATTCTATGAAATATAAATGCTAAAAATGTAAATCTAAAAAGTCTAAGGACTAAATGTGTAAAAACAGTAAACTAGATGGACTCAATATGAAAACTATTCAAACAAGTAACTAATTTTCAACTAATTGAAAACTGCCTAACTAAATATGAACAAATCTGAAAATGTAGGGACTGATTATTTGAAAACCCTAAAAAGTAGAAAGATTAGCTAGGATTAAAAACTGATTAATACTTCAAGGACCAAATTGCAATTTTCAAATCTTTTTTAACAAAAACGGGTTCACAACTTCAATAAGCTCGTTTGAGCTTATTTCTCAACCAAATTTGATCAAACCAGTTTCAAACGTTTTAAAATCAAATTTTAGCTAGACCTATCCAAGGAATTAAGCTAAAAGTCACTAGAACTCTGATAAGCTAAATCCAATAAGCTCAAAATAAGCTACCAGTTAAGCCAGACTTGCACAACTAGATTTTAATGAAAATTCTTGTTAATAAGCTCAAAAGAAAGACGGGAAATCAAATCTCAAGAAAAATGATCAAGTAATAAGCTCTGAATCTGAAAATAAGCCAAATTTGTGCTTATGTTGACTTTCGTTGACCAAAAATTTCAAAAAGCTCAAAATCTCAAAATTTATCCAGGAACACTAATGGAATAGAAATGTGAAAGAAAATCAGCTATTTTATGAAGTGGAAAATCAGATATGAGAAATCAGTTTGGAATTCATTACAGGGAATTGCATTTGCTCTTATGCTTAAACTTTGGCTTATTACTTGCTCAATATTGGATACTATACAATTTCCTTATACACACTCAAACTTCATATGTTGGCTGAAAATTGAGACTTGGTTTCAGATTATTTCATCAAGGAACAAAGAAATGCTAAGCATTTGAAAATCAAAACTTTCTGAAAGTTTACTTGTTAAAAACTGACCCAAACCTTTTTTATGACCAATTGCCTTTTTGACCAAAATCTTGACTAGTTAATGACTGAAAACTATTTTTTATGACTAGTTAACTGGAAATGAACCAAAGTTTGCCAATTTCTAACACTTGAAAACTACTTTTAAGCTAAAACCAAACACCACTTTTCTGATATTTTTGAAACTTTTATGAAGACTTTTTGAGCTAATGATTAAACTGAATTAAAAATGATATCACACTAAGTTTTATAGCCAAAATGAAATGTATGAGAACTAGTTACAAGAACTCTCACCAACCAGAACTCTAAATGGCTAGCAAAGCTATACTGACTGATAAATGTGAAAACAGAACAAGTATTAAGTCTAATAAGCAAGATTAAGCTACTAATAAGCTACAACAACACTGAGATCAGATCAATAACAGGCTAAAACAACTTTTATCATGCAATCAAAGAGAATTAAGCTAGGTATGAAGCAGGCATTCAACAATTGAGTGGAACTGAAATTCAGAAAGTGAAACCTTTAGCTAAGGCCTCCTTTGGGGAGTAGAGGAGCGCTGAGCTCTCTAATCTAGTGCTAACCACCACCTTAGCACTAGAACACATCAACAACTACCAATCAACAACTATCAACCATCAAATCCGACATTAATGAACTGAATTCTTCAAAATATGCTAAAACTTGACTTGAATGAAAAGATCAGGTACAACAGCTACAATCTTCAAAACTAGTCAATTATGATCAAGAAATGATCATAACTAACCAATATCAGCAACCAAAGTAACAGAGTGCAAGTATGAACATTAGAAAGGTAATGAGAATTTTGAAGGGAAAATTGAAATGTTTATTGATTGAATTGGAAAGTAGTTACAAATGCTGGTAAGTTTGTTACAACTACTAACAGACTCAAGAGTTTGTCAGACTCTTGAGTTGTTAAGCTAAAACTAAGAAGGATGAGAGAAAAACTAAAAGTGTGTGTGATTTCACACTTTTTCTACAATACAAGAAATGAGCTAATCTATGGTATTTATAGACTGCAGAAGTGAAGTGGTTGGGGTTGGTGACGTGTTAGAACCAATTAGAAGCTTCCACATGGAGAAATCTGCTCAATTGAGTTTTGCAGGTGATGAACACATTTGGGGTTTTCTTTGTTGTTGATCTTGAGTGTAATTGGTTGTGATCATTGGATTCGTCTCTAAAAAACGAGCAAGTTTCATGTTTATACCAACTTCTGAAATTGCCTCTAGCTCAAGAACGATTCTGGGCTGTTGTGTTGAAGAAGATGACACGTGGCAAGATTGTATTGGCTATGGGCTAGGCACACGGATCATTATCCTTAGTGGATAATCTGATTATTGCATGGCACTTTTCTATTGGATGAGAAAGAATTAGTGCGCTTGCACTGTTTAGATACTGGCCAATTAATTTTGCGGCGCTAGTGGGTAATAAATGAGATGAGGTGGTGATCCTTGTCAATTGATTCCTCACTTCTCATTGGCCAATATTGGTTCACACGGATTAAACTTGAATAGACTTTCCAAAGTTGGCAGAATTAGCCCTTGTACTTGGCAGAATGTAATTTTGAGCTAGTAACTTCATTCTTTTGGCAATTTAAGTCCTTACACTTGCAAACTTGATCAAAAAGCTCCTTTGACTTGGTTTACTTAAGAGTTGACCAAATTTGACTTTGATCTTGACTTTGTCATATTTACACTTTTGGTCCTTCATTTTTGGCAGATTGTCAAGATAGGTCCTTTGTCTTCAAAGTCTTGTCACTTTTGATCCTTCTTTGTCTTTTTCATCAAATTAAGCTTGATTTTCCTTTGTTTGCTTGAAATTGTATCCTTCTTACCTATTTGAGCACAAAAACAAAACATACCACATAATTCCGCTTTATAGCACAAAGTTTAGGTATTTTTCTTGTGTTTTAGGGTGATTTGTTGATAAATTGATATGAGTTTTTGCTCATATCACAACTCTAGAAAATAGAAAAAAGCCACTCCTAGCATCATTAGAATTACAAACAGATAAGCGCTTGAGGCGCGAAAGAGTAATCAAGGCTTACTCGTCAAGCTTCCCAAAAATAGAGAAGACAAAAGGGATGAACGAGTAACCATGCTCTGCACAAATAGAAGAATACTTCCTCCTCTTCTTCTGAACTACAGTCCGCAAAGTAACCCGGGGACCCAAGAATCCAAACCCGCACATGCAAATGGAGAGACACCCATAACATCCAAGCAAGCGTCTTTGCCTTGGGACCAATTATGCAACAATAAATCCGCTGGACGAAGGTCTCGTCCATCAGCTGAAAGAAATCCCATAGAGACCTCTTTCCGCACAAAAACACCAACTCTATAACAGATATCAAACAACATATGGCGCACAAGATTATGCCGACACTTCACCCCCAACTCACTAGAGCAGTGAACAGCATGGTCCCCCCACTGGTCCATCTGATGCACGTGGCAACTCGAACAAGAAGATCCATCAGGAAACAAAGGAACCGCCAAACGATAACACATGATGGCTCAAAACTGACGTGGGTTCATCCGCTGCCTCAACCCAACAATAGGAATAGTAAAAAGATAATCATGTGCATGACGTGGGTTTATTATTATTATTATTATTTTTTATTTTTTTATTTTTTATTTTTTATTTTTTATTAAAAACAAAAAGGGATTTACAACAAACTGGATGGGAGCCGAGATACTATCTGCGCTCCCACCCCTTTAGCAATGGCAAAACCTATTCTATGAAAAATATGTACAGCAGCGCGCGCTCCAATGTCTTGAGTCTTAGAAAATCTCTGGATCCGCTTCAGCAACGCAACTGCATCTTCCTGTAACTCACCTAGAGAAGAAAAAGAGAAAGGAAGAAACCCATATCCGAGAGCTGCACACTTAGCCAAATACTTGCATCGTTTACGTTGTGTGGCATCAATCACAGCTCGGCCAGGTACAAAGTCATTCATCCCCGTACGAGTCAAATGAAAAGAACCAGTCAGATCAACACACACATCTTTACCTCCATCCCAAGAATAAAACAAAATATCTGCCGGACGTAAGGCATTATCAAGTCCTCCATCTAATCCGATATTAACTTCCTTTCCGACAGATATCCCTGAACGATAGCATATATCAACAAGAGTATCACGTACCAAATTGTGACGATGCTTAATCCAACGATACCAGCACACGATACCGCATGATCCCCAAATATATCCCCATCAAATACTCTCGAACAAGCTGAACAGGGCTTCGAAACAGAGAACAAGGGAATACCTAAGCGATAACACAAAACACATCGATAAGACCTCCCATTCATAGTCTGACCCAACCCCGAGATAGGAACCGTCCTAAGCCAATCAGAAGTATGATCCTCCCTCTGAGATGCCCATAACGCCATTTGTCGAGGAGATAAAGCGGAAGTATTATTATTATTATTATTATTATTATTATTATTATTATTATTGTTTTTTTTGTTTTTTTATTATTATCATCACTTTATTATTATTATTATTATTATTAAATTTTTTATTTTTTTTATAGGAACGTCAACTTATTAAAATATTCGAATTTACAAAAAGTTAGTGGGAAGCCAAGATACAATCTGAGCCCCCACTCCTTTAATTATAGCAAAACCAATTCTATTAAAGAATAATAGGATTTACAAAAATTTAGTGAGAAGTCGAGATACAATATGAGCCTTCACCTTTTTAGCTATAGCAAAACATAATAGAGTTACATAAAGTTTGATGAGAATCTATACACAAGCTGTGCTCCCACTCCTTTTTTTAATGTAACTCTATAAAAAATAAAGAAAAAATTTCACGTTTGGTCCCTATCGTTTACACCAAATATCAAGTTTGGTCCCTATCTCAAACTAAGTGCACAGATCGTCCCTATCGTTTACACTTTGGATCAAAAATGGTCCCTATCTTGGATGGACGTTAGATTTGATCGTTAAGTGGTAGAAAGAGAAGGGTATTTTGGTCTTTTACTTATTTCTTTTATTTATTTATTTTATTCTTATCTCTCTATCTCTGTCTCACGCCTCTCTTTCTCTTTCTCTCCTTAAATGCAGAAAAAACATATAAATCCATCTCTCTCTATCCAAACCCAGATCTATTATCACATACAAAACCCAGATCTCTCTCTCACATGTCTCGATCTCTCTCTCTCAGTTTTTTTTCTTTTAATATATTTTTTTTCTTATATATATATATCTCTCTCACAGATTCATCAAAACTATCTCAAACACACCTAATCCACTAAACACCATCTTAAATATCTTTAAGAACATCTGTCACCACAACCATCCCAAATCACAGATCTAAAAAACACATCACCTACCCATCAAAATTCGTCCATCATCTCTCAAAAACACAGATCTGGGATTCGATTTTCTTAAAGAGGGTTGCTATTGGGAAGAATGGTCTTGTAGGTGGGGAGCAAGTTTTAAGTCGATATGTGTATCGGCTAGGTCGAGGGTGCTGCGGTTCATGATGTTGAGAATGTTGGTAAGACGTTTTATGGGTATGAGCGGTTTGGGTTTAAGGAGTGTGTTGACCAGTGCTCTCAATTCTATGTTGGATTTATCTTGCCACTAATATGAGTCTTTAGGTTAGTTTGATGGCGTTTGGGGTCCAGTTTTCATCTTGAATGCTGAGATGTTGGATCAGACAATGGACTGGTGGATCTTATATAGGGCCCCTTAACCTATTATGCATACCAGGTTCATTCTTTACCATATTGTTGGGATCCACTGGACGAATGGATCTTATAAAGGAACCTACCTAACCTATTATGCATACCAAGTTCATTCTTTACCAAATTGTTGCTGTCCTATATTGTTTGAGTCAAGATATATATGTGATAACGATTTGGATCTTGGTGAATTAAAGATGAAGGTTGGTTATGAACGGCTCTGGTTTTTGTTTTGTTATGTATCAGTGGCGTGGGTAACATGCTTATTTCGCCACCTCGAACCCATTTTGTGGATAAATGTATTTACTGGGAGATTGGAAGATTGGGAGAAGAATGATAGATGGTAGTGGTTGTAGAGAGAGAGATGTGTGAGATAGAGATGTGAGAGAGTGAAAGAGATGAGAAAGAGAGATGAACATGGATCCAAAATAAATGATGTACTGGGGAGAATTTAATATAAATGAAAAGACGAAATTGCCCCTCCAATAAATAGACTTAACAGCCAAAATTGACGCCCATCCAAAATAGGGACGACTTTTGATCCAAAGTGTAAACGATAGGGACGATCTGTGCACTTAGTTTGAGATAGGGACCAAACTTGATATTTGGTGTAAACGATAGGGACCAAACGTGAAATTTTTTCAAAAATAAATGTACCACTCTTAGCGTTATTATTATTATTATTTTATTATTATTATTATTATTATTATTATTATTATTATTATTATTATTTTGTTTTTCTATTTTTTATTATTATTATTACTAAATTTTAGTTTTTTATTATTATAAATCATTAATTCATTAGAATAATAAGATTTACAAAAAGTTAATGGGAGTCGAGATACTATTTGAGCTCCACTCGTTTAGCTATAGTGAAACTAATCTTATTAATATTATTATTACTATTTTTATTATTATAACATTATTTTATTAAAATAATAGAATTTATAAAAAGCTAATGAGAAACCGAGATACTATTTGGGCTTCTAGTCCTTTAATATTATTAATATTACTTTATTTATTTATTTATTTTATTTTATTTTTTTAATAATAACATCACTTCATTAAAATAAAAAATTTACAAAAGATTAGTAAAAAGTCGAGATACTAACTGGCCCTACTCTTTTTTATTTATTAACTTATTTTTTAATTATATTCATTAAAGTCGAGACGATGGATGATCCATCTTGAGGTTGCTGTTATAAAAATAAAAATGGGGATGTGAAGACTGATGTGTGTGTTTTGGTTTGGGAGATGAGGATAGAGTGGTCTTGGGGAAAAAATAAGCCTTACATACTCGCATTTTGGCTTGTTCTATACTTCTATATGCAAAGTTGTGTACAACACAATCCGTACTCACTTTCCTCGTTTTTGCTTTTTTGAGTTTTCGCTTTTCAAGTTTAGAAATTTTAGTTTTCAGTCAATTGTAGTTGATATTTTTCACAGTACAATCTCACTTATCCAATACATGAGCTCTCGAGTTTGATAGTTTAACTTTTACATATTTAGTTATTATTGTTCGGTAGAAAAACGTGACACCTTTGTACAAATATATCTTCTTACTTTAGGCTGGTAACTCACCCGTGGGTTGGTCAAAGTCACGCGCAGTTAGAGGTGTCGGAAAAGTTGACCCGACCCGAATTCGACTCGAACCCGAACCCGAATAATCATATTCGGGTCGGGTCACTCGGGTCTAAAAGCGTATTCGGGTCAATTCGGATTGACCCGAATTGACCCGAGTTTTAATTAGGCTCGGGTTCGGGTTATATATTTTTACCCTTGACCCGACTTGATCCGACCCGACTTGACCAGGACCCGACCAACCCGACTAAAATTACTCTTTTTACATTGTATTAGTACTTAATTGAACCACTTTTCATACTTTTTCCTTAAACTCGGGTTGACCCGAACCCGAGTTGACCCGACCCGACCCGACCCGAATTGACCCGAACCCGAGTGACCCGAGTTCTAATTAGGCTCGGGTTTGGGTTATATATTTTTAACCCTTGACCCGACCCGAGTTGACCCGAACCCGACCGCGTCAACCCGAATCACACCCCTACGCGCAACCCCCACCCCACCCCTTCAAACCCGCGCGCGACTTGTTCCCAGCCAAGAAAAAAAACTGGGCAAACTCACTCAGGTGAGTTTTATACATGTGGGCCCAAATGTTTTTTATTTTTTAGGTTAGGTTTAATTTTGAGTGTTTTTATGAGTGGTGTGTATTTAAATAATAAAAAAATAGGTATGAAAAGTGAGTGTGAGTGAGTTTGGGTGAGTGTCATTACCCTCGTGGATGAGTTTGTTAAAAAGCTGACGTGGCGGTGAGTGGGTTTCACCCCACTCCCACCAGTCTTATAGGATACTAGCCGGGTACCCGCGCAATACGACAACGGGTACCTGGTGACTAATTTTACAGCAAGCCAATATTATTCAGGTCTTATATTTTTCCGAACAACAATTTTACGAATAAATGATAACTTTTAATAATAATAATAATTTCAAATAGCAATACGGCGACGGATACCTGGCCACTAAATTTTATGGCTAAGCGACAATAGAAACAACTCACACATTCCGTCAATCACTATGTTGTATTTTTTTGTGAATTCTAGTTTATTTATAAGCAAAAATATATATTAACTACATCTATATCGTTGAACAAACCTTCAAAGAAATTCATTCCTATAATAATAAATTTGCTAGCATCACTTATTTCACTTGATGTCATTTCAAATCTATATTAACATTTGGGATATATATTACGTGTTTCTTAATAAGATAAAGAAACTTGTGAATAAGAAAAGATCTAGCCGCAACATATGACTGCATATAGATTAGGTCTCTTAAAACTTTGCAAACTCATAAACAGATATGGAAAAATTGAAACCATCAACACCAAAAAAAAGCTTCACAAAACAAACATTAACAAACAAACATCGGTCAGATTCAAAGAACATAACTTATTATATTCGATTTTTATAACACAGCCAAACACACAAAAGATATCAACAAAACAATTAAGCAGGTTTCTATGATTTTTCGAGGACAGATTCCATGGGTTTTGCAATGGATGAGGCAGTGGAGGCGGAACTTGAGGATTGTGGGAGAGAGTATGTATTTTAGATGGTGGCATGGGTTGTTTATTGTGTATATCATGGTTGTTTTTATATCCCGCATGTATGAACTGAGGTTAATTGGTCGTTACAATAAAGGCTGTTACAACTTTTAAGGTTATTACAATAAAGACCGTTACAAGATTTTAAATAGGCCTTACGACTGTTACACAACTTAAAGCTCTTAATTTTCAAACGACCTTATTAATGCTCTTAATTTAAAGTTTTTTTTGTAACTTTTAAGTTGTAATTGACCCTGTTTTCAAACAGATAACAACATTGAAGCTGGAGACTAATTGTTTGTTTATTTCCATTTAAAGAAACTAGTCGGCTACCCGCGCAATGCGGCGGCGAGTAACCGGTAACTAATTTCGTAGATTTGGATAAACCACGAAAATACCATTACAAAAACGAACATTTTTTCCGAAGACAACGACCAATTTTTTTTCATACCTGAAAGTTGGCGACAATGAGTGGTGGTTGAGAGAGAGCGATGGTTTATTTTGCATATTTTATATTTGTGTTTTAAGATTTCTGAGACTTTATATAGTGAAAATTTAATTGTTTACATAAAACTGTTAGACAATGGGTTTTAAAAATGTTTTTATGAATTACGTTAAATCATGGTTAAGACATTTAATTTTTTTGGTAACTTCTAGTTATACTTATTAACACTTAAATTTTCAGTTACAAAATTGTATTGAATTACAATTATTTCTATACTTTTAATATTCATTAATTTCTTAGCAAAAGATAAATTTTTCTATTATAAGAAATGTTTGAGTTTTAATTTTTAAGACTTCTAATTTTAGAAAAAGTGTTAAATGTTTTATATATTAGTATAAATGTTTTTGGCTTAAACTTTTAAGACTTCTTTATTTAGAAATGTGTTAAATGCATTATAAAGTAGTAAGATAGTAAGATTTGAACAACAATGGCAAAACTGTGCTTGTGTGAAGCACGCTAAGGCCATTACTAGTTTATAACGAGTCGTGCTAACTTAGGGATGTTTGGGATTGCTTATTTAAAACAAATTATTCATTTTGAAAATAAATAATCAAATAATCATCATTTTAAAAACGTCATTTTTTTGGATTTGATAGTCCTCTTTGAAATCGTAATAATTAGATAATCAGTTTTTTGGTGTTTGACAAATTTAATTATTTGATAAGTAAAATAAATAAAATAAACTCCATTTTGTCAAAACTCTATTTTAGAAGCTTACTTTTTCAAAACTCCATTTTGAAAATGAAATAATTAGTTTCCCACTTACTTTTTCAAAACTCCATTTTGAAAGCTTTAAACGCAAATGATCACTTTTCTTCATTTATTATTCAAACACTCATTTTAACTTATCTCCATTTTCAAAATGGAATAAGCATAATCTGGTTACAAACGCAGTCCCAAACAGACTACAAGTTAAAAAGACCGAGCAACAAAACAAGAAGTCGCATACCATATGAGCAGAAAATGCAACATACGCTAATGATTTTGATAGGAAGATAGGTGATATAATGTTTCTGATCTATTACTTTGGAACAGGAACGAGCATTTCAAACCATAACTACAACTTTCAGCTATTAACAATCTATGCATACTAAGCACATGCACGTACTAAGCGCTGAGCAGGTAAACATCTTGGGATGACCAAAGAGAAGTCTGGAAATGGCCACGGGAATACCAGTTAGGCTGCGTACATCCGAGCAAAAAAAGGCTCGACTTTCTCCGAGTAGCCTAAAGAGAGATTCCGCTATGTTTACCCGTTTACATACTAAGCACATGCCTGCATGAGATTCGATATTCTATATGCTTCAAGATAAAGACAGAGCGGTGACAAAACTGAAGTCGTTTAAAGGAAAAGCTTCATCTCGGCTTCCTTATGTAAAGCTCTCCAAACCCAGCAGGTACTGCATTTCGAAATGTCTCCACTCGGCAGCTTGTGTATCTAGTTATGCTGGCTATAAATAAGATCGGCCATCATGATCTTGCCACAGTTTCCAGAGTCTAGTCGATCAAATATTTTGCATATTTGTAATATGTCTTTCTCCGAGATCTTTCCCATCTCCTTTAGCTTGTAAATCACAAATTCTGACTTGCTGAAACAACAAAGAGCACATTCATAATTACAATTTCGTAAAACCGCATTACAGTAACAAAGACATTTGTGGGCAGAAAATCAACGAAAGTCAAAGAGATTTTGATAGCGATGGTATTCTAACTAGAAGTATTTATAATATGACACTTCTCGACTTAAGTAGCCTGACACGTACAATCCTCGAAAGCAACGTAGGATTTTCTAGATCAAGGTGATAACCAGAAGGAACTACTACGTCACTTGATAGAAATTCCACAATTTCACTTGCTAATCATTATTGCCGTGTTTGCTTCGACTATTGTATAGCTCAAGAAAACCCCACGTCTTCTATGGTCCTAAGCCACATCAGTAAACTTTTCTGCAAATCATAAATTTCTTGAAAACGGTTTCCTAATGTCACGGTGCCATCATCCAATTCCAATATTCATTTTACATCAAATCTTTTCACTCTTACCCAAATATCAATATGTTAATCTTTCTTTTTAATACTTTCCTACAACACGAAAGAATTTCAAAACTTTAACTTTATTTTAAATACTTGACGTGTTATTAATTTAGCTTGTAACATTTGAGTGACACTATGGTTTGTTTGTTCACGTTAGACTTTTAATAGAAATGTGTGGCAAAAGTCGATGATATTTTTATATGCAAATGGAAGAAAAAGAATTGTGTGTGTATATACCCAGAGGTGCTGCACAGGTAGACAAGTACACATTGTAAGTCATCAGATTGAGAACCCAAACTTAATGGGTACTCTTGCCCTGTACCGTTTGCACCCAAAGTGCAAACCAGGTGAACTCAAACCGACATATTGTCACTTAGTGAGTCAGCTTTTCGTTTAACACATCAACTGGCCACTACAGGTGGATCTTAATGACGATATACACATACGTTAGTTGACAGTCAAATTTTCATAACTGGGTAAACGGATGTGGGTTTCCCTATTCTGGTTACACTGGGAGAACGAGCCTTTTGACTAAGATGTACACGCGCCTCACCGGGTTAATCACGGGACCGTTTTCGGCCCTTCCCCTAGCCATCCCCAACTGTTCACACCTAGCGTGGTTTGAACCCTTGACCTCTTGTTTGGAAGTCAAGGACCTTACACCAGGCCATTTGGTGGTGGTTTAATAGTCAAATTTTCATGAGCACACTAAACATGTTGAGGTGTACTCCCAAAAGCTTCTTATGTTAATAAACTTTTATCATACTAGATACAAGTCGACAAGCCTATCATACAGGTCCCTAAGAGTAAGCTATCGTACCATCAGTGAAGCTATAATACAAGTTCAGCTCCAGCTTTAGTAGAATACTCAGTTATGTGAACCTATGATTGTATTTCCTTATCTTACCGTGAGTTAACGACTACACTATTAACAACTACTGACACATTATTTATCTCGTGAAACTCTTAGCATACCTAAAAGTGCTTGCCCAATCCTAATTCCTCACTCGTATGCTCCTTTCATTTACGACCATTTACATGATAAACATACAAAAATCGACGATGAACTTCAATGACAAGTGGACTCAAGAAAGTTAGAAAGCATATGTGACTGAAAGCGAAAAAAGCCACAGATACATCTTGGCATTTCGGGTGATACATCTTACAATCAGGGGCGGAGCCAGAAAAATTGGCTCGAGGGTCAAACTTTGATATTTTTTATAAACTACACTACAAAATGGTTCTTACGGAGGTCAAATTATTAAAAAAATCAGGATATTTTCGAAAATTTACACTACAATTTTTTCGCTAGGGGGGTCAGACGACCCCCTTGACCCCTGCCTACCTCTGCCCCTGCATACAATTACGTATTCTTCATAAATATACAGAACTTTAAGAAACAGGAATCTTGTATGGATCCCCTAGGTATCAACGAACTGCTCTAGCATCCTTAGGTAGATTGAAATCATAAGATTGTTCTAATAATAATAATACATCCACAACTAGCACATATCATATCCTAAAGTTCTTTTTCGTTTTCAGTGCTTAATTTGGTTTGCTATATTTAAGACACAAAATTCCAATCTTGATCAAGCGAACAAAACTATGGTCTGAAATGTATTCAATCGTCCAATGAAAAGAAATACTTAAAGATGCTCAACATAGGACTTGAATACTTAAACCCGCATATATATTAGCCATACGGTCAGACTTTTTCCATGTCAAACATGATCTTGGTATTCCACTAAATTACATTCAATATTCATTACGGGATATATGCGCACCAGCTAGTGTCAAGCTACATTTATGGGGTGTTTAGATGTGTGCACTTTAGAAGCAATTATCAGAAATTTAAATAAGCAGAATCGAATAATCATCTGAAATCAACCAGCCAGTGTTTTGACTTTTAATGATCAAATGTTCACAGTTATCGTAAATTCTCTGATTATTTATGAAGTTAATAGATAAAATGATCAAACAGACCAGTTTTATGAAGACAGTAGATAGGGTTTGTTGGACGGAAGCCAAAATCTCTGAAATTAGATTAAAGGGAGAGGTATATACTAAATAGGTTACTGGGGATCTGTTTTACCCTAAGATAACCACTTTTACTTGCAGCTGGTAAAACTGATTATTAAGACGATCGAGCCCTATATCATCAGAAAATCAGAAGCAAAATCATTCAAACAGTCTCTGATATTCTTTTACTACTATGAGGTATACTTATGATTTGATATGCCGTCGCATACCTGACATGCATGTTGCTGTCTACCAAGGTTGCACCGAAACGGGAACGGAACGGGGATACGGGAACGATACGGGAACGGGAATCGGAAAAAATAAAAAAATCAAGATACGGGATCGGCATGGATACGGCAATAAAATATATAAAAAAATAAATATATTATAGAAAATTCAAAATAAATATTTATTGATGTAAATTCTAAATTTCAAATTACCGACGTCGATTGATTGGTGAATCGTTGATGTTGAATAATATGATATTGTCGTTATGTATTTATACTAATTAGCAGTCCATACAAACCATACAAAAAAAACAGGCCAATAAATAGGCTAAACATGCTGATCCGTTCCAGAATCGGTCAAGATTCGATCCCATGATTTGGGAGTCGGTCAAGATTTGATCCTCAGCTGAATCGCCAGCGATCCCGCTCCCGAGGCGATCCCAAACGGGAACGGCACCCTTAGAGGCGATCCCGTGCTTCATAGCTGTCTACTTGTCTAAATTATCTAACATCTAACAAAATATTTATCAAACAGAAAAACTCTATGAAAATAAAGGACAAAGAAATCAAATTATAAAAGGATAGATGATTAACTTACCTCACATATCCATTGTTATCAATATCAGCAGCGAGAAACTGAGAAACAGTCAAACCCTGATCAAGAACCCATTTAGCCATTTTTCTATGCCTCTTATCCACTCTTGCCTCAGCCAAATACAGAAACGCCCGAGCCACAGCAAGTGTCGACACAAGCAACCAAACAGAAGCAAAAATACGACCAGGCATAGACCTAAACGCCCTATCACCATATCCAACAGTAGTAACAGACATAACCGACAAATAAAACGAATCAACCCAATTTAGCCTCTCAACGTAATGCATGACACCAACACCAACCCCAATACAAAGAATCACGACCCCTAAAGCTAAAGCCACCTTCATCCTAATCCTCATCCTCCCCTTTTTGACATCAATTATATACGAAGGGTGATCGGGCTCAATCTCATATCCATTCTTTAAAGATCGCAACAGATGATTCTCTTGCAAATCAAGAACATAACTAACCATCCCACTAAGCAAAATATCAATAAACCCAAACCCGACCAACACAAACATAATAGAGAACAACTTTGTGACAACAGTATTAGGCGTTATATCACCATATCCAATAGTACACATGGTGACAATACAAAAATAAAGAGCATCAACAACAACATGCGTCTCATGAGCAACAAAATGTTCCCTATTATACCAATATATGGAAACACCAAAGGCCAAATACAAAATCAACAATAAAACAGCTTGGCGAACAATTGCTGAAGAACTAGATTGAGGCGGCTTCTCACCATCAGTATGAGTCTCAACATCATTAATAGCAGCCATAGCAGGTGCGGTTTTTGACCGGTGAAGATTGGTCTTCTTCTTCCCGAACCCATAATTCGGATCACTTAACCAGGCTAAAGGGGAGGAAAGTACTTGTGGGTCATAAACACCAGTTTGGTTGGAACCAGGATTACTTAAAGACATAGTTAAAGCATCAACAAGAGTCGATGATGTTTCTTTAGGAGACCCAAATATGATCATATCTTTGAGTTCAGATGGCGTTAAAGACGGTACCGAAATTTCATCGTTTTCGGGTAAAGGACATAATAAAGGCTTTGGTGTGTTTGGTTGGAGAAGTGGCTCTTTAGACATACTGGTTCACCGGAAAACCACTTAAACTAGTAGTAACTTTTTGGGTTGTTTTCCGATATGGGTTTCACTTAAATTGAAGAAAACAGTGGCTTGTGGTGGTCTTCCGAAATGGGTTTGCCGGAAAACTGCTTAAAATTCAGTGTTTAAATCTTGAAATAAAAATTCAAACGAGATTGACGGGAATCAATGGGATATTATATGAATGATACCCACGATAGAAGAAATTGTTAAATAATGGATAATTAATTAATTAATTAATTATTTTTTTTGAACAATTTAATTATGATGTCAAAAGTTTTTATACTCCCTCCGTCCCATATTAATAGTCCATATTACTATTTTGGGACGTCCCAAATTAATAGTCCTGTCTAAAAATAGATAAGAAATATAGATTAGGTTTACCATATCACCCTTACTTGAGGATATTATTATAAAGAAGTTGTAAATTAATTGGTTAAGAGTAAAGTTGTCATTGTGTAAAAAGTAAGAGAGAAAACTGAAAAAGTGATGTTTTTATTAAACTACGTGTTTTTTGTCGGTAGACTATTATTATGGGACGGAGGTAGTACTAATTTAAGCAAATTGAGATATTTGATTAAAATAATGTTAAGTGGTTTTCCGAGTTTAAAAGACTACAAATGGTATGATAAAAGTCATAGAACATACACGTGCAAGTGAGTGTTGCACAAATATATGAAAAGATTTGGTTAGGCTTGAAGCTAGACATGGTATGTCCTTGAAACCCAATTGTTTTGAGTTGGGATAATGAGTTATGTGTAAGTGAATTACATAAACGTGCAAGTCATTTTAGGACGACCCAAATGCCATATTTAGTTGATATTTTAACATTAAAGACTTGAAAAATATTCTAGTGCCATAGCATGATTAATATGGTAGGAATGATAAAATGTCAAAAAATTTAAATTGTCAGAGTACGCGATTTTATTTAGGCGTAATTATCATGACTATCACAAAACATACTAATAAAGAACGACAATTAAAAGCCATTTTAATTCATTAAAAATAGTAAATAATATGGTTTAGAAGCATTTTAATACAATAAGACAAAATAAATCAGAGTTTTATATGACATAACAAGATATCTTAAATCATAAATGATAGTTATATTTTTATTATTTCTTATGACTATCTAAGTCACTCTATTCGTCTTGAATTTGAGAAAAACATTGTTAAAATGTCAGCACAAAGATTGGTGGGTTCATAGGTTTAAGTTTAAATAGTATGATGAACCATAAGATTGTAATATGTGGTAATTTTTTGACTCGTTAAATGACTATTTTACCCGTTGACTTTTTATTTAGTCAACTATGTGCTTGAACTGTGTTTTAACTGGAAAGTTATCCGTGTTTTCTGAGAAACCGTCTATGAACCGTAATGACTTGACATTGTGCCCAGTTATAATTTTGTGAATTTTATGTGAATCTGACATAATTGATGTGATGGTCAATGAATTTACGAAAATTCGTGAGATTATTCGTTAACTGTGAATTATGTGTTTAACTGTGTAGTTTAACTACGTGATCGTTCTTTACGTGAACCGAGTGTTTATTAGCTTCTGTATATGTTTCGGTGTACATATTTTAGTTATTTTGCTATTTATAATAATGAATCATATTTTCAGTGAATAATTATTTTACGTAACGTATTTTCGTATTTTACGTCATTTTTATGCTTAATCGTCATTAACATGGATAAAATGTTATAAAAATCATAAAATATCATTTTACGTCGAAAAATCATAAAATTAATTTATTTCGCTAAAAATTTCTAACTTTTACGCATTTTTAAATCTAATTGTATATATTTCGATAATTACCTAAAACTAATTAATCTTTTTACCTTAAACCTTTAACTAATCACCACTAGTAAACTTTTTGAATATTTACCCCTTTGTGGAGCCCCTATGCTCGGCCAATAAAAACCACATGATTTTGGCTAAAATTTTGGTTAAACTTATCATAAGGTCATTTTCATGGTTTTAACTTATATACATTATACATAAATATACACTTCACTTATCACTTCATTATTTTCACCTCAAAAACACACACGGTCATTTTTCTTTCTCTCGGTCAAAAACACAAAAACCATAAACCACCATTGTTGAATTTTCCAAGCTTCATTTCTCAAGTTTTGGTACTAGTTACACATAAAAAGAAGAAAGGGTTTTCATTATTTGAATCTTTGGTGAAAGTTTGAATACATATTGTAGATCTTGAGTTCTTAGTTGATTATATCATAGACCGGGTCATTGTGATTACGTAGAGTCGCTACATAAGGTTATTTCTTGAACCCATTTCGATTTCTTCATTTCCATGAATAATATATGTAGATCTATACATGCATGTTGCTTATCATGTGTTTTTCTTGAAAATAAAAGATGAAAATATTTTCTACTTGCTAATCTTTTAGATCCATGTGTTTTATGGACAGATCTACGAAATCTATGTATTTTTAAACATAACTTGAGTTTTTACAAACATATATGGTGATATATTTATAGATCTATGAGTTTGAACATGTTCTTGTCATATTAATTGTGTTTATGTAAATTTGGAGAAAGCTAGTAGTGATACTACAAGTGGTTATGTTTGTAAGTGGTCAAAAATGTATTTTTACGAAATCTATACTTTTTGTCCAAATTTTATTTTGAGCTTAAAGGCTTATAAAAATTGTTTTGACAAGATTATGAAAATACAAGTTAATACCTTCGTTTCGGTATATTATAATCTAAATACGGATTTAAAATAAGCAAGATATGGTCATTTGTATTTTGTTAACGGAAACTTAATTTTTGCGGCAACACTAAAAATAGATGCTGTCTCGAATTTAAATATGGACAAAATGATGTTTTCGAGTTAAACTGGGCTATTTTAAGTGTCGAAATGTGTATAAAATGATGTACATGAATATTGGAAATGTTTTGAAAAGGGTAAAAGCGCGTGTTGGAAATATTTGATTATTGTTGCGATTTGGACATTGTAAATGAGTATTTTGCGAGAAAGTGATTATTGGTTTAATTTGATTGGGGAAATTGGTTGATTATCGAGAGGTTACTAAAATTAAAAAAATTCAAAATGACGCCGAAAGGCGGTCGAATTTTTCTTAGAAGGTGTGGTGAGTATTTGACTAAGTTAAATTTGGGTAAATTAAATTTTACGCCGAAAGGCTGTCGAGTCAAGATAAATATTTTTGCCTAAGTATAAGATATTACTTATAATTATATGATTTCAATAAGTCATGTTTTATCTATAAAACCACGCACATGATTGATAAGCAACGTATATGATAGACTTATAAGATTTATTTACTAGCGCCTAAACTATAGTATATTATACTTAGGTTCCCGCTAGTGTTGTCGCTATTACTTGATCTTACTTGTGCGGATTGATTCTTGCTTGAGGTGAGTCTATAATCCCTATTAAGTTGTTTTGTATGTTTAATGTTTTGGGATGTGATAAATGCTTATACTTGCATACAGACGCTAAAATTGTTTTTTGTGAAGGATCACTGATTGTTTATGATTAAGCTTAAGTTGCGTTAGCCATAGTTCCCACTATCATGAATCGTTAATTACTCTACGGAGTGAGCTCTTATGCTATGGGTAGATCTATCGAGGCTTGACAACCTCCACTCGGGCATTCTATCGCCGGACGAGTGTATACCATTTGTGTGACTTGAGTTATCTTGGTAGATACTCTCTTGGGGAAATTTATACGTACATTGCGGTGTACGTACTTGATCATTAGTTTCAATGTCATGAGCTTAGCTATCGTAAATACTGTGAACACCCAATTTATTTACACTTGACACTATATCTCCCATAGTTGCATGTGTACATGAACTGAACTTTTGTGGTCCAACTTGCTATGATTTTGAATTGAAACTTATATTCTCACCAACTTTATGTTGACCCCTTTAGCATTTATCTCATGTATTTGATGATGATGCTTATCTGTTATATGAAGTACTTGGAGTCCGCATGCATTTCATGGCCATCTTCAGATATTTATTACTTATGCTTTTGAACTATTATCTAGTTGACATCTTTAAAACTTTATTCTTCCGCTACTTTATCTTTTGAAAATTGTGACCTCTGTAACTTTTATGTTTTAATTTAATTCAATGAGGTATTTTTATAAAATATCTCATTTAGAGTATTTCTCTTATACCTTGAACTTTGATATTATGACATAACAACGCCCGATCTTTGCAGCTTCCGTTAACCAGAAATTTAAGTGTTACAAATATTTTAATCAGGAAACCGTCATATAATCTTATAACAAATACAAGAATATAATCAAATAACCTACGTTTACGCCTACGTCTAAGCTCATGAAACCGAAGCATTAACTAAACAACTATATATGTATTCTGAACCCTTGCAAATGCTTATCCTTGAACATTCGTGAGGAATCAAACGCAAGTGTATCTAATTTGACCACACATCTACATCTAGATAGTGATGTCAATCCCAATAGATCTATTCATAACATTCGCGCTTGCACATAAGTAATTAGCGGTTCATGAGTAGTGGGCTTAAAGCAACTAGGATATCGGGGACTTAAACATTCAATATGTAAACGTATCAAGTTTTAGTACTTATGTTCATCCGTAAAACAAGAAATGTTCTCACTCCAAAAGTATAAAAAACAAGTAAAAGTGAAGCTATGAAAATCACCTCGAAGTAATAGCACAAACGTAGACACGGGAAAATGACCGCACAAAATAATCTGTAACCTATATTAAATAGAGTATGTATTACTATACATGCAAAACGACAATTAATATAGCATTTAGTCCCCTACTATGTGCTTGCGTGCAATTTATAAGACAGACGAACATTGGAAAAATAGATAAAAAACGGTAAAAATCAGACAAAAAAATGTAGAAAACGGTCTAGTTGTGATTGCTTCTATTTGTGATACATAAGTGTCAACCTTGCCATGTTACTCATTTGATTGCTTATCAATTACATGATTATGCACAATAGGACATTTGATAGAGTTTGTGCTCTATGTTGGAATTGTCTTTCACATCGCTTGTTTACTTTGCTCACTCTTTACATAAGTTATACTCTTACTTGCACTTAGTAAGTTACCTAGAAATAGGAACTAAGTAAACTTGTGAAGTATACCATCATGGATTATATTCTAAACATATAGTGTTCTTGAAAAATGGTGTTTGGCATAAGATAAAACAATGATGTTAAAAGAATCCATAGGATATTTATGTTGTGTAATAGACATTTGTGCATATGAACATCTTGCTTATGTCGAACTTTGTATGCTTATGGTTTTTATGAGCTTCCTTTTTACTTGCATATCACTATCTTTTCATTCATAGATAACCACTACATTACACATATACACTTATGATTGTTCTATTTGTCTTTTATTCTATATGCATATGTGCTTTTGTGTCGACATTTACGTGCACATGTTAAAATCAATTTTCAATGAAAAATCTAGTTCCACGGGATATGATCGGTAACACTCAAATTGGTATGAGAGGTCTAATTAACCCAAACGAACCCATAAAACAATGACCAAACACTTGAGTCTCATGATTTGTAGGTATACTTGAATGTTGGACTTGAGCCCGATGAATGGATCAAGGACAATGGTCGTTCAAGGCATATGACGGGTAATAGGAACCTTTTTAGTACATACAAATCTACGGATAGAGGTAATGTTATTGTTAATGAAAACGTCATAAGCATTAGCAACGAACATGATTACCACTGAGTATGATATGCTATGAATATGCTTTCTACAAAGGTACACTCTTTTGATCCTTAGTTTAAACTACAACATACACATGTGGAACATAGTTGTTGAACAACTCCTTGAGTCTATCTTCAAAATTGGGGTCAAAAATGATCTTTTCTTCAAAGTTGTCTCAGAGGTTAACGGACCCCGTCGGACCCTTTTTAAAAAGGGTATGTGCCCTTATAAAGGGTATGTGACCTGCACAGTGTTAAACAGTTGTTTTTCTAAAATAACACGAATCAACACATGTACAATGAGTATATAGTTTTTGTAATCCTTGTGTGAATATACTCTCTACTCAAAAATGAATGTTCTCATAAACAACATGTGTCGTACTTGTTCATCACTAGTTTTTCGATTATGCATAATAGGACTTATGCTAGATCCCTTTCATTAAGTTTGTGTATTTGTTGTTACATTTCATATAGGCATTAATTCACAAATGTTACATAAACTTTTTGTGAATCACTTCGTGTGTTGTAATCCACTTTATATGTGAGTCAAATTTAGTGGAAAACATTGTCATAGTTTTGTTTAGTAAAAATTAGTCACTTAAGGTTTTCCAACTTTTTTTTCTTTAATTTAGAAGATGAATCAATGTACGTAACCTAAATTTAATAACTATAAAAAATGATATGCAATGGTACATTCTCAAAAAGCTTTCTTCTACATAGACATTACTTTCTATACCTCTTTGCATACATCTTGCTCTAATTGACTCTTTTTTATTTGAGCCTCTATATGTTGCTTTGTTTCTTACTTAACCCCTATGCTTGATTAGGATTTTATTAAAAATGATAGTTGAGTTACTCTAGGCTAATTACTAATGGTCAATGCATATCAAATCTTTGTTTCACTTCATTAGGCAAATATAGGAATTGCATCTTGTCTAAAATGAGAATGACTACTCGAGAACCTATTGCACTAGAAATTCAATTTGACCTAACGGTTGGATTGCTTCGAGAAGAAGTTGGGTTCGTGTATAACTTGTAAAAATGATCGTGTTTAGCCTTAATTGAGCACCACTAGTGATAGTCTCATACTCATTCTCTAACTTGACTAAATGGGTTTTCCTATATATGCCCAGTGTTAGTTTACATGGTATCTCATTAGAAGTACATACCAAATAAGTAGTAATTGGATATCTAAAGAATCAATTGTTTGTTATGCAACATGCTCATATGTCTTCATACTTATTTGCTAAACACATGCTTATTATAATGTCTCGTTCCTATCGAATCAATGCCAATATAATACATCTTATATTGTCTAATTGATGCATGTTCTCAAATGCTAAAATGCCAACGTGTTTTGCATGATATTTGCATTTTAAGCTATGACATCTCTTATGCATGTATTATGTGTTAATTTTACACATACACTATGTTGGTTCAGTTCGTAGCAAACTAGTATGCCTGTCACAATGTGCTTTTGGGTGTCTTTTTGTTAGGACCATTGGAATAGTTATTTGTAATAGGTAGACTAGGAGGTATGTAGTTCCTCCTGGTCATAGTAGTAGTAGGAGCAAGTCGTGCTCCTGGTCTTATATACAGTCAAACTTTATTATTTAGTTATTATTCTGTTAGGATATGCATGAGATATGTTAGGAAAGGATATGCATATCAGTTTTACACGTTTTGTTTAATGATGTATTAGGGTTTCCTTGTAGTATAAAAGGAACCTTAGGCAGAAGGGTTTTACGCACCTTCATCAAACATAATTCTAGTTATCATTAATATTAGAAATCCTTAGAAAAGGATCAAGTCATTATAGTTATTTTGTTCTTCTTTACAGTATTTGTATTCCGCATTTATATTGTGTATAGAGTCTCTCTGTGAATAGACTTGTGATTACAGAAGTCGTTCACCGTTCCTGACAGGCTGCAAGATCCACATCTAATGGACTCAACAAGTGGTACCAGAGCCTGGGAGAGTCTCCGTACAAGAAGAATCAATTTTTCTTATTACTAACATTTTTGTTTAATCATGTCTGCCTTAAGTTCTACTCAAACAGGAGAAGATAGTACTCCCAGAACTCAGCAACCTCAGCAAATCGTTGCTACGGTTTCCAACACAAATGGTAAGTTTCCTCTTCTGAAAAAGGACGAGTATGATAGCTGGGCAATGGAGATGGAATGGTGGATCACCAACACTGATCAAGACCTTTGGAAGATCATTCTGAATGGGAACATCAGAAAGTTGACTGGAAGAGACAAGAATTGTAAAACCCGCATGCTTTTACCATGAATAGTACCCTTAGGATCGTACGTACTAGATTAAACTTTCCTAATATAGCATGATTACGATTACGTGTTAGGATTTTACGTATTACGTACGTGTTAGAACACGATAAGTATTTACTACGCACGATCACGTAATAATTATTTGACGATAATTAATCACGAACATGCGATCATGAAATCATGAACGTAATTAAAACACGAACTATTATTAATTACGTATATATATTTATTACGAGCGTAATTAAATATATTAGATCACGATAGTTACGTAACGAGAACACTTAAAACGCGAACACAAATAGTCACGAACGTATAACTTAACATCGAGACACAGAAAAAGGTACGGGTACCCCAAGTGGGGCCCCCTACCCGCGGCTACAAGGACAAATGGGCCAAGCCCATTTGTCAAATTTTACTAAAAAGGAAAAGGGATTTTTCACTACTCATTTTCATTACAGAAGATTTTTAGAAAAACCCTAAAACCCTCTTCCTTGTTCTTCTTTGTGCCGCCACCCTACAACCACCACAAGGAGGTGGTTTGTGATCTTGGATCTTGGAAATTTAGTTGGTGATCGTGTTTGTTCTTCATCCTTTTGATCCACGAATTCGGTAAATCTTTTTAAACCTTTTCTTTTGATTTGATGTTTTTATAAATCAAGAACATGTTATGTTTTTTTTACAAAAACCTAATAAATAAACATGGATCTAACATGATTTGGGGTTTAATAAAATCAAAAGTATGTTTTTAAGGGGTGTTTGTTTTGGCCGTAGGCTGCACCGAACCCGAAGGGGTTTCGGTTTGGCCAACCGACCACCACCAAGACCATATGGTCTTGGTTCGTGTGTGTGGGTCCCACGGCAGCATCAAGACACGGGGTACCCCGATTTGGTTTGGGGTACGGTGTCGATTTCATGTCCGGTTCATGCTTTTTAGTCTAGATCCGGTTCATGGCGTATGTTTAGTTTTTTATGTTTAATGATCTTATGTTAAAAAAAATATTAAATTAATAAAATGACATGATTAATTTAATAACATGACTTAGATTATTTTAATTATTAATAATCATGAAATTAATTAACTTAAGTATTTTATATTTTAGACTTATAATTAATTAATTATTTAAAAACCATGATTATAATTAATTAATTAACATGACTTAGGTTATATTATTAATATATAATAATACATGTTTTAACCTAAGTATTTAACATTATTTAATTAAAAACATGTTATACTTTAATTAAATATTTTAACCTATAGTTTAATTTAATTACATGGAATAATTATTAAACTATACATTATATCATATGACTTAGAAAATAATCATGAAAACACTTAGGCTTTTATACTTAGCTTATTTAACCAGCTTATTTCTAATTATGGAAACTTTCTATTTTTAGAAACTTAATTAAATAAGGCAGCTAATCTATTTATGGAAACCTTCTATTTTTAGAAACTTATTTATTTCAGGCAGCTAATCTATTTATGGAAACTTATTTAATTAAGGCAGCTGATCTATTTATGGAAACTTTCTATTTTTAGAAACTTATCTATTTTAAGCAGTAATTCTATTTTTGGAAATTTTCTATTTTTGGAAACTTTATATTTTTAGAAACTTTCTATTTTTGGAAACTTTCTATTTTTGGAAACTTTCTATTTTTGGAAACTTTCTATTTTTGGAAACTTTCTATTTTTGGTAACTTTATTTTTTTGGAAACTTTCTACTTTTGGAAGCTTTCTATTTTAGGAATTCTGCTATTTTTGGAAAGTTACTTATTATTACATAGTAAGTATAATAACACATGAAATACCAGAAATACTTAATCAGATTAAACAGAATATAAGATAAACACAGTTTAAGGCTTTAAACAGTAAAACATGGTAAGAATACATAAAATAAGCTAAGACATGACATAAAACCAGCTACGTATTTAGTAAGCATATACTTATTCATGTATGTATTTATGTAGCACTAGTGATTCGGAAGTAGGATTCCTCTCAGTTCATCTTCTTCGTTCACTGGACATAAGGTACGGATTCTCGTCCTTTCAGTATGGACATTCTTTCCTTATTAGGATTCCCCGTATGCAGCCAACAATTTTCCCGTAGTATAAGTTACGTGTTTGATTGCTTATGTTTAATTAAGATTACCTATAGCCATATACATGCATGACCAGTTTCACCTAGTTATGGAGGTACCAAAACCATAACATTAGAGGCACTGATGTTATGACTTCACCACGGCGGAGTGATTGCTCGTGGCGTCCCTTCAGCTTTTGGCCATTTATATTATATTTGTCATGTGGGGCGTATGGGTGCATCCTAGTTACATGTTTTTAGTCAGGATTTCATGGTGAATGTTGTGTGTGCCTTGTATCCTTCACAAGGAGCTGATCCCTCCTACCCAAAAACCAGTATATTAAATTAGAGACAGCCCCTCTAATTTGCATGATGAGGTCACCCCTCCAAGTATTCATGCATGGTGGATTTTCATGACCTATATTGGCTAATGGTAAAATATGATAAACTGTTTTTATAAGATAAACATAAGACTTTCAAACTATTAAACCAGTTTTATTAAGACTTAACCAGGTTACTTGGGACTTAGTTTTCTTCCGCTGTTATATGTTATATGCTTATCCTATTCATGCTTTATTGTACATCCGTGCACTGAGCGTATTTGCTCAGCCGTTTTCCTTTTCTATGTTCCCAAAACGGTAGGTACTCAGGGACGCTCGTAGACACTAAGAGTACGTGCATATGGACTGGAAGCTTTCTAGCCTTCTTTACTTTATGCATTTCTTTTCCTATGATACGTTTGCTATGGACATTGTTTAGTCCTTTCTTTTACTATACTATGTTTTTGTGTGATGAGCTTTACTTTTGGACTACCGATGTTTGATTCCGGTATTTTCCTTTTATGGTCAAGTAATGTTTAGACGTTTTTCCTTGTATGCTTTGATGACACGCCATAATTGCATGTGACATTTCCATTATCAAAATGGGGTGTTACAATTATGGTATCAGAGCCAAGGCTTCGACCTGTAGGCTCTCAAATATGACCTGTGATTAGTGGGTAGTCACTACGGTCTTCCTAGAACTGACAGTTGTTTTCATGCATTCATCATTTTTAAGCATACATATACATGTCACTGTCACAGATTTTTGACTAAGTAATGGTTGGTACAGGACTGGCCCTATTTAGTCGCATGTGTTTAACGAAACTTTTAGATTTGGGACCGACCCATAGGTGTCCCCTCACTATGTCTTTTGTTTTGGGTGAACTAACCAGAGGCGTTCACTCTCGAGCATACACAAAGTTTTCATAAAACTGCATCATGCATTCAAACACAAAATTTTCTTGCATAAATTTTTTCTCGTGAAATTTTGGTATAAATTTTTTTTATGTATATATATATATTTTATGTTTTGATATGTTTAATCATATGTTTTATGTTATACTATCAGATGGTTCTCACACGCGAACAGGAGCAGCTCAATGCTGCAATTCAGGCTGCCATGCAAGCTTTGCTTCCTCAACTGAGGAATGACATCAGGGCTGAAGTTCAAGCTGCCAACAATCAGCAGCATAATCAGGCACCTCCTCCAGTGGCATTAGCGGTATGGCTAGAGAGATTCAACAAGCTCCGCCCTCGAGCTTTTGAGAAGACTGATAGCCCCAGCGATGCTGAAAGCTGGTTGGCTCACATCAAGAAGATTTTTAATGCTATGGGTTGTGACCCTGCATACAAGGCGAGGTTGGCATGCTATCGGTTCGAAGGCGATGTACTCAACTGGTGGTTAGCATTGATGCAGTCTGAAGGTGGTGACGAGTGGGTTGCTGGTTTGACTTGGGCTCAGTTCAAGGACAGGGTGATGGAGCAGTTCTTTCCCAAGGCTGAGCAGGACAAGCTCAAGAGAGAGTACCATGGGATCCGGCAGAGAGTTGAGGAGAATAGCAACGAGTTTATGCAGCGCTTTCTCCGCTTAGCTGGTTTCCTTGGTGCGGCAGCAGGTACTCCTGATGAGCAGGCACATCACTTTCGATGGGCTCTTCGCACATCGGTCGCAAACAATCTGGTGTGTGCTACGTTCAACACTGTAGCACAAGTGGCCGATGCAGCACGAAAACTGGAGATGCTGCAGGAGAGAGATGAGTTCGGGGAAGCTGAAAGACCCGACAAGAGGTAAACCTTCGTATTCAAGCGGTGACCAATCCGTATACTTTCCATATGTCAATTATTCATCTCTTTAAATGTATCTTTCAGGCAGAAAACTGGGGACTGGTCTCACCCGGCTATTCAGCAGCAGCCTCATCCGCCCAAGGGAAACGGTCAGACTAACGACCGTTCTGCTACGGATAGGCCTGGCGGTAATGATAATTACCGTAACAATGCTGGGCACTCCAACAGCAGCAGGTCCTAATACTTACGCATTTTCCTTATGATTTCATGTTATAACTCATATTCTGACACTTTAGCAAAACTTCTACCAGGAACCATGGAAACGACATGGACCAGAACCAGAGAGGTTCGCAGCCTAGCCGTCCAGCTATCACTGGTATTCAATCTTACGGTTATCCGCTTTGTCCTTTGTACCAAATTACCATGTCTTATGTAAAATGTTTCATCAGGTTCCCAGCCAGCCAGAGCACCTGCTGGAGGATACACTCATCCTCTTTGCTCTACTTGCCACCGTAGGCACCCAGGACCATGTCGCCGTAATACTGATGCGTGCTTCAAGTGTGGTCTTCCTGGCCATATTATGAAGGATTGTCGTAAGGGCGAGATGGAGGGTACATCGGGACATGCTGATACCAAGCCGCCTCCTACTACCGGGCGTGTCTACACGACATCTCGAGACCAGGCCAACAAGTCTACAGGTACCACTGGAATCTTGTATATGTATGGTCAAGCTGCATGTGTTCTTTTCGATACGGGTGCTACTCACTCGGTTATTTCTACTGCTTATGCTAAGAACATTAGGATGCCTCCCATGCCACTAGAAAATAGGCTTACTATTTCCACGCCTTTGAGGGACTCTGTATTAATCACCCATGTATACAAGAGTCTTCCCCTAGAATTTGACGATAAGGTTCGACCTGTCGACGCACTTCCGTTGGACATGAGTGACTTCGACATGATTTTAGGCATGGATTGGCTATCCAAGCATCATGCTACCATAGACTCCATTCATATCGAGTTATCTTAGGTGATGTTAATGCACCAGAGTACATTCATAATGGGTTCATACCCGGAAGGTCTGTACAAGTCATATCCACCCTGCAAGCGCGTGTACTACTGTCACATGGTTGCGAGGGTTATCTAGCTATGGTTCACGACATGGATGCTGAATCCCCATCAATTCAGGATCAAACTATAGTGTCGGAATTCCAAGATATGTTTCCAGCAGAACTTACGGGCATACCACCTGCACGGGAAGTGGAATTCAGTATCGAGCAGGTTCCAGGGGCTGAACCAATCTCCAAGGCTCCTTATCGCATGGCTCCCATAGAGCTGAAGGAGCTGAAGGATCAATTGCAAGAACTTCTTGAACGAGGTTTCATTCGACCGAGCGCATCTCCATGGGGCGCACCGGTCTTGTTTGTTAAGAAGAAGGACGACAGTATGCGTCTTTGTATAGACTATTGTGAGCTCAACAAGATTACCATTCGGAATAGATATCCACTGCCACGCATTGACGATCTGTTTGACCAACTCCAAGGGGCCAAACACTTCTCCAAGATTGATCTTAGGTCAGGCTATCATCAGCTACGGGTCAAGGAGCAGGACATCGCTAAGACTGCCTTTCGTACTCGTTATGGCCACTACGAGTTTGTAGTTATGCCATTTGGCCTGACAAATGCTCCAGCAGTGTTCATGGATTTGATGAACAGAATCTTCCATGAATTTTTGGACAAGTTTGTCATTGTCTTCATCGATGACATCCTGATTTTCTCAAAGTCCAAGGAGGAACACGAAGACCATCTTTGTACAGTATTACAGATTCTTCGCCAGAAGCAGCTGTATGCTAAATTCTCCAAGTGTGAGTTCTGGTTAGACAAGGTGGCATTCTTGGGTCACATTGTATCAGCAGAAGGAATCACTATGGATCCAGCGAAGGTTGAGGCCATTACTAAGTGGCCAAGACCGACATCAGCGACGGAAGTCCGCATTCTTAGGCTTAGCTGGCTATTACCGTAGGTTCGTGGAGAACTTTTCCCGCCTAGCACTACCATTGACCAAACTGATGCGGAAAAGGGAGAAATTCGTCTGGACTGAAGATCGAGAGAAAAGCTTTGAAGACCTGAAGCAGAAGCTAGTATCTGCACCTATTCTTACTCTACCATCTGCTACGGGTGGATTTCAAATCTACAGCGATGCATCGGGGAAGGGACTTGGCTGTGTTCTCATGCAACATGGGAAAGTGATCGCGTACGCTTCACGAAAACTTAAGCCTTATGAAGAAAATTACCCCACGCATGACCTGGAACTTGCTGCAGTCGTGTTTGCATTGAAGATATGGAGGCACTACTTATATGGAGAATCATGTGACATTTTCACGGACCACAAGAGCTTGAAGTATATCTTCACTCAGCGTGAATTGAACATGAGGCAGAGGAGATGGTTAGAGCTGTTGAAGGATTATGACATTAATCTACAGTATCATCCCGGAAAGGCAAATGTAGTAGCATATGCTCTTAGCAGGAAGTCCGAAATGATCAACGGCATTAAAATCGAAGAGGAAATCATCAGAGACCTGGAGCGACTAGACATCGAGATCATGGTACGTGGACAACACGGTTACTGGGCTAATCTTAGAGTAGAACCCGAGTTACTCTCTAAGATCAAGGAAGCTCAGAAGTATGACGGAGAAATCTGGGCGATAATACAGAATTTGGAGAAGCAGACATAATTCAAAGTAGATGCAGATGGTATCGTATGGCAGGGCACGAGACTTTGTGTTCCTGATGACCAAGAACTCCGGGAAGCTTTGTTAGCTGAAGCTCATAGCTCCCCATTCTCTATACATCCTGGTTCGACTAAGATGTACCATGACATCAAGCAGTACTTTTGGTGGAGTGGTATGAAACAGGATGTGGCCACTTACGTCTCCAAATGTCTTACCTGTCAGCAGGTTAAGATCGAGCATCAGCGATCTGGCGGTCTCCTTCAACCGTTAGATATCCCAGAGTGGAAGTGGGACAAAATCACCATGGATTTTGTTACTGGTCTTCCGCCTACCAAGAGGAAGCATGATGCAATTTGGGTTATCGTAGATCGACTTACCAAATCAGCTCATTTCTTACCGATCCGCAAGGAAGATCCGGTAAGTAAACTCGCAGATACGTACAGAAGAGAGATCATGAGACTCCACGGTGCACCATCCAACATCGTCTCAGACAGAGATCCTCGTTTCACTTCGCGATTTTGGAAAAGTCTGTAGAAAGCTTGGGGTACACAACTTAAGCTTAGCACGGCTTTTCATCCTCAAACGGACGGACAGTCGGAGCGAACCATTCAGACATTGGAAGATATGTTGAGGTCATGTGCGTTGGAATGGACGGGTGATTGGGACGATTACATCTGTTTGGTGGAATTTGCATACAACAACAGTTGGCACGCAAGCATCAAGTGTGCTCCATTTGAGATGTTGTATGGCAGGAAGTGTCGCGCCCCAATCTGCTAGGATCAGGTTGGCGAGCGAACACTTGAAGGACCGGAAATCATAGAAATGACCAATGAGAATATCGCAGTAGCTAAGCAGAAAATTCAGGAGGCACGGTCACGTCAGAAGAGTTACGCTGATAAGCATCGTAGGGATATACACTTTAATGTAGGAGATCACGTCTTCCTTAAGGTTTCGCCGACACGTGGTGTTAGACGCTTCGGGATTAAAGGGAAGCTCAGTCCTCGTTTCATCGGACCGTTTGATATCATTGAACGAGTCGGTGAAGTATCTTACCGATTGGCGTTACCTCCACAGCTTCCGCATGTGCACAATGTGTTTCATGTGTCCTTACGCAGAGGGTACCAGTATCATCCCCTTCACATGGTTCAGTATCCACTGGAACATATACGTGAAGATCTTACTTTTATAGAAGAACCCGAACGAGTTCTTGACAGACAAGAACGAGTCATGAGAAAGAAGACGATTCCATTCGTCAAAATTCTATGGAGGGATCATACCGAGCGGGAAGCCACTTGGGAAACAGAGGAGTCTATCCGGGCTTCTTACCCTCATTTCATATTTTGAATTCGGGTATGTCCTTCTTTTCCAGTTTACTTTATCTATAATTCGGGGACGAATTATTCTTTTTACGGGGGAAGAGTTGTAAAACCCGCATGCTTTTACCATGAATAGTACCCTTAGGATCGTACGTACTAGATTAAACTTTCCTAATATAGCATGATTACGATTACGTGTTAGGATTTTACGTATTACGTACGTGTTAGAACACGATAAGTATTTGTAGAAACTAGAAGGGGGGGTTGAATAGTTTCTAGTTCATTTTCAAAACATTTCGGCTCAATCCACTGCCCGCGGTTCCTTATCTCTGCCCGCGGTTCCTTATTGATAAGGAACCGCCGGTCCAATAACGAACCGCCGACAGTGGACGTAGCAACATTGTTAATTTGAAACCTTAACAATCCTTTGTATCAAATTCCTTATCAATCTTGACTAGATGTGAGATGTTTTTGATTGAGAGATAAATACTACAAGTAAGAAAACACACAAGCACATCAAATCAAGAGTACATCAAGCAATAGTCTAAACACTAAGCACACACGTACTAAGCACAAGCTTTTCCGCAACTAGGATGTTTAGACTAAGTGATGTACACTTGACCATAATCTAAACATGAAGCACACACGTACTAAGCCATAGCTTTTCCGCAACTTAGATGTTTAGATTATGTGATGCACACAAAGACACATAACACAAGTATGCAACTATAAATACATCTACAAAGGTAAAGACATAAATGTAAAGGAAGTTACCGACACGATGATTTATAGTGGTTCGGTCACGAAGCTCCTCTTCGCCCTACTCCACTCCTCGAGTACACCTTACTCGAGAGTTACTTCACTAGTCAACAAACTCCTTAAGGTGGAGAAACCATACACAACGTCGCTTACACATTTCCGACACTAAGCTAGATGTCGAGTCCTAATCTTAGGTAGGACCAATCTACACAACGTTGCCTACTTCACCATTTAACGACACAAGGCTAGATGTCGAGTTCTAATCGAAAGCTAGAACCAATCTTCACGACTCTTCACTTTGAAGCTAAGTGAGAACTTCACACAACACAACTACTAGTCACTTTAAAGTTTAGTGAGAACTCACAAGACACAACCACATCACTTTATAGTTTAGTGAGAACTACCTAGACACAACCACATCACTTTAGAGTTTAGTGAGAACTACCAAGACACAACCTAATCTACCCACTAGTTATGTTTTATGGCCCAACATAACAAACCTTGTGTTTTATGGCCTAAACACATAAACCATATACATCTAAGCACACAACACTTAGATCTATAACTCTAACACTATATCCAAGTACTAACAAGACTTGGATCTACACAACTAACACCTAATCCAAGGATACCCATCACTTGGATATTCTACCCTTACAAACACATCCAAGTGTACCCACAACTTGGATCTTCTACATATACATAGTAGGAAGACAATAATCATGACTTGATCTAGAGAGATCTTCATCATGTTAAGACTCTAGACACTAACACTTCACAAGGGTGAAAGTGTTCTTCTCATTGCTCTTGAGGAGGATGAGGAATGGGATGTTGGAAGGTTTTGTGTGTTTTTTTTGCAAGTGAAATGGAAGAGAGGAGTCTTCTATTTATAGCTAAACCTTGCCTTTGAGAGCACCTTTTTACCCAATGGATAAAAGAGTGGACTACCCATTGGATAAAAGGATGCACCTTTTATTCTTGGAGCCCAAATTCAAAATTTGAATTTTGAATTTATTAGTTTCCCTCCATCTTCTAGAAGCTTCCAGAAATCTTGAGTTAGCCTAAACCGGCTTGACTGCCCGCGGTTCCATATCATCCCGCGGTTCGATATCACTAAGGAACCGCGTGTTCTATAAGAGAACCGCGCGTCCTTCTTGTCTTTCATGACGAGTGTAATCTTCAAGGTGTCGAGAGAAGTATACATAAGTATGCTTGAGTGATTACGAGTACCTTACACATTTTACATTATGTATTGCGAGTTATACGTTTGTCATCACCAAAACATGAAGGGATCATCTTGATTAAACATCGTAATGTTTGCACTAACAATCTCCCCCTTTTTGATGATGACAAACAAGTAAACCGTAACGCATAGTAAAATGTGAAATGTACTCGACGTACTCGTTTACACTTCCTTCTCCCCCTTTTGTCGAATCAAAAAGGTAGCCGTCATTTGAGGAAGAGTAGAATCCATATCATTTGAGGAAGATCACGCATCCAAAGGTAGTCGTCGTTTGTAGAAGAGAAGAATCAACTTTGAGATAGCTTGCATCCAAAAGATATTTGGTTGAGAGGCGAGAATCCGAACCGTAATCCCATCATCCAAAGATATTGAGCTTGCTTCATCCTAGTGAAGTCTTCAATCACCATAGGTTAACCACCTCCATGTCTTCAAGATCCCATAATTCATTACTTGCAAGATGTTCAATGAATGCAATTTAAGTGAGTGAACGATCGCAAACGTAATGAGTTGAACTCTTGAAAATGCTCCCCCTTGATATGAGCTCCCCTTGCTTGAGGCACCAACAAAGCAAGAATAGTGACGAGCTACAAAAATGGGTTAGAAGTATCCTACAAAACAAGGTTAGTAGACAAGAGCATATATAAAAAGAGCATATATTGTCGAGAGGACATACTCCGCTTTAATATCTTGGCAAAAATACCAAACTAAAGAGAGTATGACATGGACAATAAAAACAATTCCACATAGTCGAAAAGAGAGAAAGAAGGACTATGATGAAAAGAAAAAAAAGAGGATGATAAACAAGTCGTTTGCACAAACAATGACAAGCATTGAAGAAAAAAGTGTGCACGCGATGCTATCAATCCAAAAACAAGTCAAAAGAGAGGATCTTGACAAGATCAATTAACAATTGTTGGAATCACCCAATTGTAATGATAATATGTCAAAGGGTAAAAAGCTTAGAATTTTTGGAATCACCCAAGAAAATTCAAGATTTAACCCTCAACTCTCAAAAAAACAAGAAGAGGATTTTGAGGAAATCAATTCAAAATTGTTGGAGTAGAGGTAGAAAAGAAACATCCAAGAATTTGATGATATCATCTCAAGGGGTTAAAAACTTAGAATTGATGGAATCACCCATACCAATTGTAAATTTTAACCGCAATCAACTCTTAAAAAGAGGAACAAAAATATCTCAACTTAGAGACATTTTTGACTAAAAAAATAAAGGAAAACCAAAAGCGGATAAATCGACGCTTTAAGAAAAAATTGGGATATAGGACATATGCAAAAATGCGTATGAATGTCGACACCAAATGGTGTTTAGCATACGATAAACTACATGCTCAAAGTTTCGTAGCTCTTCTCAATCATTGTGGATGTTCAAAGAACAATTACATGATGAGGAAAGGGTAAGGCTCGACTCAACATAGTTTAGAAAGACTAGAAGAAAGAGACTCGACTTAGAAGAGCATGATTAAAATGAATTGAGAGAGACTCAACAAAGAAGTTAAGGATAACTTCACAAATTGATTCATGAATACTATACCTTAGAAGGTGATAGTGAAATCTCGAAAGAAAATGAGAGAAGAAAATCAAAAGAAGCTCAAGAAGACATGAAGAGTTAGTACAAAATCAAACACATAATCAAGTAAGCACATAGGATATTCATGCAATGCCTAATGAAGTCTATAATAAACCAATGTAGAGAAGGTGCGCAATTAACACATATGGCATGCAAGAAACATGATTACTTAAAAAAAAGACTAAGAAAAACAAGTTAGCACGTAGCATTTAAGGACATGCATGAGTTAGACACATCTAAGAGATATTATATCGAAATTGCTTGACAAAGACAAAACCTTTATAATAAGCATGCATTCAATAACTAATCAATTAAGCATATAGCATACGGATAAGCAAGAAGATATATAAGCAAGTAGCATACAAGCAAGTCATCTATCTAGATATCATAAATCAAGCTACATGTAATGTAAATCTCCAAGAAGATTCCTAATTCTTATTAGTTTAAGAAAATGACTCAAAATAAGAGAAAAGAAAAAACATAATGACAACAAGATCCAAGACTCAAAGAAAAATCATGTTGAAAAACATGAAAGGAAATACAAGAGAATAAAGATCATACAAAGATGTATATAAAAAAAACTTAAAACTTAAGCATAATTTTAATCTTAGTTACACTAGAATCCTAAGATTTGCTTAAATTAGATGTCTTAGCAATAAGCAATCCACATGCTTAAATGAAAGACAAGGGTGGTGGTGGAATTTGGTGGGGTGAAAGGTGAAGTCACCAAGGGTTCAACAAAGTCATTCACAATGGAAATGCTTTGGATGGGTGATGTGGGTGAGTTTGAAGGGGTAAAAGGTGAAGTCACCAAGGTATCAACAAAGTCATTCCCAATGGGAATGCTTTGGATGGGTTGAGGTTGGGTAGTCACATCCAAGAGAGTACTTGGAGTGAAGGGTGAGGTTAGCTCATTCATTCTAGATTGGAATGAAGAGGAGGTAGAACCATGTGAATGGTTGGTACCATGGGTTAAGGTAGTCTTGCATGGAGCAAGAGGTGGTGAGGGTGATGAAGAGATGAGAATTGGAACAATCTCATTCTTGGGTGTGTGAAAGAGTGAATGGTTTGAGGTGTGAAGAACAAGGCTAACAAGGAGGGTTTAAAAGGGTGAGGGGATGATCCAAACTAGTAAAGGGTTAAAAAGGGAAAGCCCAAGATATTTTGGGAGTGATCAAAGGTTTGAAACAAAGATTCCAAAGGGTGTTGGAACAATTGGGAAGTTTCAGAAAACCCGAATTAGAGAGCTTCTGCCCACGGTTCTTTATCTCCACCGGCGGTTCCATATTGATATGGAACCGCGGTCTATTTAAAGAACCGCCTACAGAGGCTTGATTAAGGTGGTGAAGGAGGATTTTCCAATTAAGCAAATCCTAATGTTCTAGTCTAACTTATCATAAAGTCATGCTTAAGAGCAATAAAAACTAGAACACACACAAAGGAAAGACACATAGGTTCAATTAGCACGTAAGAGGAAAGCTCAGAAAAAACTAATGGCTACAAAAGAAAAAGACTCCTAATGACATACAAAGTTCATCAAAGTAAACTATCATTAGTCATATATAGGAAGAGCCATTTAGCCAATTTAGAGAATGAGTATGAGACTATCACTAGAGGTGCTCAATTAAGGCTAAACACGACCATTTTTACGAGTTATACACCAACTCAACTTCCCACATGGAAGTAATTCAACCGTTAGGTCAAATTAAGATCCTAGTGCATAAATTCTCTAGTAGTCATTCTCAAGTTAGACAAAATGTAATTCCAACATTTGCCTAATAAAGTTTAGCAAGGATGAAACTTGCATGGCGACACAATGCATGACCTAATGAGGGTTAAGAATGCACCATTGCATATTTTGTCAAACAAGTCTAGTTAAGGTTATTTACCTTAATAGAACTTGAGGCCAATAACTTTGAAGTGTATAAACAAAGTTTACACAAACCAAAGGAACACTCTTGATTGGTCTTTCAGAAATGACACATTTATAAATTGCATAGCAATGTAAATTACTTGAGTATTTCGGATGAAACGTCCAAGTTATCAAACCGACTCTATTGTGCATTATAAGTAATTATTAAACAAAATATGTCTAACAATTTGAACAAGTAGATTCAATATAACACCATCAACACAAGTGTGAGTTATGATCCGATGTATATTATTAATAAACCACATTCATGTCTACACTAAAAAACATGTCAATTAGATTCGATAATGATACCAATCATAGTTTGAATAATGCATTGATATTTAATCGAAATCTTTCTTGATTCCCACAAACACTCTTTTAAGAGAAAATAGCTAAGATTTTCAAAGGGTGTTTCATGTTTTATAGTGAGACATTTATCTACTTGAACTAATAACACCATGATCGAGTAAGACGACCCAAATCAATAGATTTGACAAGCTCCCAAAGCTTTCAAACCTAAAAGTGTTAAAGAACATGCCAAGGTGTACAAAATGTTTATGTAACATTCGTAAACCAAGAGATGTTAATCCTCTATGCAATGCACACATGATGTTGCAACTAAAATGCAAGAAATCTAGCATACATCCTAATTAGGAAAAACTAGATACTAACAAATACCAAGCAAGGCACAAGAGACTAGACATATAAGCAATACTACTACAAATAGCAAGGATCACTTAATAATGTCTACATATAATAATAACACACAAGGAAACACACACAAACAATTAGCTTAACACATAAAAGCATTCGTCTACGTTTTGAGTGTTAGATACAACAAAGTATTCATAGCTTGATTTTATTTGAAAATAGTCTTTGAACCATTTAAAATTTAATTAAGTTTAACACTTTGTAAATATATCAATTTTTAAAGATATATCACCAAGAGATGTCCAACTTAATAGAAAAGAGTAAAACACAAGTTTTACGACAAACCGACGCTCAATACTTTGGACAAAGTATGGAACTTAGAAACCATCCAAATTTTAAAGTTTGAATAAAGGTTTGGAAGCATTTTTAATTGAAAGAAAATTCAATTACGTTCGAAATGAGGGTGGCACGACTTCTACGGACTTACGGTTGATTTTATATGATTTTTCAAAGTTTGCAAAAATCTGAGTCAGACTGACCGCGGTTCCTTATTGATAAGGATCCGCGCGGAACAATAAGGAACCGCGGTCAGAGGACAAAAAATGAGTTTTTGGCCAAAATCATTTGGTAACTCTTTGGAAGGACTTAGGACTCTAAAAAATCATTTTAGACACATAGAACTCGTATTTTAGAGTTAATTATGACACAAAAGATTTTTATACTTCCAAACATGAAAAGATTTAATTCAAGCTATTATACAAAGTTTATTTAACACCAAAGCTTGTACGAATGAAACAACGAAACACATTTCATAAGTAATCACTCTTCATGAACAATTTGATACAAAGATCGTCTCTATTTTTAAAAACCGTTTTCATTTTAAAAACCATTTGTTTTGAAAAAGAGAGCAAAGATCGATCCAAGCTTTAAAGTACAATATACTTCAAAGATCTTGAGTAACCTCGCTCTGATACCAATTGTAGAAACTAGAAGGGGGGGTTGAATAGTTTCTAGTTCATTTTCAAAACATTTCGGCTCAATCCACTGCCCGCGGTTCCTTATCTCTGCCCGCGGTTCCTTATTGATAAGGAACCGCCGGTCCAATAACGAACCGCCGACAGTGGACGTAGCAACATTGTTAATTTGAAACCTTAACAATCCTTTGTATCAAATTCCTTATCAATCTTGACTAGATGTGAGATGTGTTTGATTGAGAGATAAATACTACAAGTAAGAAAACACACAAGCACATCAAATCAAGAGTACATCAAGCAATAGTCTAAACACTAAGCACACACGTACTAAGCACAAGCTTTTCCGCAACTAGGATGTTTAGACTAAGTGATGTACACTTGACCATAATCTAAACATGAAGCACACACGTACTAAGCCATAGCTTTTCCGCAACTTAGATGTTTAGATTATGTGATGCACACAAAGACACATAACACAAGTATGTAACTATAAATACATCTACAAAGGTAAAGACATAAATGTAAAGGAAGTTACCGACACGATGATTTAGATTGGTTCGGTCACGAAGCTCCTCTTCGCCCTACTCCACTCCTCGAGTACACCTTACTCGAGAGTTACTTCACTAGTCAACAAACTCCTTAAGGTGGAGAAACCATACACAACGTCGCTTACACATTTCCGACACTAAGCTAGATGTCGAGTCCTAATCTTAGGTAGGACCAATCTACACAACGTTGCCTACTTCACCATTTAACGACACAAGGCTAGATGTCGAGTTCTAATCGAAAGCTAGAACCAATCTTCACGACTCTTCACTTTGAAGCTAAGTGAGAACTTCACACAACACAACTACTAGTCACTTTAAAGTTTAGTGAGAACTCACAAGACACAACCACATCACTTTATAGTTTAGTGAGAACTACCTAGACACAACCACATCACTTTAGAGTTTAGTGAGAACTACCAAGACACAACCTAATCTACCCACTAGTTATGTTTTATGGCCCAACATAACAAACCTTGTGTTTTATGGCCTAAACACATAAACCATATACATCTAAGCACACAACACTTAGATCTATAACTCTAACACTATATCCAAGTACTAACAAGACTTGGATCTACACAACTAACACCTAATCCAAGGATACCCATCACTTGGATATTCTACCCTTACAAACACATCCAAGTGTACCCACAACTTGGATCTTCTACATATACATAGTAGGAAGACAATAATCATGACTTGATCTAGAGAGATCTTCATCATGTTAAGACTCTAGACACTAACACTTCACAAGGGTGAAAGTGTTCTTCTCATTGCTCTTGAGGAGGATGAGGAATGGGATGTTGGAAGGTTTTGTGTGTTTTTTGTGCAAGTGAAATGGAAGAGAGGAGTCTTCTATTTATAGCTAAACCTTGCCTTGGAGAGCACCTTTTTACTCAATGTATAAAAGAGTGGACTACCCATTGGATAAAAGGATGCACCTTTTATTCTTGGAGCCCAAATTCAAAATTTGAATTTTGAATTTATTAGTTTCCCTCCATCTTCTAGAAGCTTCCAGAAATCTTGAGTTAGCCTAAACCGGCTTGACTGCCCGCGGTTCCATATCATCCCGCGGTTCCATATCACTAAGGAACCGCGTGTTCTATAAGAGAACCACGCGTCCTTCTTGTCTTTCATGACGAATGTAATCTTCAAGGTGTCGAGAAGTATACATAAGTATGCTTGAGTGATTACGAGTACCTTACACATTTTACATTATGTATTGCGAGTTATACGTTTGTCATCACCAAAACATGAAGGGATCATCTTGATTAAACATCGTAATGTTTGCACTAACAGTATTTACTACGCACGATCACATAATAAATATTTGACGATAATTAATCACGAACATGCGATCATGAAATCATGAACGTAATTAAAACACGAACTATTATTAATTACGTATATATATTTATTACGAGCGTAATTAAATATATTAGATCACGATAGTTACGTAACGAGAACACTTAAAACGCGAACACAAATAATCACGAACGTATAACTTAACATCGAGACACGGAAAAAGGTACGGGTACCCCAAGTGGGCCCCCCTACCCGCGGCTACAAGGACAAATGGGCCAAGCCCATTTGTCAAATTTTACTAAAAAGGAAAAGGGATTTTTCACTACTCATTTTTATTACAGAAGATTTTTAGAAAAACCCTAAAACCCTCTTCCTTGTTCTTCTTTGTGCCGCCACCCTACAACCACCACAAGGAGGTGGTTTGTGATCTTGGATCTTGGAAATTTAGTTGGTGATCGTGTTCGTTCTTCATCCTTTTGATCCACGAATTCGGTAAATCTTTTTAAACCTTTTCTTTTGATTTGATCTTTTTATAAATCAAGAACATGTTATGTTTTTTTACAAAAACCTAATAAATAAACATGGATCTAACATGATTTGGTAGGGTTTAATAAAATCAAAAGTATGTTTTTAAGGGGTGTTTGTTTTGGCCGCAGGCTGCACCGAACCCGAAGGGGTTCCGGTTTAGCCAACCGACCACCACCAAGACCATATGGTCTTGGTTGGTATGTGTGGGTCCCACGGCAGCATCAAGACACGGGGTACCCCGATTTGGTTCGGGGTTCGGTGTCGATTTCATGTCCGGTTCATGCTTTTTAGTCTAGAAACTTATCTATTTTAAGCAGTAATTCTATTTTTGGAAACTTTCTATTTTTGGAAACTTTCTATTTTTGGAAACTTTTTATTTTTGGAAACTTTCTATTTTTGGAAACTTTCTATTTTTGGAAACTTTTTATTTTTGGAAACTTTCTATTTTTGGAAACTTTCTATTTTGGAAACTTTCTATTTTTGGTAACTTTCTATTTTTTGACAACTTTCTATTTTTGAAAACTTTCTATTTTAGGAAACCTGCTATTTTTGGAAAGTTACTTATTATTACATACTAAGTATAATAACACATGAAATACCAGAAATACTTAATCAGATTAAACAGAATATAAGATAAACACAGTTTAAGGCTTTAAACAGTAAAACATGGTAAGAACACATAAAATAAGCTAAGACATGACATAAAACCAGCTACGTATTTAGTAAGCAGATACTTATTCATGTATGTATTTATGTAGCACTAGTGATTCGGAAGTAGGATTCCTCTCAGTTCATCTTCTTCGTTCACTAGACATAAGGTACGGATTCCCGTCCTTTCAGTATGGACATTCTTTCCTTATTAGGATTCCCCGTATGCAGCCAAATGTTTTCCCGTAGTATAAGTTACGTGTTTGATTGCTTATGTTTAATTAAGATTACCTATAACCATATACATGCATGACCAATTTCACCTAGTTATGGAGGTACCATAACCATAACATTAGAGGCACTGATGTTATGACTTCACCACGGCGGAGTGATTGCTCGTGGCGTCCCTTCAGCTTTTGGCCATTTATATTATATTTATCATGTGGGGCGTATGGGTGCATCCTAGTTACATGTTTTTAGTCAGGATTTCATGGTGAATGTGGTGTGTGCCTTGCATCCTTCACAAGGAGCTGATCCCTCCTACCCAAAAACTAGTATATTAAATTAGAGGCAGCCCCTCTAATTTGCATGATGAGGTCACCCCTCCAAGTATTCATGCACGGTGGATTTTCATGACATATATTGGCTAATCGTAAAATATGATAAACAGTTTTTATTAGATAAACATAAGACTTTCAAACTATTAAACCAGTTTTATTAAGACTTAACCAGGTTACTCGGGACTTAGTTTTCTTCCGCTGTTATATGTTATATGCTTATCCTATTCATGCTTTATTGTACATCCGTGCACTGAGCGTATTTGCTCAGCCGTTTTCCTTTTCTATGTTCCCAAAACGGCAGGTACTCAGGGACGCTCGTAGACACTAAGAGTACGTGCATATGGACTGGAAGCTTTCTAGCCTTCTTTACTTTATGCATTTCTTTTCCTATGATACGTTTGCTATGGACATTGTTTAGTCCTTTCTTTTACTATACTATGTTTGTGTGTGATGAGCTTTACTTTTGGACTACCGATGTTTGATTCCGGTATTTTCCTTTTATGGTTAAGTAATGTTTAGACATTTTTCCTTGTATGCTTTGATGACACGCCATAATTGCATGTAACATTTCCATTATCAAAATGGGGTGTTACAAGAATGGTAATATTACTCTTCTTGACCCTAAAACTCATGAAGAAATCACAGCTCTTCAGAAGGAGATCAAAGCAAAAACTATTTTGCTTCAGTCCCTTCCTGATGATCACATGGGTGACTTCTATCATTTGGATGATGCTAGAGAGATCTGGAATGGAATAAAAGCAAGGTTTGGTGGGAATGAGGAGTCAAAGAAAATGCGAAGATCCATGCTGAGAGATGAATTCACAGAATTCAAGATCTCAGAAACTGAAGGTATCCATCAAGGGTATGACAGGTTCCAAAAGATATCGAGCCAGTTGAATCAACTACGGTCAAAACCTGAAGATGGTGATATCAATGCAAGGTTTGTTAGAGCCTTACCCTACTCATGGAATCAGGTGGCAATCTCTCTCAAAGCAAAAGGTGGGCTTGATTATCTTAATTTTGATGATTTATTTCATAAGCTCAAAACTTTTGAGCCTCATGTGAGAGGATATTCAAGTGATTCTTTTCCCATTCCTGCTAACTCTGCCTTTGTGAGTTCTATAGGATCCAGTCCCATGTCTTATGCTAGTAGCCCAAGCAATACTGTGTCTTCTCAACATACTTTTCAGCATACTTCTACCCCTGAACCAACAGCCAAGTCTGGTAGCATCATTTGATACATTGTTTTTGTATGGGTTCATGATTAATCTCTCAGAATCCTCTCGAATTCATCTCGGCTTTAAGTGGAATGATTTGTTCTTGGTGACAAAAAGGTGGGATTGGTTTTCTATTCTAATAAAGATGTAAATAAATGCAATAAATAAGGATTAGAACAGAAACAGTAAACGAATTAACACAAAATTAGAATTAAAGTTAAACAGTTAAATAATGAAACTAATAAAAGATCCTTACTGAAAATACTCCATTCGGAATGTTTGGCAATGCGGAATACTGGTGCTTACTCGGAATAATGGACAATTCGGAATAATGAAAACTACGCGGAATAACTGATCTATGCGGAATAAATTCATTGTTCGGAACAATTGGCTTATGCGGAATAAATTCGAGAAAAGCTATTCGGAATATAGAGATCTATGCGGAAAAGCAATGCTATTCGGAATAAATTCACTGTTCGGAACAATTGGCTTATGCGGAATAAATTCATGAAAAGCTATTCGGAATAAAACCTCCTACTCGGAATATTTAACATTCCGAATAAGGAGTAATACAAAGAAGCACTATCCGGAATATCCAACTATTCCGAATAATGGAAATAGCAAGCAGACTATGCGGGATATTCCTGGGATGAAGAACAGAACACAGAAACTTTAACTGGGGATACGAATTTAAATCAAACCAAATCCAATAAACAAAAAGGGTTTACCAAATTAGCCAACAATCATTTAATAACCATAAGAAACAAATCCCAATCATAAAAACACAACTTCAACAACTTTTTAAGATCAAACTTCAACTAAATAAAAACTTAAGAACTTTAAATAAAAAGATGATGAAGATCAAGATGAATGAAAAGATTAAATGAACACTTGTATTGATGATTTAGATTCAGTAACAAAAGGAAAAGATCAAACTTACAAGATTAAAAAAAACAAATCAAGAAGATGAAGAACCACTCCTTAAGGGAGATGGTTTTCCTACGAAATAGGAAAAAAGAAACTGAAAGAAAGAACTAGATGCCAAAATTTGTGAGGGTGATCCCTTTATATAGGTTGAGTGGTTGGTTGGTGAGTGGGCTTTCTCCCTTTCTTCTTGTCTTCTCGTCTTTTCAGAAAAGTTGACGTTTTCGATTCTGATTCGGGATTTGTCGACGATTAAATTCAACTCGTCTTTTAATTTCTTCGTTTAATAGACTTGAGTTTCTTCGACATATGTAAATCTTCCATCTTTGGTCCTTTTCTTTGATAAATCTTAAAATAGGACCATTGACTTCAAATCTTTTGCATCTCTTGGACAATAGACTTCGTCTTGAGTCTTTTTCTTCGATAAAACCCGTGCAATCCCATGTTTTCTTCAATATTCATCCGGTTGGCTCTGAAAACACAATAAACACAAAAACCACGCATAATTCCAAACAAATGACATTAAATACGTGTTTTGGTCTCGTTTTAGCCAGAATTAAGTGGAAAAAGGATGGGTGTTTACACACCTATCAAATCACCTACACTTAACCATTGCCATGCCCTCATGCAATGCTTAGTGATAAAGCAATTTCACACTTTTCTCATAATCAATCAACCTTGGCCTTATTAAAATACTACTAAACAAAAATTAAAGTATTAAGAGAAATTAAAACTTTAAAATAAACAAAAGGATGGAAATAACTTGCAAAGAAATCAAGGACTTACATTAGGGCTTTGGTGCTGCGAAGATTTATCACCCTCAAGTTTCACGTTCCCCAAACTAAGCTTAAAAACGAGATCATTGTTATTATAAGTTAGTAAATCAAACACTTACACACATGGATTAATTAAATGCTTAAACTCCCTTATTCCTAGGTGTATCTCTTATATTTTATTTTTGTCTTAGAATGATCATGAAGATGCATTTTTGGACTTATTTCGATAGTTTATTTAGGCTGAAAGCAAAGTAGGACGATTTGATCAATAGTTAGCCAAAGGACAAAATCTCTTAAAACTGCTTCTCGGGATATCAAAAAGTTCATATCTTGGCATAACTTGGTTCGCGATTTGAGACCTTTCTCGGGCCGATATTTGGCATGTACTTCATACTTCATATCTTGAGAGACGTGCTTGAGATAATGGTCTTCTCATCGTTAATAGAGTTTCTTCACTTGGAGACTTTCGAGGGGTACTCCAACTTTGTTGACCACGACTTCATGATTATTTCTTCAATCTCTAATTGGGATTTTGAGATACAACGATCCGCCTCCTTTTCGGACTTGGATTTATTTATCCTCATACCTTGTTAGGGTCTTTTCGGATAGACTTCTCCATGATCTTTATGGGAGTTGATTGCTTTTCGTCGTGAGTCTTGATCCTTCATATTGATTTTGGGAATAATGCTTTTCACATCACCTTGGATCTTTAGCAATAAAATGGAATCCTCATGCCTTGTTAGGGCCTTTTCGGACTCGCCAATCTTCGCGCCCCGCTTCATAAGTTATGCCTTGGCTATGAACTCTTATCATTACCGAGCAACTTTTAAACGATCTTGGGCTAGAAGCTAAGTAACTTTTCAAATCGTACGACCTTACTTATTGCAGATAAATTATTAGCAAGTGATGGGAGAATAGGCAAATAATTACACCAAGTGAGTTTGTGCAAGAATACCGACTTATAATTGACTCTATCATTTCTCGTCCTCTACAATTTAAAATCTCAAGTAATGAGACTCGTGGATACTTAGCCTAATAAACCAATTAAGGTCTACATGGTTAAGGATACTAGCTAGAATAAACTTAGATAAGTCTATTCGGGTTGAGTCAAATTAAACGCAACGGGCCTAATATGTCAAAGACTTCTAAACTAGCTACACCACTTTATTAATATTTTTGACTTTATTGCGGGATATATACATATGAAAGCAAAGATAAAAATTTAAAAATTACGACTAAATGGCCAAAGTTAATAAAAAATATGAAAAATGTTGAAAAATAGGATTTTCCGGTTAAATGAAGGCATTTTCATGGAAAAGTCCACTTAAAACTTCGATAGAAGTCCCCCCTACACTTAAGATAAACATTGTCCTCAATGTTTAAGCATGTGGGAAAAATCTCCCCTACACTTATGACATTGTGCACGTTGGTTAACTCAAGTTAAGGAAGAGACGACTAACATGATCAATTTCAAATGTGAATATGAAGAAAATTGAATCACGATAGTTGAGAGATAGAACCGGATTTCGGATAACACGGGAGCACGGTTCTTCAAAGGTTCCAAAAGTGCATTCATCCCTGTAATCACATCACCACACAAATACAAACACCTATGTAGATCCCCCTACACTTAGGAGGTTAAAACATAAAAGGATAGATACTCGGGCTGCCTCCCGAGGAGCGCTTGTTTTTGATAACCGAGTCACGAGCCTGACTCGACCCAAAATTAGTTCATGGGGAACGTGGTGACGGATGGAATCACCTCCTGAGAGGTGTCCTCACCAAAGTACAACTTCACTCGTTGGCCATTCACCTTAAAATTCGGCCCATCAGGTTGAGCGAGCTCGAGAGTACCATATGGAAAAATTTGGGCAATGGTGAATGGGCCGGACCAACGAGATTTGAGCTTGCCCGAGAAGATTTTCAACCGAGAGTTAAAAAGTAAGACTTTGTCTCCAACATGGAACTCTCGGTTCTTAATCTTGGAGTCGTGAATGAGCTTAGTTATTTCCTTATAGATCAAAGAATTTTCATAAGCCTCATTCCGAAGTTCATTGAGCTCATTGAGTTGGATCTTGCGTAGGTCACCGGCTTTGTTAATATCAAAATTAGCCCACTTCAAGGCCCAGTAAGCCTTGTGCTCCAACTCAATGGGGAGGTGGCACGCTTTCCCGTACACAAGACGATAAGGCGTACAGCCGATCGGGGTCTTGTAAGCAGTACGGAAAGCCCACAAAGCATCATCAAGTTTATCAGCCCATGAGGTACGATGCTCTCCCACGGTTCTTTCCAGAATTCGCTTAAGTCCTCGGTTGGATATTTCAGCCTGGCCATTAGTTTGTGGGTGGTAGGCTGTGGAAAGACGATGATTTACACCATACTTAGCCATGACTCTTGCGAATTGGTCATTGCAAAAATGAGTCCCACGATCACTAATAATGGCACGAGGCACACCGAATCTAGCGAAAAGAGCTTTCAAAAAGTTACAAACCACCCTTGCGTCATTAGTGGGTAAAGCTTTGGCTTCAACCCACTTTGAAACGTAGTCAACGGCTACAAGGATGTATTTGTTTCCTTTAGAAGAAGGGAATGGCCCCATAAAGTCGATACCCCAAACATCAAAGATTTCACACTCTTGAATGAAATTCTGAGGCATCTCGTCTTTATGTGTGATCGTGCCTTGTTTTTGGCAAACATCACATCGTTTAACCATCTCGTGAGCATCACGGTAGATGGTGGGCCAATAAAATCCCGAGTCAAACACTTTTTTGGCGGTGTAGTTGGGACCAAAGTGACCACCGGTGGGTCCTTTGTGGCAAGCGTCAAGGATTTTTAAAGCTGCCGGTCCGTCAACACAACGACGAATAATCAAGTCAGCACATTGTTTGAATAGGTAAGGGTCATCCCAAAAGTAAGTCTTAATGTCGGTGAAGAACTTTTTCTTTTGTTGAGACGTCAACCCTTCCTTGAGAATTCCACCCGCCAAGTAGTTTGCAAAGTCCGCAAACCACGGGGTTTCATCAGAATTCGAATTCATAGACATTAAGGTCTCCAAGGGAAAAGAATCATTGATTTCCTTGTTCGGATGATCCCCTTGGTAAGGATCCTCAAGTCTGCTGAGATGATCCGCGGCTAGGTTTTCAGCTCCTTTTTTTTCGCGAATTTCGATTTTAAATTCCTGGAGCAGCAAAACCCAGCGAAGAAGTCTTGGTTTGGAATCTTGCTTAGTCAACAAGTACTTCAACGCGGAATGATCAGTGTAAACGATTGTGGTGGAAAGGACAAGATAGGGGCAGAACTTTTCAAAGGCATAGACAACAGCTAAAAGCTCTTTCTCGGTTGTCGTATAATGCAATTGGGCCCCCGTCATTGTCTTGCTAGCGTAATGGATTGGTTGGAAGTTCTTGTTCACTCTTTGTCCCAGAACCGCTCCAATAGCAAAATCACTAGCATCGCACATCAACTCAAAGGGCAACTCCCAGTTAGGGGTAACCAAGACGGGTGCCTTAGTAAGCTTATCCTTAAGCGAGTTGAAGGCTTCAAGGCACTCTTTGGAAAAGATAAAAGGAGTATCTTTTTCCAAGAGGTGGGTCATCGGGCGAGCGATTTGAGAAAAATCTTTGATGAATCGACGGTAGAAGCCCGCATGACCCAGAAAACTTCTCACACCCTTCACGGTTGAAGGTGGAGGCAACTTGGCGATAACATCGACTTTAGCACGGTCTACTTCAAGACCGGCTTTGGAAATCTTGTGTCCCAGCACGATGCCTTCTTTTACCATGAAATGGCATTTTTCCCAATTCAGAACAAGGCGAGTGTCTTCGCACCGCTTAAGCATACGTTCCAAATTGGCAAGGCAAGAAGAGAAGGAATCCCCGAAGACCGAGAAATCATCCATGAAGACTTCCATGGTTTGTTCAACTATGTCATGGAAGATAGCTAACATGCACCTTTGGAAAGTCCCGGGCGCATTACATAAGCCAAAAGGCATTCTTTTGTAAGCAAATGTGCCATAGGGACAAGTGAATGTTGTCTTCTCTTGATCTTGGGGATCGATGGGTATTTGGAAATAACCCGAGAAACCATCAAGAAAGCAGTAATATTCATTACCCGCTAAACGTTCAAGCATTTGGTCCATAAAAGGTAGAGGGAAATGATCCTTTCTCGTGGCATCATTGAGTTTGCGGTAGTCTATACAAACTCTCCACCCAGTAACGAGACGGGTAGAAATCAACTCGTTGTTTGCATTGGGCACAACGGTGATGCCGCCTTTCTTAGGCACACAATGGATTGGGCTAACCCATGGTGAATCCGAAATAGGGTAAATCATACCCGCATCAAGAAGTTTGATAACCTCTGTTTTGATGACTTCATGGATTTTTGGATTCACCCTTCGTTGGCTTTGAATAGTGGGCTTAAAGTCGTCCTCCATGAGAATTTTGTGTGTGCAGAAGTGAGGATCAATTCCACGAATATCCGAAATCTTCCAAGCAATAGCCTTCTTATGATCTTTCAACACGGTGATAAGTCGGGCTTTTTCTTCTTCCTTTAGGTCCTTAGCAATGATGACTGGCGACTTTTTCTCTTCTTCAAGGAATACATACTCAAGATGGGGCGGCAACTCCTTAAGTTCCAAATCCGGAGGATTTTCGACGGGAGGCGTATTCGAAGTCGAAGTATCGATAGCAATGACCGTGGGAGATGGAGGCGAAGGATTGTCTTCGTTGAGAAGATTGTCAAAGAAATTCATGTCTTCATCCCCATCGGTGGGAGAATCATTAGTAGCTAAGTTCGCATCTCCCATGGTATCTTCAAGATTGTTCCAAAATAAATCAATATCTCCAAATAGAGACAACGATGAATCAATAGAGGACACGGTCTCAACATTGGGAAGAGAGGTAGGAATACTTTTGCAAGCATCATTAAAGTGTTCTTCACAAGCCTCATCAAGAACGTCAATACAATTAACACTCTCATATGAATAAGGCTGTTTAGACAACTTTCCCATGTTGAAGACTACTTTATCGTCACCCACTCTCGTGATAAGCTCACCGGCTTCAACATCAATGAGAGTGCGACCGGTCCTCAAGAATGGACGACCAACAATTAGTGGCACATGAGGGTCCATCTCGTAGTCGACGACAACAAAATCAGCATGAAAGGTGAATTTGTCGACTCCTACAATGACGTCTTCGGCTATCCCCACTGGATAAGCAACCGTACGGTTAGCTAATTCCAAAGTCATTTTGGTGAGGACTAGCTTTGGGAGAGATAATTGCTTCCAAACGCTTAGAGGCATGAGATTAATACTGGCACCTAGATCGGCTAGGGCCATGCAATTCTCTACTCCCGGGAAATTGCAAGGAATTAAGAAACGACCCGGATCACCAAGCTTGGTTGGCAATTTCCTTAAGAGTACTGCAGAGCAATTCTCATTAAGTTGGGTGTTGGCAATATCGAGGAGCTTTTCCTTGTCGCTCAGAAGATCTTTAAACATTTTTGCGTACTTAGGCATGTGAGCGAGAGCCTCAGCGAAGGAGATATTGAAATTCAGTTGTTTAAACATTTTAAGAAAGTTAGAAACCTGAATATCGTCCTTGCTTTTGAGCTTCTCTTTCCTCAACCTAGATGGATAAGGTATATTGGAAGAAGAGGAAGGCTTTGGGAGTATAGGATCACTTACATCCATGGGTGGAGGAGGGGTAGAAGGAAGAGGTGGAGAAATTGGGGCATGAGAAGGATGAGGAATAGAAGCAGGTGACTCGTTCTCCTTAGTCACAATCACCGGTGGAGGTATAGGAAGCTCGGGTGCCTTGGTACCTTTACCACTTCGAGTAGTGATTGCTTTCATCTCCCCTCTTGGATTCGCAACGGTGTTACTCGGAAGAGTACCCGAAGAAGAGGGTTGATTACCTTGGAAGAAACCAGCCATCATGTTCCTCAGATCATTAGTTTGGCTATCCAACGTATTTCTCATGTCGGCTCTCAGATCGTTCCCTTGTTTGACCAAATCTGCTTTCAAGTTGCGCACTTCCTGTTGGAGATTTTCCACGATCACATCATTGGTGCTCATGTAGGTTGCAACCTCTTGGTGTAATGCAGTGGGTTGGTTTGGAGGAGCATTGTATGCGGGTGGTTGATAAGCATGTTGTTGGTAAACTTGGTTGTTACGTTGAGGTGGTTGTTGCTGCTTGTGAGGAGGGATGTATGGTGTACGAGGTTGTTGTTGTTGTTGAGGAGGGCGGTGGAGGTTTTGTTGTTGGTTTGGGTTGTTTGGGGGAAAACCGGGTGGTGAGAGATAGTTGTTGGAGCGGTAGCTAAGCAAATTACGGTCACCTTGAGGTCTAGCTTGATAAGCAGGTTGAGGATAGGTGCCATATGCCGCATTCACATTCTCAGCAGGGTAGTCTTGGGTGGCAGTACAAGTAGTGTAGGAGTGAGGACCACCGCATATCTCACAAGGTTGGCTGACAGCACTAACTTGAGCGTTTTTAGCGTTGTTGCTGTTGTTGTTGCTGACGGTGTGGGTGACAAGCGATTCAAGAAGCGTAGTGATTTTGTCCAATCGCTTGTCGCTGTCACTAGTGCTAGCACTTGCGACATTGGTCCGAACACTCTTGGTTTGCACACGAGACTTATTCTCAATGATATCCCAAGCAGCATTGGAAGTCTTAGCCAAAATATTACCCCCCGAGGCACTGTTCAGTGAATCTTGATCACTCATGCTTAAACCATTGTAAAAAGTATTAATTTGATGTACTTTGGTAAAACCATGTTGTGGGCATTTTCTTAAAAGATCTTTAAAACGATTCCAAGATTCACTGAACGACTCATCGTACTTTTGTTCAAAATTTATGATTTCATTCCGCAAAGCGGTAGTACGAGAGGGTGGGAAAAAGTAATTGATAAACTTTGTTTCCAAATCCGTCCACGAGAGAATACTCTGTGGCGGTTCCTTAGCAAGCCAATGCCGGGCTTGTCCCTCTAAAGAAAAGGGAAAAAGTTGTAACCGAATTACCTCTTGTGGAACACCATTGAATTTGACCGTGTTGGTGAGTTGCAAGAATCTCTTGATATGGTCATGTGGGTCATCAATGGTACGTCCCAAGAATGGTTGAGCAGAGACCATCTGGATAAAGCCTGACTTGAGCTCGAAATTGTTGGCGGCAATTGGTGGTATAACAATTGGATCGGTGTTGCCATCTACATGAGCTTGCAGCAGTTCAATCATCGGGCGATTATCCGGAAGGGGCTCATTGTTGTTGTTATTATTCATGTTGTTGAAAGGCGGGTTATTGTTGTTGTTATTATTGTTGTTTGGAGGTGGTATGTTATTGTTGTTTTGTACACCGGCCATGTCTAGGTTATCGAGAGGCTCGGGCTCTTGATAAGACGTGGATCGAGTGCGCATAAACCTGCAAAAGAACGAAAAAAGAAAAACAAAGCAAAAATATTTTTGGTTTTTATGTTTTTTTAATTTGTATTTTTGAAAATTTTATATTTTTTAGTGTTTTTGAAATTTTTTATGAAAAAGTAACGTTCACGGGGAACGGATCCCAAAATCCAAGTTCTCACAAAAAACTTTTGATCTTAACGAGAAGAGCCGGCAGCGGCGCCATTTGATACATTGTGTTTGTATGGGTTCATGATTAATCTCTCGGAATCCTCTCGAATTGATCTCGGCTTTAAGTGGAATGATTTGTTCTTGGTGACAAAAAGGTGGGATTGGTTTTCTATTCTAATAAAGATGTAAATAAATGCAATAAATAAGGATTAGAACAGAAACAGTAAATGAATTAACACAAAATTAGAATTAAAGTTAAACAGTTAAATAATGAAACTAATAAAAGATCCTTACTGAAAATACTCCATTCGGAATGTTTGGCAATGCGGAATACTGGTGCTTACTCAGAATAATGGACAATTCGGAATAATAAAAACTACGCGGAATAACTGATCTATGCGGAATAAATTCATTGTTCAGAACAATTGGCTTATGCGGAATAAATTCGAGAAAAGCTATTCGGAATATAGAGATCTATGCGGAAAAGCAATGCTATTCGGAATAAATTCACTGTTCGGAACAATTGGCTTATGCGGAATAAATTCATGAAAAGCTATTCGGAATAAAACCTCCTACTCGGAATATTTAACATTCCGAATAAGGAGTAATACAAAGAAGCACTATCCGGAATATCCAACTATTCCGAATAATGGAAATAGCAAGCAGACTATGCGGGATATTCCTGGGATGAAGAACAGAACACAGAAACTTTAACTGGGGATACGAATTTAAATCAAACCAAATCCAATAAACAAAAAGGGTTTACCAAACAATCATTTAATAACCATAAGAAACAAATCCCAATTATAAAAACACAACTTCAACAACTTTTTAAGATCAAACTTCAACTAAATAAAAACTTAAGAACTTTAAATAAAAAGATGATGAAGATCAAGATGAATGAAAAGATTAAATGAACACTTGTATTGATGATTTAGATTCAGTAACAAAAGGAAAAGATCAAACTTACAAGATTAAAAAAAACAAATCAAGAAGATGAAGAACCACTCCTTAAGGGAGATGGTTTTCCTACGAAATAGGAAAAAAGAAACTGAAAGAAAGAACTAGATGCCAAAATTTGTGAGGGTGATCCCTTTATATAGGTTGAGTGGTTGGTTGGTGAGTGGGCTTTCTCCCTTTCTTCTTGTCTTCTCGTCTTTTCAGAAAAGTTGACGTTTTCGATTCTGATTCGGGATTTGTCGACGATTAAATTCAACTCGTCTTTTAATTTCTTCGTTTAATAGACTTGAGTTTCTTCGACATATGTAAATCTTCCATCTTTGGTCCTTTTCTTCGATAAATCTTAAAATAGGACCATTGACTTCAAATCTTTTGTATCTGTTGGACAATAGACTTCGTCTTGAGTCTTTTTCTTCGATAAAACCCGTGCAATCCCATGTTTTCTTCAATATTCATCCGGTTGGCTCTGAAAACACAATAAACACAAAAACCACGCATAATTCCAAACAAATGACATTAAATACGTGTTTTGGTCTCGTTTTAGCCAGAATTAAGTGGAAAAAGGATGGGTGTTTACACACCTATCAATGGTAGAAGCTGTTCTTCACTCTTTTGTTGCTGACGTTGATTCTCAACAGCAACTTGCTTTTGATGACTTCAAACAGGTTGATAAACTTGACCTGGATGAAATGGATCTCAAATGGCAGATGGCTATGCTCACTCTTAGGGTTCACAAGTTTGAGAAGAAAGCCGGTCGAAATTTTAATTACAACCCAAGAGAGCCATCAAGGTTTGCCAGAAGCAAGGTTCGATTCTATAACTGCCAGCAGCAAGGTCACTTTGCAAGGGAATGCCCTACCAAGAATGACCAGGAGAAGAGCAGATATTCAACTTTTAAAATTCAGGAGGTGAAGGATGACAAGAAGGTATTGGTGTCTGTTGACTCTATGGTCAACTGGAATGATCATCATACTGCTACACTGGAAACAGCTGAGCCCTCTACTGACGTGTTTGCAATGATTGCTGGGAATCTATCTGATGCAGAGGAAGCAGAAGAGTTTGCTCTTATGGGCATCTCACCTCAGGTACAACATTGTCCTCTTGGTTGTCATAATAAATATTCAGAATTGTTGTCCCAATATAATGACTTAAATGATCAGAATGATAAGTAATTTTTAGAGGTTCAAGCCTATAAGGCTTCTTTAAAAACATTGGAACAACAAAAGAGGTGGCTTCAAGATACTCAACGTGAGTATGAGGATAAAATTAGGATACTGAACATTGATTTAGAAAACACAACAAATATGCTTAAATACACCGAAAAGTTAAAAAATGACAGTATCAAAGAAAAACAAGAGATGAAAGAAAAATTAGATGCTACACTTCTGAGATTTGAAAAATGGCAAAAGGCACCTAATAATCTTTCAAAATTAATTGATAGTAGCATGTCTGGTAGGACTAAAAGAGGGTTAGGATTTGATAAATATATTGATTTAGAAGATGTGTTTGATTTATCTTTTTCGAGTGTCTTTGATCTTGACAAAGAGGAAGAGGGAGCACCTAGTTACAATAGGTTTAAACCAGGAGCAGAAATGCACGCTGTCCCTCCACCTCTTACAGGAAATTTCATGCCCACTCCTAGGCATAATGACTTGGATGGATCACAGATGCATGAGTCCCCAAAAAGTTCTACTAATTCTAATGACTTTGTCTCGTGTACTTTCAGTGACAAAGCCAGTGACTCTGCATCAAGTGGTTCAAGTGAAGAGTCAAGACCTACAAGTTCCAAGTCGAATGATCATGCTGCTACTAGTGCTAGGAAGTGTGAAGAGAGAGTTGCTTTTACTTCAACAGTGTCTAGTCCTGGTTTATTGAGTCCTAGGAAGAATGTTTCTCCTAGAATTGTGTGTAATAAAGTTAGCAGTATGAAACAATGTCGTTCTAATAAAAGGTCGTTTAAAACATGTTTTGTTTGTGGAAGTGCATTTCATTTGATTAAAGATTGTGATTTTTATGACAAACATTCTTCTGTTCATCAATCATTTCCTGCTCCTGGTCCACCAGGATTTGTTCCATATTCTTCTAGAAGACTAAACCCAAGTGCTCAATCTTTTTCTTCTTCTAGAAGGACCTCTCTATTAGCTTCTAATCATTGGAGAAACATTGGATTAACATCAAATAGACCAACCAGTAACTATTTTTATAGTTTTAATCCAAATTATGAATATAATTTTGACCACATGTATTTTGGGTTGGGAAATATAGGAACTGCTGTTAAGCCCTCAACAGGTTGTTCTTGGTCTAACAATAACACCAATATGATGAATAGGCAACCAAAGAACAACGGTGGATCTCATCAATCTTCTTGGCTATCCTCTAAATCCACAAGGCAGGCTCAAACCTGAAAAGGTTTGGGCCCCCTTAAGACATTAACTTTTGTATTTCTCTTCTCTTGTTGTTGTAGGTTACTCCATACCAAGATCCTACTTTAGGAATTGTTGATAGTGGATGCTCTAGGAGCATGACAGGAAATAAGGGTCTTCTATCTAACTTTGTACCATTTCAAGGCGGAAAGGTCTATTTTGGAGGAGGTGAAGGCAAGATCACTGGCAAAGGAACGATTCAGACGCCTAATCTTAATTTTGAGCTGGTCTACTATGTGGAAGCACTTCAACACTTCAACTTCTGTCTCTCAGATTTGTGACAAGAAGCAGTTTGTCCTCTTTATAGATACTGATGTACTAGTGTTATCCAAAGACTTTAAACTTCCAGATGACTCACAGGTTCTACTCAGAATCCCTAGAAGACACAACCTCTATAGTATCAAGCTGAATGAAGTCAACCCTACTGGTTAACTAGCATGTTTGGTTGCTAAAGCCTCAGAAGATGAAGCCACTCAATGGCACAGAAGGATGGGACATGTGAACTTCAAGACCATTCACAAACTAGAAAATATGAACCCGGTCTCTGGTTTACCTCCCAAGTCATTCAGAAATGATATCAATTGTCTTGCATGCAGCAAAGGCAAACAACATAAAGCATCCTTCAAGGCCATTACTGCTCTCAGTCTTATAACTGAACCATTGCAGCTACTACACATGGATTTATTTGGTCCTACCTCTATTAGGAGCATTGACCACAAACAATTCTATCTGGTTGTAACTGATGGATATAACAGGTTTACGTGGGTTTTCTTCATGGCTGCCAAGAGTGAGACCTACTCAATTCTCAAGGATTTTATTACACTTATAGAGAATTAGTTGTCTAAGAAGGTTAAATGTATTCGATGTGATAATGGAACCGAATTCAAAAATGCAGACCTCATAGCACTTTGTAATTCTAAAGGCATCAAAAGAGATTATAGTGCAGCACGAACTCCTCAACAGAATGGTGTGGTAGAAAGAAAGAACAAGACTCTAATAGAAGCTGCAAGAACAATGCTTGCCGATTCCAAGCTTCCAACCATGTTTTGGACAGAAGCTGTCAATACTGCAAGTTATGTTGTTTCTATTCCAAATCCTCACAAGAAGACTCCCTATGAGCTAATAACATCCAAAGTACCAAACATTGCTCATTTGAAGCCATTTGGGTGTCCTGTCACCATTCTGAATACTAGTGACTATTTGGGGAAATTTGATGGCAAGGCAGATGAAGGATACATTGTGGGATATTCAGCTCACTCTCGGGCTTATCGTGTCTACAATCTCCAAGCCAAGCGAGTAATTGAAACTATAAATCTCAGGTATTTTGAGGAGAAGTCAAACATCCAAGGCAAGGGTCCTGAATGGTATTTTGATCTTGATTATCTTAGTGATTCATTAGGATATTTTCGTTTCAAAACTAATCATGATGCAGGTCCACAAGTGTTTGCAACTTCTAGTACAGGTGCTCATTCTAGTCTTTCCGAATCAAATGACGAGGATGATATTTTTGTTGTTCCATCCTATTCCACCACAGTCTCTCCTACTCCTCCTAGTGATGCAACTCCATTGGATGTATTGGATTCACAAGTAGCTCTTGACACATTACTCAAACAACAACAAGAAGCTACTACAGCAGCTGCTCAAGGTGGCTTTGAATTTCCCTTGAATACGACTGCTGACAAAGCTGCTCCTAGTACTATAACTGTTACTCCTAGTGCTAGTTCAACACCTATTGGTAGTCTGGCTAGTGGTTCCACTTCCCATACTAGATTCTCAAGTCCTTCTGACCTGGGGAACTATCAAAAGAAGTCTTCTACCAAGCTGGATGATATTCATAAGCAACCAATAGATGGCATTTTCAACTCTGCTTCATATGATGATGACTTTGTTGGGGATCTTAATAACTTGGCACCAGAAGTGGAAGTAGCTTCCAATCCAGTGTTGCAGTCACACAAAGATCATCCTACTACTCAAACCATTGGAGATCCTGGTTCTGCGGTCAAGACTCACAGAATGCATAAGAAGGCCACGTCTGATCATCATGCTCTTGTGAGCTATATTGAGGATCAAAAGCGTAATAATCATACGAACTTTCAACATTGTTTGTTTGCTTGTTTTCTTTCACAGGTGGAACCTAGATCAGTCTCTCATGCTCTTGAGGATCAAAGTTGGGTGGAGGCTATGCAGGAGGAAATGTTTGGATCCTAGTTGACTTGCCGGATGGAAAGATTGCAATTGGTACCAAATGGATTCTCAAAAACAAGAAAGATGCACGGGGTATTGTGGTGAGAAATAAGGCGAGGTTGGTTGCACAGGGTCATACACAACTTGAAGGCATTGACTACACTGAAGTTTTTGCTCCTGTTGCTAGGATTGAGGCCATTCGTCTATTTTTGGCTTTTGCTTCCTATGTGGGCTTTACAGTTTTTTAGATGGATGTCAAGAGTGCATTTCTCTATGGCAAGATTGATGAGGAAGTTTATGTCGCTCAACCTAAGGGCTTTGTAGATCCACTTCATCCCAAGAAAGTTTACAAGGTGGTCAAAGCTCTTTATGGACTTCATCAGGCTCCTAGAGCTTGGTATGAGCGTCTCTCAACTTTCTTGTTGAAACATGGCTATAGAAGAGGCACAATTCACAAAACACTATTTCTTAAGAGGAATACCAAGGACATTATCCTTGTTCAGGTGTATGTGGACGATATTATTTTTGGTTCTACTAAAAAGGAATGGTGTGATGAGTTTGAACAACTGATGAAGAGCGAATTTCAGATGAGTGCTATGGGAGAGCTCACATTTTTCCTTGGTCTTCAAGTCAAGCAACAGTCGGGTGGAATCTTCATAAGTCAAGATAAGTATGTTCATGAGATCCTTCAGAAGTTTGATATGTATCCTCTTAGACCAGCAGCAACACCTTATGAAGTTACTAAACTCAAACTCAAGAATGAGCCAGATCCACTGATAAATGTTCATATGTACAGGTCCATGATTGGCTCACTCATGTATTTGACTGCATCACGTCCGGATATCATGTTTGCAGTAAGTGCTTGTTCTAGACATCAGGTGGCTCCAACGGTTTCTAACTTGAATGCAGTCAAGAAGATTTTCAAGTACATCAAGGCTCAACCCAAGCTAGGCTTGTGGTATCCTAGAGAATCACCTTTTGCTCTTGAAGCATATAGTGATAGTGACTATGCAGGTGCTAATAATGACAGAAAATCTACTACTGGTGGTTGTCAGTTTTTGGGTCGAAGACTTATTTCATGGCAATGCAAGAAACAGACGATCGTAGCTACTTCTTCAACAGAAGCTGAATACGTAGCTGCTGCTAGTTGTTGTGGACAAGTTTTGTGGATCCAAAATCAGATGCTGGATTATGGGTTCAATTTTATGAACACCAAAATTTTCATTGACAACCAAAGCACTATATGCATTGTGAAGAATCCTGTTTTTCATCAACGTACAAAACATATTGAAATACGGCACCAATTTATACGGGATGCCAATGAGAAGAAGTTGATACAGGTTCTTAAAGTTCATACGGATGATAATGTTGCTGATCTGTTGACTAAAGCCTTTGATGGTCCTCGGTTCAACCACTTGGTGGTTAACATTGGCATGGTCAATCCTTGAGACCTAGGATTGAGGGGAGGCTAAGCCTAAGGGGAGGCTTAGTGTATATATTTACTTGCACAGATTAACATATTGGTCGATTTTAACAACAGTTTGAATGGGTTCTTATGGTGTGTGTTACTCCTAGCGGAAGATTTTGCTCACTTCTGGTGGTTGTCTTCATTAATGGTTGGCTTCTGGTCATTTATTGTTAGCTTCTAGTGGATAAAAATCCTTCTTTGACAAGTGCTGGTTGGATTCTAGTCTTGGGTTGGGTCACTGTTCACTTCGTTGACTTCTGTTGACCACATAATGCTTCTAGTGTTGACCCTTATGCGTTTTGACTTTTAGTCAACGCAAGCTAATTCTGGTATATATCATCTTATTTAACTTTGGTAAATTGGGATTTGCAAATAATGTATAAGGGGCAAGTGGTTACTTTGCATTAACTGCCTAATTTGAAAGGGAAACCCACATTATTAGGGGTCAATGAACAGTTACTTGACCATTATTTATGGTCACTTACCCACCTTGACTCATTCATCACAATCATAACACACACACACGCTCCTACTCTCTCAAACCCTAACAAATCAACTTCCATCACTTCTAATCAACATCAATGGCTGCTTTGGTCTACCAACCCGCTCACAACAAGGTCGCTTATCTAGGAGATGGTCCTAAACGTGATGAACTCACAGACATTCTGGAGTTTATTGAGGCTTCTAACCTCAGGTATGCTTTTATTATGTGCCCTATTGTTTATGATAGTGTGATTCGCCAGTTTTGGGATTCTGCTACACTTGTGGCTGTGGTTGGTCGTCCACGTGAACTCCATGCTACCATTGATGTACGTTCTTATGTGGTTACTGAAGCTTCTATTAGGAGTTCCCTTCATCTTCAAGATGAAGGTGGTGGTGTTTCCATCCCCAATGCTGAGGTTTTGGAGGGGATGGCTGCTATTGGTTATAACCATGGGGGGAAGTTTAACTTCCAAAAGAATAGGTTTTCCCCCCAGTGGAAGCTTCTAGTGCACTTTTTGATTCATTGTTTAAGCCCTAAGTCTGGGAGTTGGGATGCTTTTCCCACTCCTTTGGCTACTGGTCTGATCTGCATAGCACAGGGTAGGGTGTTTAATTTCTCTCGCTATTTGTTTGATGGGATGGTTAGCAATCTGTCTAGTACCGGTTCTAGGAAGAAATTTTTAATGTATCCTATGTTTTTACAGCAGATCCTTGTGTTTTTACCTCGTGATAGGGAGGAGTATGAGACCCCCAAGCTTACTGCTAAAGTTTACTACAATATGGCTCATGGGTTTAGAGGGGATTGGAGGCCCCTTACTGATGAAATGCTGGGCCTTGCCCAAGGTCCTCCTGATGTTGTTCCTCTGGCTGTCCAAGCCGAGGAGGAACCTCCATTAGGTGATGATCCAATGGAGGAGGAGCATCCTGCTGGTGGTGCACCTAATGTGGTTGTGGAAGAGCCGGCTGAGGAAGTGGTGGTTGAAAGGCCATCCACTTCCAAGGCTGCCCCCTCTTCGATGCCACGTTCGTCTCCATTTGTGGATACCCCCTCCTAGTCATGTCCCTCACTTTTCTGATAAACCCTCTGGTTCTCGTGCTCATAATGATGAACCCTTTATTGCTTCGGGTTCCAATGAAGCCTTTCCAGACCCAAGTCCTCTTGATGGGAACGCGGAGGAGCCTACTACACTTACTTCTTTGCTTGATCTCATGCACAGGTACCATGAAAGGATTCTTTCTTTGGAGGCAGATTTGAATCAACATCGTAAGCTTACCAGGGAATTTGTTCTTCCCATAGCTGACCGGATTAAAGCTTTGGAGACACAGCAAAGGAGGAGGTAGAAGCACGTGGTTCAGTCTGATTCTGATGAGGAGGTTGAAGATCTTGTGGAGGATGGCTTGAATTTGTTGGCGAAGGCTGCGTTTGCTGATAAGTCATATGATGATCTGCCGATTCCTCCTACTTCATCAAGCATCCCTCCTACTGCTGCTACCCCTACACCAAAGGAAGATGTTGCTGGTACTACTGCTGGTCCAACTGCGGGACCGTCTCATGATCCAAATGGGAAAGCCCCTATGACTGCTGCTCCCTCACCCCCTCGCAAGCGTACTCGCAGACAACTTGAGGAGGATAGGTTGGGTGAGGAGGCTGCGCAAAGAATGCAAGCGGAAATTGACCAAGCTGCTAGGGCTGAGGAGGAAGCTCTTCAGAAACAAAGGCGTGAACAATTGCAGCATGATGTTATGCATTGGGACGATAACGATTGGATGAGGGTGCTCACTCTTCTTACCTCGGATTATTCGTAGTTTACTGATCTCTTGGGTTCTGATGTGAATGAGCAGAATTGTATTCCTCGAGCTATGGTGTTAATGCGTAAGCAACAATTATCGCTTGCTGCTCAACTGCGTGAAAAGCGTAAGAACGGGCCTTTGACGAGAACCGAGGAGAAAAAGTTAATGCAGAGATATGTCAAGTATCAGTCGGCTGCTCATTTTACTGTTGGTTGGACATGGGAACGAGTTTGGGCATTGTCTTTTGATGAGCTTAAGGCTCTATATGAACGAATGATCAAGCGTCAGAGCACACCGGTTCTGGAGCGTTTCATCTATCGTCCTCCTCCACGAGTGGTTCCTACTTCTCAACCTGCTGTTGCTCCTGGTTCTTCTTCTGATGTTCCTCTTGGTTCTACTGGTATTCCATCGGTTGTTGATGTTTCTACTGCTGGTACCACACCTACACCTTCGGCTGCTACTCCTGCTATGGCACAACTGATAGGTGTGAAAACACCCATCTTTTTACCACTTAATTACAATAATAACCGAGCCAAAACGTGTATTTCATGTCATAAATGTCGGAATTATGCGTGGTTTGTGTTTTTGTTGTGATTTAGGACGAAAAGGTGAAAAGTGGAGAAAACACGGGCATTCACGGGCTTTTATCGAAGAAAACGACAAAAGACGAAGTCAAGAGATCAAGAGTGCAAAAAGAACGGAAGTCCAAGGCCTATTCTGAAGATTTATCGAAGAACAAGTCTAAAGACGGAAGTTTAATAAAGCCGAAGAACTCGAGTCTAATAAATAAAGAAATTATAAGACGAGTTAAATTAATCCCAAGACAAAGTCGATAAAGTCGAAGAACTTAAAAAACGAGAAGACGTGAAGAAAGAAAGAAAGAGGAGGCAACACATGCACCTCCCCATTTTCCTATAAATACCCTCTTAAACTCATTTAGGAGGGTTGGTTAGTTTTAGTTTTAGGAGTAGGAGTAGTTTAGTTTTAGAGAGAGAAAGTGACAGTTTCTCTCACTAGAACTTTAATCTTTCATCTTCCTTTCTTGTTTTTAATTGAATCTTTACGTTTTAAGCTTAATCTTGTTTTAATTTTCATCTTTTAATCTTTCTTGTTAATCACGTTCTTGTTTTCATCATCTTTTTCATCAAGTTTTTACATAAAGTTTAAGTCTTTTGATTTTCGTGCCTTCATTTTGATGTTTTTATAAGTTTTGATCTTCTTCCTAGCTTATTGGTAGCTTATTCGTGTTTTGTTTTGCTTCTTGTACCCTAAAAGTTCTTAAAAAGTTGTTTATTTTCGTCCTTTCTCGTTTTCCTAGTTTTTAGGAAGTTTTGTATAAAATTCGCAACATTTTCTTTAAATTCGCAATTATTGCGAATTTGTATCAAATATAATTGCGAAATCATTCCTGCTCTTCATTGCGAAATCCTTGATTTTCCATGATTGCGAATTTGTGCCAAAGTTGCGAAATCATATCTTCAATTATTGCGGAATCTTCTCATTTTTAGCAATTGCGAATTTGTATCTTCGGTATTGCGAAATTGATGTTTCCCATTGCGAAATCATTCTTCTTGTTTATTGCGGATTTATGCATTAGACATTGCGGAATCTTTGATTTCGCAATGTTGCGAAATCTTGGTTATGATTTCGCAATTATCTTTTTAATTGCGAAATTATTTCATTTTTGTAATATTGCGAAATTAATTACTTTAATTTTAAATTTTGTTTTTCAATTTATTTTTCCCGCCATTTTTACTTAGTTTATTTTAATTGTTTCGTCTTATTTTTACGTCAATTTATTTTTACTCGTTTTATCTTAATTAATTTTCGTAATTTTAATTTCTCGTTACACTTTTAAATTCCCGTCATTTATTTTAAATTAGAGTTAGATTTACTTTAACGTCATTTTCATACACGTTTTGCATATTTATTTTAAAAACAACCAAAAATATTTGTTTCACCAAAAACAATTGAGTCGTACTTTCAACCGTGATCAATTCGAGAAGATACCGAGAAACGAACTTTTCAACTAGTAAAATCTCTACATTAAAATGGCGCCGCTGCCGGCTCTTTTCGTGAAGATTAACGGTTTTTTGTGAGAGACGCGTTGGCTTTTGGGATCCGTTCACTCGTGAACGTTATTTTTCGTGTCAAAAAATTTCAAAAATACCAAAAACATTTGAAAAATCATAAAAAGCATTTCTTTTTCAAAGTTTTGCACCAAAAATATTCTTCTTGCTCATCTATTTTTCTTTATGGATTCTTATGTCCATTGCGTCGGATGTGGGAAACAATTATCTGGGAACAACTCTTGTCAAAGGTGTACATGTGAGCGGTGCGGTAACGATATCGACAATACACAATTCCTATTCGGATTTTGTCCTTTGTGCAACTCGATTAATTCGTCCTTTTTGAAACCACCTCCTCCTGTTCCCCCGTGCATCTATTGTGGAAGCGATTCTCATTGGCATGTTTCGTGCCCGGTTCAATACCCGTATGGTCACGGGCAAGAACCGGGGTACAATTATGACAATGATAATAGCTATCCACAAGACGCACATGATTTTTCTCCATACCTGGTTTGCAACAACTGTGGGGGTCCTCACGATACTTCTTATTGTCAACCAATGAATTATTATGAGCAAAATCCGGGTCCTCAGTTTTCTTCACCAATGGATTATTATGAACCAAACCCGGTTTCTAATTCTTCTCAACCGATGAACTACTATGAGCCACAACCATGCTATAATTCAGGTTTTCAACACTTTGAGCCCCCACATCACACCCTCAATCATCAATCCTCTCAACAAATTAGTCTTGATCAACAACTCACTTCTTTGAATGGCATTCTAGAAAGTATAGCTCAACTTCGAGCTGACTTGCATCCGGAAAGGCAACCGTTGCTTGATGTGGATGAAACCTTGAAAACCACCGACACCTTTTTGAGCCAATTTAGTCGTTTTCCCTTCTTTTCTACACCAAAATGTTTAATTACAGCGTGGGATGGAATTGGTGAAATTGAACATACTCGGGGCGATGAACAACAAAAGTTGTTGTATGAGCTTCTTAAAGATGTGGAGGTTATCAAGGAAGAGTTAGCAGACTACGTCACTCCTAACTGGACTCGTCCCATCTATTATGATGATGACGACGACGATGATATCTACACTTTCAACCAATCTTCTGAAGTTGCTGCTCCTACTCTCGATGTTCCTATTGCATCTAAGGATCTAGATTCGTTGAATGAGCTTAGTGATGTTGGTCTCGACAAATTATTGGATGATGAGGTTTGTGACTTACCTGCTATGGAGCCTGAGGACGACGTTGCTCCTACGGAAGAGGTCGATCCTAGTGATGACGATTCTTCTCTCTGCTATGAGAATTTCACTTTTGAAATTTCTCAATCTCCGCCGGGAGATAGGGACGATGACGATTTATTTTCTCCGGTTTACGAGAAGTTCACCGATGAACATGATCTTGTGGATAAGGTGGAAGACGTGCTTCTTCGCGATAGATTACGGAAAGTTCATCTTCTTATTGCTCAAATCGAAGAGTTGACTTCTCCTTCTCTTTCCAAGTCTTTACCTCCATCTATTCCTCCCGTTGAAGATAATGACCCGTTGCTGGAAGAAATCGATATCCACTACATCCCTCCAGGTATTGATGATTCTGACATGGAGGGGGACATTATTTTTGATAATTTGCTGCAGGAAGATATTGTCCCAAGTCCCCCTCCCGAGCACCTTTCATCCTCCCCTTTAGACACTATTTCGGAGGATGAGTGCTTTGACCCGGGAGGTGACATTGATTTTATCATCATTGACAACATTACGGCTTTGCCGAATGCTCAGCCTCCATTGTCTTTGGGGGATGACAATGTGCTTACTTTACCCACCCCACCTCCCGTGGATCTTGATTTCACATACTTTTCGTATGTTGAAAGGGTTTTTCTCCCATTCAAGACTTATCCCCCCGCCTCTCCTTTGTTGATGTCAACCGGGAACGAGGACAAGGTCTTTGATCCCGGTATTGCATGCGAAGCTTCCTCATGGACCATTTAATTCGGGGACGATTCAGGCTCGTGACTCGGTTAATATAAACAAGCGCTTTTTGGGAGGCAACCCAATTATCTATCTATCTTTATCATAAGTGTAGGGGGGAGCCCCGTGGTGTTTCTTGTTTTCTTTCTTATCATGTGCAGGGATTAGAGCTTCAAAGACATACTCTTGATGACTTTTGACGAACCGTGATTCCGTGTTCCCTTCTTCCCGGTTCTATCCTAAACTCTTTTCGATTCACTATTTTATATTTCTCAATATTAAAATAGGAATCTCTTTAGTTGTCTCTTCCTTAGCGAGATTTAAACAAAGTGCACAATGTCCTAAGTGTAGGGGAGTTTACTCCCACATGCTTAAACATTGAGGACAATGTTTATATTAAGTGTAGGGGGGACTTCTATCGAAGTTAAGTGGCCTTTTCCTTGTATTTGTCCTCATTTTAACCGGAAAATCAATTTTTTGACATTTTTCAAAATTTTTGATCTATTTTGGCCTATTAGTTTTACCTTTATATAGTTATTTTTCCTTATTAGAATAAATCTTTAAATAAGTGGTTTTAATTTTCAAAACGTTGTGAATCTTTTGACTCAACCCGAGTATACTTATCTTAGTTTACTCTAGCTAGTATCCTTAACGTGTTTAAGTCAAGTTTTGCTAGGCTTTTATATAGGGAGCTATAAAATGCGAAAGTCTTTACTCTCACGGGTTAAGAACAAGAACTTTTCGCAAGTTCCTATAATTTATCCTAGAGAGTCGTTTATCAAGGGAACTTTAAAATGCGATTTCTAAACTTGAAAAAGTCTAAGAGTTTGCAAGATCCTATAGGCGACTCGAAAACCCAAAACTTTGATTTAATAGGCTAAGCATCCACGAGTCTCATTACTTGAGATTTTAAACTGTGGAGAACGAGAGATGATAGAGCCAATTATAAGTTCGGTATTCTTTCGTGAATTTATGTGAGTTAATTATAAGCCTATTCTCCCCTCGCTTGTTAATAAATTTATCTGCAATAAATAAGGTTGTACGATTTAAAAGGTTACTTAGCTTCTAGCCCAAGATCGTTTAAAAGTTGCTCGGTACGGATTAGAGTTCATAGCCAAGGCATAACTATTGAAGCGGGATGCGAAGATTGGCGAGTCTGAAAAGGCCCTAACAAGGCATGAGGGCTGCAGTCTGTTGCTAAAGATCCAAAAGTGATGTGAAGAATCATTTATCGAAAATCAATATGAAGGATCGAGACACACGACGAAAAGCAAGAACTCCCCAAAAGATCATGGAGAAATCTATCCAAAAAGACCCTAGCAAGGTATGAGGATAAATAGATCCAATCCTAAAAGGAGGCGGATCGTTGTATATCAAAGTCCAAAATAAAGATTGGAGAAAAATGAAGAAGTCGTGGTCCAAATATGAAGAATCTCTCAAAACTTCAAGTGAAGAAATTCCTATTATGAAGAGAAGACCATAATTTCGTGAACGTCTCTCAAGATTTGAAGTATGAAGTCGCTGCCAAATATCGGTCCGAGAAAGGTCTCAAATCGCGAAGCGAGTTATGCCAAGATATGAACTTTTTGAGGTCCCGAGAAGTAGTTTTAAAAGATTTTGTCCTTTAGCTAACTATTGTTTAAATCGTTCACTTTATTTTCGACCTAATAAACTATCGAAATAAGTCAACAATGCATCCTCGTGATCATTCAAGACAATAATAAAATATAAGAGATACACCTAGGAATAAGGGAGTCTAAGTGAATAATTGGCCCACATGAGTTCGTGGTAGTTTGCTAACTTATAATAACAATGATCTCGTTTTTAAGCTTGGTTTAGAGAAAGTAAAAACTTGAGGATGATGATCATTCATGACATTTCCAAAACCCTAAGGTATGTTTTTGATTTCTTTACTTTGAATGTTTATAGTTTTCTATCTCTTTAATAAAGGCCAACATGGATTGATTATGATGAAAAATGTAATCCTGCTTTGTAACTAATGCATTGCATGAGGACATTGCAATGGTTAAGTGTAGGGGATTTGATAGGTGTGAAAACACCCATCTTTTTACCACTTAATTACAATAATAGCCGAGCCAAAACGTGTATTTTATGTCATAAATGTCGGAATTATGCGTGGTTTGTGTTTTTGTTGTGATTTAGGACGAAAAGGTGAAAAGTGGAGAAAACACGGGCATTCACGGGCTTTTATCGAAGAAAACGACAAAAGACTAAGTCAAGAGATCAAGAGTGCAAAAAGAACGGAAGTCCAAGGTCTATTCTGAAGATTTATCGAAGAACAAGTCTAAAGACGGAAGTTTAATAAAGCCGAAGAACTCGAGTCTAATAAATAAAGAAATTATAAGACGAGTTTAATTAATCCCGAGACAAAGTCGATAAAGTCGAAGAACTTAAAAAACGAGAAGACGTGAAGAAAGAAAGAAAGAGGAGGCAACACATGCACCTCCCCATTTTCCTATAAATACCCTCCTAAACTCATTTAGGAAGGTTGGTTAGTTTTAGTTTTAGGAGTAGGAGTAGTTTAGTTTTAGAGAGAGAAAGTGACAGTTTCTCTCACTAGAACTTTAATCTTTCATCTTCCTTTCTTGTTTTTAATTGAATCTTTACGTCTTAAGCTTAATCTTGTTTTAATTTTCATCTTTTAATCTTTCTTGTTAATCACGTTCTTGTTTTCATCATCTTTTTCATCAAGTTTTTACATAAAGTTTAAGTCTTTTGATTTTCGTGCCTTCATTTTGATGTTTTTATAAGTTTTGATCTTCTTCCTAGCTTATTGGTAGCTTATTCGTGTTTTGTTTTGCTTATTGTACCGTAAAAGTTCTTAAAAAGTTGTTTATTTTCGTCCTTTCTCGTTTTCCTATTTTTAGGAAGTTTTGTATAAAATTCGCAACATTTTCTTTAAATTCGCAATTATTGCAAATTTGTATCAAATATAATTGCGAAATCATTCCTGCTCTTCATTGCGAAAACCTTGATTTTCCATGATTGCGAATTTGTGCCAAAGTTGCGAAATCATATCTTCAATTATTGCGGAATCTTCTCATTTTTAGCAATTGCGAATTTGTATCTTCGGTATTGCGAAATTGATGTTTCCCATTGCGAAATCATTCTTCTTGTTTATTGCGGATTTATGCATTAGACATTGCGGAATCTTTGATTTCGCAATGTTGCGAAATCTTGGTTATGATTTCGCAATTATCTTTTTAATTGCGAAATTATTTCATTTTTGTAATATTGCGAAATTAATTACTTTAATTTTAAATTTTGTTTTTCAATTTATTTTTCCCGCCATTTTTACTTAGTTTATTTTAATTGTTTCGTCTTATTTTTATGTCAATTTATTTTTACTCGTTTTATCTTAATTAATTTTCGTAATTTTAATTTCTCGTTACGCTTTTAAATTCCCGTCATTTATTTTAAATTAGAGTTAGATTTACTTTAACGTCATTTTCATACACGTTTTTCATATTTATTTTAAAAACAACCAAAAATATATGTTTCACCAAAAACAATTGAGTCGTACTTTCAACCGTGATCAATTCGAGAAGATACCGAGAAACGAACTTTTCAACTAGTAAAATCTCTACATTAACAACCCTTACCATCCGTGACTGGCCCTCAACCTACTTCTTCTTCTGGTGCAGCTACCGTTGATCCTTTGATTGGACAAGGTATTGATTCTACTTCTGCTGATCCTATTCCTGCTGCGAAGGTAAAGGTTGAACCCTCGTCTGGTGCTCCCACTCCTCGTCGTTCCATCCGCAAGCAGTTGGTTAGACGTGCTAGACGTGGCAAGTCTGTTCCTTATGAGAAGCGTTCTCCCGAAAATCTTATTGATGCAGTTTCTGATAGTGACTCAGAATTGCCAATGGGTACGGGGTTTATTACATCTTGGACGGTTAAGCCATCAACCACTATTCCTGGTACTTTCACCCATAAGATTTCCATCAGTGATGGTTATGTTCGGTATGCTTCGGGTTTGCAAGGTGTGTTGACTTGGTAGATCGTAGGGATCTTATGTCTTTGTATGGGTTTGTTGATGCTGGTATGCCTACTCATCCTAGTGGGGTGCCCTCCTGGCCTGGTCTGACAATGTGGGCTGATTTGAAGATGATGCTTGATTCCCCTCCACATGCTCCACTTTCTGGTGTCTGGAAGGACCAGCCAACTTGGGTTATCCAGAGATGGAAGTTATATGCTGGCTGTGGTGTGCATGTCTTGGAGTTGGAGTCTGGTGCAATGGTGTTCATGCTTACGGATCTGGATTATCCGTTGACTATTGCTTCGATGGAGGCCATGCTTGCTTGTCACTTGCAGATTTCCAATACCCCTTCCGGGAATGAGACTTCTATGGCGACTACACTGGTGGAAGGGATACAAGCTCGGTTGCAAGCTGAGAAGGTGGCTGCGTCTGGTATGTGATGGGTTGGTTTGTAAGTTTTTTATGTTTTGTGTTTTATGTTCATCTGTTCATACTACAATTCTTTTCACCAATATGTATAGTGATTGGTGACTTACATTTGTTATCTTTAAAAAAATATAAAAAAAAATAAAAAAAATATACTTTTTATATAATATCTGCTTATACTTTAAACACATCATGGATTTTACACTTGTGAATAATATACCATCTGCTTATATTGTTTCAAAACATTGGGTTCCTGTTGCTGATTCACACTTGTGCTGGCTTGATGTTTCATCTGGTGTTGGACTTGGTCCACACAACAAATGGTCCTCAACTCACCATGTCTCACAGACAAGAAATAGTTGATTCACCTTGAGGGTACGGCTCCTGGTGTGATTCTCAAATCCGTTGATGGTTGCCAGGTTACCCAAAACTGGATGGTTTTCACGTGCCATGGTCCTAGACTGAAACGTGGCTAATCCAAGGGGGTACGGCTCTTGGTAAAGATTTTATCAAATCCGTTGATAGCTATAATAGCTTGCTCAAAGCTATAGGGTTTTCAACTCACCGATGCTTCATTGCTAAGAGTTGGCGAGTCCAGAAGGGTACGGCTTCTGGTAAAGACATATCAAATCCGTTGACGGCTGTGATGGTTTGCCTAAAATCATCAGGGTACCCCCACTCACCATTGATTCACGTTCTAAGAGTTGGGCTGGGTTCTGGTCTCCCAGGGTGATGCTTATTCCACCATAAAGACTGGCTAGCCCAAGAGCGAGCAGCTACTTGGTAAAGGCTCATCAAATCTGCTCATGTTGTTGTGAAGATTCAACACGATGCTGATTTGTTTCAAGCTTTGGAGAAGCTTCTAGTGTTTCTTGTTGCAACGGTTCTTATGTTCCTTATATTGCTGATGCTGCTGTTTCTTTTGCTGTTCCAATCCTCAAGCTTTATTGCATGTTTTACCAGGAAACTTGAACTCAACAGGTCAAATTCAAGTTTAAGGGAGGATTGTTAGGACCATTGGAATAGTTATTTGTAATAGGTAGACTAGGAGGTATGTAGTTCCTCCTGGTCATAGTAGTAGTAGGAGCAAGTCGTGCTCCTGGTCTTATATACAGTCAAACTTTATTATTTAGTTATTATCATATTAGGATATGCATGAGATATGTTAGGAGAGGATATGCATATCAGTTGTACACGTTTTGTTTAATGATGTATTAGGGTTTCCTTGTAGTATAAAAGGAACCTTAGGCAGAAGGGTTTTACACACCTTCATCAAACATAATTCTAGTTATCATTAATATTAGAAATCCTTAGAAAAGGATCAAGTCATTATAGTTATTCTGTTCTTCTTTACAGTATCTGTATTCCGCATTTATATTGTGTATAGAGTCTCTCTGTGAATATACTTGTGATTACAGAAGTCGTTCACCGATCTTGACAGGCTGCAAGATCCACATCTAATGGGCTCAACACTTTTAGTCTTTTAATTTTGTGTGATCAAATAAGACTTACATGATTATGTATACGGTATATACGTCATGATTCTCGAATTCTTTTGTCCCTTCTTGTTTTCTAGTGTCTCAACCTAGAATTTATAGTAATGCAAGTTATGTGCCTTTCCCATTCACTCATAAATTATTGCATTGTTCATTTAGGCACTAGGTAGACATTCTTGTTTAAAGTGATTGATATTCATGACATTATTTGGGTGTTTGATAACTATTTGATTAGTTGACAAATGTGAAAGACTTGTATACTTGTATGCTTCATGCTACTAAACGTTAATGCTTAACCATGATTTGTATATAATGTTTCACATGATCAACATGCCTTTTCAATATGGATGCATCTTTGTTTAAAAGCTCTTGTCTTTTATTGGCATTTATCAAATCAAATCGGTAGGATGGTCTAGATGAGACGTGTTCTTAAATGTTATAATTTGAACATGATTTTCATAAATGGTTTGTCTTGCTTATGTGATACTATTTTCTATATGTGTATCTATATGTCTTCAAAGTATGTTTGGCATGATTAGCATTTAAGAGTTCTTCTATCTTTTCTATGACTTTGTTGATTATGGAAATGTATGCATGTGTGTGTAAGCCTAACGAAAAAATTATTTTACAATAAAGTGTTTTACATGTATTTGTCTTGCTACACATGATTCTTTGTCTTGATGCTATCTTGTTACGTAGGGCTTTCTGTTAAATGTTTGTTGTCATATGATTTCCGCCTTATTGACATCTTTGCCACCAACTTATTTGTTTAATAGGTTTATGACAAATCATCTACTATCTCATCTTGCCTTAATGCTTAACCCTCATTACCTTAATCTTTTTATGGCTAATAGAGTATAAATGTGTTTTAGGGGATCCTCACCTTGCATGAATGATGATATCTTGCTATGTGGTAATCTTGTGTTTTCTTAATGAGTGTGTTGTCATCTTAGGACATCTCTTGTGACTAGCCTACTTGCTTTATAGATTTATAACAAATCACTTGTTAGTGCAAACGATATTTTGACTAAAACCAACATTCCAAACACTTACTTAACATGTTGGTGTATCCGATACCTCTCTATCCTGACACTAAGTTAAGTTGTGACATCTCTCCACCTCTATGCCAAATATGCGAGTTTCTCTATTTGTATGTCTACTTAAGAATATATTGTGTTCATATGTGCCTAATTCTGTCACTTATATCAAAATTTGTATGCATGTCTATGCTCATCTTTGTTAAGATAAATTGTTGTACTATCATGAAAATGCTTTCTTGTATCATGTGATAGACTAACTTGTTTCAACTTGTGTAGGACGATAAATCGAATCATCAAGTTTAATTGTGCTCATTCACACATTTATATTTTTCATATCTTGTGTTATCATCATCACTCTTACCACCTCTCTTACCTGCTCATAAAACCACCCTTGCTAATGTCTACACACGCGGAACCCGTCAGACCCCTCCCCAAAAGGGTCCGTGTAACGGTTCATGGTCTACTTGAGAAGTTCTCCAAGTTAAAATCAACGGCCAAATACTCCAAAACTCATACTACCACTCCCATTTTCTGCAAAAAAAACAACCATAACCTCCAATAAGGATCAATGCTCTCCTACACCCACCATCTCAGTTCACCCTCTTCATGGGATATCAGGCTGCATTTCACTCTCTATCCTGTCTGTCAAAGAGGGTCGCGGACCCCGTCGGACCCCTCCCTAAAAGGGTTCGACACAAAACAAGGGTCCGTGATCCACTGTTTGTCCTTCCTTCTTTATTATTCAAATTTTAGGCTTGTAATTCCATTTTTGTACCAATGCTCCACATACTTCGCATCATGGCATACCACAAACATCTTTTTCTTTCACCACCTCATATGGACCTACCATGAAACCTTCTCCACAACACTCACCCTCTAGTGTCATTCTATCTCGTTCTAGGCAACGCCGCCTCAAAGAACTTGATCAACTTTATGCATTTACCAACATGGTTTAAATGCACATCCATAAAGACCAACTGCTTCGATCATCTATGAGATCTCCACTTTCTCATCTGTAGGAGTCAAGTCATTAAGATCTCGTGCTCCTCTTCTTTATTCTTGTCGTGATTTCCTATAAGCCTTTCTAAATTTTCTTCTTATGTTTTCATCTCTTCCTTTCAAGTTCACTTAAGTACTCCAAATATTCTTCCACCAATATAACCATTCATTCATACTTCTAAATCTAATTTTTTATTTCAAATCTTTAGAAATCATCCCCATACCTAAAGCTTATGAAATTCTCTCGCATTCCCGCTACAAAACACATAATCCAAATCTGTGTCAAACCTTGTTGCGTTGTCAACCCTATTCACTCTCCACCACTCAATCCATATTGAAGATGGAATTTCATCTTTGATGTCATACCTCTTTGTATTTCTTTAATAACTATCATTTCACCTCCTTTACCTCTTGACAACTTAATTCTTTCATGTTGATCTGAAATATTATAAGTAATTTGCGAATTGCAATTGTCATTCCTTCTCACACGCTTCCTCTTCTTTGTAAGCAAAGTACACAAAGAATATTTTATGTCTTCAAGTGTTTCTGATTCAACAAATTCCTATGTCAACTTCTTTCTTTCGACACATCCTTTAGCTACCTTTATACCATCACCATAAGGAATTAGCCTCATCATCTTTCGTGTCCTCTAAATGTTCGACCGACACAACACCACTCAAATCCTTGAATTTGTATCTTCCATCTCATCCTCTATAGGATCTTTGCATATTTCTCTCTATTCAGTGATTATTTTTTTCATACCTCATGATAATTGACATCAATGTGTTGTAATGTGACTTGCATGCTATGTGATTTGGTATTTGTACTATTCCATGCTTAGTGATCCTAGATAGTGAATGAGAATTGGTCATACAATGAGGAGCTTTTACGTTGAGTCTTTGTTGAAATAATCAATTACAACATATTCGTCATAAGATGGAATATATGCTAACCATTTTCTTGTAGGGTCACCATCATACACACCTTGTTGTATAACACACAAATTTTGCATTAACCACTTCTATCTTATATGTTAATCTTGGCAGTACATCTGTCATGCATTTATAGAGTTCATGGATGAACATTTCCTTTCAATCGTCACTTGACGCCTCGAACAAAGGGGAGAAACCGTCAAGGGGGAGCATGCACTAATTCATCATCATTACTTTTGACCACTTCTTTGTGTTCTACACCTATTTTGTTTCTCCTTAAACCTTGATGTAGGTTAAGCACACCTCTTTGTGCTTCTATCTTCTTTCTCATCTAACTTTCATGTAGGTTAAGCACACCTCCTTATGTTTCCACATCTACTTTCTTTCTCCTATAACCTTGATGTAGGTTAAGTAACTTAATTTGATACATGGATCCGCTGGTGATCATGTATCAATGGGGGGAACTTGCACATTCTTCTAATAATTTGTGCTGAGTCTTAAACAACCATTGGAAAAACGGATAAAAAACGGTAAAAACAGACAAAAAATGTAGAAAACGGTCTAAAACTATAAAAACAAATTTTGAGTTTATTATAAAGTGTTGTAAATATAATGGACTAATGATGCAATAAGAAAGTATACGATCGTTAGTATGTAACTTTTAAATATGTTAATTGTCCCAAATATTGCAACAAGAAAAAAAATCGATACCTTAAATTGAGAAAAAAAAGTTAAGTACCTTTATTTTAATTTAGACCTAACATGATTATATTTTCATGCAATTTGCCTAAATTTGTATATAAATATGTAAAAAAACATGTTATTACAAATGTAACACCCCACTTTGATTAGTGGACCGTTACGCGTAATTATGGCGTGTCATCAAAACATGCAAGGTAATATGTACTAAACATACATGACCATAGGGAAGACCGGAATCAAACATCGGTTCACAAACATAAGCCCAAAACATAAATAAAGTAAATGAACTAGGAGGACAAGACAAGTGTCCAAACAAGCATAAGTATATGAAGGCAAAAAGGAGAAGAAGACTAAGGCAGCTTCCATCCTATGCACGTCCTTCAAATGCTCGAGTCTGTCCATGGTTACCTGCCGTTTTGGGACATGGAAAGGAAAGTAACGTCTGAGGAATACGCTCAGTGAACGGATATATATCATGGTATGAATGGCTAAAATATAAGTAAAAAATGAAAAGCAGCGGAAATGTAAAAGTCCTAGAAACCTAGAACATGTTTATAAAACTGGTTTTATAGTTTGAAAAGACTTATGTGTTTATATGAAAACTGTACTAATTAGCCAAAAGCCTATATAGGTCATGAGGTTCCACCGTGCATGATTACTTGGAGGGAAGACCTCGTCATGTAATTAGAGGGGTTGCCTCTAATTAAATTGTCTGGGTAGGAGGGATCAACTCCTTGTGAAGGATGCAAGGCACACATCGCATTCACCATGAAAATCCTGTAAAACATGTAACTAGGACGCACCCATATTCCCTACGTGATGATATAATATAATGGCCAAAACTGAAAAGGGACTCCATGAGCAATCACTTCGCCGTGGGGAAGTCATAACACTGGTGCCTCTAGTGTTATGGTTATGGTACCTCCATAACTAGGTGACACTAGTCATGCATGTATATGGCTAAGGATCTTAAACTAACATAAGTAATCAAACATATAAATCAATACTGGGAAAACAGTTGGCTGCAAACGGGGAATCTTAATAAGGAAAGAATGTCCATACTAAAGGATGGGAAATCTGTACCTTGTGTCCAGTGAACGAAGAAGACGAAAGAACGAAAGTCCCACTCCGATCTCACTAATGCTACATAAATAGGGGACATGTATAACAAATCTGACTACTGAGTACGTAACTGATTATATCATGTCTTAACTTGTTTTATATGTTCTTGTCTTGTTTTACTGATTTTAACGTTATACTGTGTTTATCATGTATTTTTGGTATTCTGGTTAAGTATTAACTTGTATTTTGTATTACTATACTTATTGTGTAATAATAAGCAACTTTCTAAAAATAGCAGGTTTCCTAAAAAAGAAAGTTTTCAAAGATAGAAAGTTTCTAAAAATAGAAAGTTTCCAAAAATAGATTAGCTTCTAAAATTAGATCAGTTTCTAAAACATAAAGTTTCTAAAAATAGTAAGTTTCCTGAAATAGAAAGTTTCTATATTTAGAAATAAGCTGGATTAATAAGTTAATAATATAAGCTTGAGTTTACTGGTTAAATATCATAAGTCATGTGATTATTTGTATAGTTTATTAATAATATCATGTTAATTAAATAAACTATAGGTTATACGATTTAATTAATTATAAGCATGATTTAATTAAATTAGTCGAAATGAATACTTAGGTTAATCATGAATTATTAATGATTAATAATTATAACCTAAGTCATGTTTTATTAATTAATTATAAGTCCATGTTTAATAATTAATTAATAACAAACTATAGCCTAAATTAAATGGTAAAAATACTTAGGATTATAAATGTATTATTTATAAAATAAATATAACCTAACTCCATGATTAAATTAAATTAATTATTATAGCATGCATAATTAATTTAATTATTCTTGTAACATATAACTTGTAAAAAAAAGAAAATCTCGAGCCCGAACCCGTGACAAAACCAAAACCCGACACCAACCACCACCCACAGTCGTGGCTGCGGTGGCGGCTGGTGGCTGCGCTGCAAACGGTGGCGGCTGCCGCTGCACGCCGTGGCTACCCACTGACTGAACAGAGTTCCCATCGGCAGTAGGTCGGTGGTTCCCCTTGCTGCGTCGCCTGCTACCCCTGCTCGAACAAACTAGCCACCGGCTGAGGCAGGTGGTTCTTGTTGCTCGACCGAAACCCACACCGAGCCCTTAGGGGTCTTGGCTATGGTTCGAGTGGTGCACCGGGAGTCGTATGACTCTCGGTTGGAGGGCTGCCGAACCAAACACAACCAAACCAACCCTTTTTCAAGTTCAATGGTTATTCTAACATGTTTAATCATTGTTTTTAAAATAAAAAAATCATGTGTTCATAAATAATTAAAAAGGAAATCAAAGATGAAGGTTTTTGATAAAATACCGACTGCGTGATTGGGAAGAACTAGAACACGAACCAATAACCAAGATCAAAATCAAAACAAATCCTCCTTGTCCTCTTGATGTGTGTGCCACAGCTATGGGGTCCCAAGGGAGCTAAGGTTTCAACCTTTTTTTTGTAAAATTCTAGAAAATGTTTTCCTGTGCTTTAAACTTTACAATTTAGTCATAACCAAAATGGGCTTGGGCCCTTCCTTCCCCTTGTCCGCAGCTACCACAAGGCCCAAGGCACAACCCGTGCCTTTTCTAGTTAACGTAATACTCGTGTACATTCGTGTGTTATTAATCGTGTTAATTCGTGTTTAAATGTTCGTGTTACATATAATGCTTATACGTAATAAATATTTATCGTATACTATATACATAGTTACATGTTCATGATTAACGTTCATGATTTCATGTTCGTGATTATAATTATTATTGTTAATAATTATCGTGTACTATCACGTACTTAATATTTATCGTGTAATAACACATACGTAATTTCTGTAATTATTAATCGTGACACGTGTCCGTGATATAAAAGGAAAGCTTTTATATGTACGTACGTTTACTGAGTGTATTATTCAGGGTAAAAGTATGCGGGTTTTACAACTCTTCCCCCTAAAAAGAATAATTCGTCCCCGAACTATAGATAAAGTAAACTGAAAGGACATGGACACGATGTAACACCCCATTTTCATAATGGAATGTCACACGTAATTATGGTGTGTCATCAAAGAATACAAGGAAAAATGTCTAAACATTACATGACCATAAAAGGAAAATACCGGAATCAAACATCGGTAGTCCAAAAGTAAAGCTCATCACACACAAACACAAGTACTGTAAAGGAAAGGACTAAACAATGTCCATAGCAAATGTATCAAAAGAAAGGTAATGCATAAAGTAAAGAAAGGCTAGAAAGCTTCCAGTCCATATGCACGTACGCTTAATGTCTACGAGCGTCCCTGAGTACCTGCCGTTTTGGGAACATAGAAAAGGAAAACGGCTGAGCAATACGCTCAGTGCACGGATGTACAATAAAGCATGAATAGGATAAGCATATAACATATAAGCGGAAGAAACTAAGTCCCGAGTAACCTGGTTAAGTCTTGATAAAACTGGTTTTATAGTTTATAAAAGCCTTATGTTTATCTTATAAAAACTGTTTAGCATGTTCTACCATTAGCCAATATAGGTCATGAAAATCCATCGTGCATGAATACTTGGAGGGGTGACCTCATCATGCAAATTAGAGGGGCTGCCTCTAATTTAATATACTGGTTTGGGTAGGAGGGATCAGCTTCTTGTGAAGGATGCAAGGCATACACCACATTCACACTGAGTAATCTGCTGAAAACATGTAACTAGGATGCACCCATACGCCCCACATGATAAATATAATAAATAGCCAAAAGCTGAAGGGACGCCACGAGCAATCACTCCGTCGTGGTGAAGTCATAACATCAGTGCCTCTAATGTTATGGTTATGGTACCTCTATAACTAGGTGAAACTGGTCATGCATGTATATGGCTATAGGTATTCTAAATTAAACATAAGCAAATCAAACATATAAACTTATACTACAGGAAAACATTTGGCTGCATACGGGGAATCCTAATAAGGAAAGAATGTCCATACTGAAAGGACAGGAATCCGTACCTTATGTCCAATGAACGAAGAAGATGAACTGAGAGGAATCCTACTTCCATATCACAAATGCTACATGAATACATACGTGAATAAGTATCTGACTACTAAATACGTAACTGGTTTTATATCATGTCTTAGCTTATTTTATACGTTCATAACATGTTTTACTGTTTAAAGCCTTAAACTGTGTTTATCTTATATTCTGTCTATTCTGATTTAGTATTTCTGGTATTTCATGTATTATTATACTTACTGTGTAATAATAAGTAACTTTCCAAAAAATAGCAGGTTTCCTAAAATAGAAAGTTACCAAAAATAGAAAGTTTCCAAAAATAGAAAGTTTCCAAAAACAGAAAGTTTCCAAAAATAGAAAGTTTCCAAAAATAGAAAGTTTCCAAAAATAGAAAGTTTCTAAAATAGAAAGTTTCCAAAAATAGAAAGTTTTCAAAAATAGAAATTTTCCAAAAATAGAATTACTGCTTAAAATAGATAAGTTTCCATAATTAGATATAAGCTGGTTAAATAAGCTAAGTATATAAGCCTAAGTGTTTTCATGATTATCTCTAAGTCATCATGATATAATGTATAGTTTATTAATTATTTCATGTAATTAAAATAAACTATAGGTTAAAATATTTAATTAAAGTATATCATGTTTATAATTAAATAAAGTTAAATACTTAGGTTAAAATATGTATTATTATTTATTAATAATATAACCTAAGTCATGTTAATTAATTAATTATTACCATGGTTTTTAAATAATTAATTAATTATAAGTCTAGAAAATATAAAATACTTAGGTTAATAATTTCGTGATTTTAATAATTAAAATAACCTAAGTCATGTTATTAAATTAATCATGTCATATTTATTAATTTAATTTAACATATGATTATAAAAAAAATAATCTTAACATAAACCGTGAACCGAATCTTGACTAGAACCCATGATCCCGACATGAAATCGACATCATACCCCGAACCACTTCGGGGTTCCCCTTGTTTTGCTGCTGCCGTGGGACCCACGCCACCCAACCGGGACCATGTGGTCTCGGTGGTGGTCGAGTAGCCAAACCGAGACCCCCTTGGGGTTCGGTTTAGGCGCCGGCCAAAACAAACACACCTAAAAACACCCTTTTTGATTTCTCCAAAAACCATTTTCATGTTAGATCTATGTTTTAATTAGGTTTTAAAAACATCTTGTTCTTAATTAATTATTAGATCAAATCAAAAGAAAAAGGGTAAAAGAATAATATACCGAATGCGTGGATCTAAACGAGGATGAACAAACACGAACACTTGCACCAAAAACCAACTTCAAAATCAAACAATCACCTCCTTTGGTGTGTTTGTATTCGGCGGCCAAAAAAAAGAATAAAGGAGAGGAGAAAACTTTTTTAGGTTTTTGTTTAATCTTTTGTAAAGTGAGAAAAAATGACTAGTTAATTTTCCCTTAACCCCTCTTTAGTGAATTTTGAGATGGGCTTGGCCCATCTCTTCCTTGTTGCCGCGGGTAGGGGCCCCACATGGGGTACCCGTACCGTTTTCCGTGTCTCGTTGTTTAATTATTCGTTCGTGTTTATTTGTGTTCGCGTTTAATGTGTTCTCGTTAAATAATTACTGTGACCTAATATATTTATATACGCTCGCAATAAATATATATACGTAATTAGTAATAGTTCGTGATTTAATTACGTTCATGATTTCATGATCGCATGTTCGTGATTAATTATTGTCAAATAATTATTGCGTGCTCGTGCGTAGTAAATAGTTATCGTGTTCTAACACGTACGCAATACGTAAAATCCTAACACGTAATCGTAATCATGCTATAATAGGAAAGTTTTAATCTAGTACGTACGATCTTAAGGGTACTATTCATGGTAAAAGCATGCGGAAAAGCATGCGGGTTTTACAACTCTTCCCCCCTAAAAAAAATAATTCGTCCCTGAATTATAGATAAAGTAAACTGAAAAAGAAGAACATACCCGAATTCAAAATATGAAATGAGGGTAAGAAGCCCGGATAGACTCCTCTGTTTCCTAAGTGGCTTCCCGCTCGGTATGATCCCTCCATAGGATTTTGACGAATGGAATCGTCTTCCTTCTCATGACTCGTTCTTGTCTGTCAAGAACTCGTTCGGGTTCTTCTATGAAAGTGAGATCTTCACGTATCTGTTCCAGTGGATATTGAACCATGTGAAGGGGATGATACTGGTACCCTCTGAGTAAGGACACATGAAACACATTGTGCACATGCGAAAGCTGCGGAGGTAACGCCAACCGGTAAGATACTTCACCGACTCGTTCAATGATATCAAACGGTCCGATGAAACGAGGACTGAGCTTCCCTTTAATCCCGAAGCGTCTAACACCATGTGCCGGCGAAACCTTAAGGAAGACGTGATCTCCCACGTTAAAATGTATGTCCCTACGATGCTTATCAGCGTAACTCTTCTGACGTGACTGTGCTTCCTGAAGTTTCTGCTTAGCTACTGCGATCTTTTCATTGGTCAATTCTATGATTTTTGGTCCTTCAAGTGTTCGCTCACCAACCTGATCCCAGAAGATTGGGGCGCGACACTTCCTGCCATACAACATCTCGAAAGCAGCACACTTGATACTTGCGTGCCAACTGTTGTTGTATGCAAACTCCACCAAACAGATGTAATCGTCCCAATCACCCGTCCATTCCAACGCACATGACCTCAATATGTCCTCCAATGTCTAAATAGTTCGTTCCGACTGTCCGTCCGTTTGAGGATGAAAAGCCGTGCTAAGCTTAAGTTGTGTACCCCAAGCTTTCTGCAGACTCTTCCAAAATCGCGAAGTGAAACGAGGATCTCTGTCTGAGACGATGCTGGATGGTGCACCGTGGAGTCTCATGATCTCTCTTCTGTACGTATCGACGAGTTTACTTACCGGATCTTCCTTGCGGATCGGTAAGAAATGAGCTGATTTGGTAAGTCGATCTACGATAACCCAAATTGCATCGTGCTTCCTCTTGGTAGGCGAAAGACCAGTAACAAAATCTATGGTGATTTGTCCCACTTCCACTCTGGAATATCTAACGGTTGAAGGAGACCGCCAGATCGCTGATGCTCGATCTTAACCTGCTGGCAGGTAAGACATTTGGAGAAGTAAGTGGCCACATCCTGTTTCATACCACTCCACCAAAAGTACTGCTTGATGTCATGGTACATCTTAGTCGAACCAGGATGTATAGAGAATGGGGAGCTATGAGCTTCAGCTAACAAGGCTTCCAGGAGTTCTTGGTCATCAGGAACACAAAGTCTCGTGCCCTACCATACGATACCGTCTGCATCTACTCTGAATTCCGTCTGTTTCTCCAAATTCTGTAATATCGCCCAGATTTCTCCATCATCTTTCTGAGCTTCCTTGATCTTAGAGAGTAACTCGGGTTCTACTCTAAGATTAGCCCAGTAACCGTGTTGTCCACGTACTATGATCTCGATGTCAAGTCGCTCCAAGTCTCTTATGATTTCCTCTTCGATTTTAATGCCGTTGATCATTCCGGACTTCCTGCTAAGAGCATCTGCTACTACATTTGCCTTTCCGGGATGATACTGTAGATTAATGTCATAATCCTTCTACAACTCTAACCATCTCCTCTGCCTCATGTTCAATTCACGTTGAGTGAAGATATACTTCAAGCTCTTGTGGTCCGTGAAAATGTCACATGATTCTCCATATAAGTAGTGCCTCCATATCTTCAATGCAAACACGACTGCAACAAGTTCCAAGTCATGCGTGGGGTAATTTTCTTCATAAGGCTTAAGCTGCCGTGAAGCGTACGCGATCACTTTCCCATGTTGCATGAGAACACAGCCAAGTCCCTTCCCCGATTCATCACTGTAGATTTGAAACCCACCCGTACCAGATGGGAGAGTAAGAATAGGTGCAGATACTAGCTTCTGCTTCAGGTCTTCAAAGCTCTTCTCTCGTTCTTCAGTCCAGACGAATTTCCCCCCTTTCCGCATCAGTTTGGTCAATGGTAGTGCTAAGCGGGAAAAGTTCTCCATGAACCTACGGTAATAGCCAGCTAAGCCTAAGAAACTGCGGACTTCCGTCGCTGATGTCGGCCTTGGCCACTTAGTAATGGCCTCAACCTTCGCTGGATCCATAGTGATTCCTTCTGCTGATACAATGTGACCTAAGAATGCCACCTTGTTTAACCAGAACTCACACTTGGAGAATTTAGCATACAGCTGCTTCTGGCGAAGAATCTGTAGTACTGTACGAAGATGGTCATTGTGTTCCTCTTTGGACTTTGAGAAAATCAGGATGTCATCGATGAAGACAATGACGAACTTGTCCAGAAATTCATGGAAGATTCTGTTCATCAAATTCATGAACACTGCTGGAGCATTTGTCAGGCCAAATGGCATAACTACAAACTCGTAGTGGCCATAACGGGTACGAAAACCAGTCTTGGCGATATCCTGCTCCTTAACCTGTAGCTGATGGTAGCCTAACCTAAGATCAATCTTGGAGAAGTGTTTGGCCCCTTGGAGTTGGTCAAACAGATCGTCTATACGTGGCAGTGGATACCTATTCCGGATAGTAATCTTGTTGAGCTCGCGATAGTCTATGCAAAGACGCATACTGCCGTCCTTCTTCTTAACGAACAAGACTGGTGCGCCCCATGGAGATGCGCTCGGTCGAATGAAACCTCGTTCAAGAACTTCTTGCAGTTGATCCTTCAGCTCCTTTAGCTCTATGGGGGTCATGCGATAAGGAGCCTTGGAGATTGGTTCAGCTCCTGGAATGAGCTCGATACTGAATTCCACTTCTCGTGCAGGTGGTATGCCCGGAAGTTCTGCTGGAAAAACATCTTGGAATTCCGACACTATTGGTTGATCCTGAATTGATGGGGATTCACCATCCATGTCGTGAACCGTAGCTAGATAACCCTCGCAGCCATGTGACAGTAGTGCCCGCGCTTGCAGGGTAGATATGATTTGTACAGACCGTCTGGGTACGAATCCGTTGTGAATGTACTCTGGTGCATTAACATCACCGAAGAAAACTCGATATGAATGGCAGTCTATGGTAGCATGATGCTTGGATAGCCAATCCATGCCCAAAATCATGTCGAGGTCATTTATGTCCAGCGGAAGTGCGTCAACAGGTCGAACCTTATCGTCAAATTCTAGGGGAAGACTCTTGTATACATGGGTGATTAATACAGAGTCCCTCAAAGGCGTGGAAATAGTAAGCATATTCTCTAGTGGCATGGGGAGCATCCTAATGTTCTTAGCATAAGCAGTAGAAATAACCGAGTGAGTAGCACCCGTATCGAAAGGAACACATGCAGCTTGACCATACATATACAAGATTCCAGTGATGGTACCTATAGACTTGTTGGCCTGGTCTCGAGATGTCGTGTAGACACGCCCGATGGTAGGAGGCGGCTTGGAATCAGCATGTCCCGATGTACCCTCCATCTCGCCCTTACGACAATCCTTCATGATATGGACAGGAAGACCACACTTGAAGCATGCGTCAGTGTTACGACGACATGGCCCTGGGTGCCTACGGTGGCAAGTAGAGCAAAGAGGATGAGTAAATCCTCCAGCAGGTGCTCTGGCTGGCTGGGAACCTGATAAAACATTTTACATAAGACATGATAATAGGGTACAAAGGACAATGCGGATAATCGTAAGATTGAATACCAGTGATAGCTGGACGGCTAGGCTGTGAACCTCTCTGGTTCTGGTCCCTACCGTTTCCATGGTTCCTGGTAGAAGTTTTTTTGCTAAAGTGTCAGAATATAAGTTATAACATGAAATCATAAGAAAATTCGTAAGTATTATGACCTGCTGCTGTTGGAGTGTTCAGCGTTGTTACGGTAATTATCATTACCGCCATGCCTATCCGTAGCAGAACGGTCGTTAGTCTGACCGTTTCCCTTGGGCTGATGAGGCTGCTGCTGAGTAGCCGGCTGAGACCGGTCCCCAGTTTTCTGCCTGGAAGATACATTTAAAGAGATGAATGATTGACATATATGGAAAGAATACGGATAGATCACCGCTTGAATACGAATGTTTACCTCTTGTCGGGTCTCTCAGCTTCCTCGAACTCATCTCTCTCCTGCAGCATCTCCAGCTTATGTGCTGCATCGGCCACTTGTGCTACAGTGTTGAACGTAGCACACACCAGATTGTTTGCGACCGATGTGCAAAGAGCCCACCTAAAGTGGTGTGCCTGCTCTTTAGGAGTACCTGCTGCCGCACCAAGGAAACCAGCTAAGCGAAGAAAGTGCTGCATAAACTCGTTGTTATTCTCCCCAGCTCTCTGTCGGATCCCATGGTACTCTCTCTTGAGCTTGTCCTGCTCAGCCTTGGGAAAGAACTGCTCCATCACCCTATCCTTGAACTGAGCCCAAGTCAAACCAGCAACCCACTCGTCACCACCCTCAGACTGCATCAACGCTAACCACCAATTTAGCACATCGCCTTCGAACCGATAGCATGCCAACCTCGCCTTGTATGCGGGGTCACAACCCATAGCATTGAAAATCTTCTCGATGTGAGCCAACCAGCTTTCAGCATCACTGGGGCTATCTGTTTTCTCAAAAGCTCGAGGACGGAGCTTGTTGAATCTCTCCAGCCTTACTGCTAATGTCACTGGAGGAGGAGGGGGAGGTGCCTGATTATGTTGCTGATTGTTGGTAGCTTGAACTTCAGCCCTGATGTCGTTCCTCAGTTGAGGAAGCAAACTTGCATAGCAGCTTGAATTGCAACATTGAGCTGTTCCTATTCGTGTGTGAGAACCTTCTGACAGTATGACATAAAACATATGATTAAACAGATCAAAACATAAAATATATATATACATGAAAAAAAAATTATACCAAAATTTCAAGAGAAAAATTTTATGCAAGAAAATTTTGTGTATGAATGCATGATGCAGTTTTATGAAAACTTTTGTATGCTCGAGAGTGAACGCCTATGGTCAGTTCACCCAAAACAAAAGACATGGCGAGGGGACCCCTATGGGTCGGTCCCAAATTTAAAAGTTTCGATAAAATACATGCGACTAAATAGGGCCAGTCCTGTACCAACCATTAGTTAGTCATAAATCTGCGACAATGACATATCTATGTATGCATAAAAATGATGAATGCATGAAAACAACTATCAGTTCTAGGAAGACCATAGTGACTACCCACTAATCACAGGTCATTTTTTGAGAGCCTACAGGTCGAAGCCTTGGCTCTGATACCATAATTGTAACACCCCATTTTGATAATGGAATGTCACACGTAATTATGGCGTGTCATCAAAGCATAAAAGGAAAAATGTCTAAACATTACATGACCATAAAAGGAAAATACCGGAATCAAACATCGGTAGTCCAAAAGTAAAGCTCATCACACACAAACACAAGTACTGTAAAGGAAAGGACTAAACAATGTCCATAGAAAATGTATCAAAAGAAAGGTAATGCATAAAGTAAAGAAAGGCTAGAAAGCTTCCAGTCCATATGCACGTACGCTTAATGTCTACGAGCGTCCCTGAGTACCGGCCGTTTTGGGAACATAGAAAAGGAAAACGGCTGAGCAATACGCTCAGTGCACGGATGTACAATAAAGCATGAATAGGATAAGCATATAACATATAACAGCAGAAGAAACTAAGTCTCGAGTAACCTGGTTAAGTCTTGATAAAACTGGTTTTATAGTTTGAAAAGCCTTATGTTTATCTTATAAAAACTGTTTAGCATGTTCTACCATTAGCCAATATAGGTCATGAAAATCCACCGTGCATGAATACTTGGAGGGGTGACCTCATCATGCAAATTAGAGGGGCTGCCTCTAATTTAATATACTGGTTTGGGTAGGAGGGATCAGCTCCTTGTGAAGGATACAAGGCACACACCACATTCACACCAAGTAATCTGCTGAAAACATGTAACTAGGATGCACCCATACGCCCCACATGATAAATATAATAAATGGCCAAAAGTTGAAGGGACGCCACGAGCAATCACTCCGTCGTGGTGAAGTCATAACATCAGTGCCTCTAATGTTATGGTTATGGTACCTCCATAACTAGGTGAAACTGGTCATGCATGTATATGGCTATAGGTATTCTAAATTAAACATAAGCAAATCAAACATATAAACTTATACTACGAGAAAACATTTGGCTGCATACGGGGAATCCTAATAAGGAAAGAATGTCCATACTGAAAGGACGGGAATCCGTACCTTATGTCCAGTGAACGAAGAAAATGAACTGAGAGGAATCCTACTTCCGTATCACTAATGCTACATGAATACATACGTGAATAAGTATCTGACTACTAAATACGTAACTTGTTTTATATCATGTCTTAGCTTATTTTATACGTTCATAACATGTTTTACTGTTTAAAGCCTTAAACTGTGTTTATCTTATATTCTGTCTATTCTGATTTAGTATTTCTAGTATTTCATGTATTATTATACTTACTGTGTAATAATAAGTAACTTTCCAAAAATTACAGGTTTCCTAAAATAGAAAGTTAACAAAAATAGAAAGTTTCCAAAAATAGAAAGTTTCCAAAAATAGAAAGTTTCCAAAATTAGAAAGTTTCCAAAAATAGAAAGTTTCCAAAAATAGAAAGTTTCAAAAAATAGAAAGTTTCCAAAAATAGAATTACTGCTTAAAATAGATAAGTTTCCATAATTAGATATAAGCTGGTTAAATAAGCTAAGTATATAAACCTAAGTGTTTTCATGATTATTTCTAAGTCATCATGATATAATGTATAGTTTATTAATTATTTCATGTAATTAAAATAAACTATAGGTTAAAATATTTAATTAAAGTATATCATGTTTTTAATTAAATAAAGTTAAATACTTAGGTTAAAACATGTATTATTATTTATTAATAATATAACTTAAGTCATGTTAATTAATTAATTATAACCCTGGTTTTTAAATAATTAATTAATTATAAGTCTAGAAAATATAAAATACTTAGGTTAATAATTTCATGATTTTAATAATTAAAATAACCTAAGTCATGTTATTAAATTAATCATGTCATATTTATTAATTTAATTTAACATATGATTATAAAAAAAATAATCTTAACATAAACCGTGAATCGGATCTTGACTAGAACCCATGAACCGGACATGAAATCGACACCATACCCCGAACCACTTCGGGGTTCCCCTTGTCTTGCTGCTGCCGTGGGATCCACACCACCCAACCGGGACCATGTGGTCTCGGTGGTGGTCGAGTAGCCAAACCGAGACCCCCTTGGGGTTCGGTTTAGGCGCCGGCCAAAACAAACACCCCTAAAAACACCCTTTTTGATTTCTCCAAAAACCATTTTCATGTTAGATCTATGTTTTTAATTAGGTTTTAAAAACATTTAATTAATTATTAGATCAAATCAAAAGAAAAAGGGTAGAAGAATAATATACCGAATGCGTGGATCTAAACGAGGATGAACAAACACGAACACTTGCACCAAAAACCAAGATCAAAATCAAACAATCACCTCCTTTGGTGTGTTTGTATTCGGCGGCCAAAAAAAAGAAAAGAGGAGAGGAGAAAATTTTTTTAGGTTTTTGTTTAATCTTCTTTAAGTGAGAAAAAATGACTAGTTAATTTTCCCTTAACCCCTCTTTAGTGAATTTTGAGATGGGCTTGGCCCATCTCTTCCTTGTTGCCGCGGGTAGGGGCCCCACATGGGGTACCCGTACCGTTTTCCGTGTCTCGTTGTTTAATTATTCGTTCGTGTTTATTTGTGTTCGCGTTTAATGTGTTCTCGTTAAATAATTACCGTGACCTAATATATTTATATACGCTCGTAATAAATATATATACGTAATTAATAATAGTTCGTGATTTAATTACGTTCATGATTTCATGATCGCATGTTCGTGATTAATTATTGTCAAATAATTATTGCGTGCTCGTGCGTAGTAAATACTTATCGTGTTCTAACACGTACGTAATACGTAAAATCCTAACACGTAATCGTAATCATGCTATAATAGGAAAGTTTTAATCTAGTACGTACGATCTTAAGGGTACTATTCATGGTAAAAGCATGCGGAAAAGCATGCGGGTTTTACACGCGACATGACTGACGAGGGCAAAGAACGTGACGTGCCTGAAAAGAACAAAACTGAACAATGGAAGGATGAGAGGATAAAATCCGGATGGACTCTTTCATTTCCTAGTGGCTTCCCTCTCAGAATGGTTCCTCCACAAGATCTTGACACAAATGCTAATCTTGGTCTTCATGGCCTTGACTTGACAATACGTAAAAGTTCCTAGTTATCAACGTAAGATAGATCCTCCTAAATTGATCGAGTGGATGAAAATTAACATGCGAGGTGAAATGCAACGTTGCGATGCAAAATAACCTGGCATAGCTGACCTTAATAGCATCCTAGCAATGATGCGCGGGACATACTGAAACGTAGTACATGAACAATTGTGAACGTGATACGTGAACAATTGTGAACGTGATACGTGAAGATATGGTGAGTATAATATGAGAAGCATATAATGAACAATGATACGTGTAACATATCGCGAACGTGATATGAGAAACGTGGAATGAACATGACATGTGAAACATATCGTGAACATGGGATAAATGAAGAGGTAACGCCAAACGCTATAGGCGACGGAAAGTTTATTAGACTTAAGTCTGGTCTCTCAAGCTTCTGCAAAACTTCCAGAACGCAACATGAAACGTAAATCGTAGGCCAGGATACGATCATGAACATGACAGTGTCATGAACATGAGCGCGAAACCAAGTCGTAAAATTAGAACTAGGACGTGAACATAAATAAGGAGCACAAATGTGAACCTTTGTCTGGCCTGACAGCTCAGGAATTACTAAGTGATAGGATGAGCCTTGGCTGGAACATGTCCGACCAATCTGCTGACTCTGAAATCCTTGCGGATGTAAGGATTCTGTAGACTTGGTCAAACTGTTGACAATAACCCAGATAGCATCATGCTTCTTCTGAGTTTGCGGTAATATGGTAACCAAAATCCAAGGAGATCTTGTCCCATTTCTGTTCACATTTTTTTGGTGGAAAAACATCCTAGTCTGTTGGTGTTCTATCTTAGCCTGTTGGTATGACAGGTACTTAGATATGAACTTAACTATATCTTACTTCATAGAAACTTGATACATAGGAGTTTGCAAAACTATGAGTCTCCGAAATTAGACCTTTCTTAGCGTAGGATTTTCTGGAACACCTAATGTAGTGTAGGGTTCTCACCTTTACGCATAAGCTGAGTCATGGTAAGATTAATCGTGAGAATCCATGTGATTAAGAGTGTCACTGTAATCAACCAGAATTTACATTGGAAAATTTCAAGGTGAAATTTCTTCTGTCGTAACATGGCGTGAAGATGGTCTTCGTGCTCTTCTCTAGACTTAAAGAAGATTAGATTGTCATAGAAGAAAATGATGATGAATCTGTTTATGAGTCCCTGGGAACTCGATCTATCAAGTCCATAATACTACTAGAGCATCCATAAGGCTAAAGCAACATCATGAATTTAATATGACCAAATCGTGTACGAATAGCAGTCATGGTATGTCCTGCTATTTCCCTCATCACTGTTGGCAGCATGATCATGAATCCGATCTGGGAAAAATTCTTAACACCCTAAAGTCGAATGGATACGTCATCAATACGTGGAGGAGGATAACGGTTATGAAGGGTGATTTGTTTAAATCGACAGTAGTCGACACACAATCTCATATTACCGTTCTTCTCCTTGAAGGTTCTTCTGAAACATATGGGAAGAATTTGGAATAATCAGCTGGTTATGCATAAAAGGAACTTCAATGGTCGTGTCTTAACTGACAGCTAGAAATTTTCGCGGCCATGGGTTAGCAAAACACGTGCTTGTAAAGCATAGATAATTTGTACATATTTTCTTGATGGAAAACCATGTTGATGTTTCAGGCGCCTGAACATTACTGTACGTAATCTGATATGAATGGTGACTAACTGTAGCATGGGTTGCTGTTCATAGTCCAAAATCAGAATGATATTAACTCGCATCTGTACAAGGTAAGTGCGTTAGCAGATTGGATCTTATCCTTAGACTGAAGGAAAAACCTTCGTATACATGGGTGATACGAATGGCGTCCTTTATGGTCATTGATATATGAAATAGTGAAATCAAGAAATGAAGGTGTCATGAAACAAACGGAACAGATCTTACTGAATGTGTTTTGCCTGTCTCATGGAGAACGAATCCTACGTATCCAAACACGAATAATAGGCCAGTGTTGGTACTGAAATTCTTGTGGCTTGATTAATATATGGCACACTAAAATGGATATACCCCTTGGAGTATACCCTGAATTTCTTAGGGCTGTTCCAGGTGATAGACGTGAGTCATGTGTCTTGACTCATGTCCTAAGGGAATGTGCTTATAACATGTGTCTTGACTGATTTCCTGACATGTGTCTTCAGCAAAAGTACGTGAGATATGTGTCTTGACTGATGTCTTGACATGTGTCCCGAGGTGTAAAACGAATAAAATTGAAACTCTTAGGTTATCATGGCAAAATTGGCAGATCGGTTGGACAGCTGACCCTTTGTAATGTCTGATCGCGTCCGGGACCGGTGTTCTATCGTGATTACTAGGATAGTTGTTGTCACAGTAATGGTTACTATCATCTTGTCTGTCAGTTCCATGACGGTTATTCTCTTGACTGTGATTCATGTAACTATTCAGCTGAGTGGCCGGCTGGTACCTGTTCTCACTCATATGACTGAACAGACAACTGAATGATGTGTGACATATAACTAAAAGATAGGGACATGGAGTGTGATGGAAATTGTCTGGTTGTGAAGCATCTTCTCGTCCGATCGCTTTGATCTAACGCCTTTGTCTTAGTCTTGTAGGATCTCTAGGTTGTGAATAGCATCAACATCCCGTAGCGTCTCCAAATAATCAGCAGCATCAACATTTTGTAACATCTCCAAGTTATGAGCGACATCAGCATCTTGTAGGATATCAATAAGTGGAATGCGCCTGAGATGATTTAAAATTGTCTAGCGAATACTCGTGGAGTATTGTAAGTGAAATGCACATGGATTATGGTACATGTAATACACATGGGATGCGGTACATGGAGTACACATGGAATGCACATGAAATGATCGGTATAGGGTCGATCATCAGACATGATTTAAATGGAAAATAATTAGTTAAACGGTTAGAAAACCGAACTGGAATGAGCATAATGATAACTTGGCAATGCCAGCATAGACATCATTCTGGTTTCGTAGAGAAACACTAAAAGTGTGGTTAGACGAACTTCAACGATGATTTGCATGAAAGCATGATTAATGAAAACCAACCATGACCATCATGAAAGCAAGATTACATGAAATCCATCAATGTCTTGCATGAAAGCATAATTAACATGATGAAAGCATAATCCCCATAAGAAATGTAAGACATAATCAGTATGAAGACGAAATAAACATGGAACAAACTTAACATGAAGGAGTATAAAACATAATCAGCATGAAAACCAAGTTAACCATGATAGTATGAAAACATACTTGACATAAAGAGACATTGTAACTAATGAGGGGACATGAGAAAAAAATTTGTGACTATAATGAAATGAATATGAAAATCGCTGGTGTGGACGACCATGGGTCGGTTCACAAAATAAAATGTGACATGATTTAGTTGATTAGGATATAATACATAATCATGAAAAAAAATTATGCATATAAACATGAAAAAATTTATGCATAAAAGGAGTGTATGGATGCATGATAATGAAAATGACATGGGTTTGGGTGAACGCCTATGGGTCGGTTCACCTAACAAAATGATTTGATTAAAAGCACATGCGACTAAATATGGCCAATCCTGTACCAACCATTACTTAGTCAAAATTCCTGCAACAATAATACATGAAAAATTTTATGTGACCAATTATGAACTACTGGGGTTATGTCCACGTTAGCCACAGTTCACGAGGAACATCATGCATGAAACAATGACACATAACTAAGTATGGATGACGGTTGTTCATCCATATTAGTAAAACAATACCGATGAAAACATCATGGTTAAAACAACAAGGTGCTGGAAACATCAATACGTGGAATAACAAGCGTTGACTTAGGAAGCTTCAGGTGACTACCCACTAGTCACAGGTCGAGTTTTAGAGCCTACATGTTGAAACCAGGCTCAGATACCATAATTGTAACACCCCACTTTGATAAGTGGACCGTTACGTGTAATTATGGCGTGTCATCAAAGCATACAAGGTAATATGTACTAAACATACATGACCATAGGGAAGACTAGAATCAAACATCGGTTCCCAAACATAAGCCCAAAACATAAATAAAGTAAATGAACTAGGAGGACAAGACAAGTGTCCAAACAATCATAAGTATATGAAGGCAAAAAGGAGAAGAAGACTAAGGCAACTTCCATCCTATGCACGTCCTTCAAATGCTCGAGTCTGTCCATGGGTACCTGCCATTTTAGCACATGGAAAGGAAAGTAACGACTGAGCAATACGCTCAGTGAACGGATATATATCATGGTATGAATGGCTAAAACATAAGTAAAAACTGAAAAGCAGCGAAAATGTAAAAGTCCTTGAAACCTGGAACATGTTTATAAAACTGGTTTTATAGTTTGAAAAGACTTATGTTTTTATATGAAAACTGTACTAATTAGCCAAAAGCCTATATAGGTCATGAGGTTCCACCGTGCATGAATACTTAGAGGAAAGACCTCGTCATGCAATTAGAGGGGTTGCCTCTAGTAAAATAGTCTGGGTAGGAGGGATCAACTCGTTGTGAAGGATGCAAGGCACACATCGCATTCACCATGAAAATCCTGTAAAACATGTAACTAGGATGCACCCATACGCCCCACATGATGATATAATATAATGGCCAAAACTGAAAAGGGACGCCACGAGCAATCACTTCGCCGTGGGGAAGTCATAACACTAGTGCCTCTAGTGTTATGGTTATGATACCTCCATAACTAGGTGACACTGGTCATGCATGTATATGGCTTAGGCTCTTAAACTAACATAAGTAATCAAACATATAAAAGAATAATGGGAAAACAGTTGGCTGCAAACGGGGAATCCAAATAAGGAAAGAATGTCCATATCGAAGGACGAGAAATCCGTACCTTGTGTCCGGTGAACGAAGAAGACGAAAGAATGAAAGTCCCACTCCGATCTCACTAATGCTACATAAATCGGGGACATGTATAAGAAATCTGACTACTGAGTACGTAACTGATTATATCATGTATTAACTTGTTTTATATGTTCTTGTCTTGTTTTATTGATTTTAACGTTATACTTTGTTTATCATGTATTTTTGGTATTCTTGTTAAGTATTAACTTGTTTTCTTGTATTACTATACTTGTTGTGTAATAATAAGTAACTTTCTAAAAATAGCAGGTTTCCTAAAATAGAAAGTTTCCAAAAATAGATTAGCTTCTAAAAATAGATCAGTTTCTAAAAATAGAAAGTTTCCAAAAATAGATCAGTTTCTAAAAATGGAAAGTTTCCAAAACTAGTAAGTTTCCTGAAATAGAAAGTTTCCAAATTTAGAAATAAGCTGGATTAATAAGCTAATAATATAAGCTGAGTTTACTGGTTAAATATCATAAGTCATGTGATTATTTGTGTAGTTTATTAATAATATCATGTTAATTAAATAAACTATATCATGGCAAAATTGGCGGATCGGTTGGACAGCTGACCCTTTGTAATGTCTGATCACGTCCAGGACCGGTGTTCTATCGTGATTACTAGGATAGTTGCTGTCACAGTAATGGTTACTATCATCTTGTCTGTCAGTTCCATGACGGTTATTCTCATGACTGTGATTCATGTAACTATTCAACTGAGTGGCCGGTTGGTATCTGTTCCCACTCATATGACTGAACAGACAACTGAATGATGTGTGACATATAACTAAAAGATAGGGACATGGAGTGTGATGGAAATTGTCTGGTGGTGAAGCATCTTCTCGTCCGATCGCTTTGATCTAACGCCTTTGTCTTAGTCTTGTTGGATCTCTAGGTTGTGAACAGCATTAGCATCCCGTAGCGTCTCCAAATAATCAGCAGCATCAACATTTTGTAACATCTCCAAGTTATGAGCGACATCAGCATCCTGTAGGATATCAACAAGTGGAATATGCCTGGGATGATTTAAAATTTTCTAGCGAATACTCGTGGAGTATTGTAAGTGAAATGCACATGGATTATGGTACATGTAATACACATGGGATGCGGTACATGGAGTACACATGGAATCCACATGAAATGATCGGTATGGGGTCGATCATCTGACATGATTTAAATGGAAAATAATTGGTTAGACGGTTATAAAACCGAACTGGATGAGCATCATGATAACTTGGCAATGCCAACATAGACATCATTCTGGTTTCATAGAGAAACGCTAAAAGTGTGGTTAGACGAACTTCAACGATGATTTGCATGAAAGCATGATTAATGAAAACCAACCATGACCATCATGAAATCAAGATTACATGAAATCCATCAATATCTTGCATGAAAGCATAATCAACATGATGAAAGCATAATCCCCATAAGAAACGTAAGATAATCAGTATGAAGACGAAATAAACATGAAGAAACATGGAACAAACTTAACATGAAGGAGTATAAAACATAATCAGTATGAAAACCAAGTTAACCATGATAGTATGAAAGCATACTTGACATAAAGAGACATCGTAACTAATGAGGGGACATGAGAAAAAAATTTGTGACTATAATGAAATGAATCCGAGAATCGTTGGTGTGGACGACCATGGGTCGGTTCACAAAATAAAATGTGACATGATTTATTTGATTAGGATATAATACATAATCATGAAAAAAACTTATGCATATAAACATGAAAAAAATTTATGCATGAAAGTAGTGTATTGATGCATGATAATGAAAATGACATGGTTTTGGTGAACACCTATGGGTAGGTTCACCTAACAAAATGATTCGATTAAAAGCACATGCGACTAAATATGGCCAGTCCTGTACCAACCATTACTTAGTCAAAATTCCTGCAACAATAATACATGAAAAAATTTATGTGACTAACTATGAACTACTGGGGTTCAGTTCACGTTAGCCACAGTTCACGAGGAACATCATGCATGAAACAATGACACATAACTAAGTATGGATGATGGTTGTTCATCCATATTAGTAAAACAATACCGATAAAAACATCATGGTTAAAACAACAAGGTGCTGAAAACATCAATATGTGGAATAAAAAGCGTTGACTTAGGAAGCTTCAGGTGACTACCCACTAGTCACAGGTCGAGTTTTAGAGACTACAGGTTGAAGCCAGGTTCTGATACCATAATTGTAACACCCCACTTTGATAAGTGGACCGTTACGCGTAATTATGGCGTGTTATCAAAGCATGCAAGGTAATATGTACTAAACATACATGACCATAGAGAAGACCGGAATCAAACATCGGTTCCCAAAAATAAGCCCAAAACATAAATAAAGTAAATGAACTAGGAGGACAAGACAAGTGTCCAAACAAGCATAAGTATATGAAGGCAAAAAGGAGAAGAAGACTAAGGCAGCTTCCATCCTATGCACGTCCTTCAAATACTCGAGTTTATCCATGGGTACCTGCCATTTTGGGACATGGAAAGGAAAGTAACGGCTGAGCAATATGCTCAGTGAACGGATATATATCATGGTATGAATGGCTAAAATATAAGTAAAAACTGAAAAGCAGCGGAAATGTAAAAGTCCTGGAAACCTGAAACATGTTTATAAAACTGGTTTTATAGTTTGAAAAGACTTATGTATTTATATGAAAACTGTACTAATTAGCCAAAAGCCTATATAGGTCATGAGGTTCCACCGTGCATGAATACTTGGAGGGAATACCTCGTCATGCAATTAGAGAGGTTGCCTCTAATTAAATAGTTTGGGTAGGAGGGATCAACTCCTTGTGAAGGATGCAAGGCACACATCGCATTCACCATGAAAATCCTGTAAAACATGTAACTAGGATGCACCCATACGCCCCACATGATGATATAATATAATGGATAAAACTAAAAAGGGACGCCACGAGCAATCACTCTGCCGTGGGGAAGTCATAACATCGGTGCCTCTAGTGTTATGGTTATGGTACCTCCATAACTAGGTGACACTGGTCATGCATGTATATGGCTTAGGCTCTTAAACTAACATAAGTAATCAAACATATAAATCAATACTGGGAATACAGTTGGCTGCAAACAGGGAATCCTAATAAGGAAAGAATGTCCATACTGAAGGACGGGAAATCCGTACCTTGTGTCCAGTGAACGAAGAAGACGAAAGAACGAAAGTCCCACTCCGATCTCACTAATGCTACATAAATCGGGGACATGTATAAGAAATATGACTACTGAGTACGTAACTGATTATATCATGTCTTAACTTGTTTTATATGTTCTTGTCTTGTTTTACTGATTTTAACGTTATACTGTGTTTATCATGTATTTCTGGTATTCTGGTTAAGTATTAACTTGTATTCTTGTATTACTATACTTATTGTGTAATAATAAGTAACTTTCTAAAAATAGCAGGTTTCCTAAAATACAAAGTTTCCAAAAATAGATTAGCTTCTAAAAATAGATCAGTTTCTAAAAATAGTAAGTTTCCTAAAATAGAAAGTTTCCATATTTAGAAATAAGCTGGATTAATAAGCTAATAATATAAGCTTGAGTTTACTGGTTAAATATCATAAGTCATGTGATTATTTGTATAGTTTAGTAATAATATCATGTTACTTAAATAAACTATAGGTTATACGATTTAATTAATTATAAGCATGATTTAATTAAATTAGTCGAAATAAATACTTAGGTTAATCATGAATTATTAATGATTAATAATTATAACCGAATTCATGTTTTATTTATTAATTATAAGTCCATGTTTAATAATTAATTAATAATAAACTATAGCCTAAATTAAATGATAAAAATACTTAGGATTATACATGTATTTTTTATAAAATAAATATAACCTAAGTTCATGATTAAATTAAATTAATTATTATAGCATGCTTAATTAATTAAATTATTCTTGTAACATATAACTTGTAAAAAAAATCCCGAGCCCAAACCCGTGACAAAAACCAAAACCCTACACCAACCACCACCCACAGCCGTGGCTGCGGTGGCGGCTGGTGGCTGCGCTGCCAACGGCGGCGGCTGCTGCAGCTGCGCGCCGTGGCTACCCACTGACTGAACATAGTTCCCACCGGCAGTAAGCCGGTGGTTCCCCCTGCTGCGTCGCCTGCTCCCCCTGCTCGAACAAACTAGCCACCGGCTGAGGCCGGTGGTTCCTGCTGCTCGACCGAAACCCACACCGAGCCCTTAGGGGTCTCAGCTATGGTCCGAATGGTGCACCGAGAGTCGTATGACTCTCGGTTGGAGGGATGTTGAACCAAACACAAGCAAACCAACCTTTTTTCAAGTTCAATGGTTATTCTAACATGTTTAATCATTGTTTTTAAAATCAAAAATCATGTGTTCATAAATAACTAAAAAGGAAATCAAAGATGAAGGTTTTTGATAAAATACCGACTGCGTGATTGGGAAGAACTAGAACACGAACCAATAACCAAGATCAAAATCAAAACAAATCCTTCTTTGTCACACCCCACCATGGCGGAATATGGGGCGCGACGTATGGATATCATCACAACAATAGCGTGTCTATAGAGTTAACTAAATGAAATAGAAATGTCATAAAAAGGGTGACACAATGTCATGACAATATCTCAAACAATGAAGGCGTCTAGCTAAGTAGGTAACAGGTCTACCTCTTACCAAAGACATACAAATAACACAAAACAAACATACAGGTATCTACAAAGTATCACTTATTCAAACATACAAAATAAAACTAAGAAGGAACGGGGATCTCCTTCTAAATGCATTCCTACGTGACTCCAAAATCCTAGCCACTTATGTTCTCACGCATAACCACATTCTCACCTGAAAGAGACACTAAAACACGTCAAAAATAATGTTGGTGAGAGTCATAGGTTTAGACTCTAACGCCAAATCAATTATAAGTTGTAAATAATAACCATCAATAAAAGAACATATGGACAATGTGCTACAGTTATGCATTAACAACTAACATTCAAGATTAACCATCCACCACAATTCCAAGGCTCCAAGCCTTACCAATCACCATGGTCCCCTAGGCGCCCATACACCTATGAACCAATCCCAAGGCCCCGCCATGTCAACATCCCCTTGGTACCAAGTCAAACCATAATAACTGAGACGGTACGTGTCCCCCGATCCAAATCATAAACACAATCAAGAATCACACAACAGTTAATCACATAAGTGTACACACAAGTCTATCACAACCATAAAAGCTTCACAACACTAGTTACAAAACCATACAGTGTCTCTTCCATCCCATCTGGAAATCAAAACATTTATAACTCATAAAACATAGGACTATGAAACTCACCTGATCAAGCTTCTCCAAATATCCGCGCTCTAGCAAAATCTAAACACACAAACATATAAAATCAAGACATGAACCACATTCCAAAATGGCTCGTCAATCTATGATGAATATCTAACATCCTCTTACAACTTAACCTCATTTATATGTCATAAGCATCCCGTTACACCCCCTCTATAAAACCCTTAACTTAGTTTAGTTCATAACTCGTCCTGTTAACATTTAACCCAAAATAGTCCCCTTTTTCACACTCTGTATTATGAGCCAAACGCCCACCAAACCTAAACCACATTCCTTGAAATGAAAATACCATAAAATTATATGTGTTAGCTAAAATCTAAGCCCTTTCCCCAACATCAAAGCTAATCTTAAGTCCCCGATATACAGTTTATACTTTTGCCTATCCAGATTTTACCGATTTTAAACATATGAAATGTTTGTTATGATCAGAGGGTCTTACCCTATCCCATTTGCTTAGACCTTCTCCAGATCTTTTATTTAATATATAATCTAAGTCTCATGTTCGAAGCTCCAATTATAAACCTAAGTACCCCAAACAATTCAAAACATAAAATAAAAACAGGCTGATCCAAAAACTGTATTGACACCCGACTGATGTAACCTGTTTTTGACCCACTTCCCGATCTATAATTTAGTTCTCGTTTTTTGAATTTGAAAGCTAACTCAAATAACTTTTCAGGGGTACTTGGATAGCATCATGAAAGTGTATAGAACTCTAGATATGATCAAAACAATGGACCAAAAATTCTGCCCAGTTTTTAAAAATGATTTTAAACATGATTAAACCCTAATTACCATCACTAATCTTCATAATTATCAAATTAATCAATTCATATGAACCCTAATCTCATTAATCTCAGAAAACTCACAAACCTTATCCATCATAAGATTAATTAAATGATTAGGTTAATTAAAATCATAATAAAAGAAGGGTTTTGAAGGTTTTACCTTAGAAATCAATGGAAGAATTTGTTTTTGAAGAAACCCAATTCCACCATTGATGGAATTCGACTAGGAGAGGTTGTGGGGAGTAAAAATCTGATGTTTTTGGTTATGGTATAGGTTTAGTATAAACTTAAAGGCCTCCTAATACAATTACAAGTCCATTGGGCCTGTTTTTGGGCTTTTTTGTAAATTTCACCTTCTCTTTTCTTTTAGCAGCCCAAACCAAAGGCCTAAAGCCCTATTATCTGATTTTTGTTAATCTTTTTAGTTTTTACTCAATAATAAAACAAATCATTGCCTTCGGGTCATTACCGGGCCAAAACCTGAAAGCCTTACGTAAATTTTTCGAATTTTTACGAGATTACCGTAAAATCCGTAAAATACATAATTTTATGAAAACTCTTAAAATAAGTTAGTGACTTAATAACTAAGAATAAAATAACCTAAAACTAACCAGTAGATTATTACCGACACTAAATCCTTAGTCCGAGACCTCTAAACGCTAAACCCTCGCATCGTAAATATACGATTTACTATAATACATATATGTATATATAAAAACTTAAAATAACACTGTTTCATTTCATAGTAACTACCATGTGAGCTCATGAACATGAAATAACCACACACCATTTCACTTACAGCGTACCCGTACCCGCAAACGATGTCCAAACCACACTCTATTCACACCAATTAACACATAAACACATAAAGACACGTAATTTCACGAAATATGCACAAAATAAAACTAAGTGGCAAACCTCAAAACCGTGGTTGTCACATCCTTGTCCTCTTGATGTGTGTACCGCGGCTATGGGGTCCCAAGGGGGCTAGGGTTTCAACCTTTTTTTTTTAATTCTAGAAAATGTTTTCATGTGCTTTCATTTTTACAATTTAGTCATAACCAAAATGGGCTTGGGCCCCTTCCTTCCCCTTGTACGCAGCTACCACAAGGCCCAAGGCAAAACCCGTGCCTTTTCTAGTTAACGTAATACTCGTGTAAATTCGTGTGTTATTATTCGTGTTTAAATGTTCGTGTTACATATAATGCTATACGTAACAAATATTTATCGTATAATAATAAATATATACATAGTTACATGTTCGTGATTTAACGTTTATGATTTCATGTTCGTGATTATAGTTATTATTGTTAATAATTATCGTGTACTATCACGTACTTAATACTTATCGTGTAATCGTACGTAATTTCTGTAATTAATAATCGTGACACGTGTTCGTGCTATAAAAGGAAAGTTTTTATATGTACGTACGTTTACTAAGTGTACTGTTCATGGTAAAAGTATGCGGGTTTTACAGCAAATACTACGATATTTAATCTATACACCCTTGGTTGTTTTGTTGATAACAAACATGTAACTTGTAATACATAACGTAAAATGTACAAGTTACTCACAATCATATTTTGTCTCAACATACCTACTTAAACCTCTCTTTCTAAAGTAATGTGTACTTACACATTTATATCTTTGTAAAAATAAAAGATAAATATCTCTTACATCATTAGTAACATGTCTTGCAAAACGTAGAGATATCCTTCAAGAAAATCTGATCATAGACTTGGTTTTAGGAATTGACTTAACAAAAGATTTGAAAAATTAATTGCTGATTTTATGTCAGACCCGTGGAACCCGTCAGACCCCTTGGTGAAAGGGTCTGTCGGGGTCCATGAGTGCCTGTGACTTTGGCTATAAATAAAGACCACATGCTCACTCATTTTCTCACACCTTTCTAACATAATTTCTCTATCCTTCTCTCTATATATGATCTTCTATCACATCTCTCATCTCTCTAACATGTAGATCTTAGATCTATAATTCTTCTTCTTCTTGTTTAGTGTTTCTCTTTGAGATATGGGGATCACTTAATGTGTAAACTAGATCAAGAAGTTCAAGCACAAGCCATACATCAAGTCATTGTGTCACCTCTGTATAGACTAGTTTCTTTGTACTTGTCATCTCATGGTATTATGTCTAAGATCTATGTTCTTGACATCTCGTGTGCTTCTCAACCGAGATCCATGACTTATCATCATTAATCTATACATCTTAGGAGCGGAAAGGCCGAAAGCTAAGTACGTGTTGACTTTGTGTATAGATCCATATTTCTTCTTTATGAGATCTATGATCTTGATGCTTCATGACTCGATTTGATAAGGATTACGAATATGTCAAGACATGTTCTTCAAGATGTAATCCATGATCTATGCAAGATTATATCATAGAGTCATCTCTCTCTTTACCTCTCTTTATCTGTCTTAAACTCTCCCAAAATTCATGTGTGTTGTGTCGGTGGTACTTGGATTAGTACCCACAAATGTTGTAAGGTTAGAAGTTGTGTTGGTTCTGCTTATGTGTAAGGACACGGGTGTTGGTCCTATCCATTATGCAAGGACCCGGTGTGTAGCTTAGTACTGGATAAAGTGTAAGCGATGTAGAAGGGACTTGTTGTATCCATGTGAAAGAACACGACATCTTAGCTTAGGTGTCGTTAAATATTGTAAGCCAATGTGTAAGGGTTTCTCTACCAGTATAAAGGAGTTTTGTTGATTAGTGAAGTCGAACTCTCGAGTAGGTGACTCGGGGAGTGGATGTAGGGCAAGAAAGGCGTCCTTGTAGCCGAACCACTATAAATAATTGTGTCGGTTTGCATTTACTTTCCTTTATTTCTTTATCCTTTTACTTGCATTCCTTTCTTGTGTTGTGACACTGAATATGCTACTTGATTCATAGATTCCTTGACTATAAACGAACACCTCTCATACTAAGTCCCCCTTAATGAACATTTGATACAAAAAGTTTTAAAAACGTATTCCCCCCCCCCCCCCTCTACGTTTTCCACAAAACATATTACTCATATATTAATTTGTTCATATTTATTTTTTGGCATCGAGTAATAATAGTAGTAATAGACCATGTGAACTTTAATGTTTGAGAAATATATTGATATAATTGCAAGTGTTTGCTAAGGATATTGATGTAATTATAAAATTATAAGAAAAATATTGGCGTAATAATACAAGTGAAATGAACATTTACGTAATATTAAACTTGCAGAATGATATAGATGTAAATGTCTCTTTTACAGGGGCGGCTCAACCTTCTCGTAGGCTTAAACGATGCTTTAATTCGAGGCTTTTTTATAAAAATCATTTGGCGAAAAATCGTTTACATAATTAAAAATTGCTTTTCAAGTTTTTATATGAAACTAATATAATATCTTATTTTCAATTAGTAAATGAGCCAATATGTATAATGTCTTGGTGACACTTCCGATCATTGATAACTTTTATTCACTTTACTCTTAAAATACGTCAAAGTAACTGTTTTCGAACTTGTTAGCATTATTCTATATAAAACATAAGTATTACGGAAAGAGTTAATAACTATAATTCAATTAACTATTTTAATTGATTATCAATGTATCATTTCTCATATACTTTCTCTAAAAACTTTAGTTTCAAAAATAAATTTATACTGTTTATACCCAAACATATTTAGGCTTATGTTTAAATTTATATAGTTAATATATTTAGGCTTAACTGTTTACAATTCGTAGGATTAAAAATAAAACGTCGAAACTAAAAAGCCCAAAACTTGATTACTTAACACTTTTCGATTAATAGGGGCCTTGAATAATCATATTTCTATAGATGACGCAGAAAAATATGTGATTAACGTTATATATATATATAATGTCCTATAAAATTCAAGGCCTTAATAATTTTGGAGCCAAAAACTCTAGCTTTACTTGTCTTACCCTTAAACCACCACTACTCTTTTATTTATTTAGATCTACAAAATCTTTAACATGATCAATTTTGCATGACACTAATTGAAATAATCTTTTTCCTCTAGTCACATACGACTTTAATGAACACATTAAGTAATGCATTTACTTTTCTCCCAAAAATTAACATCGGAATTAGGATGTAGACATATGGATTTAATGGATTCCACACGATATGATGTTGATTTTGTTCATGTAACACCCCACCATGGCGGAATATGGGGCGCGACGTATGGATATCATCACAACAAACTGTGTCTCTATAGAGAAAACTAAAATACAACTATAATGTCATAAAATGGTGACACAAATGTCATGATAATATCTCAACAATGCAGGAGTCTAAGTAAGTAGGTAACAGTCCTACCTCTTACCCAAGACAAACAAATAACACTAACAATCACATATAGGTGCCAACAATATCACTACCGAAACAATCAGAAAGAAAATAAACTAAGAAGGAACGGGGATCTCCTTCTAAATGCATTCCTACTCGACTCCAATCCTAGCCACATAAGTTCTCACGTTTAACCACGTATCACCTGAAAGAGACACTAAAACACGTCAACATAAAGTTGGTGAGAGTCATAGGTTAAGACTCCAACGCTAAATCAGTTACAAGCTGTGAATAACAACCATCAACACAATAACATATGGACAATGCGCTACAAGTATGCATTAACAACTAGCATTCATGTTCAATCAATCATCACAATACCAAGGCATCACGCCTTACCAACAACCACAATTTCCAAGGCATCACGCCTTTCCAACAACCATAATTTCCAAGGCATCACGCCTTACCAAACACCATGGTACCATAGGCGCCCATATACCTATGTACCAATCCCAAGGCCACTACCTTGTCATTAACCATTGGTCCCATAGACGATCACGCTATGTACCTATCCCAAGGCCACTACCTTGTCATACACAAACAAGAACCACATAGCAGTTAATCACATAAAGTACACACAAGTCCATCTCAAATCACAAACACATTCACAACATCAATTTAGAAAATAACTCAACACAGTGTCTCTTCCATCCCATCTGGAAGTCAAAATCAATAATAAACATGGGACTATGAAACTCACCTGATTGAGCTCCTCCAAGAGTCCGCGCACTAGCAAAAGCTAACAAACCAAAAACACATAATCAATACACGAACCAATCACCAAGATGGCTCATCAACCTATGATGGACATCTAACCTACTCCCATATATACACCTCATATATATGCTCTAAGCATCCCATTACACCCCTCTATAAAGCCCTTAACTCGTTTTATTTTATAACACATCCCGTTAACATTTTATCAAAAACAGTCCCAGTTTTAGGTCTCCAAACTATAAGCCAAACGCCCACCTAAACACACCCATGATCTCTGTAAAGAGAATATTCATACTTTTACATACGTTAGCTAACACCTCCCACTTGTCCTAACCTTAAAGCTACTGTTAAGGCCCCGATATATTTATATATATTATCGTCATTCCAGATTTACTAATTTTAGACGTATGAAAAGTTTGTTATGATTAGGGGGTCTTACCCTAAACCACAACCATAGCCCAAGTGCAGATACTTACTACAATATATAAACCATCTCTCATGTTCGTTAGAAGATCCCAATGCAACCCTAAGTACCCCAAACAACCCAAAACATAAAAAGAAAACAGGCTGAATTCAAAACTGATTTGACCTCTGACTATTGTAACCTGTTTTTGACCCACTTCCCAACCTCCAATTCAGTTCTCATTTCTTGATTTAAAAAGCCAACTCAATTACCTATCCAGGGCTAGCTTGATCGCATCTTTAATGTTCCTAGAACTCTAGATATGATCAAAACAATAGACTTAAAATTCTGCCCAGTTTTTAAAAACGGGTTTAACAAAATTAACCTCATTAATTAACCCTAATCCCTCTAATTACAAGCCCTAATTTATTTAATCATTAAAATATGATTAATATACTGTTTTTAATTAAACCCTAACCTAAATCCATCATAAGATGATCATAGAACATTAAAAACAATTTATATGAAAAGGGTTTTGAAGATTTACCTTTAAATTAATGGAAGATGAGAAAAATCCAATTTTTGAAGAACCCTAATTGGCCACCATTGTTAAAATTCGACTATGAGATGTTATAGGGGTGAAAAACCTGATTATTTTGGTTATGGGATGGGTTTGGTTAAGTCCTAAAGGCCTCCTAATCCCATTACAAGTCCATTGGGCCTGTTTTTGGGCTTTTTGGTTATTTTCTTCCTTCCTTTTCTTTTAATCATAATAACCGACCCTCCCCTCTTAGATTTCATTTTTTATTTATTTTAATTATTAATAATTGTATTAATAATATTACTTTAATTTTCCTTAATTTATTTCAGCTCCTAAAGACTCCAAAACCTCAAAACCGTAAAACTAGTCAAATTTACGTGTTTTACCGTAAAAGACGTAAAATATACACTTTTATAAAAAATCTGAAATTTTGAAATAAACTTTATAACTAAGTCCTAAATGATTTAAAACCATCCCGAAAAATATCCATATGACTAATTACCTCATCCGAGACATCTAAATGCTAAACCGTAAATCGTAAAAATACGATTTTCTATATGTACTCAACACAGTGTCTCTTCCATCCCATCTGGAAGTCAAAATCAATAATAAACATGGGATTGTGAAACTCACCTGATTGAGTTCCTCCAAGAGTCCGCGCACTAGCAAAAGCTAACAAACCAAAAACACATAATCAATACACGAACCAATCACCAAGCTGGTTCATCAACCTATGATGGACATCTAACCTACTCCCATATATACACCTCATCTATATGCTCTAAGCATCCCATTACACCCCTCTATAAAGCACTTAACTCGTTTTATTTTATAACACATCCCGTTAACATTTTATCAAAAACAGTCCCAGTTTTAGGTCTCCAAACTATAAGCCAAACGCCCACCTAAACACACCCATGATCTCTGTAAAGAGAATATTCATACCTTTACATACGTTAGCTAACACCTACCACTTTCCCTAACCTTAAAGCTACTGTTAAGGCCCCGATATATTTATATATATTATCGTCATTCCAGATTTACTGATTTTAGACGTATGAAAAGTTTGTTATGATTAGGGGGTCTTACCCTAAACCACAACCTTAGCCCAAGTGCAGATACTTACTAAAATATATAAATCATCTCTCATGTTCGTTAGAAGATCCCAATGCAACCCTAAGTACCCCAAACAACCCAGAACTTAAAAAGAAAACAGGCTGAATTCAAAACTGATTTGACCTCCGACTGTTGTAACCTGTTTTTGACCCACTTCCCAACCTCTAATTCAGTTCTAGTTTCTTGATTTAGAAATCCAACTCAATTACCTATCCAGAGCTAGCTTGATCGCATCTTGAATGTTCCTAGAACTCTAGATATGATCAAAACAATAGACTCAAAATTCTGCCCAGTTTTTAAAAACGGGTTTAACAAAATTAACCTCATTAATTAACCCTAATCCCTTTAATTACAAGCCCTAATTTATTTAATCATTAAAATATGATTAATATAATGTTTTTAATTAAACCCTAACCTAAATCCATCATAAGATGATCATAGAACATTAAAAACAATTTATATGAAAAGGATTTTGAAGATTTACCTTTAAATTAATGGAAGATGAGAAAACCCCAATTTTTGAAGAACCCTAATTGGCCACCATTATTAAAATTCGACTATGAGATGTTATGGGGGTGAAAAACCTGATTATTTTGGTTATGGGATGGGTTTGGTTAAGTCCTAAAGGCCTCCTAATCCCATTACAAGTCCATTGGGCCTGTTTTTGGGGCTTTTTGGTTATTTTCTTCCTTCCTTTTCTTTTAATCATAATAACCGACCCTCCCCTCTTAGATTTCGTTTTTTATTTATTTTAATTATTAATAATTGTATTAATAATATTACTTTAATTTTCCTTAATTTATTTCAGCTCCTAAAGCCTCCAAAACCTCAAAACCGTAAAACTAGTCAAATTTACGCGTTTTACCGTAAAACACGTAAAATATACACTTTTATAAAAAATCTCAAATTTTGAAATAAACTTTATAACTAAGTCCTAAATGACTTAAAACCATCCCGAAAAATATCCATATGACTAATTTACCTCATCCGAGACCTCTAAATGCTAAACCGTAAATCGTAAAAATACGATTTTCTATAATACATATACGTATACATAAAACCATTAAATAACACCATCTCACTTCATAGTCACTACCATGTGAGCTCATGAACATGAAACCATCACACATCGTTTCACTCACAAGGTACCCCGTACCGGAAACGATATCCAAACCACAAATTATACACACCAATAAGCACATAAACACGTAAAGACACGTAACTAGCACCAAAATAAAACTAAGTGACGAACCTCAAAACCAGGGTTGTCACATTGAAACTAGGCATTTTAGTCCTTTTTAATGCAATGAATGTTCGTTTTTCCTCGATTCACTCGAATTGAAATCCGGTTTAACGTATCGACTTAACTTGTTTTTGGTAAAGATAACTTTTGGTATTTTTTTTACTAATTTAAAATCTACTAATTAATTAATTATCTAAAAAATTTTAAAAACTATTTTAAACTAATTTTAAAAAAAATATTTAAAAATTACCCTACCAATTTAAAATTTAAATCTAATTTAATCTAATAAGACTATTTTGAAAATTTAATGTAAAAAGAATTTTATCTAAAAACTTAATTTTATAAAAAAACTAGATTAATTTAACTAATTTTAAAAACAATGTAAATAAAAACTATTTTTTAAATAAACAAGATAAAACGAAAAGTAATTTAAAATTATGAAAGTAAATAAAATATTTTTTTGTCTTTTTGTATTTTTATAAAAAAATGAAATTTAAATAAATTGACTAATTAAACTTAAATTTAAACTAAATAAACCTTTTATATCAAATTTAATTACCTAATTAATTAAACTGCCAATTTAAAGAGATCCTATGTTAATTAAATATTGCAAAGATAAACACAAAAGAAGTGCTAGCACAATGGTTGTGTTGAATGGCAGTGATGCGTGAGGTCTGGGGGTCGAATCCCACTAGAACCAAAATTTGCTTAATATTTTTTTTTATACTTTTTGGAACTTTTCCTTTTGGACAGAGAGATACCTCAGACCAATTGAGTCTGAGATAAGCAGCAAACAAACCAAATAAGCAGTATTTAAATGACAAATAAGCTGAACCACATAAGCTACTAGATAAAAGAACATAAGAGCAAACTTACGAAAATATAAAGTAGAATCTATATAAAAACAAGTAAGCTGAAAACTAGCGAATAAGCTATGACAAGAACTTAAGCAGAAAAACCAAACAATAAGCTGAAAATCAAATAAGATACTGACTAATAAGCTGAGAACAAATAAACTAAACCGTTTCAAAAACAACTAAGCAGATATAAACCTCTTTTTATAAAGCTCAACTTGAACCAAATTATCCAAACAACTTACAAATTCCAACCCAGCAAATAAATAAGCAGATCCAATCAAGCAAAGTTAAATAGGCAAATCAAACACAATACAGATTCACTAAACTTAAGCTAATAACTCTCGAAATACATTCAATTTAAAAAAAATAAAACAAGCAGCAGACTAGTAATATCAAACGTAGACTTAAGCACAAAATACTAAACTTAAATAAACTTAATCCACCTAAATCAATCTTAGCAGACCAGAACTCGAAAGCAATTCCACACAACAAATAAAACTAAAGCAGTTATGAATATTAAATCAAAGCTAGATTAAACAATAAAAATTTAAAAGAGAGAAAAACACCTTGTGTCGAAACCGTTGTGAAGAAGGTTGGCGCTGAGCCACCTTGTTTACCGAAACAAACACCTTAAGTCGTCAACACCATCATCCTTCGAACATCAACACAAGGCTCTCGAACCAAACCATAATAAACCGAATCGTAACCAAAACTCGAACAGTACCATTTTTTTATATTTCCCAGTGGGGAAAATATATATTACACTTTCTTTATCTTCTCTCTTTTTTATATATTTTTTTTATATATTTTTTTTATATCATAACAATAATAATAGATGAGCAGTTATATAAAAACAGTAGATGAAATGTAAATTTAATAGATCAAAATTAAATAGAGACAGCGTAATTTAAATAAAACTTTTCATTAATTTAAATCAAAATTACATTTGCTGAAAATTGAAAATTACAAGATTAAACTAAAACCTAATTACTGAAAAATAAAAAATAAAGAAAAGGCACACCATTACATGATATGAAAGGGGTTTTTATAGAGGAACCCCAAGAAACCCTAATCTTGGCTTCCCTTGTAAGCATCCATTTTGAACCGTAGATTTAATCATTCATCTTCTCTTTCTTCAAATTTCTTGATCTTATGGCTGAAAATTGCCCTTGTAGCCACGGATTGCCAACGTGGAGAGATTTGTGTTAGTTGTGTTTCTTTAGGCAGAGGTGGATGATTTATATTGGTGGGATTGGTAATGGTTATGTGGTTCAACCAATTAAATCAAGGCTTTTAGCCACGGTAGATTGATGGGTTGAGGACCACATGGTGGGTGTTTTGATCCGATTCTTGGGGGAATTAATTCCCTTTGGGGTGAATTAAACATAGAGGTAAAAAGCCCTATTTTTTATTGGTTAATTTTTGGTGTGAAAAATTAGGGTTTGAGGGAAGGGCGTTGATGGTGTCTGCGTAAATTTTGGAGAAGAGAGAGTGTTTGACATTGTTTTTATCGAAACAAAATAAAGGGTTGGTAAAATAGGTTTATTTATTTGGGTGTAATGGGGTAAATGGAACACGTGTGGTAAGGTAGGTAAGAGTTGTGTGTGTGGTAACTTTGACCGGTCAATCAAAACAGATTTATCCCTTTGTTTGACTAGTCAACCCAAGTGAAATAGGATTTCGTATAACTTTTCACCAATTTGGGCTTGTGGCCCGTTTTCTTCATCCGTTTCATTTATGAATTTGGGTCTTGATGGGCTTATGGCCATTTAATCAAACACAACATGTCTTTCAAATGGGCTTTTGAGCCCATTAATCAAATGTGGGACCCACTTGGCTCGAATATCTTCAAAAACGATAATTTACATTAAAACGAGCTCGATTCCGACTTTCTTGATAATTTCTTCAAATTTAAGTGGACTTAGCCGGTTTTCGTGATCTTGGCACACTTTTGGTCTTTTGATCTTGTCTTTGACTCTTTCTTGACTTTTCTTCGACATTTGACCGTGAAATCCCATGTTTTCTCTTCTTTTGATCATTTGTACCTATTTAAACACAAGAACACAAAACCACGCGTAATTCCGACATTTATGATATAAAACACATGATTAGGTCTTGTTTTTACTTGATTTTAGTGGCAAAAGGATAAGTGTATACACACTTATTAAATCCCCTACACTTGACCATTGCAATGACCCCATGCAATGCATAGTTTTAAAGCATTACATTTTTCTCATAATCAATCCATCTCGGCCTTTATTACTATCACTTACTACTACTACGACGAAAAGATAAAACTTAAGAAAGAGACAAAAGTTATAATCTTGGAAATTATTTGATGGAAGAAACTTGTAAAGAAGTCTAAGACTTTAATTAGGGCTTTGGTGTCATGAATATTAATCACCCTCAAGTTTCACATTCCCCATACCAAGCTTAAAAACGAGATCATTGTTACTATAAGTTAGCACAACTAACACTTACTCATGTGGTTTAGTTAATCACTTAGACCCCCTTATTCCTACGGTGTATCTCTTGAATTTTATTTTTGTCTTGAATGATCACGAGGATGCATTTTTGACTTATTTCGATAATTTATTAAGGCCGAAAATAAAGTGGGACGATTTAATCAATAGTTAGCTAAAGGACAAAATCTTTTAAAACTGCTTCTCGAAACCTCAAAAAGTTCATATCTTGGCATAACTCGTTTCACGATTTGAGACCTTTCTCGGACTGATATTTGGCTTGTACTTCAAACTTCAAATCTTGAGAGACGATCTTGAAATTATGGACTTCTCTTCATTTTGGTATACATCTTCATTAGGAGTGAAAGATGCTTCAAACGTTGACCACGACTTCTTCATTTATCCTCTTCTTTATTTAGAATTTTGATATACAACGATCCGCCTCCTTTTCGGACTTGGATCTATTTATCCTCATACCTTGTTAGGGTCTTTTGGATAGACTTCTCCATGATCTTTAGGGGAGTAATTGCTTCTCGTCGTGTGTCTTGATCCTTCATATTGATTTGGATTAATGATTTTCACAATCTCTTAGGATCTTTAGCAAAAAGTGAATCCTCATGCCTTGTGAGGGCCTTTTTGGACTCGGGTATCTTCATGCCTTGTTAGGGCCTTTTTGGATAAGCCAATCTTCGCGTCCCGCTTCAATAAGTTATGCCTTGGCTATGAACTCTAATTAATACCGAGCAACTTTTAAACGATCTTGTGCTAGAATCTAAGTAACCTTTTAAATCGTACAACCTTATTTATTGCAAATATATTTATTAACAAGTGATGGGAGAAAAAGCTCATAACTAACTCACATAAGTTAATAAAAGAATACCGAACTTATAATTAACTCTATCATCTCTCGTTCTCCATAATTTAAAATCTCAAGGAATGAGACTCGTGGATGCTTAGCCTAATAAACCAATTAAGGTCCATATGGTTAAGGATACTAGCTAATATATCAAAGATATCTAAACTTGTTAAAACCATTTTATTTATTTATTTCATTTTTGACTTTATTCTTGATATGAAAATTATTATGATGCGATAATAAAAGGAAAGAAAATAAATAAAAATACTACTAGGCCAAAATAGATCAAAAATTTGAAATTTTTTTAAAATTTTCCGGTTAAATGGGGTCAAATTCATGGAAAAGCCCACTAAAATTCGATAGAAGTCCCCCCTACACTTAATATAAGCATTGTCCTCAATGTTTAAGCATGTGGGAGAATAAACTCCCCTACACTTAGGACATTGAGTACGTTGTTTAAAATCGAGCTAAGGAAGGGACAACTAAAGTGATTATATTTATTCGTTTTATTTATATACAAGTATGAATCACAATAGTTTTGATAGAACCGGGTACACGGGAACACGGGAACACGGGTCGCGTCAAAAGTACCAAAAGTGGATCATCAAAGCACATGTCCCTGCACACAATCACAACACACAAACAACCTACTTGGCTCCCCCCAGGTGAAAAAGGGTGGAAAGGATGGTAAAGGTAAAAATCTAACCTAGTTATACGATGCTTGATTTATTTATCACGAGTCTCTAGCTCGACTCGATTTCCCGAATTAATTCAAGGGAAATATGGAGAGGGATGGAATCATCTCTTGTTAGATGTCCTCTCCATAGTACAACTTAACCCGTTGGCCATTCACCTTAAAGTTGGGCCCATTTGGTTGGGATAACTCAATGGTGCCATAAGGAAAGACTTGGGCCACGGTGAATGGACCAGACCAACGGCTCTTAAGTTTACCCGAAAAGATTTTCAACCGAGAGTTAAAAAGTAAAACTTGATCACCAACATGGAACTCTCGGATTTTAATCTTGGAATCATGAATGAGCTTAGTCTTCTCCTTGTAGATTAATGAATTCTCATAAGCCTCATTCCTAAGTTCATTAAGTTTATTGAGTTGGATTTTCCTATGATCACCGGCTTTGTTTATATCAAAATTAGCCCATTTCAAGGCCCAATAAGCCTTATGCTCCAACTCAATGGGGAGGTGGCATGCCTTTCCGTACACAAGGCGATAAGGGGTACAACCTATAGGTGTCTTATAAGCGGTACGAAAAGCCCACAAAGCATCATCTAATTTATCGGCCCATGAGGCACGATGCTCTCCCACGGTTCGCTCTAAGATTCTCTTAAGACCACGGTTAGAAACCTCGGCTTGTCCATTAGTTTGAGGATGATACGCGGTGGAAAGTCGGTGATTGACACCATACTTAGCCATGACTCGTGCAAATTGATCATTGCAAAAATGAGTCCCGCCATCACTAATAATAGCACGAGGCACACCGAATCGAGCAAACAATTGTTTCAAGAAGTTAACAACCACCCTCGCATCGTTAGTAGGTAAAGCCTTTGCTTCAACCCATTTTGATACGTAGTCAACGGCTACGAGGATGTACTTGTTTCCCTTCGATGATGGAAACGGCCCCATAAAGTCGATGCCCCATACGTCAAATATTTCACATTCTTGGATGAAATTTTGAGGCATCTCATCTTTATGTGTGATCTTGCCTTGCCTTTGGCAAGCATCACAATGTTTAACCATCTCATGTGCATCATGATAAATGGAGGGCCAATAGAATCCGGAGTCGAAAACTTTTTTAGCGGTGTAATTAGGACCAAAGTGACCACCGGTGGGTCCTTTATGGCAAGCTTCAAGGATTTGTAAAGCCGCCGGCCCATCAACACATCTACGAATGATTAAATCCGCACATTGCTTGAAAAGATAAGGGTCGTCCCAATAGTACGTTTTAACGTCCTTGAAGAATTTTTTCTTTTGTTGGGACGATAACCCTTCGATAAGAACACCACCCGCCAAATAGTTTGCAATGTCGGCAAACCATGGGGTATCATCAAGATTGGAATTAATAGACATTAAGGTCTCAAGGGGAAAGTATTCATTAATCTCTTGATTTGGAGATTCCCCTTGATACGGATCCTCAAGTCTACTAAGGTGATCCGCGGCTAGGTTTTCTGCTCCTTTTTTATCACGAATTTCTATTTTAAATTCTTGTAGGAGCAAAACCCAACGAAGGAGTCTCGGTTGAGCATCTTGCTTGGTCAACAAGTATTTCAAGGCGGAATGGTCGGTGTAACCGATGGTGGTGGAAAGCACAAGATAGGGGCGGAATTTCTCAAAAGCATACACTACAGCTAAAAGCTCTTTTTCGGTAGTGGTATAATGCAATTGAGCCCCCGTCATTGTCTTACTAGCATAATGAATGGGTTGGAAATGTTTGTTAACTCGTTGACCTAAAACCGCTCCTACCACGAAATCACTAGCATCGCACATGAGCTCGAAAGGTAACTCCCAATTTGGAGAGACTAAGACCGGTGCCTTAGTTAATTTACCTTTAAGAAGTTCGAAAGAGTCGAGACATTCTTGAGAGAAGATGAAAGGAGCATCCTTTTCTAAGAGATGAGTCATTGGACGAGCTATTTTCGAGAAATCTTGGATGAAACGTCGATAAAATCCCGCATGGCCTAAAAAACTTCTAACTCCTTTGACGGTGGTAGGTGGAGGTAACTTAGCAATGACGTCAACTTTAGCACGGTCGACTTCGATACCGGCTTTGGAAATTTTATGACCGAGGACGATGCCTTCTTTTACCATGAAATGGCATTTTTCCCAATTAAGAACGAGACGAGTGTCTTCACACCGTTGGAGCATACGTTCTAAATTAGCAAGGCAAGAAGAGAAAGAATCACCATAGACCGAGAAATCGTCCATAAAGACTTCCATAGTTTCTTCAACCATGTCATGAAATATCGCCATCATACACCTTTGGAAAGTCTCGGGAGCATTGCATAAGCCGAAAGGCATTCTTTTGTAAGCAAATGTTCCATAGGGACAAGTGAATGTGGTTTTCTCTTGGTCTTTTGGATCGATAGGGATTTGAAAATATCTGGAAAAACCATCTAAGAAACAATAGAAATCATTACCCGCTAAACGCTCGAGCATTTGATCCATGAAAGGAAGAGGGAAATGATCCTTACGAGTGGCATCATTGAGCTTACGATAATCGATGCAAACTCGCCAACCCGTTACAAGTCGAGTAGGAATCAACTCGTTGTTGAACAACGGTGATTCCGCCTTTCTTAGGCACACAATGGACGGGACTAACCCATGGCGAATCCGAGATAGGGTAAATCATTCCGGCATCGAGATGTTTGATAACTTCTTTCTTAATGACTTCATGAATTTTTGGATTAACCCTTGTTTGATTTTGGATTGCGGGTTTAAAGTCATCTTCCATGAGAATTTTATGAGTACAAAAATTAGGATCAATTCCGCGAATGTCGGAGATTTTCCAAGCAATTGCTTTCTTATGATTCTTAAGCACATCGATAAGTCGGGATTTTTCATCTTCTTTTAAGTCCTTAGCAATAATGACGGGCAACTTATTATCCTCCTCTAAGAAAACGTACTCTGGATGAGACGGTAAATCTTTAAGCTCTAAATCCGGTGGATTGTCAATGGAAGGCTTAGTCAAAGTAGGATCATCATTTGTAACTTCTTTAGGAGTAGATGGAGAAATATTGTCCTCATTGAGAAGTCTCTCAATAGTACGAATGTCTTCATCCCAATTGGTGGGAGAATTATCATAGTTAATCTCAAGAGGACCCAAGCTAGCTTCAAAATCATCTAAGTCACTTTCTCCAAATGGAGTCAATGAAGGAGCAATAGAAGCAACGGTCTCAACATGAGGTAAAGGAGAAATCCCGCTCTTACAAGCCTCGTGAAAATGTTCTTCGCATGCTTCGTCGAGAACATCGATGAAATTCACGGATTCGGGCTCATCGGGAAGTTTGGAAAGTTTACCCATGTTAAAGACGATTTTGTCATCCCCGACCCTCATGATAAGTTCACCCGCAGCTACATCAATTAATGTACGCCTGGTTCTCAAGAAGGGTCGTCCCACAATTAAGGGAACCCGGGGATCCATTTCATAGTCGACTACGACGAAATCGGCGGGGAAAGTGAATTTGTCGACTCCTACAAAAACATCCTCGGCTATCCCCACCGGATAAGCAACCGTACGGTTAGCTAATTCCAATGTCATACGAGTGGGGACTAGCTCGGGTAAAGATAATTGTTTCCACACGGACAATGGCATAAGATTGATACTCGCTCCGAGATCCGCCAAGGCCATACAATTCTCAACACCCGGAAAATTACAAGGAATAAGGAATCGACCGGGATCTCCTAACTTAACCGGTAATTTTCTCAAAAGAACCGCGGAACAATTCTCATTCAATTGGGTATTGGCAATATCAAGCAACTTTTCCTTATCACTTAAAAGATCCTTAAACATCTTAGCGTACTTAAGCATGTGAGCGAGCGCCTCGGCAAAGGTGATATTAAAATTCAATTGTTTGAACATTTTTAGGAAGTTCGAAACTTGAATATCATCCTTATTCTTCAATTTCTCTTTCCGCAACCTTGAGAGATAAGGTATATTGGGTTGAGATGAAGGCTTTGGAGTGGATTGCTCACTCACATCCTTTGGTGGAGGAGGAGGAATAGAAATAGAAGGTGAAGGAACCGGTTTTGGAACCGAAGGTGTGGTAGAAAATTTAGGTATCGGTGGAACATAAGGTGTAGACGAATGCATAACGGGAGGTATGTCACAAGTGGAAGAAGAAGGAGGTTGTGTCGAAGAAGAAGGAATCTAGGGTCCTTGGTTAGGTGGGGAAGGTTCTACGGTGGTCTTACCGCTCCTAGTAGTGATAGCATCAATATTAGCCCTAGGATTGGTCACGGTGTTCGAGGGAAGGGTACCTTGGGGACGAAAGGTTTGAATCATAGTCAAAAATTTCTTATCGGTCGATTCTTGCATCTCTCTCATCATTCGTTCATGGTCGGATAATTTTTGTAAAACCAAGTCCATTTGAGGATTATACATGTTCATTTGATTATAACCTTGATTAGGAAAACCTTGGTTTTGGTATTGATTAGAACCTTGATTAAATCCTTGATTTTGAAAACTTTGGTTATTAGACCCTTGATTATTTAACCCTTGGTTTTTCCCTTGAAAATTCCCTTGATTTTGATTAAAACCCCGTTGATTAGTATTTCCTTTAAAATTACCCCGTTGAGGACCTTGGTTCCTATTTTGGGCGGGTGGGGGTGGTCTTTGTGGTGCTACAAAACCCGGGGGAGCCAAATAGTTATTAGACTTGTAAGACAAATGGTTAACATCAACATTTGGTTTGAATTGAATCCGATCAATTTCATTGTTATTGTAAGCATAAACTTCTTGTTGATCATTGTAAACCTTGTCACAATTAAAGTATGAATGTGGTCCACCACAAGTCTCACACGTTTCACTTTTTTCTTTCACGGCATGCACATGTATAGTGAGGGCGTCGGTTTTTAGAGCGAGTTTTTCAACAAGTGAAGTAAGTTTATTAATTTGATCATTCACCTCATTATTACTCGTACTAGCACTTGCCATATTAGCCCTAACACTTTTGGTTTGCACTTTTGCCTTGTTCTCAATAATGGCCCAAGCCTCGTTCATGGTTTTCACAAGAATATTGCCCCCCGCGGCACTATTAAGTGAGTCTTGGTCGTTTAGAGTTAAACCATTATAAAACGTGTTGATTTGATGCACTTTAGTAAAACCGTGTTGTGGACATTTTCTCAAAAGATCTTTAAAACGATCCCAAGACTCACTAAACGTTTCCCCATATTGTTGCTCAAAGTTGATTATTTCATTCCTTAAGGACGTGGTCCGTGATGGTGGGAAAAAGTAGTTAATGAACTTGGTCTCTAAGTCGATCCATGTGGTAATACTTTGGGGTGGTTCCTTATCAAGCCAAATCCAGGCTTGTCCATCGAGGGAAAAAGGAAAAACTTGGAGGCGAACGGCCTCTTGGGGCACCCCATTGTATTTGACGGTATTAGCTAATTGGATGAAACGTTTGATATGAGCGTGTGGGTCATCATTAGTACGGCCTAAAAATGGTGTAGCGGAAACCATTTGAATAAAACCCGATTTAAGTTCGAAATGATTAGCTCCAATATTTGGCACCACAATCGCGTCATCGTTTCCTTCAACGTGAGATTGTAGAATCTCAATCATTGGTCGATTATCCGTTGCCATCGTATTGTCGAAAGCTCGATTCTCGGGATCGGCTTTAATGACGGTCTTTTTGTTTTTCTTCTTCTTCTTTTTAGAAGAATTAGAAGTATTTGGTACACCAATCGGTATGTTTGTATGCGCGCGAGTGCGCATACAATTAAAACTTTGTAATGAGGTAGGTGACCTCGGTCGACTTTGAGAGGAAAAGGATTTTCCCTCTCGATGAGCAATATGAAAAATCTACAAAAATATATACGTAAATACTACTTGAGTTGGCAAACCAATAATCGGTAGTCCCTCTCAATATACGCACAAGCAAGCGGGGGAACGAGGTGGCACAAAGCACTTAAAAACCTTTTTCCTTAGACGGCCTTTTATAGCGCGTCGCCTTATACCCACCTTATAGTTTGTATATGTCGAGTTCAAACGTCTTACTAGTATTTATCTATTTTGCCCTTTTTTCTCGTTATGGATTCGACTACAATAGTTAGGTGATGAAATCCCAACTAAGGCTTATTTGAAAAGTAGGTAATTTTATTGTGCTACGTAATATAATATAATAAAATGAAAAATCTTTTTGTATTTTTTAGAAAAATATATATTCACAAGAAAAATCGAAAGAAATCGGATCTAAAAATTAACACTAATACGTAATATTTTGGTGTAATACTTTTAGGAAAAAGTATTTTGGTGCAATTCTTAGGAAAGAGATTGCTTTTGTGATTTTTTAATTTTTTTGTATTTTTAAGTTTTTGATTTTTTTTGTATTTTTGATTTTTTTTGTTGCAAGAAACGTAACGTTCAAAGGATGAACGGATCCTAAAATCCAAACGTCTTCACGAAAAATCGTCAATCGTATGAGCGAAGCGGCAGCGGCGCCAATTTGAAACTAGGATTTTTAGTCCTTTTTAATGCAATGAATGTTCGTTTTTCCTCGATTCACTCGAATTGAAATCCGGTTTAACGTATCGACTTAACTTGTTTTTGGTAAAGATAACTTTTGGTATTTTTTTTTACTAATTTAAAATCTACTAATTAATTAATTATCTAAACAATTTTAAAAACTATTTTAAACTAATTTTAAAAAAAACTATTTAAAAATTACCCTACCAATTTAAAATTTAAATCTAATTTAATCTAATAAGACTATTTTGAAAATTTAATGTAAAAAGAATTTTATCTAAAAACTTAATTTTATAAAAAAAACTAGATTAATTTAACTAATTTTAAAAACAATGTAAATAAAAACTATTTTTTAAATAAACAAGATAAAATGAAAAGTAACTTAAAATTATGAAAGTAAATAAAATATTCTTTTGTCTTTTTGTATTTTTATAAAAAATGAAATTTAAATAAATTGACTAATTAAACTTTAATTTAAACTAAATAAACCTTTTATATCAAATTTAATTACCTAATTAATTAAACTGCCAATTTAAAGAGATCCTATGTTAATTAAATATTGCAAATAAACACAAAAGAAGTGCTAGCACAATGGTTATGTTGAATGGCAGTGATGCGTGAGGTCTGGGGGTCGAATCCCACTAGAACCAAAATTTGCTTAATATTTCTTTTTTATACTTTTTGGAACTTTTCTTTTTGGACATAGAGATACCTCAGACCAATTGGGTCTGAGATAAGCAACAAACAAACCAAATAAGCAGTATTTAAATGACAAATAAGCTGAACCACATAAGCTACTAGATAAAAGAACATAAGAGCAAACTTACGAAAATATAAAGTAGAATCTATATAAAAAAAACAAGTAAGCTGAAAACTAGCAAATAAGCTATGACAAGAACATAAGCAGAAAAACCAAACAATAAGCTGAAAATCAAATAAGATACTGACTAATAAGCTGAGAACAAATAAACTAAACCGTTTCAAAAACAACTAAGCAGATATAAACCTCTTTTTATAAAGCTCAACTTGAACCAAATTATCCAAACAACTTACAAATTCCAACCCAGCAAATAAATAAGCAGATCCAATCAAGCAAAGTTAAATAGGCAAATCAAACACAATACAGATTCACTAAACTTAAGCTAATAACTCTCGAAATACATTCAATTTAAAAAAAAAACAAGCAGCAGACTAGTAATATCAAACGTAGACTTAAGCACAAAATACTAAACTTAAATAAACTTAATCCACCTAAATCAATCTTAGCAGACCAGAACTCGAAAGCAATTCCACACAACAAATAAAACTAAAGCAGTTATGAATATTAAATCAAAGCTAGATTAAACAATAAAAATTTAAAAGAGAGAAAAACACCTTGTGTCGAAACCGTTGTGAAGAAGGTTGGCGCTGAGCCACCTTGTTTACCGAAACAAACACCTTAAGTCGTCAACACCATCATCCTTCGAACATCAACACAAGGCTCTCGAACCAAACCATAATAAACCGAATCGTAACCAAAACTCGAACAGTAACAAGAACAGTACCCTTTTTTTATATTTCCCAGTGGGGAAAATATATATTAAACTTTCTTTATCTTCTCTTTTTTTAATATTTTTTTTTAATATCATAACAATAATAACAGATGAGCAGTTATATAAAAACAGTAGATGAAATGTAAATTTAATAGATTAAAATTAAATAGAGACAGAGTAATTTAAATAAAACTTTTCATTAATTTAAATCAAAATTACATTTGCTGGAAATTGAAATTACAAGATTAAACTAAAACCTAATTACTGAAAAATAAAAAATAAAGAAAAGGCACACCATTACATGATATGAAAGGGGTTTTTATAGAGGAACCCTAAGAAACCCTAATCTTGGCTTCCCTTGTAAGCATCCATTTTGAACCGTAGATTTAATCATTCATCTTCTCTTTCTTCAAATTTCTTGATCTTATGGCTGAAAATTGCCATTGTAGCCACGGATTGCCAACGTGGAGAGCTTTGTGTTAGTTGTGTTTCTTTAGGCTGAGCTGGATGATTTATATTGGTGGGATTGGTAATGGTTATGTGGTTCAACCAATTAAATCAAGGCTTTTAGCCACGGTGGATTGATGGGTTGAGGACCACATGGTGGGTGTTTTGATCCGATTCTTGGGGGAATTAATTCCCTTTGGGGTGAATTAACATAGAGGTAAAAAGCCCTATTTTTGATTGGTTAATTTTTGGTGTGAAAAATTAGGGTTTGAGGGAAGGGAGTTGATGGTGTCTGCGTAAATTTTGGAGAAGAGAGAGTGTTTGACATTGTTTTTATCGAAACAAAATAAAGGGTTGGGTAAAATAGGTTTATTTATTTGGGTGTAATGGGGTAAATGGAACACGTGTGGTAAGGTAGGTAAGAGTTGTGTGTGTGGTAACTTTGACCGGTCAAGCAAAACAGATTTATCCCTTTGTTTGACTAGTCAACCCAAGTGAAATAGGATTTTGTATAACTTTTCACCAATTTGGGCTTGTGGCCCGTTTTCTTCATCCGTTTCATTTATGAATTTGGGTCTTGATGGGCTTATGGCCATTTAATCAAACACAACATGTCTTTCAAATGGTCTTTTGAGCCCTTTAATCAAATGTGGGACCCACTTGGCTCGAATATCTTCAAAAACGATAAATTCCATTAAAACGAGCTCGATTCCGACTTTCTTGATAATTTCTTAAAATTTAAGTGGACTTAGCCGGTTTTCGTGATCTTGGCACACTTTTGGTCTTTTGATCTTGTCTTTGACTCTTTCTTGACTTTTCTTCGACATTTGACCGTGAAATCCCGTGTTTTCTCTTCTTTTGATCATTTGTACCTATTTAAACACAAGAACACAAAACCACGCGTAATTCCGACATTTATGATATAAAACACATGATTAGGTCTTGTTTTTACTTGATTTTAGTGGCAAAAGGATAAGTGTATACACACTTATTACACATCACTCCCTCCTAATAGAAATCTCGTCCCGAGATTTACTCCTTAGGATCAAACACACGAACAACAAATCACATGAGGATACTTGTTCTAAACAAACTCCTCTCATTTCCACGCGAACTTTAGTTCAAGTTTCAAAATACCACATATACAAACCAAAAATAATTAAACTCATTGCCAAACTCTTGACCTCACAGTCAATAAATCTCACAAATGATCTTTGATAAGACAAAGATTCTTATTAACACAAGTTCCGAATAACTGTACATGCAAAATGCATTCTCAAACAACTTTTACCAATCTCAATACATGAAATGTATCATGTATACAACTCATTTCCCCCAGGTAATTCTATGCTCATAAGCTAATGGTCCGATCTTTCCAAAGATCATAAATGGACCTACCAAACTCTACATCAGCACTTCCATTTTACCAAAACATATCACCCGTTACTATGGGTGAAACTTCCTACATAACTATGTCACCAACTCTAGTGGTTTCCTCCTTTTCTACATAGTATCCCTTGTTGCTCTCATCCTTTCCACAAACATCATTACCACATTAGTAGCCTCTTTTACCAATTCTAGTCCACAATGGGGACAACTCACCCTATCCTTTCATATAGTGCCTCAAACGGCATTTATCGACTTCTAGTATGATAACTATCATTATATGAAAACTCAGCCATCGCTAAAGAGTTTCCTAACTCCCTCTAAATCAATCACTCATGCACTCAGTGTAACCCCTAAGGTTGTATAAATATCTCAATTGCCCATCCTTTTCTAGTTAGCTGGATATACTCATATCCAATCATGTACCTCAACTCTCTTTAGTCTGTACCCCAAACTACTAAAAAATCCCAATTTCCTTACCAAGTGACCTATGGCGGTCTTTCACATACCCATTAGTTCTTCCTCAACTCCTACCATACATCACGATGTGAGGCTTCCCTTGCCATAATCCTTTATAAGGCATTCCATACATATTTGGCTAACTTTTACGCAAAACCCTCTATTCCATCACATCCGTACGCACTCCTTCCAACTTCTCAGCTACGTGACTACTCATTCCTCTTGAAATATGAGATGAAAAAGTCAGTCTATCGATTATCACCCAACTCTCGTCACCTTCCCCAATTTCGTCCTTACATCCCCATTTCCAAGCTACTCCTATCTATGTAGGAAGTATAGTCTACGTCCCTTTTTCTCATATGATTGTCCAAGCCACGCAACATACATGTTGACGCGTTCTCTGCTTTAGACAACTTAACTCGCGCAACCTACATCCTTCATCCAAACCACCCTAATACGTCATCCCTATAGTTCAAGTTCGTCTCAGCTTCACTTCATTCTTCTTATTCCATGTCTTAACAATCATGCTTGCCTTTCCCAGATGGTACTTGGCCTTGCAATTTTCTTTCATCACTTAACTCCACCCATCACCTTTTCCAAATGTTCAATCAAGATGATTGAATATGTGTTGGAGACGTTCATGATCCGTATAGATCATTCTCCACGTCTCGTACACAAAATGCCTCTAACATTCTAGGCAGATATAACAGTCCAACTCCACTAACTAAGTCTATCCAGTTCTTCCAAATCTGCAGTTCCTGCAACGTATAAGCGATCGCCTTTCTTTGTCGTCCTCGTACGCGTCCAAATCCTTGCTCCACGTATCGTCATGCTTTGCGAATTCATCCAGTCCTTCCGATAATGCCAAGATCTTCTCATCATTCAATCCACCTCTTCAGCCTCCAAAATGCTTCCTCGTCCTTCTTCACTTCGCCCCTTGTTGGTTCCACGATATGCCATCATTTCTGACTACTAGTCCTGGCTAACTTAATCCTAAAACTCACACTTGAAAATCTCACGTTTAACTCCACTCCAAAACCAACACATAATTCGCCTCACCCCCTTCTTAGATTTGAGTAGATCAAGATTTCGTCGATACTCCCGATGACAACTCGTTTACATACGTTCATGCACACTTGGTTCATTGACTCCATGAGAACCGCTAGTGCTTTGGCGAAGCCAAATGCATAACCGTAAACCCAAAACGTTCATACAACATCCTTAACAGTTTCAACTATGTCCTCCTTGCACCCTCTCATAGAAGCAATACGAATAAATTTCTACCTCGTTCTACTCGCGAAAAATCTACACGTATTCTATAAGACCAATACTCCCTCTTATCAGACCACTCACCCGCTTCCACATCACATTTACTACCAAGCAACTCAACCTTTATCCTGAATCCCTTGCAATTTCTAACCACTCTCTATGGCGCGTTACTTATGCCAATATCCATACATTATACAAATCTATATTCCTCTCCCTGGTACTCCAAAGAGACCATATATTCGTATTAGTTCGTCTACGAACTTCTTCCCTCCCCACCAAGGGCATTCTGACCGTTCTATCATGGCCACCTACTTAATTGTGTAGGCGCGACCAAGTCTTTCATATGACTACCTCAACGCTTCCAAACAATACGAAACCAAAACTACATCCTGAATCCACCAGATACGATCGACGAATCAAACCCACGGAAAACTAACGACATTTCACGTGCACCAATTAAAACAAGTCAAAAACCACGAGACTCAAAAGAAAACTCAAACCCAAAACGTGTATCCATTCAAAATGACCCATTTCAACGAAAATTACTCCAAGAAACACCCAATGGCAACCAAAACATATTACGCCCCGCGACATCTTATTTAAACCGTTCAAAAGATCGATTTTTCCAAAAGAATATATATATATATATATATATATATATATATATATATATATATATATATATATATATATATATATATATATATATATATATGAGGTTATTCTACAAGAAATCTTATAATACAATAAATAAGGTGAATTGTGGAGGTGACATGTGTCATCTTTTCAAATCATTATTCCACACCATATTGCCATATCATGTCATTTACTTCAAAATAAATTGAATTTTTTTGAAAATAAATTTCGAAAAAAAAAATTTCGTTAATATTTTTTTTGAAATTTAAAAAAAAAAATTTCGAAAAAAAAAAATTTCGAAAATTTTTTTTCAAAATTTTTTTTTTCAGAAATATTTTTTCAAATTTTTTTACTGAATCACAATTACATGTTTTACTGCATCAAAGTTAAATTTCGAAATAAAAAATTTTCAATTTTTTTTTTCAAAATACTTTTTTCGAATAATTTTTTTGGAAAAACAAAAATTTCGGAAATGTTTTTTTCATAATTTTTTTACTGCATTACAGTTACATGTTTAGTGCATCATGATTATAAATTAATGCATTACAATTTTAATTACTACATTATAGTGCATTCACCAATGTTTTATCTATAATGCACAAAAATTATAACTATAATACGGTAAACTATTACATTAATGCACTAATAATACAAGTGATGACTAGTGATAGAATTTTTATTCTCCAACGGAAAAATATAATGCATTTACTTATAATGTATCAATGTCATAATTATGATGCATTAAAGTTATAAATTACTACATCACTCGTGATGCACAAAACTTATAATTACAATGCGATACACAATTATTATATTGCACCAAAAATAAAAGTGATACTAATGATATATTTGTATTCTCTAACGGATAACTATAATGCATTTACTTATAATGTATAATTGTTATAATTATGATGCATTAATGTTATAAATTAATCCATCGTTCGTGATGCCCCAAAACTTAAAAATATAATGATTTTTACTTACTACATCATAGTTATGCATACAGAAAATCAATGTTATATTATTAGTAATCACATGTATTTTGTGCATGATAGTTATAATTTGACACATCGTAGTTTTAAATGTGTTGCATCATATATATGAGAATTACACCATAGTTATAAGTTTTGTGAAGCAATTATGATGCAATAACTTAAAACCGTGATGCATTAACTTATAAACATGATGCTCTAAAACGTATAACTGTGATGTGCTGAATTTTTATTGAATTCTTGTAGCGCATCACACTCCAATTTTCAGTGCATCAAAAGTAGAAATATGGTGCATAAAGGTAATAAATTAGTGTCTAATTCGTGATGCACTAAATTATGTAACCGTGATTCTCTATATTTTTTCCATAATAGTTTTTAAAAAAAAAATTGAAAAAAAAAATTCGAAATTTTTTTTTAATTTCGAAAAAAAATTTCAAAAAAAAAAAATATTTCGAAAAAAAATTTTGGTAAAAAAAATTCCGAAAAAAAAATTATGAAAAAATATTTTTTTTTTTTAAATTTCGAAAAAAAAATTTTGAAAAAAAATATTTTCGAAAAAAAAAATTTTTTTGAAAAAAAAATACTTTTTGAAAAAAAAATATTTTTTGAAAAAAAAAATTTTCGAAAAAAAAATATTTTTTGAAAAAAAATATTTTCGAAAAAAAAAAATTTTGAAAATTTTTTTTTTCGAAAAAAAAATTATTTTTGAAAATTTTTTATTAAGAAGATGATATGGAAAAGTGATGTGTGATAATGTTGTGACACATGTCACTCCCACATCCATCCCTTCTATTTTATTTATTCTATTATAAGAATTGTTTTATTTTACCCCAACTCTATATATATATATATATATATATATATATATATATATATATATATATATATATATATACATATATATATATATATATATATATATATATATATATATATATATATATATATATATATATATATATATATATATATATATATATATATATATATATATATATATATATTTTATTTACCTCCCCACATCTATGTGATTCAAACAATCTACAAACAACCCTCTTGACAAACTCAAAACTCAACTCAAAGACTAGGCATCCCGTGCATCCCAAATCATAAAAATAAAACTACTATTCAAACTCAACCTTGAACCCGACACTTGTACAACAATTCCGACCAGTCCACTGACCTCCCATGACTATACATTCTAAATATTTGAAAAGCACGTTCCGAGTACATAATTTTTGGCTTTTGAATCACCCAAAAAGCTCTAAAAACGAACAAGTTATGACCAAAACAGTTTTATATTAATGAAAGATAAAATTGTATGTGAAATCTTCATAAACTCAATTTAACCTTGTATTAATAATTATAAATGACGTGAATGGGTTAAACCCAATTGTATAACCTATGTGAGTAGAAAGAAATTTTACTTCGCTTTATTTTAAAGAATGTCTTTTAGAATTTGAAATAAATAAGTGTTGATTAAAAAGAAACTTATGTTACATCTTGTTTCAAACACGACTCCAACACCTTACCCTTATTTTACCGAATACAACCAACTATCTAACCCTATAATAGATTTCCAAGTCCCCTTTTTCTCAATATATACCGACCAAAAGAAATGTAAGACCCAACACAAAAGATTTCATTATCTCAAAGAAATCCCAAGTTATTTCAATAGACTTAAAACCAAGAACACCATTTTAAAATGTACACGTGAAATACGAAACTCAAAGAATACGCTACAAGACACACTTCAAAAGATTCCAAACGTCGTTGAAACTCCATCAAACTCCAGCACCATAAAACACGAACAAACACAAAGTACGTTCAAGTTATAATAACTAGTGAACGACCATATACCATAACTTAACACATAGTAGTATATATACATCCGCATATATATACCTATTAAATCACCCAAAACATACTCGTTACCATACATGTCGGATCAACCAATCACGTCATACACTCGTTTTTCCATACGAGTAATCACCATCTCACCATGCCACAACAAGGCATAAAGCCCATCACCAAAACCAAACCATATCGTGTGGCCCCATAATCACACAACACAACTATAACCCAAAACATAAAACACAAAAAGAACAATAGCCATATCATAGGCAGCCATTACATAAACCCACATATTATACGTATACCCCAAATTCTACATCTCATCATATACAAGCATGTACTAACCCTCTTTCATGCAACCATACTTGAGAACCCATTGAAGTTGTGGTACTTGTATAACTATGTTGGCCACCATACTTATACAATTACACTTTCCCCAATGCCCTCCCTCCTATGATGACACTTATAAGAATCAATACAACATATAACACATAAATCCACCAACTCACCTAAGCACATAATCACATAACCAATAAGGTCCAAAACTCCATCTATAAAAATAACATAATAAAACTCTTGGAATACAGAAATCCATAGTCTAGCTAAAACAGCATAGACTAAATCCAAAACGAAAACATAATCAGTTATAAGTCATGTCGCCCGTAAGAGTGGAAACAGCTTAAAATCCTTCATACCTACCTACTCCTAATAACTCGAACCATCACACGATTCTTAGGGAACATGACTTAAACATCAAAAGGAAAATACTGTACCTCAGGTACATAAAATAACCCAACAACAGATAGAAACTACCATGTACCAAATTATGTACTATAATGTACAATTTAAACAAAATACAACAATGACTAGCGTGGATGATTATGGTTCAACCAGCACTAGTCACACCTCGAAAAGAAAATAACATGTGGCTAAGTATGAACTTACTATGGTTCAATTCATACTAGTCAAAACCTCGCAATAAATAACATCCCAACACATCAATTTATGTAAAATGCACACATACTCCTATGACGCCTATATGCAGGGACCCTTAAGCAATAGACTAGGCTACGCGACTAGGCAACCTAATTCTCTATAACCATTGTCTCTGATACCATTCTGTAACACCCCACCATGGCGGAATATGGGGCGCGACGTATGGATATCATCACAACAAACGGTGTCTCTATAGAGAAAACTAAAATGCAACTATAATGTCATAAAATGGTGACACAAATGTCATGATAATATCTCAACAATGCAGGAGTCTAGGTAAGTAGGTAACAGTCCTACCTCTTACCCAAGACAAACAAATAACACTAACAATCACATATAGGTGCCAACAATATCACTACCGAAACAATCAGAAAGAAAATAAACTAAGAAAGAACGGGGATCTCCTTCTAAATGCATTCCTACTCGACTCCAATCCTAGCCACATAAGTTCTCACGTTTAACCACGTATCACCTGAAAGAGACACTAAAACACGTCAACATAAAGTTGGTGAGAGTCATAGGTTTAGACTCTAACGCTAAATCAGTTACAAGCTGTGAATAACAACCATCAACACAATAAGATATGGACAATGCGCTACAAGTAGGCATTAACAACTAGCATTCATGTTCAATCAATCATCACAATACCAAGGCATCACGCCTTACCAACAACCACAATTTCCAAGGCATCACGCCTTACCAACAACCATAATTTCCATGGCATCACGCCTTACCAAACACCATGGTACCATAGGCGCCCATACACCTATGTACCAATCCCAAGGACACTACCTTGTCATTAACCATTGGTACCATAGACGATCACGCTATGTACCTATCCCAAGGCCACTACCTTGTCATACACAAACAAGAACCACATAGCAGTTAATCACATAAAGTACACACAAGTCCATCTCAAATCACAAACACATTCACAGCATCAATTTAGAAAATAACTCAACACAGTGTCTCTTCCATCCCATCTGGAAGTCAAAATCAATAATAAACATGGGACTATGAAACTCACCTAATTGAGCTCCTCCAAGAGTCCGCGCACTAGTAAAAGCTAACAAACCAAAAACACATAATCAATACACGAACCAATCACCAAGCTGGCTCATGAACCTATGATGGACATCTAACCTACTCCCATATATACACCTCATCTATATGCTCTAAGCATCCCATTACACCCCTCTATAAAGCCCTTAACTCGTTTTATTTTATAACACATCCCGTTAACATTTTATCAAAAACAGTCCCAGTTTTAGGTCTCCAAACTATAAGCCAAACGCCCACCTAAACACACCCATGATCTATGTAAAGAGAATATTCATACGTTTACATACGTTAGCTAACACCTCCCACTTGCCTTAACCTTAAAGCTACTGTTAAGGCCCTGATATATTTATATATATTATCGTCATTCCAGATTTACTGATTTTAGACGTATGAAAAGTTTGTTATGATTAGAGGGTCTTACCCTAAACCAAAACCTTAGCCCAAGTGCAGATACTTACTACAATATATAAACCATCTCTCATGTTCGTTAGAAGATCCCAATGCAACCCTAAGTACCCCACACGACCCAAAACTTAAAAAGAAAACAGGCTGAATTCAAAACGGATTTGACCTCCGACTGTTGTAACCTGTTTTTGACCCACTTCCCAACCTCCAATTCAGTTCTCGTTTCTTGATTTAGAAAGTCAACTCAATTACCTATCCAGGGCTAGCTTGATCGCATCTTGAAGGTTCCTAGAACTCTAGATATGATCAAAATAATAGACTCAAAATTCTGCCCAGTTTTTAAAAACGGGTTTAAGAAAACTAACCTCATTAATTAACCCTAATCCCTCTAATTACAAGCCCTAATTTATTTAATCATTAAAATATGATTAATATACTGTTTTTAATTAAACCCTAACCTAAATCCATCATAAGATGATCATAGAACATTAAAAACAATTTATATGAAAAGGGTTTTGAAGATTTACCTTCAAATTAATGGAAGATGAGAAAAATCCAATTTTTGAAGAACCCTAATTGGCCACCATTGTTAAAATTCGACTATGAGATGTTATAGGGGTGAAAAACCTGATTATTTTGGTTATGGGATGGGTTTGGTTAAGTCCTAAAGGCCTCCTAATCCCATTACAAGTCCATTGGGCCTGTTTTTGGGCTTTTTGGTTATTTTCTTCCTTCCTTTTCTTTTAATCATAATAACCGACCCTCCCCTCTTAGATTTCGTTTTTTTATTTATTTTAATTATTAATAATTGTATTAATAATATTACTTTAATTTTCCTTAATTTATTTCAGCTCCTAAAGCCTCCAAAACCTCAAAACCGTAAAACTAGTCAAATTTACGCGTTTTACCGTAAAAGACGTAAAATATACACTTTTATAAAAAAATCTCAAATTTTGAAATAAAATTTATAACTAAGTCCTAAATGACTTAAAACCATCCCGAAAAATATCCATATGACTAATTACCTCATCCGAGACCTCTAAATGCGAAACCGTAAATCGTAAAAATACGATTTTCTATAATACATATACGTATACATAAAACCATTAAATAACACCATCTCACTTCATAGTCACTACCATGTGAACTCATGAACATGAAATCATCACACATCGTTTCACTCACAAGGTACCCCGTACCGGAAACGATATCCAAACCACAAATTATACACACCAATAAGCACATAAACACGTAAAGACACGTAACTAGCACCAAAATAAAACTAAGTGACGAACCTCAAAACCAGGGTTGTCACAGTTCACCTGTGAGGCTTTTAGTTACATACATAAAGTTCACCTGCATAAAAAAACATAAAGTTGAGAAAAATAAAACTTAGCTCACTCAAGGGCTTGATAAAAACTTACAATTATTTAACCTATGTCAGCAATATAAATAAGTGGCAACATATGTTAGATTTTAAGAGGGTTGTCACGTCGTGCCCCGGCGTTGGCCGACGTTGGCCGGCGTGACCACTCCGAAATTTGCAATGTGGAAGACGCAGTGGCTTGGTCCACATGCGTGGAAGAAGTTTATAAAAAAATCATTTTAGCCCCAATAACAATTATGAAAACACCCCTTTGATTTTTAATATTTTTGAAAAACCCCCCAATGGTAGGATGAGCGTTATATTTAAAAAAACTAGATTATTGACCCGTGAAATCACGGGGCCTTAAGAAACCGTTGATAGTGTTTTAATAAGAGATCGATTTGTAGTATTACATAACTAATTACATGTTTTGCTCCGTGAATAAAAAATATTGATGCTAACTTCCAATACATATAAATGACTGAAATGCTATGAAAGATATTTAAACTTTTATGATATATAAATTGAGAATTGTTAGATCCACATTGAGTTTACAAAAAAAATCTACATAATAATGTGTCATAAACACTATTGTTACTCTCTCTCATACTTCTTATTCTTTTCATAGATAAAGTATGAAAACTAAGCACAAACACCGTAACACTACTCCTTTCCTTTGTATCTCCTATAAAGAGCATAAACATACGTAAGCACAATCCATCAATCCTATTATTAGCCAGTTAGATGTTTCACATACATGAGGGTGTGTTTGGGACACTTTTTCTTTTGATGGTTCTGAGTCAGATAAGTAATTTAGGATATAGTGATTGCGATGCTTATGCTATAACTAATTGGTCATTAAGAAGTAATAAAGTATGAGTCCATCTACATTAAAAAAATAGTTAACTTTTCCCAGCTTGGATACCAAGAACAGTCAACTAGCTGGCAATACTATGCAACTAAAAGTAAATAAAGGATAAACATTGCTAAGAAAGTAAATGATACCAAGTCATTGATAGTAGCTGCACAACTCAAAACCTATATTTAAATAAGGAAACTCTTTGTACTAAAAATAAACTTAACATGGTGACCATAAAATAATATATAGTTTATACATAAATAATAGCCTTAATCGTAATGTGACGATTTCTCTTTCAGACATAGGTAACCTTTTCTAAGGGGTCATTTTCAAGTGCACGCAATACTGAGTTTTTCACGTATCATACCTATTTACTAATATCAGAATTAACTAATATATGATAGCATGACCAACAGGTGTTGAACGATGCAGGCTTCATTTCTCATCTTTGAATGAGTACCATCAAAAACATAAAGTTTGTCCAAGCCATTTCAAATCTCCAGAAGTTACTATGGCTGGCGTTGAGTGTCGTTTTTTTTCCAACAATGCACCAGGTCAGCTTATCACTTGCAGTCCTGCAATAGCGTTTTTGAATAGAGGTGATCCTCCTAAGATGTCGCCTCCTGGTGTGTTTCGTCCTCTAGTATGCGTCCACCGTAAAACCATCATCAACAGTAGCTATCACTTGACAAACGTTACCTCCTTGAAAGAGTTATATCTTGCTAAGAATCATTTCACTAGAACCATTTCAGAATCTCACATACATTGAATACAACAAGTCTGATGGAACCAACTTTAATTGTTAAAAAAGATCATGCAAATACCATTTATTCTACTATTTCAGCTATGATTAGATTCTATTCAAACCCTGCTGAAAGAAAAAATGTATTTTTCCGAAAGATGCTTGCTTATCGTATCATGATGATATTGGTTGTAAATATAAACTTTAGTCAATTCCGAAAAAATAACTAACATCAATGTGTAAATAGAATATTCATTCAATTACTGAATAATAAAACGCATTGTTTCCAAACATCCTAATAGTACTGAAACACCATTTTTACATCAAACCAGACTTCCATATTTGATACAGACAATTCATCGTTCATTCATATTTTACAACGTTATACTTTCACACCCTCGGATTACAAAGAATTTATAGTCTTAAAATGCATGTCAACAACTGCAACTTCAAAAACGAGTTAGGAGACCATTTGAGCAGTCTCATTAAACTAAATGCAACATACCAATGACATTCACTACCATAATAAAATCACAAAGGATTAACCTAACAAAGATTTAATTTTTCATAACATTAACATCTCAAAAATTAAATTTTATTCATCATTGCATGAATTTGGTTCGACCATTTTTTCTTGTGAAACCAATGCAAAAACAATCCTATACGTAGCCAAAAAGCTTCATTTGTCCATCATCCATCGAATTTATATGTTTGGCTTTCCTAGCAAGCGTTAGTAAATGCCTTAAAAAAGAGTCGAATTGAAAATTGATTGAGAGAACGGGTAACCGCTTAAGGCCTAAAACGAAAATATTAGACAAATAATTGAATCTTCGAATGAGTAAAGTTTTAAAACATAACCAAATACATAAAAAAGCACATGAATTATAATTATTTGGCATAAAAACACAAAACAATGGATTTAAGAAAATGAGGAATGTACCTTTTGAAGAACTAATTCGCATCCTGACCAATATATTGATACTTATACTTAATCTTCATGGATAAACGGCATAGAACCTGGTCCAAGACGACCTCACCAATAGACAGCAAACACGTTTGTCATTTTCTCGTGTGTGGGTGGTACATGGCTAGTTAATAGACCATCTAATTGTTAAGACAAACTCTCATGGATGAGACTAATGGGGTCCATCTTTTTCTACTGAACTTCAATCTTAAAAAAATCAACAACCAACTTTGCTACTGCAGACAATGAATGGTGTATATTAGCCCCAACACCATCATGTGCTTTTATACAACATATGATAATCTCACAATTTTAATAACTGAATTCGAAAAGTAAATTCCCTATATAGTGACAAAAAACAAGTCACTAACCCACCAATGCCTAACCTTATTCATTGATCTTTACTTTCTTCGCTGAAGCAACCTTCTGATTTGTTATATTTGATGCCTCTATTCAGCCACCACAAGTAATTTAGTAGCTGCATAGTCTCAATTTTTGCTCTTATTCAAAGGTGCCACCACTTTCTCAGATTACCTTTTTCCTTTCTTTGTTCACATTTAGTTTTCACCTCCTTGAAAGTGTTAAAAAATACATCATTACTCGCTTTAAACAGAAGTTCTAATGATGTAAAGTTGTGAAGAAACCACTAAACGCACATAAACTCGAGTGCAAACATATTAAATTACATTACGTTGCTTTCACCATTTGTCTACGTTTAAGGTCATAGTTTTTTTTTCTAATACGTCGATAAAATTAGATGAGAACTTTGGTTAAAGCCAAGGACGGGCATATAATCTCACCAGTAATTGGTTTTACTTATACACGTTCAAAAGTAAATATTACGTTCTTAAATTTTTAAACACATATTTAAACACCCGCCTAAAGACACGCACTCATTTTAAAGAATTTATAGAGCATGATCCAACAAAGCACCAAAAATATATATGGTTCTGATCGAAGCGACACCAAATTAAGCATAAAGTTATAAACTTTACAACTAAAGACTATAAAAAAAAGATAAAAATCGCCAAAACATGATCTAGTTAATTATAAGCATTTTTTACTAACCATAGGTTGCCACTAATATAAAGGAGCTTATTTTTTGGTAAGCTACAACTACATCGTGGTAACAAAAAAAGTACAAAAGTTTATTCACTACTGCTAGATCCTACATGTACGATCCCGTATCATCGGGCAAAAAATAAATAGCAAAGCCGCTTTTGTGCGAATGACTAAGACCAACCTATGGCCTTGTTGCAACACGCGCATGTATTCAACGACTTTTTTTTATAGCAATACGTGTTTCAGTAGTCAATGGATCTGATAATCAGTTATGGATACTCGGGATTAAGAGCAGCATAGTTATTTAGAGTTTGTCTTGCATAAAAATTCATAATATAGTAGTATTTCATAGTTTAAAACTTCAATAAGCAATTAACCTAGAACTTCTGTTGCTTCATATTAACCTAATTTCTATGACAACATACTTAACCAGGATACTTAGATTATTAACTTGCATAATTTGTCAGTCACAATAATATTACAGATGAATACATGCCGAAACCATCTTAAATAGACCCTTTTCATTCTTATCACTTTGGAATGGTCACGGATAGGCTCGAATACAACCAACGTAAAAATAATAATTTAAACATATTTCTTATAAGTATCAAACGTTTTTCAAAAACATGACTTGATATAATATATATACCTAATCAACCCAAAACGTGAATTTAACTAACATAGCCGAAATTTTTTTATTCCTAACCATCTTTGAGTGTTTGGGTCGATAAGTATTTCCATATACTCAAATAACTCAAGAGATAAAAATATTTTATAAAAATAGTTTCACATACATTTTGTCAAACACATAGTGTGCCCAAAATCCGATCCTCAATCTGTTACGGATCAAATTCAGAAACTCGCCACGAATTAAACATAAATTACCAGAAAGTACATTCATACCTTTTGATATCAAAAGATGTAACCTTGAATTCACCATTGTGTATAAATTCTTTCAATATTATTCTTCTATGCAACAAAAGTCTAACAAAAAAAACAATTGAGTTACTGGGCCATTGAAATAGTAATATCACGACTGAAATCGAAATCGAAATCATCAAGAAAAAAATACTTACTTTTTTAATTGACAAACCAATATCTATTCTCTAAATATAATCTGAAAAAATCCTGCAAAATCGAATAATATAAATAATCGAAATTAATTATTGTTGTGAATGGATCAAATCTGCAAAATAAAAACAAAAGCACGTTAAATGATTTTTCTATGAATGTAATCCGGATGTAGTGAAGGTTAAACCACCATGCAATTTTCTCTGTTGATGGCGGGTTTTTTGAATGGGTAGTAGCTTGGTCATGTTCAGATATGTGAAAAACCATACTTGTTCTATTCTAGAAGATGTAGAAACATCAGCATCAACACGTTTTTTTCATTTCATGAATCGAATAAGGAGATTTGTGTCATCTGCTATGAATGAGCATGCAAGATCAAAATAAAAACAAAAGATAAGAAAAAATGACAGAGAATTGCATTTTTTTTGGAGAAAACTAAAATCTCGTTTGTTTTTGTTTAACATTTTAGGGCCGTAAATTGTGCATGAAGGTTTGATTAATAAAGTATCATTTCAGCACTTAGTTCCGAAAAGTATGAAAGAAGCTTTGACTAATTGTAATTTACTTTAAATAAAGTTTAATTTAATTTTTTTATGCAAAATGACCAAAGTAGACATTCTAGAATTTCAGCAATCTTTTTTCAAGGGATATTTCATGTCTTTTTAACGCCTCTTTTATTATAATATATACATATATGAAAACACCCCTTTGATTTTCATTTTGGCCCCCTATAACAATTATGAAAACACCCATTGGATAGATAGACACGACACCAATCGACGAAACCTTATGGAACACCTTTGGGCACGATGGTTACAAAATGAAGATGAAGATGAAGATGAGAGGATTAGTTTTTTTATTTTATGTCATTTGTATTTTTTTAATTTAGTATGTTAGGATTTAATTTATGGTGTAATGTTTTTTATTTGAATGAATAAAGTAAGTTAGGTTTTAAATAAATTAATTGTTAGGGTAGTTTATGAAAATAAGTAGAAAATTTGGTGGTGTAGTGTGGAAATAGTGTTTTTTTTTATTTAAATATGCAAGTTGAAAGAAGTTACTGTGATATGGTATTTTTTAATGTGATAGTGTGACCACTCCATGTTATATGCGACCTGTTTGTCGTCTAGAGATGCAATATTTCTATTTCATGTTACTTGATTCGTCTCTTAAATAAAATATAGATCCGATCCGAGAAATGATTTTCCTTAATCACGCAAGACATGACAAGAAAACATCAGTATGTGCAAGAAACCTTCAATCATGGCATTTTAAATATGAAATCATGGTCTTTAGAGTAATGCATATATAAAGGCTTAAATATGCATTTATTCTTAGCCTTTAGATATACAACTGAGACAAATATTGAATATTTTTTGGATTCAATGGATGGCATTTTTATCATTACTTAGCCGCAGAGTGAAATAAATACCGATATTATCCATAAGTTGGGGTTGTGCTTATCGTATTCGCTTTTAATAGCAAGTCAACAAAGATGACAAATCAACTGAAAATGAGATCGTTATTTAAATGGACCAAGAAGCTAACGTGTCTCTTCGACACCTTATTGTCCCAAAGCTCTTATGGAAATTAAGGGGTGTTTGATAACAAGAAAAGAATAATTATTTAATTGTGTGTTGAAAAATTGGAGTTTTAAATAAGTAGATATTCAATTTTTTTTAAATGAAGTTTTGATAAAGCATTAAATTATTTAAAAAATTACAAGAATATTTTCAAATCTTATCTTCTATTAACTCATTTTTTTTAGCAAATGATTAAATCTAAACATCATTTTTTAAAACTACGTTTACAACTAATTATCTAATTATTATTTTTTAATGCGAATAATCTTTTTTAAAGAAGCAATCCCAAAACACCCCTTAAGATAAACAAAATTTGATATGAGTCGTTGCGTTGTCGTAAAAACGTTTGGTAAGCATAAACGCTAGTCGTTAATAAGTTCTATTACGTCTAATAAGCATAAACGCTAGTCGTTAATAAATTCCAATAGAACGTATTGATTGAGTTCATTCAAAGAGGTTATAAACGTTAGTTGGTTTAAAACACTCTTAAAACACTTGTTGCCACGCCCACGCACACCAATACTACTGTGTTATGATACTAAAGGCCTCTTGGTCTAGCGGTATGTGAGTGGCCCTCTAACCTTAAGGTTGTGGGTTCAAGTCTCGGTGGAGACGTGTGAGATAGAAATTGTGAGATAATAGATGTGAGTTGTAAAAATTGCCGTTTAAGAAAAAAAAAAAAAAAAAAAAAAAAAAAACTGTACGACAAAGGCACAAATCAACTAATAGCTGTAGTTGGATCAAACACCAACAAAGATGAATTACAGTGTTTGTCTAAGCTTATGTGATTGTGAATTGTCAAAGGCTTATGACCTTATAAAGTTCATAACCTCAGATGCAAAACTTACTGTATAATAAGCTTACAAATTTGAGTTTTTAGCTTCTCATACTTTCAGAGTTTCAAAGAGTTTAATCTTATAAACAAACATAAAGAAAAACGATCCATAGCCTCATATACAACCACTTATCTGGTAACTGTCCGAGCACAACAAAAACCACTTACTTAAACTAAGATGTCAAATGATCTGTCAACACCCAGGTCACAGTTTCTAGCTAATATATGAATTTGACCCATTCGCATTAAATGTGTCACAAAACTAGTTATAATAGTGCTCAGCATGAGCAACTTTATTTGAAAATGTCAATAGTTTAACTAGCAAGACTGATTGGATAAGCAATACATTACCAAATAAATAGACCAAAAATAATATACTAAATGAGTTGATGGTCCAGTCATACATGCTCTAGAAAGTGATGGAAAAGTATGTTAAAGGAATTACATAAACATTCATGGTAGCCCAAACATAAGTATCAAGCCAGGTAAACACTGCCCAAAAGGGTAATAATAATAGTCACGACGAAAATATCCAGCAAGGATACAGACAGTGTCTAAATGAAAGCTAATCATCATCGTCAAGCACACTCCGACGCCTTTGTATCTGCAAAAAGGAAAATACATAAAGTCAACATATCAGTTGATATTTGGCAGACTATTTACATATAGATTGATATATGAACTTTCTTCATTGTGAGTACCACCTAATACATAACCATTTTAATTCAAGCCTGAAACCGAGCATTATGTATGCAACTACTACTTGCATCATGTCATGTATATTACCACCCAAATAAATCACTTGGGACTTTGCATGGTATGATGCTAATTTCACTTAAGAGATCTAGCTTATTAGCAGCCAGCAAGTGGGTGGAATTGGAAAAATATGTCATGTGACAGCTCAAAGAGAATTGGGCCAACAGTCAACCTACAAACACTTGTTTGCTTTTTATTTTTCGAATTTTACAGACAGCTAACTTTTTAAAGATATTTTAAAAACTATATGAATAAAAATTTGTAGTGGTAAAACTAATTTTGAAATATAATGATTTAGGTATTAGGCATTTTAAATACATTTCGGGTAACTGTTGTCCCATTCTCCCCATTCTCATGTTTCCCTACTGTCCTAGTTTTTCACATTTGACCTGATAGGCAGAATAAAACACAAATCAATCTGTTATAAATGGGTCGAAATCTGCAGTTCGAAATGCGGCAAACTTGAATATGCTACGGTTTGTTTTCACGTTGTCTACTTGCTGACTAAATATTCTGGAGACTTTTTACCAAAGACCATAAACCAAGAAATAAAAAGCAAAACATTAAAAGAAAGGAGTGGTGATTTGCACACTCTAATTATTTATTTGGACACTCAAATTATGTGTGTTTTGACATTTATATCCTTAAATCATTTAATAGTGTGTGCAGTGGCGGATCCAGGAATTGAACATAGGGTATGCACCATCTGTCAAACAATTTTTTTTTCGAATCTAAGATTTTTAGTATGGATTGTTCATATGGGTCGGGTGGGAATTTTTTCCCGACACCCTTATAAACACGTCCTAAAAATGTCTTTTTTGATACGTTTAAATTAATGTGTATGCGTAAAATAAAAATATGAATGTGAATCTCTAAATAAAAGTTACATCTAAATTTCTAAATCACAAAAAAAAAAACTATGGTGTCAGGAACATTTCTACAAGATACGTTAAAAGCAAGTAAAAACGAACTCTAAAAATAATTTAAGTACTGTATTAAATTAGCCATACTTGACCAAAAATACGGAAGTCCCAAAACTCGAAATAAGCAATTAAACATGTTTTGGGCCTTAAAAATCAACTTTACACTACAATTGGGCCAATGTAAAAAACTTAATATCTGTTGACTCTTTGACTTATCTTCTTATTTCTCAACATTGCCACTACCTGCCTACCTGCATCGTCTTCTTCCTTTTTCTTTTAGTCTGAACACTGGTAAATTAATTTAGGGTATGCACTAAAATTTTTCATGTATTTCAAAGGGTGTGCACTTTCAAGTTCTTACTGTTATTTGTTACTATATCTGGATAAAAATATTTTTTTTTAAACTACTAAGAATTTATACAGGGTATGCACGTGCATACCCTGTGTTCAAGCTAGATCCGCCCCTGAGTGTGTGTATATGTTAAGGGTATAATAGTCATGACATACATATTTTAGCGTGTCCCAATAAATTTAAGGAGTGTGCAAATCATCACTCGAAAGAAAGGTATACGAAAAGTGATATAAAAAAAAGAGGATACTATATGCTTTTTAGCCATTTTACATGTGCGGCGTGGTTCATTTCTCTATATACTTGCACCAATATTAATCAAGCAGCTAGTTTTTTGTCCTTGGCCAAAGCTAATTTCCTTAGAACTAAAGTGGATCCAAGATTTACAGGTACAGAATAAAAATTGTTACCTGAAACTAGAGGTGAATCAGGTGACGAAAAGAAAACATAACCAAGGTTGGTTACTTTCGAGAGGTCACCCGAGTTTCTATTATGCTCAACGAATAGCCTAATTCTCTGATCTATCAAACTTACCGATCTCTTCATCCCTAATCCTATTCTATAGACATATTTTACTGACAATATTATAATAACTGATATAGCATCGTTACCTAAGGAATCTACAATTCTTGCTTCAATTATGGCCTACATTTGCTTTTTCCATAATGAAGAGACATGATCCTAAAGTATTGAGATACAAATTAAAATTCATGTTTATTTGATTATCTTTAGGATAAGCTTTATCCTAAAAATTCTAACAATGCCAGCTCCCCTTAACGAATAAAATGAAAGCTATATACTTGTATACAACGTAAAAAGCATCCAAAAGCGAAGCAACAGAATGTAATCAGTTGCATTTTTAATGAAATAACCAAATCTTTCAAACTTACAGTAACTTTGGTCTGCTTGGTTGTTTGGGTATTGATTTGTTCCAACAAAGATATGAGCCTCTCTTCAGAAACCTGCATTTAGTTGCGTTATATACAAAAAAGTTAATACATACACTCGATATATCAATACGTAAGGTAGCTTACTGCTAAAGGTGGATATTTTGAGCTATTTACTTATAAATAAATGGTTTAATTTTTGGTAATGTGTTATCTTTATTGGGTCAAATGTGTAAAATCAGACAAAGCTAACTACAGCCAAAATGGGTCAAACATTGCCCAATGTGAATGCATCAACCCACTTAAATCTTTCTATTGAAACTTTAAATTATTAGTATTGGAATAATCTGATTGTCATAATCATATTTGAAATACTATCTGAACTTTTTAACTACAGGTTTAGGATAAACCCAACCCAACCCAACCTATTTTGACATGCTATGCAACGCGCACATTTTTCCACCTCTAGTCAGTACTCACCATGAATAACTCACGCATCAAGAAAAACGTCAATGATGAAAATAGCATGTATCTAGATAAGATAATTACCTTCTCAGCAATCTGACCCATCTGAGCAGCCCTTAGTATGACATCTTCCACACCTCGGGCCTTCTCAGGTTTCACTAACGCTATCCGTGCAACTGTATATACGCAGATAATACATTCAGCTTAATAATAAGGCTTTTCTGAGTACAGCACCATAGACCATATTTTTCACATCAATAACAATGTGTTTGTCCTTAAACATAGAAAAACAAGCACTCTCATTCTTGAAACTACATGAATCTAAAGCTCTGTTATTTTGTATGGTAAGAGAACTACAGAAGTCTTGATTTTAGTTATATATTGAGCTCGTATATATCCATCTAAAGGTCATACTACACTCCTATATGATAACTAGCCAGATTTAAAGAGTAGTGTACATGCTTGATAGACAAGTTTCTATGCGTAGCTAACAGCTCACATTCAGAAGTATGATTATGACCTTGTCAAATGACTCGAAATGAATACAATGCAACTTTACATTCACTATTGCATTGGTGACCGCTCGTTTTCTTAGGCACTTCTAACTCAACCTTACAAAATCACCAACAACGACATCTATACTTCTATAGCTTCTGACATCTGACTATGAGGTGCAACCCTAGCAGTGTTATACTTAATGCAATCTTAACTACTCATTAGCAGATGCAGTCATCCTCAAGAAGATAGATAACCATATTTAACTAACTAAAACTCAGCTCAATCACTCATGCTTGTGTGTCATTACATGGATTCAATGTCTTGAATTTTCAAGTACAATAATTATTTTTAAAAAAGCTGTGAAACAAGTAACAGAAAAGACCTCATCACCTATATGCCTCCCTTAAATACAGCACATAAACTTAGCTTTTTATTGCATGAAAAATAATTCGGCAACTAGCACAACACAGATTAGAAAAACAAATCTAAAGAACTCGTATGCTAGAGCCTATAAAATAAGATGAAAACATGTTCTACTTTGATAGCAGAAGACCTCTCAGATTAAAAGAGAACGCGTACTATCCTGGAGAAATATCATAAGAAGTTCGAATGCAAGACTACTTACGCCTTTCACGTGCTTGAGATGACAATATCTGACTAAGCATCATCTGCCTTCGTTCATCAGCCTCACTGCACGAGTTGTTTATAAAAATTGGATCAGTAAAAACGTATAAAAACCGCTACCTTTAACAAACTATATGCCCACTAATCCATTTTAATTGTTAAGTCATTCTCAACAAAACTTCAAATAATACAAATCCTATGAGCATTCTCAAACAACACCTAAATTGCAAAGTTTCAGTTGCAAAACCATCTCTCATTTTACTTTAATAGCAACAGATGATACCGACTTGATAAAAGTTCAGAAAATTAATAGAAAATAGAAGAGATCCTAAATGATTTAGTTAAACAATTAATAAAGCATGAAAGAGTACAAGTAGCGTAAGAATATGATGCAATTGATGTTACTGATAATTGAAGAAGGAAAACAACCTTTTAGCTTCTTCCTGGGCTTTCTGCTGTTCAGGGTTTTGCTGACTTCCCTGTTTATAAAAAAGTTGTAGTTGAATATTAGATACCAAATATGGCTGTTACAAACTTTGAAACTATATGAGACGATCAACCATAGTAGACTTACCCCGCCACGTTGAGCCATCATCTCCTGCATTCGTCTTTGCCTGATGGCTTCTAGTTCTGGGTCAGCCTGTTATACAACAAAGCATTGTTTTTTTTTTTTGAAAGGCAACTGTATTATAACACTAAAAAGGGAAAAATACAAGAAAAGGCGTCCCTCCTCACATAATCAAGCCAATTAAAGAGAGGAAGAGACCCATGGAAAAAAAACAACAAAACTTGAAGCAAACTAACCTACCAGTGACCCAATGTGAGAGCCACAAAGAAAACTACAACTAGAACGACACATGCAATACCAACCAGACACACATACATAATACAGGGCAAAAAAAGCTACTGGACCAACAAAGCATTGTTATCTAAGCAATGATATCTAGCACAACACAAAGATGACCGAATTTCATTATCCTAATCTTCTATGCTTCATAATCACTTCGCGTTATTCACCCAGTACTAAATAGCCACCGTCTTTACCTTAAGTCAAGGATGTATGTTTCAGCTAATATAGACGGCTTATGGCATTTTTGGTTTTGGGCTTACGTTTGATAAGCTCGCATTTTGTTATTTTATAACTTTTCAACTTATGGGGGTCGTTGTTGCGGCTTATATTTGGATTATGAGCTTATTTTTTTTGGGCTTATATTTCATTAGCCCCAATCTTTGGTCTTAATTTGAAACTTTTGGGGTTATAAAAGTTTATTATGATATGATAAACTTATATTAGCCCATAAGTCTCAAAACCAAGGCTAATGAAATATAAGGCGAAATCAAATAAGGTCATAAGCCTACATATTAGCCGATTCAAACACCCCGTGTATAAGCTCATTATGTCATCCATTTCAATTTATAATCTTTGGCTTATCAATTAACATAAATCCTGATCTTGTAGTAATAATATGATTTTCCTAACCCTAAGAAGTATATAAACAGATGAACAGCAGAATTCAGATGAGTAAGAATACAAAAACAAAAAAGTGAGTTGGGTTGGAGCAAATAGATCCTAAATCTTAGCAAATGCGTGTGTATATAATTATGAGTAAAGAAATTATACCATTGGTTGGTTGGTTGGTTAATTCAGGCTTGTTGTTTTGAATCTTAAACAAAACACTCAACAAGAAGACGATGTTCAAGGTGTGTTTGTTTGCGTTTATTCGACGCTTTGGTTTCAACAAAGGCTAGTGATATTGATTGATACACAGAAATATAATAGGCATTGACTAATGTACCTTGAACCTAAATTTACGTATTAGTCCACCCATAAATATTTCACCGCTATCATTTCCCAACCCTTTATTCTCTGTTTGTTTCTACCTCACCCTACTTTTACTGAAGTTGAGATTATCTCGACGACCATACATTGGCACAATCCTCTCTAAAATATTATCAGATATAAATGTTGAATAAAATGTTAAAACCGAGTTTTTGATGTTTAATAGGAATGGTAAAATTACTTGATGTAAAATAGTAAATTTTGATGTTTTAGTTGTTGTTCATATAGCATGATTGGAAATTAAGGCTTGAAGCTGAGCATTTGATATTGCCGAACAAATCTGCAATAAGCAAATGGATAATTGATAAACTCCAAATATATCATCTCAATATATTTTACTAGTTTCAAGATTTATGAAAGTGAACAAAGCAGCAGATTTATTATTTTTGAAAAGGTAACAATCATAAGATTTGAAGAGTAACTATCATTTTAAATAAAAAAGAACATGTAAAAAAATGGTTCGTGTTGTTGTGTTGAACATACGTTAGTTTGTTATCAATACAATTTTGCTTCTCCTCATGCGTTATTGTTTTTTTGAACGGTATGCGTTATTTAATTGAACAACATAAATTTTGCTATGAACACTAACAGAATAATTGGTTTAAGCCGACAACATTGAAATACTGGAATGAAGGTGAAAAACACAGAAAGCATGATAAAACATCGGATGGAGAGAGAGTGAGAGTAAGAGTTGAAGAAGGGCATAATAGTCAAAACATCAAAGTTATATGTGTGCGGAGTAATAATACCCGTGTACATATCAACTCCCTTCAACAAACCCTTTTATGTTCAATGTTTAAATTTTAATTAACGGGGTGTTTGGTTAAGCTTACTAGTTTGGCTTAGTTTATATTATATAAATTATTTAAGTTTATAAATTCATGTGTTTAGTGTTTCTTTTTACTTATTAAAATTAATAAAATAAAATGACAAAAAAATACATGACTACTAAATGATGTAGTTATTAAATATGAGTATAAATGTTTTTTTTATATATATTTGTATATAAGTTCATCATTTGTTATAAAAGCCATATATTTTGGGCTTACCAAAACCCCCATATATAAGCTTATAAGCCTACTTATATAAGGTTAACCAAACACTTTGTTTCTGCTTATAAGCTTATATAAGCTATTAAGCTTATAAGCCCACTATATAAGCTAAAACAAACACACCTAAATCTGCGCATAGCTGCGAAAATTATCTAACGGCAAATAGTTAATCTATAAAAAAAAGTAAAAACCGGTTGGTTTAGTGAACCGGTTCGACCCTTTTCGACTAAAACCCAACGGTTTAACCTCGGTCACAAACCTTCATAAATACGACTTATGACGGCTCGGTATCGTCGTTGGTTCTCGACTCAACCAATCGGATCAAACCGGGTTTTAAAACATTGTGTGCAATACAATGACAAATCACCATTAAACACATATATGAAATGCATTTACAATCACCATTAACAAGTATTCATTTGTTTATTAATAAAACTAGCAAAAAGGTGATCCATTAACCCGTGGTGCAAAGAGGCATGTTAGTATGACATGGGAGTACTCACAACGGATTAACTTATGTCACGTAAAGTTTTTTTCTATTATACGTATGTTACATAAGACAATTGTGGATGGCCTAAAAAACATACACAAAATGATTTATCATTTAATTTATGGCATTCTTTATCTTCTTTTTAGATTCTCTTTCTCTTGTACATTCAATAACATACACGACATGTCATTATGTGGATGTTTGTTTGTAAAAGGTTTATGGTTACATAAAAGATTTTAACCAATCGGTTCAACTTCAAATCTTATGACCTTTATATTTAAACCAATTGAAAAAATACAAGCGAATGTCGTCAAATATGTCACTTTTTCTCATAGGCTAAGAGCTAAAAATGACACTATCATGGTACGCCAAATCCACCACAAAGAAGATGCAATAATGAAGAACAATATGTTGATCTTATCTTTGGACCTATGCCACGTGTTCACCTAATTCTTCCAATGAGCGTTAGATGTGAAAAAAGGAAGGAATTTTCACACCAACCACGAACAATATTTCAAACACTAATGGCTATATGACACTCGAACCAAACAATGAAATACTTTTCATATTTAATCATTCTTCATGAGTAATTTGATACATAGATTGTACTCTATTTTAAAAATCATCTGTTTTGAAAATTAGAGCGACCTAGCTCTGATACAAATTGTGGAAACCATAGGGGGTGAATACCATTTCAAATGTAAAACTTTGGTATTAATTGCCCGATCAATGGTGATATAAAATAAAGAGTGTTACAATAAAAAGTTATGTGATAACTATATAATTAATAAACATGGTAGAAACGGTAGAGTTTGGTGAATACGTTTCTTATTAAGATTTAAAAACTTTTCTTAAAGCCCACTTGTCACGGTTTGATAAACATGACCACGGTTCGATATATATAAAGAACCGTTGGTGAATTAAAGAACCATGACCAATGGACGAAAGCATTGTTTCCTTTTAAACTTAACAATTTTTTGTATCAAATTCTCTATTAAGTCTGACTTAATATGAGATGTGTTTATTATAGATAATGGCCACGAGAATAATAAATAACAAGTAAGGAATCACACAAACACATCAAATCAAGAGTACATTAAACAATAGTCTAAACACTAAGCACACACGTACTAAGCCTTAGCTTTTCCGCAACTAAGATGTTTAGACTGTGGGATGCACACTTGACCACAATCAACAGACAACAAATATATTATTCAACTATAAATGTAAAGACATAAATGTAAAGTGCATAATGTAAAATAAAAAGCTAACCGCCACGGTGATTTATAGTGGTTCGGTCATGAAGCTCCTTTTCACTTTACTCCTCTCATCGAGTACCCAAATCGAGAGTTACTTCACTAATCAACAAGCTCATTTCTTGGTGGATAAAACCATTGATATTTCACTTTTTAAGTTCGTTTATTTCTCGGTATCCTCACGAATTGATTAATCGAAAGAAATCAAGTTAACTAATTGTTTTTGGTGTTTGATTTATAAAATTGTGGTAATCTAGGTCTGATTATCACAAATCACGTAAAAAGGTAAAAATATTATCTCTATGTATCCATACTAAGTTAAAACATCGTGCACATACCACATTCAAAGCCAAATGTACAAGTAAGTAATGCACAATATATGAAAATGCTTAAAATGTAAAGTTTATGAAAGTTAAGGGACTGGAAATGTAAATTCAGAAAGTATAAAGACTGGAAATGAAAATTTAGACAACTACTAACCAATTGTAACAACTTTAACAAACTTCCAAACTGAAATTGTAACAATTTACCAACACCAGGGACTAATTTGCAATTTTAAAGAATTTTTGTTAATGACGGGGTTATAAGAAGTAATAAGTTGGATCTAGAGTTTTAAGCCACCAAATAAGCTGATTCAAGTTTTAAAAGATTGCAAATCAAAAATCACTTAGCCAGTTCCAAGGAAAATAGCTAAAAAGCACTAAATCTCAAATAAGCTCTTTTGAAATAAGCCACTTTTAGGAATCTAGCTTATTGGGATAAGCACTATAACTGTTCTTCTCAAAATATGATCTAAAGCCCAAATGATGGACACCTATCCAAGAAAATTCCAAAAACCACCAAGAAATAAGCCAGAAAATCAAATAAGCTAATTTGAGCTTATGTTGACCAGCGTTGACCAAGTTTGACCAAAATTGACCAAGTCCCAAACTTATTTTCTAGGCTTATTAAACAGGTTTGTGGAAGAAATTGAGCAAGTTTATGAAAGAAATAAGCTGGAAATGAAAATCAGCCTTCATAGAAACTAGTGATTATTACAATGACTTTTCTAGGCTTATTTCTCTTTCAAAATTGAATATTGTATGCTCTAGCTTATATGTTCAGAAAGCTTAGATGTTAAACTTCACTATAAAACAAAAATCAAACTCTAATTCCCAGAAATGAAGATTTGAGATATGTTTGAATTAGACATGTTTAAGGCTAAGATTCTGACCCAATGTATTTGATGACTCATACCTTGTTTGAATTTTATTCTGACTACCAAAACTTACAAGTTCACTTGTTATCAGTTACTTAGTGAAAACAAACACTAAACAACAACTTTTACCAACTGAATCAAATTTTAGGACTTATACCAAACACTAGTTACTGAATAAGCAAAAAATTAAGCTAAGTGAACTTCTCAAATCCAACATATAAAGACTAATAGCTATCAAATCATATCAAAGAGCTCAAAATGAACATTTAACAGGCAAAGACATGTAGAATTACACTAAGACAAAAAAACATAGCATGCAGACTTGATTTTCTAAAGGAAAATGTAAAACAGAACTTATGGCTAAGATTGAAGGCTCCTTTGATGCAGAAGTGAGTGATGAGCTCACTTGTACACTTAACACCACCAAACAATCACCAATTAACCACTAGTCTATCATCAATCACCATCATCATCAATTGAGTCTGATCTAAACTGCAACACTTTGGTCTGCTGGCTAAATCTGTGCTAATGAGAGAACTGCAACTTCTGAACACTTATAAAAGCTTCCAAAACAATCACACAACATCCATTATTCCATAAGAATAACAGATTTCATGGCATCAAGGTATGAACAGTAATGCAAGTATGTGTATTAAAGAAGAATGAGAATGAGAGATGAACTGAGTGAAATGAGATTTCATTAATAGAAGTATTTGGTTATAACTGATTTAACTAACTAACAAACTATCTCAAAGTGGTTGTCAATCACTTTGATAAGTTTTAACTAACTAGGTAGAAACAAATATGAGATAATCAAAGAGTGTGTGTGTTTTTCACACTTTAGCTAACTACTTGCAAATGAGCTAGTCTAGGCCTATTTATAGAACTAAGATGAGGAGTTGGTTAGGGTGATGACGTGTTACAGCCAATAGGAAGTTGCCAGGTGTCCCAATTCTGCTAATGATATGATCAAGTGTTCTTTATGAATTGGGGGTTTTAAATCCACTAGATAATTTGTTAATTAAAGTGGTGGGATGGATTCGTCCTTTGATTTGATCACTTTTCATGTTAATCACTTCTTCTGAAATCCACTCTATCATATTCTTCGATCTGGGCTTGAGTTGTCCACGTGGCATGCCATGATTAGTCCATTAATTTTGACGCGGATTTTTATATGAATGCACAGTGAGGATAGTTGACATGTTGGCTTGTGATTGGAGGAAATGGTAAGTGGACATTACTGTTAAGATACGACGGCTTATACCTCTCTCCTCATTAATAGAACACACCTGGAAATCCACTTAACTCAAATACTAGCTCCTGATTGGTTCTTAGCCATAGCACACGGATCATGTCTTGTTATATTTCCATAATTGGTAATTTTAGTCCTTTTGATTAACAGATTTGTAATTTGAGTTCTAAACTTCAAAAACTTGTCATTCTTGGCCCTTTAACTTTGTACTTGACCAGATTTGACCCTTTGAATTGTTGACTTTGAACTTGAGGTCTTTTGACTTTGTTCTTGACTTTTCCAAATTTACACTTTTAGTCCCTTAACTTTGCAGCTTGTCAAGAAAGGTCCTTTGTCTATTGTTGACTTGTCATCTTGAGTCCTTCTTTTGTCTTTTCTTCAATATAATTGCCTTGGAATCCGTGTTTGCATCAAATTTATATCTTTTTACCTACACAAGCACAAACAACAAAGAATACCCTATAATACTGCTTTTACACATAAAATCTGGTATTTTTCTTTGTGTTTTAGGGTTTAATATGATATAATTGATATGAGATTTCACTCATATCAAATAATGTACACTTGATCATTGCCATGGCCTCATGCAATGCCATATTTCAAAGCTCTAAACTACATTTTTCTCATAATTAATCAACCTTGGCCAAGATGAAATGCTTTTGCACTACACTACACTATATGATGCATGATTTTGATGTTTACAATGCAATGTAAGGAAAATAATTTTATTTATATATTTTTGACTTTTTCTTGAAATGGTTTTGATGGAAATAACTCATAAAGAAATCATTAACTTTACTTAGGGGTTTTGTACCATGAACACTCATCATCCTCAAGTTTCACTTTCCCCATACCAAGCTTAAAAACGAGATCATTGTTATTCATAAGTGAAAGTGCATCGATTTATTCATACGAATTAATTTTGTTACTATTATACCCCCACTTATTATGCCTCTAAGACCGGTTATTATTTGAGCAAATTGCTTTTGGGCAAATTTATCATTATTTAAAGCGTGAAATATAAGAAGTGTAAAATGTGAAAATAAGGAAGCACGATTTTAATCCTAAGTAACCATCTTATCCATTACTCGAAAAACCGCCCACAATTAATGTAAGTCCGGCCCAAAATAATAAGTCATTCGTCTTATGTGTAAGATCCTTATGTCATGCATTAATAAGTAGTTACTCACTCGCTAAGAAAAGAAAAATAAAACTCACGCAATAATTTATATCCGTCGCCTTTTTGAGACCTTGGATCTTCAATCCCGCAACCCGTCAAGGTAATATTGGATTGGAGCAACTATTAAATCCCCGCAACCCTTATGAGAGTAATATTGGAATTTAATAGCTACTATAATTAACACTCCACTGCCCCTCTTGGGAGTCTTGTATAATTATTTTTTTCTTTTTTCTTTTTTTTTCTTTTGTTTTCTAGCCACTCATTTTTTTATAAGCCGCTCTTATTTTTCTTTATTCCTCAAAAATAAAATGAAAAGAATAAAAGAAAAAACACCCGCTAAGTATTAAGCATGACATAAGTCTAGTACACATAAAACGTTCTAACTTAGAATCTTAAGACGTACTTATACCAACCATGAATGATTAGTCAAAAATGCATAAAGACTACAAACCGATTAAAACCGTACTTGATTATTTATTAACAATATACACATGCATTGACGAGAAAGTAAAGGTTATGAAAGGGGATATAAAAGCCACAAGTAACTAATATGAGGTTTATCTAGCCCTTTACACTTACTTCAAACTCTATCATCTCTCGTTCTCCACAGTTTAAAATCTCAAATAATGAGACTCATGGATACTTAGCCTAATAAACCAATAAAGGTCTACATGGTTAAGGATACTAGCTAGAGTAAGCTTGAAATGCAAACTCGGGTTGAGTCAAAATATTCATGGCGGGCCTAATTAATACAAGGTTTTTCCTCGTATAAAAAAGATTCGTTAATCCAGTCTTTTCGAATTGATTACCAGTTGAAATGAGACTCAGTCGTTCTTGGTGGAAAATTAAAGTGGTGTGATTATCTATTTAAAACTAAAAGTAAAATGAAAGTGCCGTTGAGTAAAAATAAAAGCTTTTAAAAATTAACTAAGACGACAAGTTAAAAATAAATGATTAAAAACTTAAAGTGAATTTAAAACTTAAAACTTTGTAAAAATAAACTAAGACAAACTAGTTTAAAAATAATACTAAGTAAAAGTGGCGGGAAAAGTTAATTTTGAATTTTAAAATAAAAACAGGAAATTAAGTCATCGCATCCAAGTGATCGTGACCAGTCATCGCACTCAGCCATCGTAGCCAAGTGATCGCAACCAAGGTGATCGTAGCCTACGATCGTAACAATCGATCACAGCCTAGTGATCGTGGTCTAGTGATCGCACTCAATGCGATGGAAATTAGGATCGTGGCCCAGATCCCAACCAAGTGATCGCAGCGAGTGATCGCAGCGAGTGATCGCACTCAAGTGATCGTGGTCAAGTGATCGCAATGATTGATCGTGACCAAGGATCGCAATGAGTGATCGCACCCAAGTGTGATCGTACTTGGTGATCGAAGTAAAGGATCACAAGTAGAAACCCTAGGGGTTTATGTGATCACACTTACTCGATCGGATTGGGTAAACAGCTGTTACGATGGGAATAAAAAACAGAATAAGCAAATCAAATAAGCACTTAATCAAATAAGCATTTAACAACTCTTAGCCAAGACTAAATAAGCACAAATTTGACGACTTTTAAAATACTAAATACAGAAACTTTATAAAACAAACTTTAATAAGACTAAACTTTTAAGAAAACTTAAAAGTAAATAAGCTAAGTGCAAAATAAGCCAATAATCATGATAAGCTCAAAGCTCAAATTGTATAAAAACTTAGATATGAACAAAAAGATAAACTTTTTAATCAATTAAACATCAAGATGAAACTAGAAGCATGATTATCTCGGATCAAAAGTAATAAAAATCAAGAAAGGTAGAAAGAGATTAATGATGAAAAGCTTAAACTTGAACTTGTAGATAAATGATTCCAAAATACAAGATTGAATTAAAACATAAACATGAAAGAAAGAAAAGATGAAGTTTTCCTAGTGAGAGAAAGTTAAGAACTTTCTCTCTCTAAAAATTAAAACTACAAAAGAAAAATGAACTAGCTAACACTAACTAACTAACACCCTCCTAATGACACATTAGGAGGGTATATATAGGAGGTGGGGAGGCTAAGTGTTTATGCTTCCTTCTTTCTTTCTTCTCGTCTCGACTCGATTTAATTTCTTTGTCTTTCTCGACGTAGTCTCGGGATTTGTTGATATAAATTGAACTCGTCTTATAATTTTCTTCCATAATTAGACTTGGTTCTTCGACTTCATTAAACTTCCGTTTTTAGATCTTTTCTTCGATAAATCTTTAGAATAGGCCTCGGACTTCCGTTCTTTTTTCACTCTTGATCTTTTGACTTCGTCTTTTCTCGTTTTCTTCGATAAAAGCCCGTGATAGCCCATGTTTTCTTCCTTTTTCATATTTTTATCCTGAAACATAATAAAAACACAAACCACGCATAATTCCGACTTTTATAACATAAAATACACGTTTTGGTCTTGTTATTATTGGAAATAAGTGGTAAAAGGATAAGTGTTTACACACTTATTAAATCCCCTACACTTGACCATTGCAATGCCCTCATGCAATGCATTAATTTCAAAGCACATTTTACATTTCTCATCATAAATAACCCACCTTGACCTTTATTAAATACTAAACTTTAAGGAAACTAAAAAGATAGAAATATATACAAAACAAGTAAAGAAATCAAAGACTTACATTGGGGTTTTGGTTGTCATGAATGTTCATCATCCTCAAGTTTCACGTTCCCTATACCAAGCTTATAAACGAGATCATTGTTATTATAAGTTAGCAAACTAATACAAACTCATGTGGCCCAATTATTCACTTAGACTCCCTTATTCTTAGGTGTATCTCTTATATTTTATGATTGTATTGAATGATCACGAGGATGCATTGTTTGACTTATTTCGATAGTTTATTTAGGTTGAAAATAAAGTGGGACGATTTAAGCAATAGTTAGCTAAAGGACAAAATCTTTTAAAACTGCTTCTCGGGACCTCTTAAAGTTCATATCTTGGCATAACTCGCTTCACGATTTGAGACCTCTCTCGGACCGATATTTGGCAGCGACTTCATACTTCGAATCTTGAGAGACGTTCTTGAAATTATGGTCTTCTTTTCAAAATAGGAATTTCTTCACTTGAAGTTTTTGAGAGATTCTTCAACTTTGGACCACGACTTCTTCATTTTTCTCCAATATTTATTTTGGACTTTGATATAAAACGATCCGCATCCTTTTAGGACTTGGATCTATTTATCCTCATACCTTTCTAGGGTCTTTTCGGATAGACTTCTCCATGATCTTTAGGGGAGTTTTTGCTTTTCGTCGTGTGTCTCGATACTTCATATTGATTTTTGATAAATGATTCTTCACATCACTTGGGATCTTTAGCAACAAAATGTAGCCCTCATGCCTTGTTAGGGCCTTTTCGGACTCGCCAATCTTCGCATCCCGCTTCAATAAGTTATGCCTTGGCTATGAACTCTCTAATTAATACCGAGCAACTTTTAAACGATCTTGCGCTAGAAGCTAAGTAACGTTTCAAACCGTACAACCTTATTAATTGCAAATATATTTATTAACAAGCGATAGGAGAAAAAGTTTATAATCAACTCACATAAATTCACGAAAGAATACCAAACTTATAATTGACTCTATCATCTCTCGTTCTCCACAATTTAAAATCTCAAAGAAATGAGACTCGTGGATGCTTAGCCAATTAAATCAAAGTTTTGGGTTTTAAAGTCGTCTATAGGATCTTGCATCTTCTTAGACTTTTTCAAGTTTAAAATTCGCATTTTAAAGTTCCCTTGATAAACGACTTTCTAGGATCAATTATAGGAACTTGCGAAAAGTTCTTGTTCTTAACCCGTGAGAGTTAAGACTTTCGCGTTTTAAAGCTCCCTATATAAAAGCCTAGCAAAACTTGACTTAAACACGTTAAGGATACTAGCTAGAGTAAACTTGGATAAGTAAACTCGGGTTGAGTCAAAAGATTCAAGACTTTGAAAAATTTAAAACCACTTTATTAAACTTTATTTTTAGCAAAGAAAGTAAATAACGCTAACAAAGGGAAATACTACTATACAACTAGGCCAAAATAGATTAAAATTTTTGAATAATGTCGAAAAATCAATTTTCCAGTTAAAATGAGGACAAATTAATGGAAAAGACCACTTACTTCGATAGAAGTCCCCCTACACTTGATATAAACATTGTCCTCAATGTTTAAGCATGTGGGAGTAAACTCCCCTACACTTAGGACATTGTGCACGTTGTTTAAATCTTGATAAGGAAAGGAAAACTATAGTGATTTCAATGTGAACATATAAGATATGAAATATTAAATCCTGACAGTTTAGGATAGAACCAGGAAGACGGGTACACGGGATCACGGTTCGTTAAATGTCATCAAAAGTGCTCTTTGAAGCTTTAATCCCTGCACAGGCATAAGAAACAAGACAACAAACACCTACGGGGCTCACCCTACACTTATTATGAAAACGGTAAAGGATAGATCAACGGGTTGCCTCCCGAGAAGCGGTTGTTTTTGTTAACCGAGTTACGAGCCTGACTCGACCCAGAACTAATTCAAGGGAAACGTGGTGAGGGATGGAATCATCTCATGAGAGAGCTTCACACGCTGGCCATTCACTTTAAAATTAGGCCCATTTGGTTGAGAAATCTCAATGGTGCCGTAAGGGAAAACTTTGGCGACGGTGAATGGACCAGACCAACGGCTCTTCAGCTTGCCCGAGAAGATCTTCAACCGAGAGTTAAAGAGTAAGACTTGATCACCGACGTGAAACTCTCGGTTCTTAATCCTAGAATCATGAATGATCTTGTTCTTCTCTTCGTAGATCAATGAATTCTCATAAGCTTCATTCCTCAGTTCATTTAGCTCGTTGAGTTGAATCTTCCGAAGATCACCGGCTTTGTTGATGTAAAAATTGGCCCACTTCAAGGCCCAATAAGCCTTATGTTCCAATTCAATAGGGAGGTGGCATGCCTTCCCGTACACAAGACGATATGGAGTGCAACCAATAGGTGTCTTATACGCGGTACGGAAAGCCCACAAAGCATCATCTAACTTATCGGACCACGAGGCACGATGCTCTCCCACAGTTCTCTCAAAAATTCTCTTCAATCCACGGTTAGAAATCTCGGCTTGCCCATTTGTTTGGGGATGATAAGCGGTGGAAAGACGGTGATTGACACCGTACTTAGCCATTACTCGATCAAATTGATCATTGCAAAAATGAGTCCCGTGGTCACTGATGATAGCACGAGGAACACCGAATCGAGCAAATAGCTGCTTCAGAAAGTTCACAACCACCCTCGCATCGTTCGTAGGGAGAGCCTTTGCTTCAACCCATTTAGATATGTAGTCAACGGCTACGAGGATGTACTTGTTCCCTTTGGATGATGGAAATGGCCCCATAAAGTCGATACCCCATACGTCAGATTTCACATTCTTGGATGAAATTTTGAGGCATCTCATCTTTATGTGTGATCTTGCCTTGGCGTTGGCAAGCATCACAATGTTTAACCATTTCATGAGCTTCATGATAAATGGAGGGCCAATAGAATCCAGAGTCGAAAACTTTCTTCGCGGTGTAATTAGGACCAAAGTGACCACAGGTGGGTCCTTTATGGCAAGCTTCAAGGATTAATAAAGCTGCCGGCCCATCAACATCCCGACGAGTGACAAGATCCGCACATTGTTTGAAAAAGGTAAGGGTCGTCCCAAAAATAGTGTTCAATGTCTTTAAAGAACTTTTTGTTTTGTTGGGACGTTAACCCTTGAAATAAGGTATTGCCTCGTATGAAAGTTGATTCGTTGTTCCAGTCTTTTCGAATTGATTACTAGTTAAGAGTGCGACTCAGTCGTTCTTGGTGGAAAATTAAAGTGGAGTGATTATCTATTTTAAACTAATAGTAAAATGAAAGTGTCGCTGAGTAAAAATAAAAGCTTAAAAAATTAAACTAAAAATGACGAGTTAAAAATAAATGATTAGAAACTTAAAGTGAATTTAAAACTTAAAACTTTGTAAAAATAAACTAAGACAAAACTTGTTTAAAATAATACTAAGTAAAAATGCGGGAAAATTTAAATTTGAAAACTAAGATAAATAAAACAAAAACATAAGTCAGATTGCAACACGATCGTAACTCAATGTGGATCGCAGTGGTTGATCGCACTATTGGATCGTGACCACCGATCGCAACCTAGTTCGTAGCCTACGATCGTAGCACTCGATCGCAGCCTAGTGACCGTAGTATAAGGGATCGAACTCAATGCGACCGTAAAACGTGATCGCACCCAAGGCAATCGTAGCCAGGCAATCGCAGCCATGGATCGCACTCTAGGATCGTACCCACGATCGCAACAAGTGATCGTGGTGTGGATTAAGGAGTGTGATCGTAGTGACGATCGTACTTGGTGATTGAAGTAATGGGTCGCAAGTAGAAACCCTAGGGGTTTATGCGATCACACTTACTTGATCGGAACTGATAAAACCCTTAAGCATGATACGATGGAAATCAAAGAGCAAATAAGCCGAAAATGAATAAGCACAAATAAACAAGATGAATAAGCACTTATCTAAATCTCACCAAAATGAAAACAAGCATAAATTTAAAAAGTTTTGAGACACGAAATATGCAAAATTTATAAAACAAACTTTAAAAACACTAAACTTTTAAGAAAACTTAAAGGACAATAAGCTAGATACTAAATAAGCCAAAAAGCATAACAAGCTTTAAGCTTAATCATATAGAAACTTATATATGAGTAAAAAGATAAACTTTTTAATCACATAAACATCAAAATTAAACAAGGTGCATTAAAATTTTGAATAAAAGACAAATCAAAATCAAGAAAGGTAGAAGAAGATTAAAGATGAAAAGCTTAACTTGAAATTGTAGATTAAAGATTCAAAAATACAAGATTGAATTAAAGCTTAAATATGAAAGGAAAGAAAAGATGAAGTTCTAGTGAGAGAAAGTTAAACACTTTCTCTCTAAAATTAAAACTACAAAAATGAAAAAGTGACTAAAAAACTAACTAACAATTAACTAACACCCTCCTAATGTGTCATTAGGAGGGTATATATAGGAGGTGGGGAGTGCATGTGTTGCTTCCTTCTTTCTTCCTTCACGTCTCGACTTGATTTAAATTCTTTGTCTTTCTTGACGTCGTCTCGGGATTTGTCGATATAAATTGAACTTGTCTTATAATTTCCTTCTTCTATTAGACTTTGAGTTCTTCGACTTCTTTAAACTTCCGTCTTTAGACTTTTTCTTCGATAAATCTTCAGAATAGGCCTTGGACTTCCGTTCTTTTTACACTCTTGATCTTTTGACTTCGTCTTTTCTTGTTTTCTTCGATAAAAGCCCGTGATAGCCCATGTTTTCTTCCTTTTTCATATTTTTATCCTGAAACACAATAAAAACATAAACCACACATAATTCTGACTTTTACGACATAAAATACACGTTTTGGTCTTGTTATCATTGGAAATAAGTGGTAAAAGGATAAGTGTTTTCACACTTATTAACCCTTCCTTGAGAATTCCACCCGCCAAATAGTTTGCAATGTCTGCAAACCATGGGGTTTCATCAAGATTGGAGTTAATAGACATCAAGGCCTCAAGGGGAAAAGAGTCATTAATCTCTTGATTTGGGAGCTCCCCTTGATAAGGATCCTCGAGTCTACTAAGATGATCTGCGGCTAGGTTTTCTGCTCCTTTTTTTTATCACGAATTTCAATTTTGAATTCTTGAAGGAGTAAAACCCAACGAAGAAGTCTTGGCTTGGAATCTTGTTTAGTTAACAAGTACTTCAACGCGGAATGGTCGGTATAGACAATGGTAGTGGAAAGAACAAGATAGGGGCGGAACTTCTCAAAAGCATACACTACAGCTAAAAGCTCTTTTTTGGTAGTGGTATAATGCAATTGAGCCCTCGTCATTGTCTTGCTAGCATAATGGATTGGTTGGAAGTGTTTGTTCACTCTATGGCCCAAAACCGCTCCAATAGCAAAATCGCTAGCATCACACATCAATTCAAAAGGTAACTCCCAATTAGGGGTAACCAAGACAGATGCCTTAGTTAGTTTATCCTTAAGAAGTTTGAAAGAGTCAATACACTCTTTAGAAAAGATAAAAGGAGTATCTTTTTCCAAGAGGTGGGTTATCGGGCGAGCGATCTTAGAAAAATCTTGAATGAATCGACGATAGAAGCCCGCATGACCAAGGAAACTTCTCACACCCTTCACGGTTGAAGGTGGAGGTAATTTAGCAATCACTTCAACTTTAGCACGGTCGACTTCAAGACCGGCTTTGGAGATTTTATGACCAAGAACAATGCCTTCTTTTACCATGAAATGGCATTTTTCCCAATTAAAAACGAGACGAGTGTCTTCACACTGTTTGAGAATACGTTCTAAATTGACAAGGCAAGTAGAGAAAGAATCACCATAGACCGAGAAATCATCCATGAAGACTTCCATAATTTCTTCAACCATGTCATGGAAGATAGCCAACATACACCTTTGGAAAGTCCCAGGAGCATTTCATAAGCCGAAAGGCATTCTTTTGTAAGCAAATATTCCATAAGGACAAGTGAATGTGGTTTTTTCTTGGTCTTTAGGATCGATGGGAATTTGAAAATACCCAGAGAAACCGTCTAAGAAGCAATAATAATCATTACCCGCTAAACACTCGGGCATTTGATCCATGAAAGGGAGAGGAAAATGATCCTTGCGAGTGGCATCATTAAGCTTGAGATAGTCTATGAAAACTCACCAACCCGTGACAAGTCGAGTAGGAATCAACTTGTTGTTTTCATTGGGAACAACGGTTATTCCGCCTTTCTTAGGCACACAATGGACGGGACTAACCCATGGCGAATCCGAAATAGGGTAAATCTTTCCGGCATCTAGAAGTTTGATAACTTCTTTCTTGATGAAGTCATGAATTTTAGGATTAACCCTTCTTTGGCTTTGGATTGCGGGTTTAAAGTCATCTTCCATGAGAATTTTATAAGTACAAAAGTTCGGATCAATTCCGCGGATGTCGGAAATTTTCCAAGCAATTGCTTTCTTATGATTTTTCAGCATGTCGATAAGTCGAGATTTTTCTTCTTCTTTCAAGTCCTTTGCGATGATGACGGGTAATTTCTTATTGTCTTCAAGGAAAAAGTATTCGAGATGAGACGGTAAATCCTTAAGCTCTAAATCCGGAGGATTGTCGATGGAAGGCGTAGTCAAATTCGTATCATCGATAAAGATTTCCTTAGGAGATGGTGGAGAAATATGGTCCTCATTGAGAAGTTTCTCAATGGTACGAATGTCTTCTTCCTAATTGGTGGGAGAATCGTCATATTGTAAGTCCACATCCCCTAAAGTTGCTTCAAATTCTTTCAAAAGGAAATCACTTTATGCAAATGGAGTCAGTGAAGGAGCAATAGAGGCAACGGTCTCAACAATGGGTAGAGAAGAAGAACCACTTTTACAAGCGTCTTTGAAATGCTCTTCACAAGCCTCATCAAGAACGTTAATGAAATTAACGCTCTCGTGTTCATAAGGTTGCTTAGAAAGTTTACCCATGTTAAAGACGATTTTATCATCACCAACTCTCATGATTAATTCGCCCGCAGCTACATCAATGAGAGTGCGACCGGTCCTCAAGAATGGACGTCCAACGATTAATGGAACATGGGGATCCATCTCGTAGTCAACGACAACAAAATCGGCCGGAAAGGTGAATTTGTCGACACCGACGAAGACATCTTCGGCTATCCCCACTGGATAAGCAACCGTACGGTTAGCTAATTCCAAAGTCATTCGTGTGGGGACTAGCTCGGGTAGAGATAATTGTTTCCAAACACTTAACGGCATTAAGTTTATACTAGCACCTAGATCGGCTAGGGCCATACAATTCTCTACCCCGGGGAAGTTGCAAGGAACGAGGAAACGACCCGGATCACCAAGTTTGGTTGGTAATTTCCTTAAGAGCACTGCGGAGCAATTCTCATTAAGTTGGGTCTGAGCGATATCAAGGAGTTTCTCCTTATCACTGAGAAGATCTTTAAACATTTTAGCATATTTTGGCATGTGAGCGAGAGCCTCAACAAAGGAGATGTCTAAATTCAGTTGTTTAAACATTTTAAGAAAGTTAGAAACCTGAATATCATCCTTGTTCTTCAACTTCTCTTTCCTCAACCTCAAGGGATAAGATATATTGGGTTTAGATGAAGGCTTTGGAATGGAATTCTCACTCACATCCTTGGGTGGTGGAGGGGTGGAAGTAAAAGGTGGAGGAATTAGAGAAGGGGACTCGTTTTCCTTTGTCACAATCACCGGTGTAGGTGTAGGAATCTCGGGTTCCTTTAAACCTTTGCCACTTCGAGTGGTGATTGCTTTCATCTCCCCTCTTGGATTAGCAACGGTGTTACTCAGAAGAGAACCCGAACCAGAGGCTTGATTACTTTGGAAGAAACTAGCCATCATATCCCTTAAGTCATTCGTTTGACTGCTCAAAGAGCTTCGCATACCGGCTCCAAGATCATTCCCTTGTTTCGCCATATCTCCTTTCAAGTTGATGATTTGTCTCTGAAGATTCTGCACCAGTGCGTCATTGGTCCTCATGTAAGTTTCAACCTCGTGATTAAATGCGATGGGTTAGGTGGGAGGAAGAGCATGGTAAGCAGGTGGTTGATAAGCGGGTTGTTGGTAAACTTGGTTGTTTCCTTGAGGTGGATATGGGTTTCTTTGAGTTTGATATTGATTTGGAGCTCGAGGTTGGTTTTGATTGTTGCGATTGAGGTTGTTTTGGTTTTGAGGAGGAAACCGGGTGGTGAAAGGAAGTTGTTTGAACGATAACTGAGCAAATTGCGGTCACCTTGAGGACGAGCTTGATAGCCTCCCGTAGAAAAGTTACCGTTAGCGGCATACACATTTTCCGGATTGTCGTGAGTCGAAGGATAATCGGTGTATGAATGAGATCCCCCGCATATTTCACATGACTGACTCAAAGCATTAACTTGCGCATTGATGTTTTTGGCATTGTTAGCGGTTTGTAGAGCAAGTGCTTCAACAACTGAAGTAAGCTTATCAATTCTCTTGTCGGCGTCACTAGTACTAGCACTAGCCACATTAGCCCGAACACTCTTAGTTTGCACTCTAGACTTATTCTCAATAATATCCCACGCGACATTAGAAGAATTAACCAAAATGTTACCCCCCGAGGCACTATTTAGTGAATATTGGTCATTCATGCTTAAACCATTGTAAAAATTATTAATTTGATGCACTTTTGTAAAACCATGTTGTGGACACTTTCTTAAAAGTTCCTTAAAACGGTCCCAAGATTCACTAAATGTCTCACCGTACTTTTGTTCAAAGTTAATGATTTCATTCCGCAAAGCGGTAGTACGTGAGGGTGGGAAAAAGTAGTTGATGAATTTGGTCTCTAAATTCGACCAGATAAGAATACTTTGTGGCGGTTCCTTATCAAGCCAATGGCGGGCTTGTCCCTCTAAGGAGAAAGGAAAAAGTTGCAAGCGAATCACCTCTTGTGAAATCCCATTATACTTGACCGTATTAGTGAGTTGAAGGAACCTTTTGATATGGTCATGAGGATCATCAAGTGTACTCCCCAAGAATGGTTGAGCAGAGACCATTTGAATGAAGCCGGATTTGAGCTCAAAGTTGTTGGCTCCAATCTTGACAATAGCATCGGTGTTGCCCTCTACTTGCGATTGCAAAATCTCGATCATTGGTCGATTGTCCATGGTGACAATAGGTGGAGTTTCGACTTCGGCTTGAATTGCTTTCTTCTTACGAGCACGGGTACGCATACACACCTACAAAAAGAAAAGAAAGATAGACAAGAAATATTTTTGATGTTTTTATGTTTTTCTATTTTTTTGAATTTTTGAAATCTTTTAATTTTTATGGATTTTTGAAAATTTTTAGGCAAGAAAAATAACGTTAAAAAATGAACGGATCCCAAAATCCAACGCGTCTCTCACTAAAAACCGTTAATCTTAACGAAAAGAGCCGGCAGCGGCGCCATTTAATACAAGGTTTTGCCTCGTATAAAAAAGATTCGTTAATCCAGTCTTTTCGAATTGATTACCAGTTGAAAGTGCGACTCAGTCGTTCTTGGTGGAAAATTAAAGTGGTGTGATTATCTATTTAAAACTAAAAGTAAAATGAAAGTGTCGTTGAGTAAAAATAAAAGCTTTTAAAAATTAACTAAGATGAAAAGTTAAAAATAAATGATTAAAAACTTAAAGTGAATTTAAAACTTAAAACTTTGTAAAAATAGACTAAGACAAAACTAGATTAAAAATAATACTAAGTAAAAGTGGCGGGAAAACTTAATTTTGAATTTTAAAATAAAAACAGGAAATTAAGTCATCGCATCCAAGTGATCGTGACCAGTCATCGCACTCAACCATCATAGCCAAGTGATCGCAACCAAGGTGATCGTAGCCTACGATCGTAACAATCGATCGCAGCCTAGTGATCGTGGTCTAGTGATCGCACTCAATGCGATGGAAATTAGGATCGTGGCCCAGATCGCAACCAAGTGATCGCAGCGAGTGATCGCACTCAAGTGATCGTGGTCAAGTGATCGCAATGAGTGATCGTGACCAAGGATCGCAATGAGTGATCGCACCTAAGTGTGATCGTACTTGGTGATCGAAGTAAAGGATCGGAAGTAGAAACCCTAGGGGTTTATGCGATCACACTTACTCGATCGGATTGGGTAAACAGCTATTACGATGGGAATCAAAAACATAATAAGCAAATCAAATAAGCACTTAATCAAATAAGCATTTAACAACTCTTAGCCAAGACTAAATAAGCACAAATTTGACGACTTTTAAAATACTAAATACGAAAACTTTATAAAACAAACTTTAATAAGACTAAACTTTTAAGAAAACTTAAAAGTAAATAAGCTAAGTGCAAAATAAGCCAATAAGCATGATAAGCTCAAAGGTCAAATTGTACAAAAACTTAGATATGAACAAAAAGATAAACTTTTTAATCAATCAAACATCAATATGAAACTAGAAGCATGATTATCTCGGATCGAAAGTAATAAAAATCAAGAAAGGTAGAAAGAGATTAATGATGAAAAGCTTAAACTTGAACTTGTAGATAAATGATTCCAAAATACAAGATTGAATTAAAACATAAACATGAAAGAAAGAAAAGATGAAGTTTTCCTAGTGAGAGAAAGTTAAGAAATTTCTCTCTCTAAAAATTAAAACTACAAAAGAAAAATGAACTAGCTAACACTAACTAACTAACACCCTCCTAATGACACATTAGGAGGGTATATATAGGAGGTGGGGAGGCTAAGTGTTTATGCTTCCTTCTTTCTTTCTTCTCGTCTCGACTCGATTTAATTTCTTTGTCTTTCTCGACGTCGTCTCGGGATTTGTTGACATAAACTGAACTCGTCTTATAATTTTCTTCCATAATTAGACTTGGTTCTTCAACTTCATTAAAATTCCGTCTTTAGATTTTTTCTTCGATAAATCTTCAGGATAGGCCTCTGACTTCCGTTCTTTTTGCACTCTTGATATTTTGACTTCGTATTTTCTCGTTTTCTTCGATAAAAGCCCGTGATAGCCCATGTTTTCTTCGTTTTTCATATTTTTATCTTGAAACACAATAAAAACACAAACCACGCATAATTCCGACTTTTACGACATAAAATACACGTTTTGGTCTTGTTATTATTGGAAATAAGTGATAAAAGGATAAGTGTTTACACACTTATTACTAATATGTCAAAAACTCCTAAACTTGTTAAAACATATCCTTTATTATATTTTTTTCTTTTTATATATTTTTGATGAAAATTAAAAGAAGAAATATATACAATGCAAATGTATTATGCAAATGAAAAATGATTAATGCACAAATTACGAATGCATATTTTTGGTGGCCAAAGTAGATCAAAAATTTGAAAAATGTTTGAAAAATTAATTTTCCCAATTATCATGAAGGCAAGGCAATGTTCTAGGTAAGGTCACTTCGATAGAAGACCCCCTACACTTAAGATAAACATTGTCCTCAATGTTGAAGAGTATTGGAGTAAATCCCCTACACTTATGACATTGATAACTTTGTTTAACTCAAGCTAAGGAAAGGGCTACTAAAGTGAATTCATTGTATACATTATTAAGAGTCAATTTTGAATCACAAAAGTAACAAAGTGAACCCGATACAAGGGCCTCCTCCATAAGCTCCAATGTATGCAATGAGAGAGAGCAACCCTACAAACACCAAGAAGACAAAAGATAGGCACCCTCCTACGCTTCATCTCAACTATATACCCTTTATTCCTATCCTACCACACTCTAGGATAAATGATCTAATCCTAGTTATTCAAGCTTGATTTAAGGAGTCTCTGGCTCGACTCTTCCCATAATGAATTAATTCATGGGGAAAATGGGGATCTCTTGGACCATTTCGACGGAAATGTCCTCCCCAAAGTAATGCTTGACACGATGACAATTCACTGTTAGAAATACGTTTTACGTATTTAGGAAGATTCGGTCACTCTGACAATATATTAAGTAGTAGCTCGTAGTCTAGTTACTTTACATTAATTAAACAAGGATAAGCCCGGTCCATCTCATGTATGGCTGACCCAACTTGTAAGCCCAAGCCCATCTCATGAGCTTGGTATATAAACCCTCTCCTTAGTTGGAGAGGGTGTGGTTCACATAATATTTCACATAGTTGAAGGTGTTTTCTTTTCACTTTCTCTCTGTAAGTGTGTGTGTTCTCACCATCTATCTATCTCTTTCTCTCTCTAGAATATAAGCAAGATTTACAATATCCTACAAATGGTATCAAGAGCCATGGGATGATTGTATTGTTTATGTGTTTGTATTCTTGATTTTTGTGTCTTTTTTTATTCAAATCATTCGATCCAATTTTTTTTGTGTTTTTTTATGGTTTAATCTTGATACAAATCATCCACATAGTTGTGGTAGAGATTTGGTATATTTTTACTTTGGATAAAAACGCAAAATTTTTGGGTGTTTGGATCATTTTTTGGCTTAAAATCTTAAATTGGGTGAGTCTTATCCGATAAAAGTGGAAGTTGGGATACTGTTTGTATTATTGCGAAACTTGAGCTTCAAAATCCATCGCAATATGATAGGGTTTCTATATTGTGACAGGTATTGCGATACATATTGCGACAGATCATTTGTTTGGTATTGCGACAGGTATTGCGATACATATTGCGACAGATCATTTGTTTGGTATTGCGACAGGTATTGCGATACATATTGCGACAGATCATTTGTTTGTTATTACGACAGGTCTTGCGATACATATTGCGACATATCATTTGTTTGGTATTGCGACAGGTATTGCGATACATATTGCGACAAACCATTTGTTTGGCATTGCGAAGGTGATATTGCGAAGAGTGCATAGCATATTGCGAAGACTTCGTCTCTAACATTGCGAAGAGTGCATAGCAGTATTGCGAAGACTTCGTCTCTAATATTGAGAAGAGTGTACTTTTGAAGTATTGCGAAGCGTGTGATTTTTTACATTGCGAAGATTTCCAAGTTCCAATTTTCCAAAGATCACTTGCAAAATTATTCCATAAAAAATTTTGAATCGTGAGTTTTTGTTTGCATTGGAAATTTTTGGTTTATCTAGAACATATTTTAGGGGATTTCAACTTTTTTCTTGACTTCTACACACGACAACAAACACATTTACTTTCTCTCATTGTTCGATCAACCTTTTGTAAATCTTAACTTATCGAAATGGAGTTTACATCACTTATGGATAAGTCCATCCTCTCGGGTACGGATAATCGTCCACCAATGTTGGTGGAGACTATGTACGAGGATTGGGCTTCCCGAATGGAACTTTATATGTTGAATAAAGAGAACGGACATCTCATTTGGGCATCGGTGCTCAATGGACCATTGGTATATGGTACGGTAACGGAAGGTGCAGTTACTCGTCCTCGCACAACGGGTGAATTAACTGGAGATGCTAAGATTCAAGACAAGTGTGATAAACAAGCTACAAACATCATTCTCCAAGCCCTTCCGACGGATGTCTACAAACTCGTGAGTAAACATAAAGTTTCCAAAGAGTTATGGTATAGAATTCGTGTACTAATGCAAGGCACCTCCTTAACTAAACAAGAACGAGAGTGTAAGCTATATGATACGTTTGATAAGTTTGCCTAATGTCCCCGGGGAGACTCTCAATGATTACTATTTAAGATTCACTCTATTGATGAATGAGCTCAACATCTATGGCCTGTAAATTCCTACGTTTCAGTTAAACACCAAGTATTTGAACACTCTTCCTTCCGAATGGAGCAAGTACGTGATGGCTGTTAAATTGGCCAAAGATTTTGCATCAAACCAACGTGGATCAACTTCAACCTTTTCTTCAACAACATGAATGCCATGTAATCGAGGCTTGGTTGTCAACACATGAAGTTCATGATCCGCTTGCCATGATTGCTTCTCATCAAATGACTACTCCAAACCTGGCATATTCTTATCAACAACCATCATACTTGCAGCAACCACCACAACACACCTATCAGCAACCACAACAACCATCTTATCAGCCACTAATGATGCCACAACAAACATTTCAACAAAGTGTTCTTCAATAGCCTTATCCATAGCAATCAACACATCATGCATCACCATCACAAGCTATCACTTCTCCAATGGGCTATACTCCTCAGCAAAGATATTTTCCAATTGAAGCACCACAAGCACAAGCCTTTTATTCCAATGAACTCCCACCAATTCAAGCACGGTCTTTACTCTAAATGATACGCCTACTGATGTCTTAAACCATCTCACTGCCTACTTGTCAAAACTTGTTGCAACTAGAGGATTTCCAGCAACGAACAATCAGCTCCGCACTTCTTTAAATCCTCGACAACAAGCCACTATTCAAGACGGTCAAGTAACGGTGCAATCCATTTAGGGAAGGCAAAATTCATATGGACCCACGACAAGGACCGTGAACGCTCAAGATGTGAATTCTCAAGTTAGTGGAAATGGAAGCACTGTTGGTGCTCAAAAGGGTGTTGACTTGCTACAATTGTCGAGGACAAGGTCATATGGCTAGGGAATGCACTCAGCCAAAACGGAGAAGGGATGCAACATGGTTTCGTGAGAAGATGTATTTGGTCGATGCTCAATCGAAGGGAAAGATTTTAGATTCAGAGGAATTAACATTTATTGCAGACCCAGGGGAAGCAGATAATGAAGGCATTGCCGTCGTCTCTACTTCTAATGCAACATATCAAGCAGATGATCTTGATGCATATGACTCGGATTGTGATGACATTCACTCAGCCCAAGCTGCTCTAGTTGCTAATCTCTCTCACTACGGTTCTAATGTCGTCAGTGAGGTACCAACCACATCTAATATTGTTCATGATAATCCACATTAAGTTGAGCATGAAAATTACAACCTCGAACAACATTCGGGAACTAGTAACTCAAATGATGTGGTATCCAATCCAACATATTTGAGTGAACCTCAACCAAATGCTACGAAGGGTATGAAATCTTATGATCAACATGATTTCGTAATGGTGCCTAAACATATTATTGATAACATGAATGTGGCCGTCCTACAAACCATAGATTTGAATGCCAATCTAACCGTTGAGGTTGCGCTGTATAAGAAAAGGTCAAAACTTTTGAAATGGTCCCTCAAGCAGAAAAAATAACTTATTCTGAATTTGACCAATTTCGTTTTGAAAGGATAGAAAACTTAAACGAAATAGAATCCTTAAGAGCCAATCTTTCCAATGAATCAAAAGAAAAAGAGTCGGTTGTAAATGATTTCAAAAACTTAAAAAGGATTTCGAAACTCTCGAGTCTAAAAAGTTTGAATCAGAAATTAATGCTACCAAACTTCTTAAATTCAAGGAACAACAACTTTAAAACAATATGCTTCCATAGAAAAGATTCATCTTTTAACTAAATCATTTAAAGAACTAGAACTTAAGCGTCTTCAAGATTTACCACCTAATCCCGGTTATGCAAAACAAGCTCAGGAATATATTCCTTGTCTTTATGATGTGACCCTAATTGGCAAATCGAAAGAAGCACCTTATGTTCGTGATACTGAGGAGACAATGTCACTTGCGGAAGAAGCTCGATCTAAAATGCTTTCAACATTCCATAAGCTTGATTATGTTAAGCATAATAAAGATCAATTTGATAAAAAGACCCGTATTCAATTACAAAAGGAATTAGCTCAATTATCAGCTTTTGTGCCCCAAAGTTTGTCAACAGATTCCTAGTAACGTCTCCTACACTTGTCAAAAAGGATTTAACTAAGTTAATTCCACCGGTAAGTAAGGTGTCAGATAGCTTGAATGCGTTGCACCAACACTTTGCTGATTTTGACACGGTCATTAAGGAACGTATGACGGCTTCGACCATAACGGAAGGTGAATGGATTTTTGAGCACACTAGAGCTGCGTTTCGAGAAGAAATTGTTCCGTTTGTAAACAATATTAAAGAGTGTTTTAGCAATACTGATCAAGATTTGGTTTTGGAGTTAGAAGAAATTAAACGTGTTTTCAATGAAATAGATGATGCTTATGAAAACGGTTTACTTGAAATAGAACGAAATTCACGCCAAAATGATCAGCTTCTGAAGCAAGTGATGTCGCATGATATTGTATCCGTCTGTGTGAATAATAGTGTTGATAATGATTCTATTGTGCATAATGTTGAATCTGTGGATAATGTGGTAGATAGTACTTGTCACAAATCTGACGCTGAATTTTTAAAGCTTCAAGATTCTTATACTTCGCTTTCAAATTTTTTTGATGAGATTAAAAAAATTGCATTTCGCTGGAATGTAAACAACAATTTATTCAAGAGATTTTTGAAACATCATTCAAAGGTGTTAATATAGATGATCCAAATTTACAAAAGAATTTAAGATTGAATTTACAATCAAAACAGCGTCAGCCAAGTGACAAGGTTGCTAAATCATTGCCAATAGACATAGACAAATCTAAGGAGATTAACTGTGTGAACGTACTTGAGGCCGCTGAGAAGTTTAAACTTGATCTAGATAATCGAGTTTCCAAGATTTTGTCTAAAGTTGATAACTTAAAACAGAAAAATACACAACTCTTTGATTTAGTAAAGCCCGCATGTGCTAATACCACTGCACAGAATCAATCATTGATTGAACGATTTGAATCGAAATTCGGTGGAAATATCTGATTTGAGGGAACAAATTTGTGATAAAAATTTAGCTTTGGCTGAGTTAAAGGAAACACTTCGTACCCTAAAAGGCAAGAATGTTGTGGATAACGCAGCCACCGTCTCAGCATCGTCCTCTAGTGCAATCAAAAGGAACCTCATCACCGTCACACCACTTAACAAGGGCCCTAGGACTAAACCATCTCAAACATTGGTCACTAAAGATAAGGCAAAATCAAAACCAGCTTCTAATATTCTCGTGTTGCCTTCTACAGGAGTAAACACCACTACTAAGGCTCAAAGATCTAAGCTTAAAAGAAACACGAAGAATGATAGGATCTTGCCCCCGTCTAGTAGTCAAGTGAAGAAGAAAGTAGAAGCTCACCCTAGGAATGTTATTTCTATTTTGAATAAAAAGAATCATGTAGCTAAACCTAAAGGCTCTGAGATTGTGCATCATTCTAAGCATACTGTGAATTCTAATTTGAATGTTGGAATTGCAATGAATGTATGTTTTCTAGTCGTCATGATTCTTGCCTTATTGACCATGTGAATGAGAAGAATGCCCGGAAAAATGGTTTAGAATGGAAACCGACTGGGAAAGTGTTAACCCAAGTTGGTTGGATGTGGCGCCCCACTGGTAGAACTTTCACTATAGTAGTAAATGTGTGCTCTTTAACTAGGATCACTCCCACTAAAACGAAGAAAGCGTGCCCTTTAACTAGGAGTACCAAGGCTACCAAAACACAATCGTGTCCTTCAACTAGGAACACCAACACTACTGTAGGAAGAAAGTGCCCTTTAAACAGGTCTACTCCCACTATAGTGCCCGCTAATACTCCAAAACCTCAGAAAGTTGGAACAATAAAACCTGTTATTGGTAAAATCCACATTAGAAAACACCGGAAATCTAAGGATAGCACAAATGTTAGCAATTCTGATAATACTATATATGTATCTGCTAACACTCCGGAACCAATAGTTTCCAATGCATTGTCTACTGTTGTTGCTGAAAACACGTGGTCCAAAGCATATGACCGGAGATCGCTCTCAGCTCAGAAATTTCGTCAGCAAGTTTCTTGGTACGGTTCGATTTGGAAATGATCATATTGAAAAGATAATAGGTTAACGTGAATATCATATTGGGAATGTTATTATTTCAATAGTGTATTATGTGGAAGGTCTCGGTCACAATTTATTTTCTGTGGGACAGTTTTGTGATGCAAACTTAGAAGTTGCTTTTCGAGAGCAATCCTGCTTCATTCGTAATTTGGAAGGGATTGATTTATTGAAAGGTATTCGAGGGAATAATTTGTACACTTTGTCTCTACAAGATATGGTGGCCGCTTCTCCCGTATGTCTTCTCTCCAAAGCATCAAAGACTAAGTCATGGTTATGGCATCGACGGTTATCTCGTTTTAACTTTGACGCTATTAATCATTTGGCGAAAAACGAACTTGTCCGTGGTCTTCCTAAACTTACATTTCACAAGGACCATTTGTGTTCTGCGTGTACAATGGGGAAAATCACTAAGAAATCGTACAAACCCAAGACTGAAGAAACCAACCAAGAGAAACTTTATTTGTTGCATATGGATCTTTGTGGGCCAATGCGTGTTGAAAGTCTTAGTGGTAAAAGGTACATCCTTGTCATTGTGGATGATTACTCTCGGTTTACATGGGTGAAATTTCTTGCAACAAAAAATGAGGCACCTAAACTCATCATCGGATTTCTCAAGATAATTCAAGTGCGTCTCAATACTATTGTCCGACGTATTCGTATAGATAATGGAACCGAATTTGTGAATCAAATCTTGCGTAATTATTATGAAGAAGTTGGCATATCTCATGAAACATCCGTTGCTCGCACTCTACAACAAAACGGTGACGTTGAAAGGCGAAATCGCACACTTATGGAAGCTGCTCGAACGATGCTAATTTACGCAAAGGCTCCATTGTTCTTATGTGCAAAAGCAGTATCTACAACAGTTTACACCAAAAACCGTTCACTAATTCAAAAACGCCATGGTAAAACTCCTTATGAGCTTCTACATGGAAAAGTACCAGATTTATCATATCTTCATGTATTTGGTTCTCTTTGCTATCCAAATAATGATGGTGACAATTTGCAAAAACTTCAACCAAAGGATGATATTGGTATTTTCATAGGTTATGCACCCACAAAGAAGGCATTTCAAATCTATAATCGCAATTCACGCAAGATCCTTGAAACTATGAATGTCGATTTTTATGAGCTGACGGCAATGGCTTCTGAGCAAAGCAGCTCTGAACCCGCACTTCATGAAATGGGACCCAGTAACATTAGCTCTGGTCTTGTCCCAAACAACCCTACTTCATCATCATTTACACCACCTTCTAGGAATGAATGGGATACATTGTTTCAACCGTTCTTTGATGAATTCTTTACTCCTCCAAGTATTGTTGCTCCAGAACCTGAGGTAATAGCTTCGGTTACCGAAGTTTCTTCATGTATTTGGTTCTCTTTGCTATCCAAATAATGATGGTGACAATTTGGAAAAACTTCAACCAAAGGATGATATTGGTATTTTCATAGGTTATGCACCCACAAAGAAGGCATTTCGAATCTATAATCGTAATTCACACAAGATCCTTGAAACTATGAATGTCGATTTTTATGAGCTGACGGCAATGGCTTCTGAGCAAAGCAGCTCTGAACCCGCACTTCATGAAATGGGACCCAGTAACATTAGCTCTGGTCTTGTCCCAAACAACCCTACTTCATCATCATTTACACCACCTTCTAGGAATGAATGGGATACATTGTTTCAACCGTTCTTTGATGAATTCTTTACTCCTCCAAGTATTGTTGCTCCAGAACCTGAGGTAATAGCTTCGGTTACCGAAGTTTCTTCATGTATTTGGTTCTCTTTGCTATCCAAATAATGATGGTGACAATTTGGAAAAACTTCAACCAAAGGATGATATTGGTATTTTCATAGGTTATGCACCCACAAAGAAGGCATTTCGAATCTATAATCGTAATTCACGCAAGATCCTTGAAACTATGAATGTCGATTTTTATGAGCTGACGGCAATGGCTTCTGAGCAAAGCAGCTCTGAACCCGCACTTCATGAAATGGGACCCAGTAACATTAGCTCTGGTCTTGTCCCAAACAACCCTACTTCATCATCATTTACACCACCTTCTAGGAATGAATGGGATACATTGTTTCAACCGTTCTTTGATGATTCTTTACTCCTCCAAGTATTGTTGCTCCAGAACCTGAGGTAATAGCTTCGGTTACCGAAGTTGTCGCTCTAGCAACCGAAGCACAATCAGATACGTCTACACCTACACTTGGTCAAGATATACCTGTTGGGAATAAAATATAGCCAGTCTACTTGAGCGCTGACAAGATAAAACAAGCGTTGATAGGAAGAAAACAAACGCTGACAGATCAAGCGTTGACAAGAAGAAGTCAAGCGTTGATAGGTTGAAGACAAGCACTGATGGAAAGATTTAGTCTACGCGTATATTGTTTCTAGTTTGCTTCTAGTAAAGATAAGTTCAACATTGTATTTTCTATAATTATCTTTACCTAGAATAGTTGATACGTAGACTCTTGTACAAGGCTTCTTATGTCTATAAAAGAAGACCTTTAGGATATTATTCAATATAAGTTTTCATACGTTAAACACTTTCATTGTAAGCAAGTTTGTTATCATTAATCAAGTGAAAGTTTGTTTACATCTTTGTGTGTTCTTGTTTAAGTGTTAATTCCGCATAACACTTAGATTACTTTATACATATACAAAGGTTTCTCTACGTGTATAACTTGATCTAATCTCATATACATAAAGCTAAATCGATCTAAGTTTGGGATCAACAAGTGGTATCAGAGCTTGTTGAGAAACTTTTGATCTTAAAGAACACAAGAACCCTAAAATCACCAAAACCCTAATTTTCACAAAACCCTAAAAACATCATGTCAAATCCAGAAGTAACCTCCTCCTCTTCACCTTTACCAAACATCAAGATTCCCATGCTTGATGCAACCAACTTCGAGTTATGGAAATTCAACTTTGAGCAATATCTAGGGATCTATGACTACACTCTCTGGGAGATAATTGAATATGGAAACACATTCAATAAAGCTGAAAAGGTTGCTGCTGCCATTGCTACAAGAACTGCTGTTGCTGGATGTCTAGAAGCAGATAAGAAAGAAAAACCTGGTGATGGTAGAGCTGTGTCTGCTGAAGACATAGCAAAGAGAAGGGTTGATATGAAAACCCTAAACATTCTGAAACTCTCTTTGGGACAAGAGAACCAACATAAATACAGAGGTTATGATTCTTCAAAAGACCTTTGGGCAGCTCTTGAAGTTGCATATGGTGGCAATGACGATAGTAAGGAAGAGAAGAAGAAGAAACTCATGCATGAGTATGCTGTTTTCAAGGCTCAACCTAATGAGAAGCTTAGCAGTGTTAGAAGCAGACTGCTTGACATTACGAGCAAGCTGTCCTTCTTGGGGACACAAGTTGGTGATGTTGACACTATTGCCATCTTTCTTAAAAGCCTTGGCGTGGAAGATTGAGGCAAGATCTATACTTGCCAATAACACTCACAAAAGTTCTACTTTTGATGATATCTACTGTCGACGTACAGTCGGTTAAGGGCCCAGCCCGACAGGCCCGCGGTCCACACACACACCTAACTTATCCTTCAAGAAACCCTAAGCCTATAAATACAAGGGTAGGGGTCTCATTCTACAACAGGTTCTCTCTCTTAACCACACCTCTTATACAACATATCGATCAATACTGACTTGACCGTCGGAGGTGGACCCCGGGGCTCTGGCCTCGGGTCCACGTCTAACCGGTTCTTTATTGTTTGCAGCATTACTCAGGATCCGAGAAGACGACGAACAGCCTAGGAGAGTCGTCAGACCGGCCTAACCAAACTATGCTTCAACAAGTTGGCGCCATCCGTGGGACATGACTCAATTATGTTATGTGCTCTCACGTTACCAGAAAGCGAACATCAAATTCAAAAACGGGTAACTCTAAAATCCTCGTGTTTTTATTTATGCATCGTGCTATGCGACAATTTTTTCTATAAATGCTATTTTTTCTGATTAACATTCAAGATATTGACATGTGAGAATTTATATACGGCGCTAGTATTCAATCTCATGCGGAAAGTTGAAAAATCCAAGACCTTTTTATTGGTTGCTTTTTGCTTCGCTGTCATATTTTTTGTTTTATCCGAAAACAAAATATGTTTAGTTCTTTAGAGATTGGAATGAGTTAAGGTACGTAGTAACTCAATTTATTTAAATGGACAAAAAATATGAAGCTCATACTGAATTACAAAATTGTCTCGTACTCCTACGTGTACTGTATTACATGGCCTTTAGATCATATATCACATATGTAAAATAATATGATATTTTTCTAATAATCTATTTGGGGATAGTATATATCTCTGTAATATAAGATCAAACATAAAATACACTAATCGACTTCTTTTTCACCACTAGCTACTCTTTATACTTAGACAAAGATATATTGCGTATGCTTTTTTATTATGCGATAGAAGACGTTGAAAATATATGTTATTGATAGTGATAATCATGTGACTTAAGTCATAGACTATAGTATCATAGCCTCACTATTCTTGATACAAATAACTTGCTTGGCTTGACTTGATTATGCGCCTATAATTACTGCGATCAGTTGCTTTTGCTTTGCGCAAATAATAATTGTTTTTTCTATTTAAGAAAAAAAAAAAGAAAAAAAAAACTTGATTATGACATGCGATCTATATTTCGATGCAAATATTTTGCACATATTTTAAAATGAATAATTCTCTTGTATGGTGTATTGTTATATGGCATGACATGAATCTTTTGCAAATACTTTCTATTTTTCCTTTATTAAGGACCCGTTGTCGTATGGCATGATTTAAATAGAAAAAAAAGCACCTAGATACGTTCTTTCACGATAGTTCGTACGTTCTAATATAATTTATTTTTTATATGCAGTCATGGCATATCCAGTCGCGCTCGTCCGTATGTTTGTGCGTATTTTATTTACTAACTGTGGTCGTGAGCCGCACCCTTTCGCGCTGGTCCGCATGATTGTTTATATTATTAAATGATATTACACTTATCCTTTTCAATTAATAAAAAGATATGATCTATCTTTAAAATTTGATAAAGAGATATTCCGATATCTTTCGAAATTATAAAAATATTATTTATATATTTTTCAAGAGGTAACATTATATTGGCTATACTTTTTTAATATGCTAATAGATATTTTCTATCTCTTTTATATTAAAAAATCATGATATTTATATTAATAAGATATTACGTATATCTCTTAACTTGGTAACAAGATATTATATATACCATTTAGCTTTGTGCGATTTCCTTTTATTACGATAAATGTTCGCATCTTTTCAATACATATCTAGATACATATTTGCATGTCTAGTATTAAGTGATTGCCTATGATACTTATATATATATATATATATATATATATATATATATATATATATATATATATGCCAGTCCATACATTCGGACATCTTTAGCCTACGGGCGTACATGTACACATCGTTCCCATGCGGAATAAGAGGATTAAGTTGAACCTACTAATTAAACTTGTCGTGTAAGAGGGTTGCAAACCCAACGACCACGGATCATGTATCCTTGTTAGACACCTTGCTATCAAGATGTTGTAGTAAGTTACGCAAACCACATGACTCATGATGGAATTGCAAAAGACACACTGTGCACGTCTAACAACATTTTTTTCAAAACTTTGACCGTCCTTATGGTATTAGCGGTACGCCGCACGTAATAACATAGCTCATCCCATAAGTTAGTTAAGATACGTCTTAAACTATGTGACAATTCGCGGTTATGGCACGACCCATCCGCGTTGGTTCGCACGTTCGAACCCAATTTCTATCTTTCGTACGCGGCTATGGTACGTCCATCCGCGCTGGTCTACGTGATCGTATTTTTTTGAATACTTGATTAAGTTTAATATTACTAATCGAGTTTAGCACCATTAAACTTGGGGGGCTACCAGGGTATAATAATACCACTATTTCCGTGCATGACATACAAATATCTTTGGATATATTTCTTTGCCGCAGAAGTCCGCCTTCTGCCGGGTTATTCCTTTGCCATGGAACTATCACTTTCATTGGCTTATTCTTTCGCCGTGTAAGTACTCCTTCCGCGCGCTTATTTCTGCCCAATGGAAGTATCTCTTCCATTGGCTTATTCCTTCGTCGCGAAAGTACTCCTTCTGCGCGCTTGTTTCTGCGCCATGGAAGTATCTCTTCCATTGGCTTATTATTTTCGCCGTGGAAGTATCTCTTCCACGTGCTTCTTATTCATGCGCCGTGGAAGTATCTCTTCCACGTGCTTATTATCTTTGCCGTGGAAGTATCTCTTCCACGTGCTTATTATCTTCACCGTGGATGTATCTCTTCCACGTGCTTATTATCTTCGCCATGGAAGTATCTCTTCCACGTGCTTTTTATCTTCGGCGTGGAAGTATTCTTCCACGTGCTTTTTATCTTCGCCGTGGAAGTGTCTCTTCCACGTGCTTATTATCTTCGCCGTGGAAGTATCTCTTCCACGTGCTTATTATCTTCGCCGTGGAAGTATCTCTTCCACGTGCTCATTATTTTCGCCATGGAAGTATCTCTTCCACGTGCTTCTTATCTTCGCCGTGGAAGTATCTCTTCCACGTGCTTATTATCTTCGACGGCGCATCGTTATCTTTTGTCATGGAAGTACGCCTTCCACTGGCTCATCCTGCCACAGAAGTACGTCTTCTGTTGGTTCATATCTTTGTTACGGAAGTACACCTTCCACGACGAATTACTTGGCCCGGCTAAGAGTGAATTTCCAAAATTTATATCGTTTATACTTAATTACATGGAGCCCGATCAACTACGTTTAAATCAGGAAAAACCGTGACAAATTTTGGAAGTCGTTATCAAATGTCGTGGCCATAAGACGGATGTAATATCCGCATCACTTTGCCACAGAAGTACATGTTCTGTTGGCCTTAAGACGAATGCAATATTCGCACTATGCTGCGTCATTAGTGGGTATAAGAAGTACGTCTTCAAATGTTCACGATGCAGCATACGGGTTCCACCTACACCTTCACAAAACCTTCTTATCATCCTCACGTTAGAGATGAATAAGAATGATACCTTGCCAATGCCAGTGTTACCCCGGCTATAGAACATGCTTTCTACTTACGGGGTCCTTACCGTTTAATCACGGGAAACCAAGCATTCGAGCACACCCACCCGTCTTACGTATGTGTGCTTTCCCATTTCTTTCGACGTGGATATGCTTACAGGTAGCAGATATGATGTGAAGTCTAGTAACCTCGGTGACAACCTCGTATACTAGACTGGGGGGACATGATGGCGTATAGTGGCTATGCTCACTATTCGCAATCCCAACCCATAATCTTTTTGCCAAAAGGTAGCCCATTTATGAGTGGAGCCATATGTTACGGACGACCCATGAGGATGTCCTAGCAGTAATCCGCACGCGGTTGTTAGTGAGCATGATACACGAATGAGTCTAGCATACCATGATCATGAACCATATCATACTAGACTGGGGGACATGTCGACGTACAGTTGGTTAAGGGCCCAGCCCGACAGGCCCGCGGTCCACACACACACCTAACTTATCCTTCAAGAAACCCTAAGCCTATAAATACAAGGGTAGGGGTCTCATTCTACAACAGGTTCTCTCTCTTAACCACACCTCTTATACAACATATCGATCAATACTGACTTGACCGTCGGAGGTGGACCCCGGGGCTCCGGCCTCGGGTCCACGTCTAATCGGTTCTTTATTGTTTGCAACATTACTTAGGATCCGAGAAGACGACGAACGGCCTAGGAGAGTCGTCAGACCGGCCTAACCAAACTATGCTTCAACATCTACAACAAACTAAGGCTGTTGGAGAATGAAACTCTTTTGGAGCATGGAAGTAAGTCTACCAATAGTAACATGGCCTTCTTCTCACGTAGTGAAGGTCAATTTGATCAGAAGGACTCTTACATGCACCCAGTTACTGGATCAACATGTGTCAACGCTGGATCATGTCCTGTCAACGCCTCATATTCAGACGCTGACACATACAAAATTGACTCACCAAGAGTTAAGCCTGCTGGTTTGGATCTGGATACTGTGTGTGCATATATTGCTTCTTTGCCCAATGGTTCAGTGATTACATATGAGGACCTTGAGAAAATAAGTTATGAGCACTTGGAGGAGATGGATATTAAGTGGAACATGGCTCTTGCTAGTATAAGAGCAAACAGGTGGAGTAGAAGGTTTAAGAAGAAGATGACCTTTAATGCAAAGGACACTGCTGGATTTGATAAATCCAAGGTTGAATGCTACAATTGTCATCGTATGGGGCACTTCATGAGGGAATGCAGATCTCCTAGAAGATATGATGCTGGCAAACCCTCAAGCCAAATTGTTAAGGCTCAGGATCCTAAGGCCATGGTTGCAGTGCAAGAAATTGATGGTATGGGATGGGAGTGGAGCTATTTGGCTAAGGATGGGGAAGAGGATAAAGCTTTGGTTGCTAAGATAGAAGAAGAAGAGCATGTTCAATATGCTCTCATGTCCAAATTGGTTGTTTGACTTGGAACCTCTATCTAGGACTTTAAATTATATGCCTGTTACTAATCCAGACATTGTGAAGGTAACTTCAAATGTTGTGGAAGAACAAGTTGTTGATGTTTAAGGTACACAGGTTAATGAATAGGTTGGATCACCAACAGAAAAGACATTCCCCATACAAGAGTATGTCACTATCCCCATATGGACAGATGCTTTTGCTGCTGCTGGAAAGGATAATGGTGGTCACCAAGTACCACCAGTTAACAACATGCATGGTCCTTCAAACGCTGACAAAGGCAAATCTAGCGCTGACAGGACAAATTCAGACGTTGATGGCTCAAACATTGACAACAACATTTCAAGCGTTGATAACCTAAACGCTGACAACCAAGGTTTAGGCGTTGACAACATTTTTGAGCATCTTTTCTCTTCTAATTTTGAACAAGGTGAACCTTTCAATTTATATGAAGAGGTTCATCCTAATATTGATGAAAGAGAGTTTGAAGAAGATATTGGCAACATGGATAATGAGATTGAAGACACCAGACTTTTTGAAGGAGGAATTCTTACTTCTACTATGAAGAATCATCCTACTTCTCAAATCATTGGTGATATTATGACTCTTGTTCAGACTAGAAGATCTCATCAAAGTCTTGGTGGATTTATTGCCAATATTCACAAGAAGGTTGATACCCCTCTTGTGCAAGCATGTTTGTTTGCCTGTTTTCTGTCACAACAGGAACCCAAGAAGATCTTTGATGCTCTCAAAGAACCAAGTTGGGTGGAAGCAATGCAGGATGAGCTTCACCAATTTGCAATTCAGGATGTTTGGGAGCTGGTTGATTGTCCCAGATATGTCAAACCTATTGGGACAAGATGGGTTCTAAGAAACAAGAGAGATGAAAGAGGAATTGTGGTCAGAAACAAGGCACGTTTAGTGGCTCAGGGATATACACAAGAGGAAGGGATAGATTATGAGGAGGTCTTTGCACCAGTTGCAAGGATTGAAGCCATAAGAATAATTCTAGCCTATGCTTCCTGCATGGGCTTCACTGTCTATCAAATGGATGTGAAGAGTGCCTTCCTCTATGGAACAATTATGGAGGAGGTGTATGTGATGCAACCTCCTGGTTTTGAAGATCCAGAGAATCCAGACAAGGTGTATAGAGTCAAGAAGGCTATGTATGGACTTCATCAAGCCCCAAGAGCATGGTATGGCACATTATCCATTTATTTGGTGAACAATGGATTCAAGAGGGGCACCATAGACCAGACATTGTTTACCAAGAAGGCTGGTAAGGATGTTCTACTTGTTTAGGTCTATGTTGATGATATCATCTTTGGATCCACAAATCCAAAGATGAGTGAAGACTTTTCCAAGCTCATGACAGACAAATTCAAGATGAGTGCAATGGGGGAGATGAACTTCTTTCTAGGGTTACAAGTTCAGCAGAAAGAAGATGGTATCTTCATCTCTCAGGATAAGTATGTGGCAGAGATCTTGAAGAAGTTTGGCTTTTCTCCACATTAAACGAGGGCTACTACTCCTATGGATAGGGAACACCCTTGGGGAAAGGTTGGAGATGGAAAAAATGTGGATGTCAGGCACTATAGATCAATGATTGGTTCATTGATGTATATCACAGCCTCCAGACCTGACATCATGTTTGTTGTGTGTGCTTGTGCACGCCATCAAGTGACTCCCAAAGAATGTCACCTTTATGCTGTCAAGAGAATCTTTAGGTACCTAAGATGTTATCCCAATCTTGGCTTGTGGTACCCAAAGGATTCACCATTAGAGCTTATTGCATATTCAGACAGTGACTATGGAGGTGATAAGTTTGATAGAAAATCCACAACTGGTGGATGTCAGTTTCTTGGGAGTAGGTTGATATCTTGGAAATGCAAGAAACAAACAGTGGTGGCCAATTCTACAACTGAACCAGAGTACGTTGCTGCAGCTGCTTGTTGCGGACAAGTCTTATGGATTCAGAACCAGCTGTTGGATTATGGGTATAATTTCATGCATACCAAGATATTTGTTGACAATAACAGCACTTTATGCATTATTAAGAATCCTGTACATCATTCTAAAACCAAACACATAGAAATTAGACACCATTTTATAAGAGACTGTTTTGAAAAGGGTTTAATACAACCAGATAGGGTTGACACAGAAGAAAATGTGTCTAATTTACTAACTAAACCTTTTGATGCTGGAAGGTTTCAATAATTGGTAACAAGTATTGGAATGATCAATCTCACATAATATGTGTTTTGGGGTCTTTTTGTAAAAGTATGTACAGGATAATGCATTGTTATTGGTCTTTTTGAGGATTTAGATTTTCCACTATATTTTTCTAACACTGACAAAGGTTACTTTAACGCTGATAAGTGTTATTGTGACGTTGTCAGCAATATATTTGTCGCTGACAAAGGTTTCCTTAACGCTGACAAGCGTTATCGGGGCGCTGTCAGCAACAATGTTAGTTTTGTGGTTTTTAATCTAAATGCGCAGGTGGTGTTAGCATTATACCATTGGATACAGAGTTGCTTATGGATACTTGAAGAATCATTTGAACATGTTTTTATTTATGGATGATGGTTGGAATTTTTTATTCCTATCTTGACATAAATTTTTATGTTCATGCATATTTTTGGCAACATATGTATCACAGTTTAAGGGGAGGTTTTAGGAACCTTTAGGATTCTTGGGTATTCTTATGATACTCTTATCACAATTCTAGATTGTGTCCACAGGTGAGTATGAGTTAGTTTTACTAAATCATGAGGCACTGTTGCATGCAAAGTTGATATACTATGCATGCTGCCAAGACATTTTTGGCCTAGAATTGGTTGTGGTCTGTTGGGAGCCTTGGGAATGATTTTATGATGGGTTTTACCTGGGAGTAACAAAGAACTTTATGAGATAACTTTGTTGTTAAGAGTTTTGGTTAGCAAGGGACACTAGAGGACTGTTGTGTCTATCTTGCATAAGCAAGTGTGCATAACTGGACAGTGCTTGCCGCCCTATAATAATTATCAACTTATAGGTTATCTTTTCTAGGATAAATTACTTTGTTAAGGTCATTTTTCATTTTAATATTTTTATTTTTGGACGCTGACAAGTATTTTACCAAGCGTTGTTGTGACCAATTTAGACGCTGACATGGCTTTGGCAGACGTTGACAAGAATATAGCCGTTGGGCGTTGATGGGTTATTTTTTACCGTTGACACTCAATGGGACCTACCCAGTTGTTACTTTTTGACAAATTTTTGGGCGTAATTTTGGGAGTAGATAACTTTTAATTAATACATGAGATAACTTATTTTCTTTTCAATATTTTCATGATTGCATTTTGAAAATAGTTGCCTCATTTTTGACCAATCACATGCATTTTTCTCTCCTATATATTTGGCTCCTATTTTTAAACAGGGTACCTATCATTCTTGTCTAACAAAATTTTCTCCTATACTTCATCTTTATCAATTATTCAAACAGCTTTCAACAATGGCACCAAAATTTAAACCAAGTGATTTGGAATTGGGATTCAGGAGTCAACACAACATGATAGCATATTTGGACGCTGATGATACTCTGTTTCCCCAATACACACAGATGGTGGCGTATTTGAATGCATCCCCAATTAGGTATGCTCTTTCTCATGCTCCTCTCATCCCTGTCACACATATTAAACAGTTTTGGAACACTATAAGTTCCTCAACAGTTAATAATGTGACTACATTATCATCTATTGTTCATGGGCGCACATGGGTGGTTACTGAAGCCTTGGTTCGCCAGGCTTTGCATCTTGATCATGCAGATGGTATAACCACCTTTCCCATTCATGAAATAGAACAAGGACTAAGGGCTTTGGGTTATCCTTTCCCTGATGAGGGAACTTTAAACAAATATCATAAACAGGAGTTTCCCCCAGCCTGGAAGTACCTAATACATGTCCTCTTGCAATGTTTGAGTCCCAAGTATACTGCACACAATGAGATCAATAGATCTATTGCTAGTGCTATTGTGTGCATTGCTACTGGGCAAAAGTTTAATTATTCTAAAATGATTTTTGAGGGCATGTGTAAAAATAAAGGGAATAAAATGACTTTAGCTTATCCCAGATTTTTACAAATGGTTTTTGATGTGCAAAATTACTACACAAGGGATCATGATGATTTTTATGAGATCCTTGTGCAAAAGAAAGCTATTTTTACAAAGATGAACTCACCTCCTCACCGTGACTTACCCCTCACCCCAGCTATGATTGCTGTCATTGAAGCAGCACAACCCCAACCAGACCCACAACCCCAACTTGATCCAATACCTGAACCCTTACCTTCACCACAACACATGCAAAGTGACCAAGAACCCTTTAACGCTAACACATTAAATGTTGGCGTTGATACACCTAATCCAAACGTTGACACCAATCCTTCACAGACCCAAACACCCCTTAACCAACCCACATCCACCCAATCCACATCATCTTCTCCCCCACAACAATATAGGTTGCAAAAACGCCAAAGGACTACTGGTGTGTTCTCCTCTAGTGGTCCTAGCCATGTAGCAGAGAGAACCACCACCACAAGTGTGGTTGGTGCTATGGATGAGGCTGGGACTATTGGTTCTGGCTTAGATGCTGGCCAAGACAGTCCTAACATCATTAAGGCCTCATCCATGCCCCATGAATCTAACTTGGGAGGTCAAATACCCATTTTAGAGGAGGGCAGATTGGAACTAATGACATTAATGGAATTGACGGCTGTATGCATTAGCTTGCAAAAGCAAAATGCAGACTTGGTACAAATTGTCAGTACACAAGGCCTTGAACTCAAGCAATTGAGGGAGAGGATTGTTATTTTGGAAGATGCTAGCACAAGGCGTGGGATGGAGGAATCTTCCAAAGGGGAGGATGAGCAGATAAATGTGAGTGATAAGGGCTCCCATGATGGTGAATCTTTGGGTGTTGCTGAGGCCCTAACTAGTTTGAAGAAGCAACCAGGTTTTGATACGTCTCTAGTTACTCCTACAAACTTAAACTTGTCTTTTACAACCATGTTGGAAGAAATTACAAGAGGCGCTGAGACAGGTAATTTGGGCGTTGACAAGCAAGATTTAAACGCTGACATGAGTAAATTGGGCGCTGATAAAGCAAATTTAAGCGTTGAAAGACCTGCAGATGAGGTTGATGTATTCCAGTCATCATCCATCATCAAAGAAGTTTCTTCACAGGTATTACCATCTTCCTTACCCATCATTGATCCATTAGATAAGGGTAAAGGAAAAATGGTAGAAGTAGATGTTCCAAAGGATGCAACACAGGTTGAGTTTGATAGAAGGTTGGCTGCACAAATTGTGGAATAAGAAAGAAAGAAGGTTGGTGAATCACCTTTTGTTGTCACTTCAGAAGAACAAGAAGGAAGTGATGAAGCTAGTTCAGACTCAAGTGTAATGATAATAGAACAACCAGAAAGACTTGAGTATGGTGATGAATTGGCAAGAGAGAAGCTGAATGAGTTGAAATTGCAGGTTGATTTTGATATGCCAGAAGTTGTTCAGATGTACCATGCTTGGGAAGATAGGTGTATGGAGAATCCACATTTGACTATTTCAGACCAGATATGGGGTTTGGAGATTCTTTTAAGAGTACAAAAGGACTACAAGGTAATTCTGAAACATAGAGCTAGCAATATTCTCTCATTGCTAAAAAGGGATAGAAGGGAGTTGTACTACATGCTACTCAGATGTCATGGAACATGATGGACTTATAAGAAATTGATTGGATTGACATTTGAAGAGTTGGAGTTCAAAGCATATCCCATTTGGGCAAGAGTGCAGGAAGAAAACACTCTAAGACTTCTTTCTGATGAAAGGAAAGAAGAACTTGCAGAAGAGTTGGAGCTTAAGAAGGCAATGATTGTTCCCAGACCTTTGAAGAAGGGAGTCCCTCTTGAGTTTCCCAAAGATATGGATAGGTTGAATCCAAGTGAAGCTGTTATAAGAAGGAGCCTCAAGCTCTCACCATTGGAAGCTTCAGATATGGTACAAGTGTTACCTCTTGATTCCAGAAACCCTATTATAAACTATGAAGAAGATGAATGTGGGTTTTGAAAGATTGGCAGGTATGTGAAAGAGGTTCAAACTTTTACCACACTTATATCTCTCTTTGTAAGTTTTGACAGAGAAGACTTGGTAGACCTTTGGAGGTTGTTAGAGGCCAAGTATGAGACTGAAGCTCCTACTTCAGTCAATGCAATAAAACTGTGGTCAACATTCAAGAGAATGTGTGGACCAAGAGATGAAGATCTTGCTGTTTGGAAGGATCTTGAAGATGACCTCATTGGTCTTCAATGGCGTTTGTATTCAGCTGCTGGTGTATATTATTTGAGCTCTACAAAGTTTGCTGAGTATCTACTTGTAGATGGTCAGTATTCCATGTTCAAGGAAGTCTTAGAGAAGATGAAGACAACACAGCTGGAGATTGATTATTCAAGTGACGTGGCCAAAGATTTGATCAGACATATTTATTACCAATATGATAAGTGTTGTAAGATTCCTCCTAGTTCTTAATGTTTATTCAAAAACTTGATTACTAGAGTAGATATCAAGTTTAGGGGAGGATTGTTGGGAATAAAATATAGCCAGTCTACTTGAGCGCTGACAAGAGTAAAACAAGCGTTGATAGGAAGAAAACAAACGCTGACAGATCAAGCATTGACAAGAAGAAGTCAAGCGTTGATAGGTTGAAGACAAGCACTGATGGAAAGATTTAGTCTACGCGTATATTGTTTCTAGTTTGCTTCTAGTAAAGATAAGTTCAACATTGTATTTTCTATAATTATCTTTACCTAGAATAGTTGATACGTAGACTCTTGTACAAGGCTTCTTATGTCTATAAAAGAAGACCTTTAGGTTATTATTCAATATAAGTTTTCATACGTTAAACACTTTCATTGTAAGAAAGTTTGTTATCATTAATCAAGTGAAAGTTTGTTTACATCTTTGTGTGTTCTTGTTTAACTGTTAATTCCGCATAACACTTAGATTACTTTATACATATACAAAGGTTTCTCTACGTGTATAACTTGATCTAATCTCGTATACATAAAGCTAAATCGATCTAAGTTTGGGATCAACAATACCTTCAACGAGTAATTCTCAACCAACACCCGAATCAACTACCCATGTTATGCCTGCTGATGATGAAGAGGATGATGATGATCACGACTTGGAATTTGCTCAAATGCGTGAACTTCCATTCTTTGGTGTACCGATTCCCGACCATAATCAAGCCGGGTCGTCCACCTCAGAGGAAGCTCCTACTACGATCTACTCCAATCCACGAATTCATGAACATGACAGTTAGTGGACAAATGATCATCCTATAGATTCTATTATTGGTGACCCTAATCGTCCGGTATCCACACGAAGTCAATTACAAGAAAGTGCAATGTTTTGTCATTTTGATGTTTTTCTTAGTGAAGTTGAACCTAAGACGTGGCAACAAGCATTTACCCAATCTTGTTGAATAGAAGCTATGCAAGAAGAACTTAATGAGTTTGTACGTCTTGATGTATGGAAACTTGTCCCATGCCCGGATCAAGTGAAGTTACTCACTTTGAAATGGGTTTACAAGGTGAAACTCGACGAGTTAGGCGGAATTTTGAAGAACAAGGCTCGACTAGTAGCTCGTGGGTACAAACAATTATTGGGCATCGACTTTATGGAATCCTTTGCACCCGTTACCCGTTTGGAAGCTATTAGACTATTCCTCGCTTATGCAGCCTACATGAATATGATCGTCTATTAGATGGATGTGAAGACGGTATATCTCAATGGTGAAATTAAGGAAGAGGTCTATGTTCAACAGCCGGATGGTTTTGTGAACTCTAAATATCCTAATAACGTGTACAATCTTAAGAAGGCTCTCTATGGGTTGAAGCAAGCTCCACCCGCATGGTATGATCTATTGTCACAATTACTCATTAAGCAAGGCTTCACTAAAGGCAAGGTGGATCCCACGCTGTTCATTCAGAAACGAGGTAAAGATATGATTATGGTACAAATATATGTTGATGATATTATATTTGTTGACTCGACCCAAACCTTATCGGATGAGTTTGGGACACTCATGTCTTCCAAGTTTAAGATGTCAATGATGGGCAAGGTATCAGTTTTCTTAGGACTTCAGATATCTCAGAGTCCCAGAGGCATCTTTATCAATCAATCCAAGTATGCCCTTGAATCGCTTAAGAAATATAAGATGGAATCTTGCGACCCCGTGGATACTCCAATGGTGGAACGAACTAAGCTAGATGCAGATCCACATGGGATTGCCGTTGATCCAACACTTTATCGTGGAATGATCGGTACCCTTCTGTATATCACAGCTAGTCGACCTGATCTCCAATTTTCCATATGTATGTGTGCTCGGTATCAAACTAGGCCTACTAAGTTACACTTAGCTACTGTTAAACGGATCTTTCGGTATATTAAAGGAACCATTAATCGAGGACTTTGTTATTCGAAGGACTATTCGATTGCATTAATGGCATATGCAGATGCAGACCACGCGGGATGTCAAGATACAAGGCGTAGCACAAGTGGAACTTTGCAACTACTAGGAGATTGACTAATCAGTTGGGCATCTAAAAGGCAAAAAAGCGCTGCAATTTCAAGTACGGAAGCAGAATACATAGCTATGTCCGGTTGCTGTGCTCAAATTCTTTGGATGAGATCGCAATTAACCGACTATTGTCTAGGTTTCAACAAAATTCCGATGTACTGCGACAACAAAAGTGCAATTGCTCTATGCTGCAACAATGTTCAATTCTCCCGGTCGAAGCATATTGACATTCGCTACCACTTTATCAAGGAGCAAGTGGAAAATGGAGTGATCGAGCTTTACTTTGTCTGATCTGAGTATCAATTGGCGGATATTTTCACGAAGGCTTTAGATCGCGCTCGAATTGAATTTTTGGCCGACAAGCTAGGACTGAGAACTTTCTCGGCCGAGACTCTTAACGAACTCGTAGATGAAGCGAAATAATAGTGGTGGTAAACTATTCTCCGTATCTTTGGTGATCATCTGTATATATTGTTTATATTTTTATCCACAAAAGCAAAATACAAAAATATAAAACCATATAAAAATCATAAAAATTGAAAAATTAAAAAAAACACAAAAATATTTTACTTTATTTTTCAAAGGCATATCTTTTGGGACGATAATATTTACGGCCTTAGAAGCGTTGATTAATATTGACACGGCGCCATAAATAGAGTTCGTACAAAAGTTGTAAATATTTCATAAAACATGCCCAAATGGCTTGTAGTTATTTCAGACTGCAACCCGCTTTTCATATTAAAGTCAAGTATTTCTTATGAAAGCTTTGGCTCACAACGGGAATTAATTTTCTTGGGCATGGTTTACTTTATAACCATGTAAGGGATTGTGTTTACGTTATAACACAATCTGTTGGGTCCAATAGATGTGGATCTTGCAGCCTGTTAGGGACGGTGAACGACTTCTGTAATCACAAGTCTATTCACAGAGAGACTATATAAATCACACAGTATAAGTGCGGAATACAAATACTATGAACAAGAAGAACATAATAACTATAACGACTTGATCCTTTACTAAGGATTTATAATATTAATATGAGCTAAAATAATGTTTTATGAAGGTGTATTGAACCCTTCTGCCTAAGGTTCCTTTTATACTACAAGGAAACCCTAATACATCATTAAACCAGAACTAGACACAACTGAAGTAGAATCAACTCTCTCTTCACTCTTCCTAGCACTAGTAGCAGCATGGTCATTTGACTTGGAGCTTGTAGGTCTCGACTATTCACTTGAACCACATGATGCAGAGTCACTAGCTTTGTCACTGAAAGTACAAGAGACAAAGTCATTAGTATTAGTAGAACTTTTTGAGAACTCATGCATCTGTGATCCATCCAAGTCATGATGCCTAGTAATGGGCATGAAAGTTCCCGTAAGAGGTGGAGGGACAACATGCATTGCTGCAGCTGGTTTAAACCTATTGTAGCTAGGTGTTCCCTCTTCCTCCTTGTCAGGATCAAAGACACTCGAAAAAGATAATCAAACACATCTTCTGAATCAATATATTTATCAAATCCTAACCCTCTTTTAGTCCCACCAGACATACTACTATCAATTAATTTTGAAAGATTCTTAGGTGCCTTTTGCCATTTTTCAAATCTTAAAAGTGTAGCATCTAATTTTTCTTTCATGTCTTGTTTATCTTTGATACTGTCATCTTTTACCTTTTCAGTGTATTTAAGCATATTTGTTGTGTTTTCTAAATCAATGTTCAGAATTCTAATTTTATCCTCATACTCTCGTTGAGTATCTTGAAGCCACCTCTTTTGTTGTTCCAATGTTTTTAAAGAATTCTTATATGCTTGAACCTCTAAAAAATACTTATCATTCTGTTCATTTAAGTCATTATATTGAGACAACAATTCTGAATATTTATCATGACAACCAAGAGGACAATGTTGTACCTGAGGTGAGATGCCCATAAGAGCAAACTCTTCTGCTTCCTCGGCATTAGACAGATTCCCAGCAATCATTGCAAACACGTCAGTAGAAGGTTCAGCTGTTTCCAGGGCAGCATTCTGATGATCACTCCAGTTGACCAAAGAGTCAACAGATACCAAAGCCTTCTTGTCATCCTTCACCTCCTGAATCTTGAAAGCTGAATACCTGCTTCTCTCCTGGTCATGCTTGTTAGAGCATTCCCTAGCAAAGTGACCTTGCTGCTGGCAGTTATAGCATCTAACCTTGCTTATGTCAAATCTTGCTGGCTCTCTTGGGTTATAGTTAGAGCATTCCCTAGCAAAGTGACCTTGCTGCTGGAAGTTATAGCATCTAACCTTGCTTCTGTCAAATCTTGCTGGCTCTCTTGGGTTATAGTTAAACTTTCGACCGGCTTTCTTCTCAAACTTGTGAACCCTAAGAGTGAGCATGGCCATCTGCCATTTAAGATCCATTTCACCCAGGTCAAGTTTATCAACCTGTTTGAAGTCATCAAAAGCAAGTTGCTGTTGAGGATCAACGTCAGCAACAAAATAGTGAAGAACAGCTTCTACCATGCTACCAGACTTGGATTTTGGTTCAGGAGTAGAAGTATGCTGAAAAGTATGCTGAGAAGACACAATATTGCTTGGGCTACTAGCATAAGGCATGGGACTAGATCCCATAGAACTCACAAAGGCAGAGTTAGCAGGAGTAGGAAAAGAATCACTTGAGTATCCCCTCACACGAGGCTCAAAGGTTTTGAGCTTATGAAACAAATCATCAAAATTAAGATAGTCAAGCCCACCTTTTGCTTTGAGAGAGATTACCACCTGATTCCATGAGTAGGGTAAGGCTCTAAGAAACCTTGCATTGATATCTCCATTGTCAGGTTTTGACCGGAGTTGATTCAACTGGCTCAGTATCTTTTGGAACCTGTCATACCCTTGATGGATACCTTCAGTTTCTGAGATCTTGAAGTCTGTAAATTCATCTCTCAGCATGGATCTTCGCATTTTCTTTGACTCCTCATTCCCACCAAACCTTGCTTTTATTCCATTCCAGATTTCTCTAGCATCGTCCAGATGATAAAAGTCACCCATGTGATCATCAGGTCGAGACTAAAGCAAAATAGTTTTTGCTTTGATCTCCTTCTGAACAACTGTTATTTCTTCATGAGTTTTAGGGTCAAGAAGAATAATACTACCATTCTTGTCTCTTCCAGTAGACTTCTTGCTGTTTCCATTCAGAATAATCTTCCAAAGATCTTGATCAGTGTTGGTGATCCAGCATTCCATCTTCATTGCCCAGCTATCATACTCATCCTTTTTCAGAAGAGGAAACTTACCATTTGTGTTAGAAATCGTAGCAATGATCTGCTGAGGTTGCTGTGTTTTAGGGGTGCTATCTTCTCCTGTTTGAGTAGAACTTGAGGCAGACATAGTTAAACAAAGATGTTAGTAATAAAAAAAATTTGATTCTTCTTGTACAGAGACTCTCCCAGGATCTGATACCACTTGTTGGGTCCAATAGATGTGGATCTTGCAGCCTGTTAGGGATGGTGAACGACTTCTGTAATCACTAGTCTATTCACAGAGAGACTCTATATAAATCACACAGTATAAGTGCGGAATACAAATACTATGAACAAGAAGAATAGAATAACTATAACGACTTGATCCTTTACTAAGGATTTCTAATATTAATATGAGCTAAAATAATGTTTTATGAAGGTGTATTGAACCCTTCTGCCTAAGGTTCCTTTTATACTACAAGGAAAACCTAATATATCGTTAAACCAAAACGTGTAAAACTGATATGCATATCCTTTCCTAACATATCTCATGCAAATCCTAACAGAATAATCTTTAAATAATAAAGTTTGACTTTCTATAAGACCAGGAGCACGACTTGCTCCTACTACTACTAGGACCAGGAGGAACTACATACCTCCTAGTCTACCTATTACAAATAACTATTCCAAAGGTCTTAACACAATCTAACACGAATATATCTACGCATCAGTGCATTTATTTGTTAAAACGAGAGAAATCTTGTTTTTATGAAGTTATCATCTCCACAAACCATAGCAATCTACAATTGGTATCTACACACTCGACGACGGGACTACTCAAACGACGAATACAACTCTTTCAATAGAACACGGGTCAACAATTGAGGGCGAGCAATTGTCAAGCATTCAGAATCTTCGATACCAAAAGTGCCAAGTTCACACCCGGTGTCAAGATAACAATACCAATCGTACATGTGGTGTCAAGAGATGACTTCAGACGTGACGAGGCGACCAACATTTTCCGACAAGAACCATGTGATCTTATCATATGATGTTCTCATCCATCAGGTCCAACCTTGTCAATTTATTCTTATAAGGTGAATATGTGATTATCATACAAATCAGTATCATATCTCACACATTGGTATCATGAAGATAAAATGGACTTGCATTTTTCTTCCCAAAAACTTGTTAAAACTTCATTAAATCAATTGATATCAAAAATATCGGTTGGGTTAATATGTTGTTCCCATTTAATCCATAACACAAGATTTAGAGAGAGAAATATTAGAAAAGTAGAAAGAGAAAGTAGAGAGAGAAGTGGAAGGTTTACACTAAAACTAGGTGTTTTATGAAATGAACCAACACCCTCTTCCACATGTGGAAGAGGGTTATATATGCCACGGCTCTAAGGCCTTTGTGGGCTTCATCTTGGGTCGGGCTTGGCATTCACTTGGGCATATAGCCCCTAACAAAGACAATATTAGCTTAAAGTCCAAGCCCGCTCTTCCCGACTAACCTATTACTATACAAGACCAATAACGACTAAGATGACCTATTACATTCTTGTTCGACTATATAAAATATAGGGCTAACAATCTCCCCCAATGTATCAGTCATCTTAAAATGCTTAAAAAGCATAAGATGGTTGAGTGAATACATTCTTGTAGAGGAGATCTTCCTGCTTTGGCTTGTATCTTGGTCTTGATCTTTTTTGTAACAACTTTGTTCCTTCATGCTTTCGTGATCTTTATCTTGAGCCTTTGTCATTTGACTTTGAGTGCTTGAGATCTTCATCTGTACTCCTTGTGACTAAGATGACCTATTACATTCTTACATTCTTAGGTATCTTGATTATCGCCATCTTGTGCTCTTGTGACTTATGAATCGACATTGGTTACACAGCTACGCCACCTTCTTGATATACAGTAACATATACAGACACGGATGAAATGGCTTCGAACATTTCACCCTAACTCGGTAGCGTTTTACCTCCGGTCGGTGAAGACCGTTAAACGGTATTAAATACCGTACCTGTGATCAGGTAGATTCGAATAAGAACCTCCTTGACAGGGTTTCCCGGCGGTAGTAGCCAGTTCTCTTTACTCGACCGTCTCAAAGCAGACTACGAACGTAAAGAGTGAATCATAAGGATAAATTATCCGTCTGATTAGAGTCGTCAATTCAGATTTCCTGGAACAAGTTTGATTCTAAAAGAATCGCACCATTGTTGCTTTCCAGTTTGTCACAAGCTTGATTCATAAGAATCTTGCATGTTACCTACCGCAGTGCTGTTTGATGTTGACACTGGAAGGATTTCCATTTGTCACTGTGAACACTAAAGAGTGTCACTCTGAATGTTCTGGCAAGATCACACGGATTTTGCGAAGAAACCTGGAATCAAGTTTGAATCAATTAAGAATCGAAACTTAGTTGCTTTCCAGTTCTCACAAGTTTGATTCGTGTAGAATCGCATAAGTTACCTACCATGAGCTTGTTTGATGCTGGCTCAAGCAGGATTTCCATCTTCATTGTGAATCGTATCACTCAGATGTTCTGGCAATATCACAAGGATAATGCGTAGGACTGGATTGTGTCCTAATGAGATGATAGATAGATCTCGTTTGGCTCTAGACTCAATAAGTGCATTTTGGTATTCGAAGGCTGGAGCAGACTACCACCTTTTCAATATTAACTGACTCGGAGTGAGAAAGTCAATAGATATGTGTTGATCTCCTTGACAATGAGACAAGTTTCTTTTAAGAGAAACTCGAATGGCTGAGAAAGGGTTGTGCATCGCATCACTGGGTCCATGACACTTGTCTTCAAGATATGTGTTAACCCGGTTTCTGCCTAAGTTGCATAGAATATTCAACTCCTTCAATGCTTACCAATACGTCATCACTAGCACCTTGTTGTGATTGTTCCAGTGCTAACTTAAGTAATTGGTCCGCATTCAGCTTCATTCAACTCCATCTTTCCTAAGGACTACTATTTCTAGCTATGGAATGTCCTTGGGTAGATCCCTCCGGTTCTGGTTGGATCATAGGACTTAGTTTCCTATCCTAAACCACCTTTTGACTCCATCGTTCCGTCGTGGATAGTAGGTTGTTTTGGGTATAGATCGTAACCACAAACCATTGAAAACCATTCAGAGTGTTTGATAAAAATCAAAACTTTTAACACTTGAAAGTTTTACATTTCCGAAAAGCTCCCCCTACACACATGCATCGATATACGAAATAATTTGGCATGTGAAGGAAAGAGTTGCACTTGAGTCTTTAAGATCACTTGTTGCGATATATTACATTTTAATCACATTTTCTCCCCTATCTCTAATATAAAAATATAATATTAGAGATACCAATTGATTAAAATATGACATTTTCCGAAAAATCGACGGGAGAGAAACATGTGTGCACGCATGAATCATGGAACATTTTCAGTCGGGTCGCTCCCCCTCAACAATATATGTGTGTCTTGAGACAAAATTTGACAAAATTTTAGAAAAACGACACCACAAAATATGTTGAGGTACGGAGTTGAGATGCCTTTACTGATAATATATGACAGATTTAATATCATTTTCGGAATGTGTTGGATACATAAAATATGACAATTTTAGAGATGTATCCAACAACATTAAAGGCTTGATTTTAAAACGCTCCCCCTCAAAAATTGATCAAAATAACATATGACATTTTTAGATATAAAAACCTATTATGAGGAAGGGAGTGTTGAACACACAATTTTTAAAGAATTAGAAAAACCTTTTGAGAAATTCTTGAAAAATTGTGTTCAACGGTTTTAAAATAATCAGGATAGAAGACTTCTCTTCTATTGCTTAGGGAAAGCGCACTGAAACGTACACTCCCCTTTCGGGTCCGTTTTTCATGAGCTCAAAACTTTGATTGTTTTGTGACTAGCTCATGACCGAGAAAAATAAATTTCCCGTTATGAAGGATAAGTTATCATCCGTGATAAACTTTCCTTAAGTTGAAGTTCGAGTTCTAAGCTGACATTTACTTAGAAATCGTTTTTCATGAACTTAAAAACTTTGAATGTTTTTATGAGAAGCTCATGACCGAGAAATATGAATTTCTCGTTGAGAAGGATAAGTTATCGTCCGAGATAAACTTTCCTTAGTTGAGGTCCGAGTTCTAAGCTGTGATGCGCCTAGAAGTCATTATGAGAGAATATCAAGCAGCTTCATTTGCCAAAACCTCCAAGTCTTCTGGAGTCATATACTTCATACCAAGACGGCCAACGAGATACGCAAACCTATCTTTCGATAGAACTTTTGTAAACAAGTCTGCCAGCTGGTACTCAGTTCTGACAAAGTATAATTCCACGATGCCGCGTTCCACTTGTTCCTTGATGAAGTGATATCTGACATCGATGTGCTTGGTGCGGGAGTGCTGAACCGGATTGCAAGATATGGCTATGGCCGACTTTGAGTCACAATACATAGGTATTTTATCAAAGTGGAAGCCATAATCCGTGAGTTGAGTTCTCATCCAGAGGACTTGAGCACAACACGCGGATAGAAACACATATTCTGCTTCAGCTGATGAGAGCGAACTGCAATCCTGCTTCTTTGACGACCAGCTGACAAGCTTGTCTTCCCATAGAAATTGTATGCTACCAGAAGTTCTTTTACGACAATCAAGACAACATGCGTGATCAGAATCTGAAAAAGCCGTTAGATGAAAACCGGTTTCCCTCGGATACCAGAGTCCCATGTGAATGGTATTCTTAAGGTACCGAAAGACCCGTTTAACCTCTTTGAGGTGCTTTTGAGTAGGTCTGGCTTGATATCGTGCACAATAGCATGTGGCATGATGAATATCAGGCCTGCTGGCTGTAAGGTACATAAGTGACCCGATCATACTGCCATATCGCGCTTGATCTACGGGATATGAGTACAAGTCAGCGTCTAGGGATGTGGTCGACAATGGTGTACCAATGCGAGCACATGAAGTCATACCATGCTTTTTAAGTATCTCTTGAGCATACTTAGCTTGGTTAATGAGGACACCACGTGGGGATTGATGAATCTGGAGGCCTAAAAAGAATTTTAGCTCCCCCATCATTGACATTTCAAATCTGCTGTGCATTAATTTTTCAAAACGTTTTGAAAGTTTTGCGTTCGTAGAACCAAAAATAATGTCATCAACATAAACTTGCACCAGCATTATGTCATCCCCATATTTATTAGTAAAGAGAGTAGGATCAATAGAACCTTTGGAAAATCCTTTGGATACCAAGAAGTTTGAAAGTTCTTCGTACCATGCCCTTGGAGCTTGTTTAAGTCCATATACAGCCTTCTTGAGACGATAGACTTTGTCAGGATGATGAGGATCGATGAATCCTTCCGGCTGATTCACATACACTTCTTCCTTCAAATGACCGTTGAGAAAAGCAGTTTTAACGTCCATCTGAAAAACCGTGAAGCCCTTATGTGCAGCATAAGCAAGGAATATCCTGACTGCTTCCAAACGAGCGACTGGAGCGAATGATTCATCGTAGTCTATGCCTTCTTGTTGACGGTATCCCTTAACCACAAGACGAGATTTGTTTTTGATGATGGTTTGTTCTTCATCCAGTTTGTTTTTCCAGATCCATTTGAAATCTAAAATTGACATTCCATAGGGTCGGTCAACAAGTTCCCAAACATTTAGGCATTCAAACTAATGAATTTCGTCTTGCATTGATTCAATCCACGCATGATCAGTCATGGCTTGTTTGATGTTTGTAGGTACAGTTGAACTCACGGTGAGTGCATACATACACACATCGCCATCGGTTTCGAGTTGTCTGCGTGTTCGAACCGGTTGTGAAGGATTTCCAATGACTTGCTCCAATGGATGATAACGTGTCCAATGGTGAGTGGATGGATATGGTTGGTAGAATGTATGCATGTTGGACGGATCAACATGTTGAGTAGAAGACTCTCCGACTTCGTGTACTGGTGTACCGAACGGATTGATAAATTCTTCTTCGTCAGGTTGTGCATCGACTGCTTGATTGTTGTTTCCTCCTTCAGCATTGACGGTCGGTGATGTTGGTTGTATGACTGTTTCTTGAGTATCCATTGGAATTGTCTCTTGAGCAACGGTTGCTGAAGTAGATGCAGTTGTGTCTTGTTGACTTTGTTCGGGTGCATCAGCAGTATTGACAGCGGAAGGCTTTGACACAACTTGATTGTTTCCATAGTAATATTCATCAAACATTGTATCATATAAATCAACCAACTCATTCATTTGTGTCGTATCCGTCGAGTCTGCTGTAGGAGTATTTTCTTAACATTCTTGCACGGGACGTACACTGTTATGTGTAGGTGCCATTGCTGGACATTGAGGTGCGGGACTTGAGCTGTTGTGATCAAGTACCATTTGTGGAAATTAGTCAAAGTTCACATGAATTGTTTCGACAATAATCTTTGTTCTCTTGTTATAGACTCGATATCCTTTCGACAATGTAGCATACCCCACAAAAATACATGCATCACCTTTTTCTTTCATCTTGTCGAGATTCTCACCGTCTTTAAGGATGTAGCATAAAGATCCAAATACGTGAAAGAATTTGACAGTAGGTTTCCTGCCATTGATGATGTGGTAAGGTGTCTTTTCATGTCTAGGGATGACGAGAGAACGATTCTGAGTATAACAGGCAGTTGCAATTGCTTCAGCCCAGAAGAATAGCGGTAAATTTGAGCAGAAAGCATTGTTCGAGCAGCCTCAACCAAAGTACGGTTCCGCCTTTCAACAACGCCGTTTTGTTCAAGAGTTCGAGCAATAGACGTTTGATGTTCGATGCCTTCTTCTTGAAAGTAACATTGCAAGTTCTTGTTCAAAAATTCAGTACCCCTATCCGTTCTTACGGTTAAGACTTGAGCTTGAAGATTGCGTTGTATCATCTTGAGAAAGTTTTTGAGAACCTCTGGTGTTTCATCTTTGGACCTTAAGAAGAAAGTCCATGTGTATCTAGAGTAATCATCAACGATCACGAGAATATACTTTTTCCCGTTAATACTCTCTACACGCATGGGACCACATAAATCCATGTGTAGAAGTTCCAATCGTCCTTTTGAGCTTGGTAGTCTTTGTTTTGAAAGACTTCCGTTTTGCTTTCCCCAACTCACAAGAAGAACAAAGATGGTCTTTGACGAATTTCAACTTAAGAAGACCGGTCACAATATCATTCTTCGAAAGCAAGTTGATGGTGTCAAAGTTGAGATGTGACAATCGTTGATGCCATAACCATGCTTGAGATGATGAAGCTTTAGCCATTAAGCAAATTGGATTTGTTGAAGATGTGTCTTGAAGAGTTACTGTGTAGAGATCAGAACCACGAGAACCTATAAGAAGGTCATTCCCATCGTAGTCTCTAACATAGCAAGTAGATTTCCGAAAAGCCACTTCTAAATCCGCATCACAAAATTGACCAACCGAGAATAAATTATGATTCAGTCCCTCGACGTAATAAACCCGTTTTATAGTGATATTCCCTTGAACCAAGTCTCCATATCCGAGTATCGGTGCAAATTGATCATTTCCAAATCGTACCGTACCCAGAAACTTCTCCACGAAGTTAATGAGAAGCTTGAGATTGCCCGTCATGTGCTTTGTGCACCCGGAGTCTATTATGAATAGGATGATTTTGACGAGCTGCAGAAGAATTAGAAGACAATGTAGCATTTGACAAATGGGATCCCTTGATAGAGACGGGTTCCAAAATAGTAGTGGGCCTAGATGCAAAGTCTACAGGCAAGCTGATATTCCTAGACCCAATCACTAAAGTGGTTAACTTAGGTACCCATTTGTATCCGGGTGGTGTAAACCTCGAATACCCCTGTGTACATGTCCTAATCATGTTCTCATATAGCTTCCTTAATCTGTTTTGTTTACGCAGAGTAGTGGAGTCTAACGCACTTAGTTTCTTAAGTGGTTGATCACTGGATTGGTTCAATGTTCTTGTGGGTTCTCTAGTACTAGTGGGCACAAGAATAGGCTTCCTAGTTCTAGCATTCATGCCATTATGATTAAGAGCACAAGCATCATGATTGAAAGTACGAACACATTTTCCACATTCAACACAAACAACTTCAACATTCGAGGTCTCAGCATTTAAACTGTCATTACAAGCAGTTACAGACGTTTTATTCTTAGAAAACTTAAACTTCCTACGGTGATCTTCTACTTCCAACTTCTTTCCTTGACTATTGTTAGGCATGACCTTATCTTGCATTCTATTGCTCTTAAGCTGTGGTCCGCTAACGCTAGTAGTGGGGATTACTCCTGTAGAAGAAGACACACGTTGATTAGTTTTCTTAATATTCTGAGGTAACCACGATGTTCCAGTTTGAGTGGGCTTAGTGTTCATCTTATACATTCCAGGTGCTATCACATTGGTACTCTTATCATTTCCTATCTTAGGCAAAGTCTGTGGGTATTGTCCCAAAATAGACGATTTAGGGCATTTAACCGCATTCGGTTGACGAACGGCGAATGGTTTACCCAAAACAGACTTTCCTTTGATTTTCTCAATGAGTTTCTGTAACTCACTTATGGCTATGTCCCTTTCTTTTAGCTGAGCTTTCAAATCATTTATTTCGAAATCTTTTTCATTTAGTAGACGAAACGAAGAAGCTGACATTTCTTGACACTTTTTATGATTATGAGATTTTTCACCTTTTTGTAAAGCAAGTTCAAGAGAAATGGAGTGTTTCTCAAGTTGAGAAAAACTTTTCGAAAGTTTGTTATATGACTGAATTTGTTTCGAAAGCTCTACTTCAAGATTACGACATTTCTCGTCCGATTCTGACACTAGACATGCTACATGACAATATTGATCAAGATCGGTATACACACCAAGTATAACATTCATATGGTCAGCATAAAAGTATTCCTTAGAAAGTCGATCAATTTCGTTAGAAAGTTGGTGTTCTTGTGTCTTTAATTTATTTTGAAGAAAATCAACTTCATCTTCAAGAGATTTGACATAGCTTAAATCAGTTAACATTTCCTCAGTGAGAGCATTATAAAACATTTCCACATTTTTTGAAAGATCATCAATGGTTGGAACAATGCATTGTTGAATGACGACTTCTACTTGTGGGTTAGGTTTAATATTCCAAATGGTATCCCTAGAAACTTTTTCATAGTCGACGACACCTTTGTACAAATTTAAAACCCCTTGTTTTATAAACTCAAATTGCTGAACACTTTTGCTTTTCTCATCCCATTTACGTTTTTCATCCGAAATTTGTTTTTCTAACAAAATTGATTGCTTTTTGAAACTCCTTTTTAAAGAAACTTTCTTTTGGGGTTCATCACTTGGTGGTGGAACACTATTGTACATTTTTTGTTCTTTGGAAAGTTCTTTTTGAGAAACAAACTTAATATAATTATCAGAATCAGAAAGGTTTATTAAATCACTTAAGTTTGATCGACTTTCTTCTTTTTGACGAATGATTTCGTCGCAGTCAGGGGAAAGCATAAGAGCAAGATTATCAACATAACAACCAATATCATAAAGAGCAGGCTTGGTACTTTGAGCTTTCTTGAGATATTCAGGCTTGACAAAACTCGTTTTCATATTTCTATTGAGCATATTCATAGTTTGAATAGACTGACCCGTTTTGTAAACAATGTTGTTTAACGTGTCGACTCTCTTTTCCAACGCAAGAATTTTTTCAATATCCTTTTCTTCAAGAGTTTTATAAAGCTCAATTTGTTCTTTGTTAACCGACTCTAATTCAGTAATTTGGAGTTTATGTAGCAGCAGTTGTTCTTCAAGTTCCGATATCTTCTGTTTTGACATATGAATTTCGTGTGTTACTTCAGAACAATATTGTTCGTTGAGCACCTTACGTTCATATACCAAACCATTAGCTATTGCAACCCGTCGATCAGCTTCTTTTACATAATCACACTCTTTAAGCATGTCTATCTCCTCGGCTAAGGATGTGTTTGCTTGCTTCAAACGTTTATTAGCCTCTCTGTTTTCCTCAATTTCATGTTTTAAAGAATCAATAATAGACGCAAGCAAATCACAGTCCTCATCCGAGTCAGTATCCTGAACAGCTTTTCCGTCATCATTACACATATGCTGTGAATCCGTAGAGATATTGCTATCCTCCGTGTCCATTACATATGTGTCATTGATGCTTTCGGGTTGCTTAGGATGCCGTCCTTCATTAGCAAACACATTATAGTTATCATATGATGGTACCTTTTCAAGTGGCTCAGAATCATAGATGGGTCCAGAAGTATCATCAGTCTCTGGGATCACTTCTTGAATCTTCGCCATGTACACATAATGTGCCTCTAACTCTTGATCATCGGCTTCATCATCAGTGTCATCACGCCAGTCAACTTCATCTGCTGTTAGTGGAATTCCTGCTTATTATTTCTTACACAGCAGCATCTTTTCCTTGTGACACCCTGAGTCCTTAACCCGTTTTAGCTTCTTGCATTCCCTAGCCATGTGCCCAAATCCCTTGCAGTTGAAGCATTGAATCCCAGTCTTCTGCACAACCGGAGTGCCTACAGTATCTCTAGCCCCAACTTGATTCAACATCCTCTGATTATCATACCTAGCATCACGATCATACCTAGGTGCATGATCAACTTCCTTATATCTAGCATTGGATGATGATCTGAGGTTGTTGTTGGTAGGTTTGTAGATCTTCTTATAAGTTGTGGTGAGTAAAGACATGAGTTCTTCAATCTTCTTGTCCCTTGAAGTTTGTTCATCATCACTGTCTCCATCTGACTCGGTGTCATACTTTGGAGGTGGAGTGGGGACAATTGCTTTTGCTTTGTGTTTAGCAGCAACTAGAGGTTTGGTGGATGAGCTTGATGACTTTGAGGAATGAGTAGGTGGTTGTTGACGGGGAACGGGTTTTGTTGAAGTAGCAGCCACAAAAGCAATAGAATTAGCAGACCGTTCTGCCTTTTCAGCCCTTAGTTCATTCACTTCATTCTGATGCTGTTTTAAGATATCATAAAGTTTGTGATAGGAGATGGTCTTGATATCTTCCCTTTGTTTAACCATTTGCCATTCCGGTTTGAGTTGAAGTAGAAACTGAACATTGGCATGATGATTGGAGATGGTGCACTGATTTCTGACAAGATCATTCATCATTTTGTAGAATCTCGAGTAATATGAGTCAATGGATTCACCATCTTCAGATGTGAATTTTCCAAACTCCCAAAGTAGATTAGTCTCGAGATCTTGAACATTGATCGACTCACCTTGCTTCAATCGATGAATTGCATTCCACATTTCCATAGCATTAGGACATGCATCAACTATGGAATAGATATCGTTATCAATTGCAGTGAGTATGAAGTTTACAGCATCAGCTTCAGCTTGGAGGAGTTTCTTTTTCTCAGCAGAACATGTGTCAAAATCCTCCATAGCTCGTATAGTTGATGAAGTACCATCCTCTGCCTGTGTTGTAATTGGTCTGAATTCAAAAACTGGAGGTGGATTCTCAAGGCAGTGACGAAGAGCAGTTCGGTTTTCTTTTCCGTCGAGAAATCTGAGAAAACGAGATCTCCATTGAACGTAGCAACCGGCAGTGAGCACAGGTGGATTACCGTTGCCACCTTGTTCCAAACGAATTTGATTAGCAGTTGCAATGTTGATGTTGTTGTTAGACATGGTGAATACTTATGGATGAATTGCAGATCTTAGTGGATTTGTTGTGATGATGTGTGGTTAAAATTGAAATTCTGAAAATTCAAAATTTTTTTTCTCAGTCCGACAATAAATTCCCTAGTCTGACAAAACGGTATGCCGAAAATTTTTGTATTGCCAAACTTTGAATTTGAGTTAGAAATAGCCAAAAACTAGTAGGGAAAAATTTGATTTTACTTGACCTAAACTAGTCTAGATAGTGGCTAAGTCTAAAAATTACTCAAACAAAATATCCATCGGAATGCCCATCGGAATACATGTCGGAATGTCCATCGGAATACTTGTCGGAATGTCCTATCGGAATACCTGTCAGAATGTCTAGATCGGAATGTTCTATCGCAATGCACTGTCGCAATGTTAGATCGGAATGTTCTATCGCAATGCACTGTCGCAATGTTAGATCGGAATGTTTTGTCGGAATGTGGCTGTTGGAATGTTCAGATCGCAATATGGCTAGAACAAAATTGGCAGAATAACGACTCAAAGATCCCTTAAACCCGTCGGAATCCCAGATCGCAATGTACGATCGGAATATCCAGATCGGAATAAGGTATCGCAATACAGTGATCGCAAAGTAGAATCCTTAGATTATTGCGATCAAATCCCACACACTTGTACTTTCTGATGGTAACACTTGCTTGAATTTCGGAATGAAGAAAAACAAGAAATTTCGCAACTTTTGATCCAAAAGATTTGTGTTTTAGCCAAAACCAAGATACCCAAATCACTACTACTAGTATGTAGATGATTTGTATCAAGAAAAGACCATAAAAACACAAAAAGAAATTTTGGGACGAGAGATATAGATCAATAAAGCCACGAAAAATCAAGAACACCACACACGAATCTTCAATCACCTATCCACTATAGGCTCTTGATACCAAATGTTGTTCCCATTTAATCCATAACACAAGATTTAGAGAGAGAAATAGTAGAAAATTAGAAAGAGAAAGTAGAGAGAGAAGTGGAAGGTTTACACTAAAACTAGGTATTTTATGAAATGAACCAACACCCTCTTCCACATGTGGAAGAGGGTTATATATGCCACGGATCTAAGGCCTTTGTGGGCTTCATCTTGGGTCGGGCTTGGCATTCACTTGGGCATATAGCCCCTAACAAAGACAATATTAGCTTAAAGTCCAAGCCCGCTTTTCCCGACTAACCTATTACTATACAAGACCAATAACGACTAAGATGACCTATTACATTCTTGTTCGACTATATAAAATATAGGGCTAACATAATATGTTTAATATGGGGGAGAAAATGTTATTTAAAATGGGAAATGATTAATCACAAATGATTTGACTTAACTTCGGCCGCTACTCCCACATGTGCAAAATGTTTTCTTAATTTCTTTCGCATTTAGATGTACATGTGTAGGGGAGCAAATGGATTTCATGTTCAAAGCATTCATGGTACAAAATGCTTTGATTTTATAATCACAAGTGCCTTGAATGGGTTTTCAAAGAAGTTTTCATGGTGACGATATACTTACCCACAACCCATTTATTTCACGACGATGAAGATTATGGTGACAAAAAGATGGTAGGATAGGTTAAGTCCAATGATTCTTCCAAAACCGGAGGAATCTTCCCAAGGACATTCCATAGCTAGAAATAGTAGTCCTTAGGAAACATGGGGAAAGATTGTGAACGTAGCTGAATGCCGACCAAGTACATAAGTTAGCACTAGAACAATCACAACAAGGTGCTAGTTATGACGTATTGGTAAGCATTGAAGGGGTTGAAGAATGAAAAAGAATTGTAAAGATAAAGGGTCTAAAGAAAGAAGCCCTCCTTACAACTTAGGCAGAAACCGGGTCAACTCATTAACTATTGAGATCATCTTTAATGATGCTCGATATTGAAGATAAACATCATGGACCTAGTGATACAATGCACAACCCATCCCAGCTAACTCAGATATCTCTCAAAAGATATTTGTTTTAATCACACGGAGATCAACACGTTATCTATTGGTTTATTCACTCCGAGTAAATTGGTATTGAAAGGGTGGCACTCCTCTCCAGCCTCCGATCACTAAAAATCCAAAAGGCACGATCGAGTCTAGAGCCATTTGAGATCATCAAATATCTCATTAGGACACACTTCCCTATTTCCTTGCTTCCTCAGACTCTGTCAAAAGTAAGAAAGATATTAAGAGTCTTATGCAAAATCTTCATGATCTTGCCTAAACATCCGAGTAATACGCAAGTATTTACAATGAAGATGGAAATCCTTCTTGAGCGAATATCAAAAAGCTCATGGTAGGTGACTTGTGCGATTCTTTAAGAATCAAGCTTGTGATAACTAGAAAAAAACAATGGTTTAATTCTTAACTGAATTTAAACACGTTCCAGGCCTCAATATCTTAGTGATCTTTCCAGAACATTCAGAGTAATACTTTTTAGTATTTGTAGTGATGAATGGAAATCCTTCTAGTGTTAACGTCAAACAACACTTAGTAGGTAACTTGCAAGATTCTATATGAATCAAGCTCGTGACAACTGGAAAGCAACGATGGTGCGATTCTTGAATGAATCAAAATTGTTCCAGGAATCGGAATTGACGGTTTCAATCATGCGGATAATTTTATCCAAATGATTCACTCTCTACGTTCGAAGTCAGCTTTGGACGGTCGAGTAAAGAGAACGGGTTTACCCGCGAAATCTTGTCAAGGAGATTTTTAATTAAATCCACCTGCCACAAGTACAATATTTAATATCGTCCAACGGTCTTCACCGACCGGAGGTAAAATGCTACCGAATTAGAATCAAATGTTCAAAGCCATTTCGTTCATGTCTACTTATGTTACTATATTTGAAGACGGTTGCGTTACGGAATCCGAGAAGAAGTCGTCCCCGCATGCTTATACTTTATGCACTTAATACTTCATCTAATTCAAGAAAGCCAAGAAGTCAAGTCTTCCGCTATATCAAACTCTAAAGCTTTCAAGAATTACGAAGGTATAAGTATGTGGGACCTGATGTCACGAGGAGGCCAATATCACAAGTGATGGATGCACAAGATCAAGGCAATAGATTAATGCTCAAGATTGATATCAAAGATCACATCAACATGTTCACCAGAAAAGAAAAAGAAAAGAAACACGAATACTACGAGCCCAAGACAAGCATAGTATGCTAGGTTTATTTTAATATTGTAACTCAGGGAACACCCTTGTTTGGAGTGACCTCCCTTTGGGGGATATTGTTAGAAATACGTTTACGTATTTAGGAAGATTCGGTCACTCCGACAATATATTAAGTAGTAGCTCGTAGTCTAGTTACTTTACATTAATTAAACAAGGAAAAGCCCGGTCCATGTCATGTATGGCCGGCCTAAATTGTAAGCCCAAGCCCATCTCATGGGCTTGGTATATAAACCCTCTCCTTAGTTGGAGAGGGTGTGGTTCACATAATATTTCACATAGTTGAAGGTGTTTTCTTTTCACTTTCTCTCTCTAGGTGTGTGTGTTCTCACTATCTATCTATCTCTTTCTCTCTCTAGAATATAAGCAAGATTTACAATATCCTACATTCACTTTGAAATTTGGGCCATTTGGTTGAGACAACTCAATAGTCGCATATGGAAATACTTGAGCAATAGTGAATGGACCGGACCTTCGTGACTTAAGCTTGCCCGCAAAAAGTTTCAACCGTGATTTAAAGAGTAAAACCAACTCTCGAACTTTAAACTCATGGTTCTTAATCTTAGCATCATGCAATTTCTTAGTCTTTTCTTTATGAAGTAATGAGTTTTCATAGGCATCGGTTCTAAACTCATTCATCTCATTAAGTTGGTCTTTCCTATGTGAACCGGCTTGGTTTAGATCAAAGTTAGCCCATTTAAGAGCCCATGAAGCCTTATGTTCTAAATCGAATGGGAGGTGGCATGCTTTTCCACAGACAAGTCTATAAGGTGTACAACCTATTGATGTCTTAAAAGCGGTTCTAAAAGCCCACAAAGCATCATCAAGCTAATCCGACCAAGAAGCTCGATGCTCTCCCACCGTACGTTCTAAAGTCCTCTTTAAACCACGATTTGTGACCTCAGTTTGCCCATTGGTTTGAGGGTGATACGCGGTAGAAAGTCTATGGTTAACACCATACTTCTTCATGACTCTTGTAAATTGATCATTACAAAAATGAGTCCCACGATCACTTATGATGGCACGAGGTACACCAAATCTAGCAAATAATTTCTTAAAGAACTTTACTACAACTCGAGCATCATTAGTAGGCAAAGCCTTAGCCTCAACCCACTTAGAAACATAATCCACCGCTACGAGTATATACTTATTTCCCTTGGAAGATGGGAAAGGTCCCATAAAATCTATGCCCCATACATCAAATATCTCACATTCTTGTATGAAACTTTGTGGCATCTCATCTCTTTGATTAATTTTTCCTTGTCTTGGACAAACATCACAATATTTCACCATTTCTTGGGAATGTTTGTAAATGAAAGGCCAATAGTAACCCGAATCAAAGACTTTTTTAGCCGTGTAGTTAGGCCCAAAATGACCCCCCCCCCCCCCCCCGTGGATCCCTTATGGCAAGCTTCTAAGATCGTAAATGCTTCGGGCCCATCTACACAACGTCTTATGATTTGGTCTACACATTTCCTAAAGAGATAAGGATCATCCCAAAAGTAGTATTTAGCTTCCTTGAGAAACTATTTATTTTGTTGGGAAGTGAGACCCTCAATTAGCACATCCCCCACAAGATAGTTTGCAATATACGCAAACCAAGGGGTGACATCCTCTTGTAAAGAGATAGACATGAGTTCCTCAAGTAGAAAAGATTCATTAATTTCCTTATGAGGAAATTCTCCTTGAATAGGATGCTCAAGTCTACTCAAATGATCCCCGCTAAATTCTCGGCTTCTTTCTTATCATGAATTTCTATGGAGAACTCTTGGAGCAACAAAACCCATCACAATAGTCTAGGCTTAGCATCTTGCTTTGTCATAAGGTATTTGAGAGTGGAATGGTCTGTATACACTATGGTCTTCGAAAGCACAAGATAGGGTCTAAATTTCTCAAAAGCATATACAATGGCTAGCAATTCTTTTTCTGTAGTGGTGTTCTAACACCCCATTTTGATAAATGGAATGTCACGCGTGATTATGGCGTGTCATCAAAGCATACAAGGATAAATGTCTTAAACATTACATGATCATAAAGGAAATACCGGAAACAAACATCGGTACCCCAAAGTAAAAGCTCATCACACACAAACATAAGTACTGTAAAGGAAAAGGACTAAACAGTGTCCATGGAAATGAGTAGCAAAATGTATGAATAAATGCATAAAGTAATGAAGGCTAGAAAGCTTCCGATCCATATGCACGTACGCTTAGAGTCTAAGAGCGTCCCTGAGTACCTACCGTTTTGGGAACATGAAAGGAAAACGGCTGAGCATAACGCTCAGTGCACGGATATACAAGCATAGAATGAATAAAATAAGCATATACAACATATAGCAGCGGAATTCATTAAGTCTTGGAAAACCTGGTATAACTTAGTAAAACTGGTGTTATAGTTTGAAAAGCCTTATGTTTATCTCATAAAAACTGTTTAACATGTTTACCATTAGCCAATATAAATCATGAAATATCAACGTGCATGAATACTTGGAGGGGTGACCTCATCATGCAATTAGAGGGGTTGCCTTTAATTAATATTACTTTGGGTAGGAGGGATCAACTCCTTGTGAAGGATGCAACGCAAACACCACATTCACCTAAATAATTTGTAACAACATGTAAACTAGGATGCACCCATACGCCCCACATGATAATATATTAATATGGCCAAAAGCTGAAAGGGACGCTACGAGCTATCACTCCGCCGTGGTGAAGTCATAATACTGGTGCCTCTAGTGTTATGGTTATGGTACCTCCATAACTAGGTGAAACTGGTCATGCATGTATATGGCTTAGGCATTTAATTAAACATAAGCAAATCAAAACATATAAAACATATACTAAGAAAACAGTTGGCTGCATACGGGGAAATCCTAATAAGGAAAGAATGTCCATACTGAAAGGAGGGAGAATCCGTACCTTGTGTCCAGTGAACGAAGAAGACGAACGGAAGAGAGTCCTACTTCGATCTCACAAATGCTACATAAATAATATACGTGTATAAGTGTTCTAATTACTGTGTACGTAACTGGTTTTATATCATGTCTTAGCTTGTTTGATATGTTCATGTCTTGTTTTACTGATTTTAACGTTATGCTGTGTTTATCATTTATTCTGGATATTCTGGTTAAGTATTACTTGTATTTCTGGTATTATTATACTTATTATGTAATAATAAGTAACTTTCTACAAATAGCAGGTTTCCTAAAATAGAAAGTTTCCAAAAATAGAAAGTTTCCAAAAATAGATTAACTGCTTAAAATAGATAAGTTTCTAAAAATAGAAAGTTTCCGTAAATAGATTAGCTGCTTATAATAGATAAGTTTCTAAAAATAGAAAGTTTCCATATTTAGAAATAAGCTAGATTATTAAGCTAATAAGATAAGCTTAAGTTTTACTGATTAATATTCTAAGTCATGTGATTAATAGTATACTTTATTAATTAATACATGTGAATTAAATAAACTATATGTTATAAGATTCAATTAAATATAACATGATTTAATTAAGGTGTGTATGATACTTAGGTTAAAACATGTATTAATATTTATATTAATATAACCTAAGTCAAGAAAATTAATTAATTATATGCCATGTTTTAATAATTAATTAATTACCATAGTCTAAATTTCATGATTAAATACTTAGGTTAAAATCATGTATTATTAATAATAATAATAAACCAAAGTCATGTTTTAATTAAATTAATTATATAACATGTTAAATTAATTTAATTAATCTTGTAAATAAATAAACTTGTAAAAATAATTAACTTGTAAAATAAAATAATAAAATGAACCCATGTATTATTTTATTAAAAACATGCCGTGAACCGGCCCGAAACAAACCCCACCGAAAACAGTTGCAAACCGGCCCATGCCGGTTGCCCCTGCCTTCGGTTCATTGCCACCGGCTTAAGCCGATGGTTCCCTTGGTTCTCGGCTAGCCGCTGCCCATGCGAAGTTCCCACCGGCGGTTAGCCGGTGGTTCCCCTTGCCGCGACTCGAGTTCCCCCTGCTTGATCATATTAGCCACCGGCTTGGGCCGGTGGTGCTTGTTTGTTTTTTCTGAGACCCCCAAAAGACCACAAGGCCACCCCGACTCACGTCGGGGTCCCTTGTTTCACCCTGCTGCCGAACCATAAAGAAAACACCGAGACCCGAAGGTCTCGACTGTGGTCATACGTGAGTGACCGAGAGCTTCGGCTCTCGGTTTGTGTGTGTCGGCCGAACCAACCACCCAAAACCACCATGTTTATTACCCCATGATTAAATTTACATGTTTAATTACTAGTTTTTAATAAACCCATGATTTCATGTGTTCTTGATCTAATAAAATAATTAAAAAGAAAAGGTTATAGGATTACCAATGTGTGAAACAATTGGATGACAATAACACGAACACCACACTCGAATTGAATCACCAAAAATCAACAAACACCCTCCTTGTGGTGTGTTAAAACCGACGGCCAAAGGGGAAGAAAAAGGGGATAGGGTTTTGTAATTTTCTAAATCTTCTGTAATATGAAAATATGTTTTTCCCCTTTTCCTATCTTAGTAAAAATAAAAGTGGGCTTGGCCCTTTCTTGGTCTTTGTGTCCGCGGGTATGTGGGGCCCACAAGGGGAAACCCAACATTTTCTGTGTTCTAAATTGTTACGTGTTCTCGTGCTCGTATTTACGTGACTTATAATTAACTTTTCGTGTTATAATATATACTTATACATAATCATAATAATAATTACGCAAATACATAATAATATGCTCGTGATTATTTACGTTCATGTTTTCATGTTCGTGATTATAATTATTGTTGATAATAATTATCGTGTATTAATATGCTTTAAACACTTATCGTGTAATAACATGTACGTAATTCTTGTAATTAATATTCGTGAAACGTAAACATGTTATAAAAGGAAAGTTTTAATCATGTACGTACGATTATATGTGCACTGTTCATGGTAAAAGCATGCGGGTTTTACAGGTGTAATGCAATTGAGCACCCGTCATTGTCTTACTCGCATAGTGCATAGGTTGAAAATGCTTATTAACTCTTTGCCCTAAAACGGCCCCCACGGCATAATAACTAGCATCACACATGAGTTCAAAAGGCAAATCCCAAGTTGGTGATACCAAAACTGGAGCCTTAGTCAAATTTTCTTTAAGGATCTCAAAAGACTCTAAACACTCTTGTGTGAATATGAAAGGAGCCTCTTTTTCTAAGAGGTGGGTCATGGGTCTAGCTATTTTTGAAAAGTCTTGGATAAAACGTCTATAGAAATCCGCATGTCCCAAAAAGCTCCTAACTCCTTTTATCATGGTAGGTGAGGGAAGTTTGGCAATAACATCTATTTTAGCACGACCCATTTCTAAACCTTTGTTAGATATCTTATGCCCCAAAACTATCCCTTCTTTGACCATAAAATGGTGTTTCTTTACACCATTTTAGCATACGTTCTAAATGGGAGAGACAAGAAGTGAATGAATCGCTAAAAACCGAGAAATCACCAATAAACACTTCCATTGTGTGCTCTATCATGTCATGAAAGATTGCCATCATACACCTTTGAAATGTCCCAGGGGCATTGCACAAGCCAAAAGGCATTTTATTATAAGCAAATGTGCCATAGGGACAAGTGAATGTGGTCTTTCATCTTTTGGATCAATTGGTATTTGGAAATAACCCGAAAATCCATCTAGAAAGACACAATATTCATTTCCCGCTAAGTGTTCAAGCATTTGGTCCATGAAAGGTAATGGAAAATGGTCTTTCTTAGTAGCATCATTAAGCTTCCTATAATCAATACAAACTCTCCAACTCGTGACGAGTCTAGTGGGAATCAACTCATTGTTTCATTTAGAACAACGATGATTCCACCCTTTTTAGGCACACAATGCACCAGGCTAACCCATGGTGAGTCGGAAACTGGGTAAATCATACCCGCATCAAGGAGTTTGATAACTTCCTTTTTGATGACTTCATGGATTTTGGGTTAACCCTTCTTTGGTTTTGGATGGTGGGTTTGTAATCATCCTCCATAAGTATTTTGTGTGTACAAAAGTTAGGATCAATCCCCCTTATGACGGATATTTTCCAAGCTATAGCCTTTTTGTGCTTATTAAGAACTTCTATAAGATTTTCCTTCTCATCATCTTTCAAGTCTTTGGCTATGATAACGGGTAATTTATCCTCTCCCTCTAAGAAAGCATACTCAAGGTGTGATGGAAGATCCTTAAGCTCCAGGGAAGGTGGACTCTCAATAGAAGGTTGAACTATTATGAGATCATCATTAGTAACATCTTGTACAGTAGGTGAAGGAATGGGATCCTCATTGAGTAAATTTTGGATAGTAAGAATATCTTCTTCCTAATTGATGGTAGAATCTTCATTTCCAAGAAAGTTAGATTCAAATTCCTCTAAGATAAAATCACTCTCTCCAAATGGTGTTAAGGAGGGAGAAATTGAGGCAACAGTCTCAACATGTGGAATGTTCGCATTATCACTTTTGCAAGCTTCATGAAAGTGTTCATTACAAACCTCATCAAGAACATCCACAATGTTAACAGTTTCACAACTTTGAGATTTCTTAGTTACTTTCCCCAACTTAAACACTACTTTCTCATCCTCTACCCTCATAATTAGTTCACCTTCCGCCACATCAATAAGAGTGCGACCGGTCCTTAAGAAGGGCCTTCCCAAAAGGAGGGGAACTCTAGGGTCCATGTCATAGTCAACAACTACAAAATCCGTGGGGAATGTGAATTTATCAACTCCTACAAAAACATCTTCCACAATCCCCACCGGATAAGTTATTGAACGGTTTGCTAACTCAAGTGTCATCCTAGTAGGTGTGAGCTCGGGAAGAGAGAGTTGTTTCCAAACCGACAAAGGCATCAAATTTATGCTTGCACCAAGATCCGCAAGTGCCATGCAATTCTTAACCCCCGGGAAATTGCAAGGAATCAAGAACCGGCCCGGATCACTAAGTTTAGTAGGTAAAGTCTTCAACAACACCGCAAAACAATTTTCGTTCAATGAAGTGTTAGGCATATCAATCAATTTTTCTTTGTTGGAGAGAAGGTCCTTAAACATTTCGGCAAACTTGGGCATGTAAGATAAAGCCTACGCAAAAGATATGTTGATATTCAATTGCTTAAACATCCTCAAAAAGTTGGACACTTGAATGTCATCTTTATTCTTAAGTTTCTCTTTTCTCAATCTTGAAGGATATGGAAGATTTGGTTTTGGTAAAGGTTGAGTGGTAGTTTTTGAAGGACTCTCTTTTTGGGTTTCCTCAATGATAGGTGTAGAAGGTGAAGGTTTAGTAGGTGTAGAATTTGAAGGTGTAGGATTGGAAGGTGTAGGCTTGTCACAAGGAGGAACCATGGTAGGAGTCACCAAAGGAGGTGTAAGAGGAATTGAAGGGTCAATAGTTGTTTTCCCACTCCTTGTAGTTATTGCATTTACATTTTCCCTTGGATTGGTTTGAGTGTTGGAGAGTAAAGCACCTTGTGGTCTTTGGGTTTGCAAGATTTGTGTTTGTAAGTGATAGGTGTGTAAACACCCATCCTTTTACCACTTAATTCTGGCTAAAACGAGACCAAAACACGTATTTAATATCATTTGTTTGGAATTATGCGTGGTTTTTGTGTTTATTGTGTTTTCAGAGCTAACCGGATGAATATTGAAGAAAACATGGGATTCCACGGGTTTTACCGAAGAAAAAGACTCAAGATAAAGTCTATTGTCCAAGAGATGCAAAAGATTTGAAGTCACTGGGCCTATTCGAAGATTTATCGAAGAAAAGGACCAAAGATGGAAGATTTTCATAAGTCGAAGAAACTCAAGTCTATTAAACGAAGAAATTAAAAGACGAGTTGAATTTAATCGACGACAAATCCCGAATCAGAATCGAAAACGTCAACTTTTCTGAAAAGACGAGAAGACAAGAAGAATGGGAGAAAGCCCACTCACCAACCAAGGGAAACACCTATAAATAGTCCACCCCTCACACTTTCCTGGAAGTTAGTTAGTTTTTTAGTTTTCTTCTCCCCCACTTTTCTCTCCTCCTTCTTTTTCTCTTTTTAGTTCGTCCCATCACCAACACCATTAGGGTGTTTGGTGATCTAGATCTTTGATTTTTAATCTTGTAATTTTCATCTTTGCTTTGTTATTGTTAAAACATCTATCATCAATACAAGTTCTTGTTTAATCTTTCCATTTCATCTTGTTCATCATCATCTTTATCTTCAAGTTCTTAAGTTCTTATTTTATTGAATTTTGATCTTCAAAAGTTGTTGGGATATGTGTTTTTGTTGATGGGATTTGTAGTTTATGGTTAGTAGATGGTTAGTGATTAGTTCGTTTAAGTTTTTGGTGAAAAACTTGGTGATTTTTGGATTAAAACTGATTTTCCTTGTTCTTCGGGTAAACGACTGTTCTTGAGTTCCCAGACTTCCGGATGAACACTTAAGTTCCGGATGAACCAAAAACTTCCGAATAAGCATTAAGTTCCGAATGAATTAAAATCTTCCGAATGAGTTTTGTTTTAGAAGTTCCGAATGAGTTTTGTTTTAGAAGTTCCGAATGAGTTTCCTTTAAAATCTTCCGAATGAGTCTCTTTTTGAAAAGTTCCGAATAAAATTCCTTTAAAAGTTCCGAATGAGTTTTCTTGTGTAAAAGTTCCGAATGAATGCAAAGTTCCGAATGAACCTCAAGTTCCGAATGAATGTTAAGTTCCGGATGAACCTAAGTTCCGAATGAAGCAAAACTTCCGGGTGAACCTAAAGTTCCGAATGAAGCAAAACTTCCGGATGAACCAAACTTCCGAACGAAGTTCCGAATCAAGGAGTTCCGAGTGAAAAGTTCCGGATGAACAAAGTTCCGAATCAAGGTTAAAAAGTTCCGAATCAATTTTCTTTTAGTGTTACTGTTTTACTGTTTTGCTGTTTCTTTACTTTTATTTCACAATTTATATTTTAACTGTAATTTTAACTTTAATTTCAGTTTTCATTTTAATTTTAATTCAAGTTTGTATTAATTGTCATTAAATTAATTATCTTTGATTTAAGTTTTCATTTCGTTACATTTTAACATTTAGTAGATTAGAAAACCAAAACCTTTTATTTAGTAACCAAGAACAATCTTTCCACTTAAGGCCGAGATCAATTCGAGAGGACTGAGAGAAAATAGAATCCATCTAAAAAGCAAGTATCAAATGGCGCCGCTGCCGGCTCTTCTCGTTAAGATCAAAAGTTTTTTGTGAGAACTTGGATTTTGGGATCCGTTCCCCGTGAACGTTACTTTTTCATCAAAAATTTTCAAAAAAATCCTAAAAAATATAAAATTTTCAAAAATACAAAAAAATTAAAAAACATAAAAACCAAAAATATTTTTGCCTTGTTTTTCTTTGTTCGTTCTTTTGCAGGTGTATGCGCACTCGATCCACGTCTTATCAAGAGCCCGAGCCTCTCGATAACTTAGAAATGGCTGGTGTACAAAACAACAATAACATACCACCTCCGAACAACAATAATAACAACAACAACCCGCCTTTCAACAACATGAACAATAACAACAACAATGAGCCCCTTCCGGATAATCGCCCGATGATTGAACTGCTGCAAGCTCATGTCGATGGCAACACGGATCCAATTGTCATACCTCCAATTGCCGCCAACAACTTTGAACTAAAATCAGGCTTTATCCAGATGGTCTCCGCTCAACCATTCTTGGGACGTACCATTGATGACCCACACGACCACATAAAGAGATTCTTGCAATTCACCAACACGGTCAAGTTCAATGGTGTTCCACAAGAGGTTATAAGGTTACAACTTTTTCCCTTTTCTTTAGAGGGACAAGCCCGACATTGGCTTGCTAAGGAACCGCCACAGAATATTCTCTCGTGGACGGATTTGGAAACAAAGTTTATCAATTACTTTTTCCCACCCTCTCGTACTACCGCTTTGCGGAATGAGATCATAAATTTTGAACAAAAGTACGATGAGTCGTTCAGTGAATCTTGGGATCGTTTTAAAGATCTTTTAAGAAAATGCCCACAACATGGTTTTACCAAAGTACATCAAATTAATACTTTTTACAATGGTTTAAGCATGAGTGACCAAGATTCACTAAACAGTGCCTCGGGGGGTAATCTGTTGGCTAAGACTTCCAATGCTGCTTGGGACATCATTGAGAATAAATCTCGTGTGCAAACCAAGAGTGTTCGGACCAATGTCGCTAGTGCTAGCACTAGTGACATCGACAAGCGATTAGACAAAATCACTACGCTTCTTGAATCGCTTGTCACCCACACCGTCAGCAACAACAGCAACAACGCTAAAAACGTTCAAGTTAACGCTGTCAGCCAACCTTGTGAGATATGCGGTGGTCCTCACTCTTACACCACTTGTACTGCCACCCAAGACTACCCTGCTGAAAATGTGAATGCGGCATATGGCACCTATCCTCAACCTGCTTATCAAGCTAGACCTCAAGGTGACCGTAATTTGCTTAGCTACCGCTCCAACAATTATCTTTCCCCACCCGGTTTTCCTCCTACCAACCCAAACCAACAACAAAACCTCAACCGCCCTCCTCAACAACAACAACAACCTCGACAACCATACATCCCACCTCACAAGCAGCAACAACCACCTCAACGTAACAACCAAGTTTACCAACAACCTGCCTATCAACCACCCGCATACAATGCTCCTCCCAACCAATCCACCGCTCTACACCAAGAAGTGCAGACCTACATGAGGACAAACGATGTGATCGTGGAAAATCTTCAGCGTGAAGTGATAAATTTGAAAGCAGACTTGGTCAAGCAAGGAAACGATTTGAGAGCCGACATGAGAAATACATTGGATAGCCAAACAAATGACTTGAGGAACATGATGGCTAGTTTCTTCCAAGGTAATCAACCCTCTTCTTCGGGTACTCTTCCACGTAACACCGTTGCGAATCCAAGAGGGGAGATGAAAGCAATCACCACTCGAAGTGGTAAAGGTACCATGGAACCCGAGCTTCCTATACCTCCACCGGTGATTGTGACTAAGGAGAACGAGTCACCTGCTCCTATTCCTCATCCTTCTCCTTCCCCAATTTCTCCACCTCTTCCTTCTACCCCTCCTCCACCCGTGGTTGTGAGTGATCCTATTCTCCCAAAGCCTTCCTCTTCTTCCAATATACCTTATCCATCTAGGTTGAGGAAAGAGAAGCAAAAGAGCAAGGATGATATTCAGGTTTCGAACTTCCTTAAAATGTTCAAACAATTGAATTTCAATATCTCCTTCGCTGAGGCTCTCGCTCACATGCCTAAATATGCGAAAATGTTTAAAGATCTTCTGAACGACAAGGAAAAGCTCCTCGATATTGCCAACACCCAACTTAATGAGAACTGCTCTGCAGTGCTCTTAAGGAAATTGCCAACCAAGCTTGGTGATCCGGGTCGTTTCCTTATCCCTTGCAATTTCCCGGGAGTAGAGAATTGCATGGCCCTAGCCGATCTAGGTGCCAGTATTAATCTCATGCCTCTAAGTGTTTGGAAGCAATTATCTCTCCCAGAGCTAGTCCCCACCAAAATGACTTTGGAATTAGCTAACCGTACGGTTGCTTATCCAGTGGGGATAGCCGAAGACGTCATTGTAGGAGTCGACAAATTCACCTTTCCTGCTGATTTTGTTGTCGTCGACTACGAGATGGACCCTCGTGTACCACTAATCGTTGGTCGTCCATTCTTGAGGACCGGTCGCACTCTCATTGATGTTGAAGCCGGTGAGCTTATCATGAGAGTGGGTGACGATAAAGTAGTCTTCAACATGGGAAAGTTGTCTAAACAGCCTTATTCATATGAGAGTGTTAATTGTATTGACGTTCTTGATGAGGCTTGTGAAGAACACTTTAATGATGCTTGCAAAAGTATTCCTACCTCTCTTCCCAATGTTGAGACCGTGTCCTCTATTGATTCATCATTGTCTCTATTTGGAGATAGTGATTTATTTTGGAACAATCTTAAAGATACCATGGGAGATGTGAATTTAGCTACTAATGATTCTCCCACCGAGGGGGATGAAGACATGAATTTCTTTGACAATCTTCTCACCGAAGACAATCCTTCTCCTCCATCTCCCACGGTCATTGCTACCGATACTCCGACTTCGAATACGCCTCTCGTCGAAAATCCTCTGGATTTAGAGCTTAAGGAGTTGCCGCCCCATCTCGAGTATGTATTCCTTGAAGAAGAGAAGAAGTCGCCAGTCATCATTGCTAAGGACCTAAAGGAAGAAGAAAAAGCCCGACTTATCACCGTGTTGAAAGATCACAAGAAGGCTATTGCTTGGAAGATTTCTGACATTCGTGGAATTGATCCTCACTTCTGCACACACAAAATTCTCATGGAGGATGACTTTAAGCCCACAATTCAAAGCCAACGAAGGGTGAATCCAAAAATCCATGAAGTCATCAAAACAGAGGTTATCAAACTTCTTGATGCGGGTATGATTTACCCTATTTCGGATTCACCATGGGTTAGTCCAATCCATTGTGTGCCCAAGAAGGGCGGAATAACCGTTGTTCCCAATGAACACAACGAGTTGATTTCCACTCGTCTCGTTACTGGGTGGAGAGTTTGTATAGACTACCGCAAACTCAATGATGCCACGAGAAAGGATCATTTCCCTCTACCTTTTATGGACCAAATGCTTGAACGTTTAGCGGGTAATGAATATTACTGCTTTCTTGATGGTTTCTCGGGTTATTTCCAAATACCCATCGATCCCCAAGATCAAGAGAAGACAACATTCACTTGTCCCTATGGCACATTTGCTTACAAAAGAATGCCTTTTGGCTTATGTAATGCGCCCGGGACTTTCCAAAGGTGCATGTTAGCTATCTTCCATGACATGGTTGAACAAACCATGGAAGTCTTCATGGATGATTTCTCGGTCTTCGGGGATTCCTTCTCTTCTTGCCTTGCCAATTTGGAACGTATGCTTAAGCGGTGCGAAGACACTCGCCTTGTTCTGAATTGGGAAAAATGCCATTTTATGGTAGAAGAAGGCATCGTGCTGGGACACAAGATTTCCAAAGCCGGTCTTGAAGTAGACCGTGCTAAAGTCGATGTTATCGCCAAGTTGCCTCCACCTTCAACCGTGAAGGGTGTGAGAAGTTTTCTGGGTCATGCGGGCTTCTACCGTCGATTCATAAAAGATTTTTCTCAAATCGCTCGCCCGATGACCCACCTCTTGGAAAAAGATACACCTTTTATCTTTTCCAAAGAGTGTCTTGAAGCCTTCAACTCGCTTAAGGATAAGCTTACTAAGGCACCCGTCTTAGTTACCCCTAATTGGGAGTTGCCTTTTGAGTTGATGTGCGATGCTAGTGATTTTGCTATTGGTGCGGTTCTGGGACAAAGAGTGAACAAACACTTCCAACCAATCCATTACGCTAGCAAGACAATGACAGGGGCTCAATTGCATTACACGACAACCGAAAAAGAGCTTTTAGCTGTTGTCTATGCTTTTGAAAAGTTCCGCCCCTATCTTGTCCTTTCTACAACTATTGTGTATACCGATCATTCCGCGTTGAATTACTTGTTGACAAAGCAAGATTCCAAACCAAGACTTCTTCGCTGGGTTTTGCTGCTCCAGGAATTTAAAATCGAAATTCGCGATAAAAAAGGAGCAGAAAACCTAGCCGCGGATCATCTCAACAGACTTGAGGATCCTTACCAGGGGGATCATCCGAACAAAGAAATCAATGATTCTTTTCCCTTGGAGACCTTAATGTCTATAAATTCGAATTCTGATGAAACCCCGTGGTTTGCGGACTTTGCAAACTACTTGGCGGGTGGAATTCTCAAGGAAGGGTTGACGTCTCAACAAAAGAAAAAGTTCTTCACCGACGTTAAGACTTACTTTTGGGACGACCCTTACCTATTCAAACAATGTGCCGACCTAATTATCCGCCGTTGTGTTGACGGACCGGCAGCTTCAGAAATCCTTGATGCTTGCCACAAAGGACCCACCGGTGGTCACTTTGGTCCCAACTACACGGCCAAAAAAGTGTTTGACTCGGGATTTTATTGGCCCTCCATATATCGTGACGCTCACGATATGGTTAAACGATGTGATGTTTGCCAAAAACAAGGCACGATCACACATAAAGACGAGATGCCTCAGAATTTCATTCAAGAGTGTGAAATCTTTGATGTTTGGGGTATCGACTTTATGGGGCCATTCCCTTCTTCTAAAGGAAACAAATACATCCTTGTAGCCGTTGACTACGTCTCCAAATGGGTTGAAGCCAAAGCTTTACCCACTAATGACACAAGGGTGGTTTGTAACTTTTTGAAAGCTCTTTTCGCTAGATTCGGTGTGCCTCGTGCCATTATTAGTGATCGTGGGACTCATTTCTGCAATGACCAATTTGCTAGAGTCATGGCTAAGTACGGTGTAAACCATCGTCTTTCCACAGCCTACCACCCACAAACTAATGGCCAGGCTGAAATATCCAACCGAGGACTTAAGCGAATTCTGGAAAGAACCGTGGGAGAGCATCGTGCCTCATGGGCTGATAAACTTGATGATGCTTTGTGGGCTTTCAGTACTGCTTACAAGACCCCGATCGGCTGTACGCCTTATCGTCTTGTGTATGGGAAAGCGTGCCACCTCCCCATTGAGTTGGAGCACAAGGCTTACTAGGCCTTGAAGTGGGCTAATTTTGATATCAACAAAGCCGGTGACCTACGCAAGATCCAACTCAATGAGCTGAATGAACTTCGGAATGAGGCTTATGAAAATTCTTTGATCTATAAGGAAAGAACTAAGCTCATTCACGACTCCAAGATCAAAAACCGAGAGTTCCATGTTGGAGACAAAGTCTTACTTTTTAACTCTCGGTTGAAAATCTTTTCGGGCAAGCTCAAATCTCGTTGGTCCGGCCCATTCACCATTGCCCAAATTTTTCCATATGGTACTCTCGAGCTCGCTCAACCTGATGGACCGAATTTTAAGGTGAATGGCCAACGAGTGAAGTTGTACTTTGGTGAGGACACCTCTCAGGAGGTGATTCCATCCCTCACCACGTTCCCCATGAACTAATTTTGGGTCGAGTCAGGCTCATGACTCGGTTATCAAAAACAAGCGCTCCTCGGGAGGCAGCCTGAGTATCTACCCTTTTATGTTTTAACCTCCTAAGTGTAGGGGGGCCTCTATAGGTTCTTTGTCTTTGTGTGGTGATGTGATTACAGGGATAAGTGCACTCTTGGAATCTTTGAAGAACCGTGCTCCCGTGTTATCCGAAATCCGGTTCTATCTCTCAACTATCGTGATTCAACTTTCTTCATACTCACATTTGAAATTGATCACTTTAGTCGTCTCTTCCTTAACTCGAGTTAACCAACGTGCACAATGTCATAAGTGTAGGGGAGACTTTTCCCACATGCTTAAACATTGAGGACAATGTTTATCTTAAGTGTAGGGGGGACTTCTATCGAAGTTTTAAGTGGACTTTTCCATGAAAATGCCTTCATTTAACCAGAAAATCATATTTTTCAACATTTTTCAAATTTTTTATTAACTTTGGCCATTTAGTCGTAAATTTTAAATTTTTATCATTGCTTTCATATGTATATATCCCGCAATAAAGTCAAAAATATTAATAAAGTGGTGTAGCTAGTTTAGAAGTCTTTGACATATTAGGCCCGTTGCGTTTATTTTGACTCAACCCGAATAGACTTATCCAAGTTTATTCTAGCTAGTATCCTTAACCATGTAGACCTTAATTGGTTTATTAGGCTAAGTATCCACGAGTCTCATTACTTGAGATTTTAAATTGTGGAGGACGAGAAATGATAGAGTCAATTATAAGTCGGTATTCTTGCACAAGCTCACTTGGTGTAATTATTTGCCTATTCTCCCATCACTTGCTAATAAATTATCTGCAATAAGTAAGGTCGTACGATTTGAAAAGTTACTTAGCTTCTAGCCCAAGATCGTTTAAAAGTTACTCGGTAATGATAAGAGTTCATAGCCAAGGCATAACTTATGAAGCGGGGCGCGAAGATTGGCGAGTCCGAAAAGGCCCTAACAAGGCATGAGGATTCCATTTTATTGCTAAAGATCCAAGATGAGGTGAAAAGCATTATTCCCAAAGTCAATATGAAGGATCAAGACTAACGACGAAAAGCAATCAACTCCCATAAAGATCATGGAGAAGTCTATCCGAAAAGACCCTAACAAGGTATGAGGATAAATAGATCCAAGGCCGAAAAGGAGGCGGATCGTTGTATCTCGAAATCCCAATTAGAGATTGAAGAAATAATCATGAAGTCGTGGTCAACAAAGTTGGAGTACCTCTCAAAAGTCTCCAAGTGAAGAAACTCTATGAACGATGAGAAGACCATTATCTCAAGCACGTCTCTCAAGATATGAAGTATGAAGTACATGCCAAATATCGGCCCGAGAAAGGTCTCAAATCGTGAACCAAGTTATGCCAAGATATGAACTTTTTGATATCCCGAGAAGCAGTTTTAAGAGATTTTGTCCTTTAGTTAACTATTGATCAAATCGTCCTGCTTTGCTTTCAGCCTTAATAAACTATCGAAATAAGTCCAAAAATGCATCTTTATGATCATTCTAAGACAAAAATAAAATATAAGAGATACACCTAGGAATAAGGGAGTTTAAGCATTTAATTAAGCCATGTGTGTAAGTGTTTGAAATGCAAACTTATAATAACAATGATCTCGTTTTTAAGCTTAGTTTGGGGAACGTGAAACTAGAGGGTGATAAATCTTCGCAGCACCGAAGCCCTAATGTAAGTCCTTGATTTCTTTGCAAGTTATTTCCATCCTTTTGTTTACTTTAAAGTTTTAATTTCTATTAGTATTTTAATTTTTGTTTAGTAGTATTTAAATAAGGCCAAGGTTGATTAATTATGAGAAAAGTGTAAAATTGCTTTATCACTAAGCATTGTATGAGGGCATGGCAATGGTTAAGTGTAGGGGATTTGATAGGTGTGTAAACACCCATCCTTTTACCACTTAATTCTGGCTAAAACGAGACCAAAACACGTATTTAATATTATTTGTTTGGAATTATGCGTGGTTTTTGTGTTTATTGTGTTTTCAGAGCTAACCGGATGAATATTGAAGAAAACATGGGATTGCACGGGTTTTACCGAAGAAAAAGACTCAAGATAAAGTCTATTGTCCAAGAGATGCAAAATATTTGAAGTCACTGGGCCTATTCGAAGATTTATCGAAGAAAAGGACCAAAGATGGAAGATTTTCATAAGTCGAAGAAACTCAAGTCTATTAAACGAAGAAATTAAAAGACGAGTTGAATTTAATCGACGACAAATCCCGAATCAGAATCGAAAACGTCAACTTTTCTGAAAAGACGAGAAGACAAGAAGAATGGGAGAAAGCCCACTCACCAACCAAGGGAAACACCTATAAATAGTCCACCCCTCACACTTTCCTGGAAGTTAGTTAGTTTTTTAGTTTTCTTCTCCCCCACTTTTCTCTCCTTCTTCTTTTTCTCTTTTTAGTTCGTCCCATCACCAACACCATTAGGGTGTTTGGTGATCTTGATCTTTGATTTTTAATCTTGTAATTTTCATCTTTGCTTTGTTATTGTTAAAACATCTATCATCAATACAAGTTCTTGTTTAATCTTTCCATTTCATCTTGTTCATCATCATCTTTATCTTCAAGTTCTTAAGTTCTTATTTTATTGAATTTTGATCTTCAAAAGTTGTTGGGATATGTGTTTTTGTTGATGGGATTTGTAGTTTATGGTTAGTAGATGGTTAGTGATTAGTTCGTTTAAGTTTTTGGTGAAAAACTTGGTGATTTTTGGATTAAAACTGATTTTCCTTGTTCTTCGGGTAAATGACTGTTCTTGAGTTCCCAGACTTCCGGATGAACACTTAAGTTCCGGATGAACCAAAAACTTCCGAATAAGCATTAAGTTCCGAATGAATTAAAATCTTCCGAATGAGTTTTTGTTTTATAAATTCCGAATGAGTTTCCTTTAAAATCTTCCAAATGAGTCTCTTTTTGAAAAGTTCCGAATAAAATTCCTTTAAAAGTTCCGAATGAGTTTTCTTGTGTAAAAGTTCCGAATGAATGCAAATTTACGAATGAACCTCAAGTTCCGAATGAATGTTAAGTTCCGGATGAACCTAAGTTCCGAATGAAGCAAAACTTCCGGGTGAACCTAAAGTTCCGAATGAAGCAAAACTTCCGGATGAACCAAACTTCCGAACGAAGTTCCGAATCAAGGAGTTCCGAGTGAAAAGTTCCGGATGAACAAAGTTCCGAATCAAGGTTAAAAAGTTCCGAATCAATTTTCTTTTAGTGTTACTGTTTTACTGTTTTGCTGTTTCTTTACTTTTATTTCACAATTTATATTTTAACTGTAATTTTAACTTTAATTTCAGTTTTCATTTTAATTTTAATTCAAGTTTGTATTAATTGTCATTAAATTAATTATCTTTGATTTAAGTTTTCATTTCGTTACATTTTAACATTTAGTAGATTAGAAAACCAAAACCTTTTATTTAGTAACCAAGAACAATCTTTCCACTTAAGGCCGAGATCAATTCGAGAGGACTGAGAGAAAATAGAACCCATCTAAAAAGCAAGTATCAGTAAGAGAGCAAATTTCTTATTGTTTTCTTCTTGAATTTGATTCATCTTTTGAAGCACAAGCACAATTTGAGGGTCAAGAGTATTTCTTTGATTATATCCTTGGTTGTGGAAAGGTGGAGGTGGTTGGTGAAACCCTTGGTTATTTCCATGAAAGTTGTTCCCTTGATTTTGAAAGCTATTAGGCCCTCTATTGTTATTATTCCCTTGATAATTTCCCCATGGCCCTTGGTTTCTATTGAGCATTTGTGGAGTATTTGTTTGATTTTGGGTGGGTTTATGGGGAGGGAAACCTGGTGGAGCAAGGTAATTGTTGGACTTGTATGAAAGGTGATTAGGATTGATGTTGGGTTTAAAATTCTCTCTTCCATCATCATTATAAGCATAGCATTCTCCTTGAAATTTTTGAACTTTATCACATTGCAAGTAGGAGTGAGGGCCTCCACATGTCTCACAAGATAGGATGAGGGTATTGACATTGTTGGTAGAAGAATTGTTCAAGGAAACCTTCATAAAGTCTTGAAACATCTGTTGATTCATCTTTTGATTTTGGTTAAGTTCTTGAAGTTGCTTAAGTATTTGATGATCAATTGATGTATGAGCACTCTCTTGAACAACATGTACCACCTCATCTCTCTCCCTATTACTTTGAACCATGGATTTTGTTTCAATGATATCCCATGCATCTTGAGTGGACTTTGAAAGAATGTTCCCACCCGCGGTCGAGTTAAGGGAATCTTGATGGTGAGGTTTCAAACCATTGTAGAAGGTGTTAATTTGGTGAACTTTGTCAAAACCATGGTTTGGGCACTTTCTTAACAACTCTTTGAACTCTTCCCAAGCTTCACTAAAGTTTTGGTCTTTCTTTTGTAGAAAACCTATGATTTGGTTTCTCAAGGCGGTGGTTCGTGAAGGAGGAAAGAACTTATTCACAAATTTCTTCTTCAAATCATCCCAAGTGAAAATGCTAGTTGAGGGTTGCTTATCTAGCCAATTCCTAGCATTTCCCTCCAAAGAGAAAGGGAATAAGATCATCTTAACCACATCGGGAGGTACCCCATTATACTTAATGGTATTACAAAGGGACATGAATGTCTTGATATGGTCATGAGGGTCATCCATAGGTCTCCCTAGGAAGGGGATATAAGAAACCATAGTAATCATGCATGTCTTAAGATCAAAATTGTTAGCGAATATCTCGGGAATGACTATGGCATCCGCATTCCCATCCACATTGGATTGGAGAATCTTAATCAATGGTGAATTCTCCAAGGCTTCTTGTATGTTGTCGAAAACACGATGCTAGTGATCGGCTTGATGGACGGTTTTGTTCTTGTTTCTCTTACTTTCGGGAGGAAGTGGTACACCAATAGGTATATGTGCACACGCTCGAGTGCGCATGCAACTCAACTCGAGGAATGAGAGAGGAGCTCTCGGTCGACTTTGGAAAAGAATAGATTATCTCTTTCGAGGTTCAATATTGAAAACCACAAGAATGTATAATTTATATGTAGTACTAATTGGGCGGCAAACCCCCAACAAGCCTTCTTTCTTGAAAAACTTACTAGTGAACGGGGGGAATGAGGTGGTGCTAAGCTCTTAAGTACCTGTTTCCCTTAGGCTTGCATTTTATAGCAAAGCCGTCTTTCTATTCACTTAATAGTTCGTATTCCTCGAATTCTTGCTTATTGAAAGTGTTTTCTATTTTTGCCTTTAATTTACTTTGATTGATACACGTAAATGGGACCGGAACACCCCCAAGTATGGTGTATTGCCAAGGAAATACTTATGGAAGTAGGTAAATTGGTTGTTCGTGTCTACGTATATGTACTTACATATAATAATATATCAAAAATATTTTTGTATTTATTTGTTTTTTATGAAAGTATAGTATATACGTAAAAACGAGTGAATCCAATATATACAATATATTTTTGGTGTAATCTTTTAGGAAAAAGATTACTTTTTGATTTTTTTATTTTTTTGGTTCAATTCTTAGGAAAGAATTGATTTTTGTGATTTTTTATTTTTTTATTTTTTTATCTTTTTGATTGATTTATTTATTTTTTATTTATAATACGTAAAAGGAACGTTCACAAGTGAACGGATCCGAAAATCCAATATGTAACCGTCAATCAATCGTCAATCTCCACGTAAAGAATGTCCCTGGCAGCACCGCCATTTGATATTTCACTTTTTAAGTTCATCTATTTCTCAGTATCCTCACGAATTGATTAATCGAAAGAAATCAAGTTAACTAATTGTTTTTGGTGTTTGATTTATAAAATTGTGGTAATGAATTAAAGCTTCAGTAACAACCCATTGAACCCCATGAACAGTAGCAACCAATGTAATCACTCCATCAATTGTTCATGTCCAAGCTTATCTAACTCGAATGAGCAAAAGCACTACGTCAAATACTTCGACGAGAATATTGTCTGTGATGATTTTACATTAAATGTAATGGTGGAGAATGGTTGGGTAGGGCAGGTTTTGGGTAATGGTTCAATATAGAAACTTTTGGATAGGGGCGGGGTTGGTTGGCCTGAAAAACAGTGGGTGATTTACTGTTGTTTGCTTTTAAGATCTCCAATAGGTACACTTTCTCTATTGGGCGCCCAAGCCGCTAAAATATCAACCCCATGAGCTAATAAATCAGGTTTTAAGATCCATGGGGACCTTTCATCAGGTCCTCTTGACGAAAAGTATGCAACTTGTGTTGTGTAACAGATTTATCATTACAGTCGTAAAGTTACTATTCAAGAGACTTGAGATGGCAAAATAGGTGGGTCAAGTTTGTCTGCCCGTACTCTCGTCGACCATAGCAACTAGGAAACCCTCGTTTAAAACAGAATACCCGCAATAATGAACTAGGTACATTGTGAGCATGGGGATGATAAGGATTAATCCTTTGTTTATCAAGAAATTGATGAAACACATTCTAGGTCTAATTATCACAAATCATGTAAAAAGGTAAAAATATTATCTCTATGTATCCATACTAAGTTAAAAACATCATGCACATGCCACATTGAAAGCTAAATGTACAAGTAAGTAATGCACAATATATGAAATGCTTTAAATGTAAAGTTTATGAAAGTTAAGGGACTAGAAATGTAAATTCAGAAACTATAAGGACTGGAAATGAAAATTTAGCCAACTACTAACCAATTGTAACAACTTTAACAAACTTCCAAACTGAAATTGTAACAAATTACCAACACCAGGGAAAAATTTGCAATTTTAAAGAATTTTTTGTTAAAAACGGGCTTATAAGAAGTAATAAGCTGGATCTAGAGTTTTAAGCCACCAAATAAGCTGATTCAAGTTTCAAAAGATTGCAAATCAAAAATCACTTAGCCAGTTCCAAGGAAAACAACTGAAAACCACCAAATCTCAAATAAGCTCTTTTGAAATAAGCCACTTTTAGGAATCTAGCTTATTGGGATAAGCACTAGAACTGTTGATTGTGGTAAAATGCGACCTTTTAGAAAAAAGGCTTAAAAGCAGAAAGTATTAAGTGATGATTTAGGAAAATCAAGCACTAATGACCCAAAGGTGAAAGTTCGTTTCCCAAGGAGGTATATGTGTGTAAATAAAATGTAAAGATATTTGAGATTAATATTGAAGAAACAAGGGATGAGAAAATAGAATGACGGATACGTGAAAATTATTACTACGACGACTAAATTAAAAACCGTAAAAAGTGCTAAAACAAAAATTAATTCTAAAAATTCCCAAAAAATTCCCAAAGTTCAATAAAAACAAACTAAGAGTTTACAAATGATCAAAACTTTTTCAAACCTTTTAATTAATTAAATATTAATTTTTAAATGCTAATTAAAGCCCTAAAAATCCAAATAGTTATAAAAAAGTCCAAATAAAGATTTTTCACTTTGTAAAACTCTAAAATGACTTAAAAAGACTAAAAATTATTTTTATGAATTTTTAAACTAAGGAAAACTATTTTTAAATGATTAAAAACTATTAAAATATTAAAATAATTCTAAAAATTAAGAAAATGATGCTAAAATTAATTTAAGAGTTTTAAAAATCCTATTTTAATGTATTTAACCTAAGAAAAATATAAAAGATGCAAAAATGTGAAAAATGAAATTTAATAATAAAATAATATTAAAATATTATTAAAAATACAAAAATTATAAAAAATTCTAAAAACTTGAAAACTAGTTTATTTTAACCTAAATAATCAGAAAATGAAAGTGAAATTACCAAAATACCCCTATTAGGCCCCCAAATGGGCTAAAATAAAAAACAGCCTATGTAAATGGGCTTTTGGGCCCAATAAAATGAAACTTAACCAAATAAGCTGAAAATCACTAGTCTAGCTTAAAATTCAATTCTAAACACAAAAGTCTGAAGGCCCAAAAGCTGAATGTGAGTTATCACAGCTTAATGGTAACATAACTTATTCTTAATGGGCTTTTTGGCCCATTAAGCTATAAGCCAATGTCATAAGCTCAGATTTGACACACACCCTTATTATGAGATGCCTAAGAGATCTGTGAAAAGAAATTTCAAATAAGCTCAACCAATAAGTCAGAAATAAGCAAAGTAAGTTTTCACTAAAAGACAAAATAGTCGACTTGGAGTTCTAGACCACATCAGACCTTGAAATAAGTTGCAAAAGACTCTAATGACTTAGTTAAGACAAGTCAACAAAGAAAAGTTCAATAAGCCAAGCCAAATAAGCTGAATAGGCAATTAAGCACTTATGTAAAAGTCAAAGTTATTGGTTTTTAGTCAAAGCTCAAAGTTAACCCCACAAATGCTCCAATATGAACAAACGGGTCAAATAAGTAACACCTATTACAAAATTAAAGTTGTTGCAGGTTAAAATAAGCTAGAACATCTTATTGATAAGCACAATGTGAAATAACACTAGCAGTGGCTAGCAGCAGGGGAAAGGAGTTCCCACTGCTTTGACTATTTGACTTGCTTTTTAGAGAGACCCAGTTGGATTCAATGGAAAACAAAGGCAGCCTTGTAATCAGTGGATCACAATGAGTCAATATCAACAAAGAAATCACAATTTGGTTCAGCCAATAAGTACAAAATAAGCAAACAGGCACAAGATATGATATAGACATGCAAATCAGCAGTTATGAACTAAAAAGCTGTTTTAGCATGAATAAGCCAACCAAATTGAACCATATGCATACACAAGCTATAATAAAGTCCAATAAGCACAATCAAACTTGTTTCAAACGTTGGATCAAAGATTAGAAACAGATTCAAGCTTATGCAGTTACTGATGAACAAAGGCACTTCTCAAAACCTTTTGTTGATCTATTTGACCACCAATCCAATTTTAAACCCTCAAATCCCTTTCCCTGGTTGAGTTAACTAAAACTTAGCACTTGTTAACCCTAGTCTACCCTTAGATCTAGGTGTCCCTAAATTTTTAGCCAAAAATACCAAGTTAATCAGATTTTTAAGCCCTTTGTTAGATTTAGGTGTTAAGACCCTCAAAACTTGCAGATAAATGACCACTTACACCAGATAAATAATAACCACCACAAAGGAACAAAATAAAACCACACAAGTTGCCTTAAACCTTGGTAGATCAGTTAACCCAAACACCTCTTTGGAAACTAATTTCTCAAGTTTTCAAAGGATTGTTATGATTTAACCCTCAAACCAAGATCTAATCAACCCTAATAACAACAATCAAACCTCATAAACATAAATCAACCACAATAACACACTTTCACATACCAAAATCCAAAATCACCACAAATCATGCAATATTTCAGAAAAGTAAAAGGGAATAAGAGATTCAAACCTCCAAAATGTACATCCACACTTTGGATTTTTTGAGCTGAGGTGCTAGCAAGAACAAGCACCAGCTTCCAATAGTTGCTAAGAAGAATAAACCACAAAAGTTAACCAAAACAGATTATACCTTGATTTTTGAAAACAAGAGTTTTAAACCTTAAAACCTTTCCTCAAAATCAATCAAATAGATTAATGGAACTCAGATCTTAGCTAATCAAACACCAAACTTTCATAAAACATAAAAGAGAATTCAATATTTATAGAAAACTAACTTTTATTTCATAAAAAGGAATTACAAAGAAATTAGCTAAAATCTAGAACAAAGGGGCTTTCACATGTTGAGGCCTCCTTTTATAGACTGCATAGACGTTTCTAGAATGGAAAGAATACAGAAACCCTAGCTAGAATATCTCAAAATTGCCCTTGAATGCTTCTAGATGCTTGTTGTGTTTTGAGTTGTCAAATTTGATCCAAAACGTTCATTTACCTTTGGTGCTAAGGAATGAGCATAAAGCGTTGATCTTGCCATGTCAGCTTGCTTGGAGAGGAAGTTGTCATGTGATTGGGTAACGGTTTGAATGGTGGGGTCACATGGTGAGTGGGGATTGGGGTTTTAGGTGTGGGATGAGTTTAGGAGTGTGTGAATTAAGCGCAGGACAAGGTAATTTGAGTTTACCCTTTGTTTTAAGTGAAGGTAATTCTGGGTTCATCATGGCGAATAGTAAAACTTTTGATTCGGTTTTGGGATTGTGTTTGTGTTTGGCGCAAAATATGTTTGAATGTTTCATTTGTCCAACAATAGCCCTCAATCTTTGGTAAAAAGTGTATAACAAGTTTTTCAGACTTGATAACTCGTTTCCCTTTATAAAACAAGTTTCTGAATTCATGTTTTGGCCACAAAAGTTTTGGAAAAAGGAATTAGGGCTTTTACAACTTTAGGTTATTTACAATTTCAGTCCTTTTGATATTTAATCCATATTTTAAAGGACTAGAAATGTAATATTATTGAACTTCAAGGGCTTCTTTGGATCTTGGACATTATGAAGGACCATTCTTGACATTTTGAATTTGTTGAAGGGCTAATCTTGCCAATTTTTCAAACTTGGAGGACCTTTTTGTAATTTTGACAAACTTAAGGGACCAAACTTGTATTTATGAATATACAAGGGTATTAAGTGTCATTTCTTCATAAATGAGGGCTCAATCTTGTACATCTTCAAGTCTTTAAGGGGTTTTCTTTGATAATTCACAAACTAGGGCCCAGTTCATTGTGCGGCTTCGTTTCTCGTGTTCGTTTTCCCTTGATTCTTGTGATCTTTTGTATTTTTCACGATATCAATACCTAAAATACACAAGTAAACAAACACAAGCATATATATGGTATTTTATGACATTTTTATGCATTTAAAGCCCGAAAAGAACGATGAGATCATGTATAAATGCCATCTCATCACTCGCCCATACTAAACCATTGCCGTTCCCTCAAGCAATGCTAGAATAAAGTATCAAAGCATCTCCAAAATTCAATTTTATTAACCTTTATTGAAAAGTAAAAGACTTGCAACAATACTACTAAGATGTGTAAAGACATAATGTATGATTTTCATCACGTGAGTGACTTTTAGGGTCAATGAATAGAAACAAGTAAATGTCACATAGTGTAAAATTTGTCATCCTTGATTGTCATACATTCCATGCTAAGTGCAAAAACAAGATCATTGTTGGTACAAGTCACAATGCTAACACTACTCATACGTCCAAATTGTGTAATACTTTTTCTCCCCGCAATCCTAGTTATTATGAAAGGAAATAGGTTTCTAGAATTTTTTAACTATTTGTCATGGATCACAAGTGATTCATATTGACTTATTTGAGTATTTATTAGTCCGAAAATAAAGTAGCACGATTTAATTGATAGTTAGCCGAAGGACAAAATCTTTTAAAATGGCTTCTCGTGTATCTCCTTAAGTTCATATCTTGGCATAACTCGTTTCACGATTTGAGACCTTTCTCAGACCGATATTTGGCATGTACTTCATACTTCAAATCTTGGGAAGACGTTCTTGAAACTATGGTCTTCTCTTCATATTTTGGAATTTCTTCACTTGACGTTTTTGAGAGATTCTTCATACTTGGACCACAACTTCATCATTTTTCTTCAATATGTATTTTGGATTTTGATATACAATGATCCGCCTCCTTTTAGGACTTGGATATATTTATCCTAATACCTTGTAAGGGTCTTTTTGGATAGACTTTCTCCATGATCTTTAGGGGAGTAATTGCTTTTCGTCGTGTGTCTCGATCCTTCATATTGATTTAGGAACAATGATACTTCACATCATCTTGGATCTTTAGCAACAAAATAGAGCTCCTCATGCCTTGTTAGGGCCTTTTTGGGTCTTCACCAATCTTTGCATCCCGCTTCAATAAGTTATGCCTTGGCTATGAACTCTATTCAACCCCGAGCAACTTTCAAACGATCTTGTGCTAGAAGCTAAGCAACCTTTCAAATCGTACGACCTTACTTATTGCAATTATTTTTATTCCTAATGCATTGATCTTATGGGAGAAAAAGTCACAATTAAAAACATATGAGTTTTTGAAAGAACATTTTCATGTTCTACGTTTAGCATGATCACTTGTCTAACTCTATCACTTCTCGTTCTTCACTATTTAAAGACCTCTAATTAAAGAGATTCGTGAATACTTAGCCATGCAAGTCAAAATTAAGCCAAATTTGGATTAGCTTTCATTAAGACTATATCAAATCGAAGTTTTGGGTTTTCAAGCCACCTATAGGATCTTGCACTTTCTTGGACTTTTTCAAGTTTTAAGAATGCATTTTAAAGTTCCCTTGATAAGTGAGTTTCTAGGATCAATTATAGGAACTTGCGAAAAGTTCTTGTTCTTAACCCGAATGAGCTAAGACTTTCGCGTTTTAAAGTTCCCTATATAAAAGTCTAGCAAAACTTGATTCAAGCGGGTTAAGGAATGCAAAGGGCTCCAAATGCCCATCAAGTCAAAAATTAACTCTTATTCTACCCATCAGAAAATATACATTCGTGTCTTAAAAACACTTATGAAAACGAAGAAATTTTTTAAGATTTGGCCATTTTTAGCCTTATTAGCAACAAAACAAAACGTTGAAAGTTAGAAAACGTGAGGGCGTAGCAAAGCAAGTATCTATTCACCCCCATACTAAAATTAAACATTGTCCTCAATGTTTCGAGTCTAAAGGTGGAGCACCCCCATACTAGAGACGAAGAATCGAATGCTTAGGATCTAGCGTGGAAAGGGTGATCAACAATATATCTAAAGCCGTTTATGAATTATGCTAAAAGATAATTGTTAGAACAATAAAGGATATGTCATGGATTTGTGAAAAACTCTTCAAGCAAACGATCGAGGTTCACGTAAACGAACACGAGAGTCTTTAATCGTGGAGATGATGCTGATCTAGATAACACATTCACAAACAACCACAAGACAACGAGTTGGAAGGGCACAAATCCCCTCTCATTATTCTATTAGAAAGCATAAAAAGGATAAGCATGGGATCTCCCCCACGAGGCACCTCGTTTTTGATTACCGAGTCATGAGCTCGACTCGATCCCCTCAATGCTAATTATCATTAGGGAAGGTGACTTGGTCGAGGTCGTCCAACGAAGGGACTTCACCACCAAAGTAGTGCTTAAGCCTATGTCCATTCACCTTGAAGTTAGGACCATCATTTTGAGCTAGCTCGATGGTCCCATAAGGAAACACTTGTGTTATGGTGAAAGAACTCGACCAACGAGATTTCAATTTCCCGTAAAATATCTATAATCGAGAGTTAAAAAGTAACACTTGATCACCAACGTAAAAAACCCGGTTTTTAATCTTTGCATCAAGAAATTTTTTAGTCTTTTCTTTAAAAATTAATGATATTTCATAAGCATTGTCTCTTAATTCATCCAATTCATTCAATTGTATTTTATGGTGATCTCTCGTGGTCTTCAAATCATAGTTTGCATGCTTAAGGGCCCAATATGCCTTATGCTCCAATTCAATGGGAAAATGACAATTCTTTCCATAAACTAACTTATATGGAGTACAAACGATAGGTGTCTTATAAGCGGTCCTAAAGGCCCATAAAGCGTCATCGAGTTTGTCGGACCATGAAGTACGGTTTTCTCCAATCGACCTCTCTAAAATCCTCTTTAAAGCTCAGTTTGAAACCTCGACTTGCCCACTTGTTTGCGGGTGATAAGCCGTAGAAAGATAATGAGTAACTCCATATTTCTTTAAGACCTTATCGAATTGGTCATTACAAAAATGGGTTCCACGATCGCTTATAATAGCATGAGGGGTTCCAAACCGAGAGAATAATTGCTTCAAAAACTTCACTACCACACGAGCATCATTAGTAGCTAAAGCCTTAGCTTCCACCCACTTTGAAAGGTAGTCGACGGCGACGAGGATATACTTGTTACCATGAGACGATGGGAACGACCCCATAAAGTCTATGCCCCAAATGTCAAAAATCTCACACACTTGAATTATGTTTTGCGACATTTCATTACGTTGAGACGATTTTCCTTGACGTTGGCACGAATCACACGACTTCACAAGTGCGTGTGCATCACGATAGATCGTAGGCCAAAAGAATCCGGCATCGAACACTTTCTTAGCCGTGAGATTAGCACCGTGGTGACCACCCGTGGGTCCCTCGTGACAAGCTCTAAGGATGTTAGAAGCTTCGGTACCAAAAACACAACGTCGAACGAGTTGATCCGCACAAACCCGAAAGAGATAAGGGTCATCCCAAAAATAGAACTTGACGTCACGAAAGAATTTTCTCTTTTGTTGTGTCGTCATACCCTTGATTATGAAGTTCCCCGCATGGTAATTTGCAATGTCGGCAAACCATGGGGTGGTGTCTTTAGAATTCACTACACCAAGAGTCTCGAGAGGAAATGTTTCGGTAATTTCCTTTTTCTTGAAAACATCTTTGTGAGGATCTTCTAGACGAGAGAAATGATCGGCCGCTAGATTCTCAGCTCCTTTTTTGTCAAGCACGGTGACATCAAATTCTTGTAGGAGGAGCATCCAACGAAGCAATCTCGGCTTAACGTCTTGCTTAGCTAAGAGATACTTAATAGCCGAATGGTCGGTATACACGATGCTTTTAGTCAAGACGAGATAAGGTCAGAATTTCTCAAAAGCATAGACCACGACAAGGAATTCATTTTCTGTTGTGGTGTACTTTAATTGAGCCTTGGTCATCGTCTCACTAGCATAATGGATAGGACGAAAATGCTTTTCATAGCGTTGTCCTAAGACGGCCCCTATAGCATAATCACTTGCATCACACATGATTTCAAAGGGTGATTCCCAATTAGGAGCAACAAGAATGGGAGCTTCGGTAAGTTTCCTTTTAAGAGTTTTGAAACCTCTAACACAATCCTCATTGAAATTAAAAGGAGCATCCTTCTCGAGAAGGTGTGTCATTGGTCGAGAGATTTTCGAAAAGTCTTTGATGAAACGACGATAAAAGCCCACGTGGCCTAGGAAACTCCTAACTCCCTTGAAAGTTTTGGGATGAGGTAACTTGGCGATGACGTCTATCTTAGTTTTATCGACCTCAATCCCCGCTTTCGAGACCTTGTGCCCTAAAACGATTCCTTGTTTACATATAAAATGACATTTTTCCCACTTAAGAACAAGGTTGGTTTCTTCACAACGTTTTAACATTTGCTCGAGATTAGATAAACACGACGTGAACGAATTGCCAAACACCGAAAAGTTATCCGTAAACACTTCCATCGATTTCTAGATCATATCATGAAAAATAGCCATCATACACCGTTGAAACGTACCCGGTGCATTGCGAAGTCCGAAAGGCATCCTACGATAAGCAAACGTTCCATAAGGACACGTAAACGTAGTTTTCTCTAGATCACGAGGGTCGATATGGATTTGAAAGTAGCCGAAAAAACCATCTAAAAAGCAATAAAATTCATTTCCCGCAAGTCGCTCCAACATTTGATCCATGAAGGGCAAAGGAAAGTAGTCTTTACGAGTGACGTCATTTAACTTTCGGTAGACAATACACACCCTCCAACCGGTCACAACACGAGTAGGAATTAACTCGTTGTTTTTATTGGGCACAACGGTCATTCCTCCCTTTTTAGGGCCACAATGGATTGGGCTGACCCATGGGCTATCGGAGATAGGATAAATCATTCCCGCGTCAAGGAGTTTTAAAACTTCCTTTTTGATGACATCGTGAATTTTGGGGTTTACCCTTCTTTGACTTTGAATTGCGGGTTTGTAGTCCTCCTCCATTAAAATCTTGTGAGTACAAAATTTTGGGTTAATACCCTTAATGTCGGAAATTTTCCACGCAATTTCCCCTTTACGAGCTTTAAGAACTTTCAAAAGTGCGTTTTTCATCATTAGCAAGATCTCTTGCAATAATAACCGACAACTTTTCATCACCTTCCAAGAATGCGTATTCAAGGTGAGATGGAAGATCTTTCAATTCAAGGATAGGCGGTTCCTTGATCGAAGATTTTTGTTCAACACTCATAACTTCCATCAGCGGAAGAAATGGTGGAATAGAAGCATCATTACCAATAATCACCTCATCTTCATTGTCGATTTCATTTGAAGTAAAATCGCCTCCTTGGAATGGAGTGACATTTGGTGTAGAATTAGCAAGAATCGGATCGAAAATAGTGGGATTGCCACTTGACGAGCTATCGGAAAACCTAACACTTCTTGTGAAAACTCATTGCAAACCACATCAACTAAGTCAATGTGATTGATGGTAGCGATTGCATAAACATGAGAAGGTGTCGAGTTTTGAGTAGCGTTTATAACAAGTTCCTCTTCGTTGAATCTCAAAGTAATAGTTCTTGCATGAACGTCGATAAGCGATCTCGAGGTGTCTAAAAATGGACGACCTAAAGTTAGAGGAACTTGAGGATCCGCGGGGATGTCAACTACTATAAAATCAACGGGATAGTAGAACTTCCCCACTTTCACGAAAACATCCTCGGGTACTCCACATGCTAAAATCGTAGAATGATCGGCCATCTCGATAGACATGTTCAAAGGAGTAAGAGCCGGAAGCGAAAGCGATTTCCAAATGGAAAATGACATCAAATTAATGCTCGCACCAAGATCGGCCAAGGCGAGGCATTCTTTCATATCTTGTATGTCACAAGGAATGAGAAACTTCCCGGGGTCACCAACTTTTTCTGGTATGCGGTTAAGATAAACCGAAGAACAATTAGCAAGCTTTGAAAGCTTCTCCTTATCGTTCATCATACCTTTAAAAGTGGAAGCAAAACGAGGCATATATAACAACGCGTCAGCTAAACTTACATCAAAATGAACTTGTTGAAACATTTTTATAAAAAGCTCAATTTGTTGTTTGTTACGTTCTTGTAGTTTCTCTTTGTTTTGTCTCGAAGAGTAAGGTAAGGGTGGTGTGGGTTGGACATTAGGCAACGGCCTTGGAATCTCGGGTTCCATAATTAGTATTGGTTCAACCATAGGTGTGGTATGAGCGGTACTTCGTGGGCTTGTGATATGCTCCTTTTCGGCCATCACCTCGGGCTCTTTCTCGATTTCCTTCTCTGTAGAAGTACTTGGACGAGTGATCGGTTCCTTGAAAGTTTTACCACTACGAGTAGTAATAACCTTCATTTCTCCCTTCGGGTTTGCAATGGTATCACTAGGAAGACCACCCGAGGAAGAGGGTTTACACATGATTGCTTCAAACATTTTTTCCATTCGATCTTCAAATTTCGATTGCCTAGCATCCTATATTAACAATTCTTGCTTAATCTCATGTTGTCCTTGTTCCATCTTTTGTTGATTTTGTTGAAGATGTTGAACATTTCCTTCCATTTTATTATCATGAGTCTTAAGTTCATTAGCAAGTTCGTTTTTAAACTCGTTTTTCAACTCAGATCTTAAGCTAATCATCTCACGTTGCATGTTATCAAACTTAGCATCGTTTGCTTTTGCATAATCCAAAAATTCTCCATTAAGATTTTTAGTGTGAGCATTTTGAAAACTTTGTGTAGTGTTTTGAAAATCACGGTTTTGGTTTTGATTTGAAACTTGTCCATTCCCACTTTGATAATTCCCTTTGTTGTAATTACATGAATTGCCTTGATAACCACCATTTTGATTGTTGTTTCAATAGTTTTTACCATTTTGATTTGATGGAGCTTGATTTGGGCGGGAACCTTGGCCGTTTTGGTTGTAAGTTCCCGTTGCTACATAAGCACTCGAAGTGTTACCTCCGACGGTAATGCACTCGGAAATATCATGAGCTCCACCACAAGATAAACAACTCTTTTCAACCGCTTTAACCGATGCGGGATTCAAAGCATCTTGTGCTTTCCAATGTGTCATAAGCGTCGAAAACCTATCGAAAAACCGATTTTCCTCATTTGTTTCATCATGTAAGGAATTAATATTACGAGACATGATGACGATGACGAACCCATATTGGCAACACTCGGTGTGTTACGAGGGTTATAAACCTTAGATCTATTCTCGATAATCTTTAAAGCCTCATCTGTCGTTTTGCACAAAAAATTACCACCCGCGGCGGCATTCAAATAATCTCGTTCATGATCATTAAGCCCATTATAAAAAGTATCTATTTGATGCAATTCCGAAAAATCATGGTGTGGACCATGTAACATTTCCTTAAATCGTTCCCATGCCATTGAAAAACTTTCATTATTACATTGTGTAAACCTTGAAATCTCATTTTTCAAATGTGTTGTTTTAGATGGTGGAAAAAATTGGTTCACAAACTTAGAGACGAGATCACCCCATGTCAAAATTGAATTTGGCGGTTCTTTCTCGAGCCAAATTTTTACGGGTCCATCCAGCGAGTATGGAAACAACATCATCTTAATGGCGTCATGCGGAACATCCTTAAACTTGCTTGTTGTGGTGAGACGATTAAAATTCCTTATGTGATAATGCGGGTTGTCTTTCTCATGACCTCTAAACTTATTTGCTTGTAACATAGACGTTAAACCCGTCCTAATCTCGAAATTCTCCGCAAGGATGGCGGGAATCACAATAGCTTCTCCAAAACCCTCGGTGGGTGCTTGAAGCAACTCCATCATAGTACGATTAGCCATGGCGACTATTGGTTCTACAACGGGTTCGACAATTGGAGTTTCTTCTTCAATCAAAGGCTCTTGATTTCCTTGACTTTGACGACGTTTACGAGCTCGTTTTTCTTGATTACGAGTTAGCATAAACTTGACGTAGAATGGGAGATGAGCAAAGAAGATTCTTTTTGGGTGTTTTGTGAATTCTCAATTTTTTTTGTGTTTTTGATTGTTTTTAATTTTTTTTGGATTTTGTGTGTATTTGTAGACAACAATCTACCAAATCTCTCCTCGAATCAAACTCTCGATTAAAGAAGCCTCAAAAGAATAAAAACGATCACGTAGATTGAACGCCTTCGAATGACTTTAGAACTTTGGTGAAAACCAAATTGTTCAAGAGGGTTTAATCACAAAGAAACCAAGCAAATATATATGATACATAATAATACTTTGGGCGGCAAAACCCTCGATTAGCTTTCAATCTCAAAATACTCACAAGCAAGCGGAGAAACGAGGCGACACGAAGCACTTAAGAGCCTTTTTCTTTAGGGTATATTTTATAATACCCGCCTTATACCCACCTTATAGTTTGTATTTTTCAAAATCGAGCTTCACGAAAGTATTTATCTATTTTTGCCTTTTTTGTTTGAGATTCGAATACAATAGTTAGGAGATCAAATCCCAATTAAGGTTGTGTTTTCACACTTTTGGAGATATTTTGTATTTGTTGTGATACTTAATACAATATAGTAATAATAATTTCACAAGAAAAACGAAAAAAACCGATAATACATATTAGTAGAGTTCTACTAATACAAGTACTATTTATGGCTAATATTAAAACAAAATGACAAATTAATCACGACACACCTCCCCGGCAGCGGCGCCAAAATGATTGTGGTAAAATACGACCTTTTAGGAAAAAGGCGTAAAAGCGGAAAGTATTAAGTGATGATTTAGGAAAATCAAGAAATAATGACCCAAAGGTGAAAGTTCGTTTCCCAAGGAGGTATATGTGTGTGAATAAAATGTAAAGATATTTGAGATTAATATTGAAGAAAGAAGGGATGAGAAAATGGAATGACGGATACGTGAAAATTGTTATTACGACGACTAAATTAAAAACCGTAAAAAGTGTTAAATAAAAATTAATTCTAAAAATTCCCAAAAATTTATCAAAATTCAATAAAAACAAACTAAGAGTTTACAAATGATCAAAACTTTTTCAAACCTTTTAATTAATTAAATATTAATTTTTAAATATTAATTAAAGGCCTAAAAATCCAAATAATTATTAAAAAGTCCAAATAATTATTAAAAAGTCCAAATAAAGATTTTTCACTTTGTAAAACTCTAAAATGACTTAAAAAGACTAAAAACTATTTTTATGAATTTTTAAACTAAGGAAAACCATTTTTAAATTATTAAAAACTATTAAAATATTAAAATAATTCTAAAAATTAAGAAAATGATGCTAAAATTAATTTAAGAGTTTTAAAAATCCTATTTTAATGTATTTAACCTAAGAAAAATATAAAAGATGCAAAAATGTGAAAAATGAAATTTAATAATAAAATAATATTAAAATATTATTAAAAATCCAAAAATTATAAAAAATTCTAAAAACTTGCAAACTAGTTTTTATTAACCTAAATAATCTAAAAATGAAAGTGAAATTACCAAAATACCCCTATTGGGCCCCCAAATGGGCTAAAATAAAAACCAGCCTATGTAAATGGGCTTTTGGGCCCAATAAAATGAAACTTAACCAAATAAGCTGAAAATCACCAGTCTAGCTTAAAATTCAATTTTAAACACAAAAGTCTGAAAGCCCAAAAGCTGAATGTGAGCTTATCACAGTAAAATGGTAACACAACTTATTCTTAATGGGCTTTTTGGCCCATTAAGCTATAAGCCAATTCCATAAGCTCATATTTGACACACAACCTTCTTTTGAGATGCCTAAGAGATCTGTGAAAAGAAATTTCAAATAAGCTCAACCAATAAGTCAGAAATAAGCAAAGTAAGTTTTCACTAGAAGACAAAATAGTCGACTTGGAGTTCTAGACCACCTCAGACCTTAATATAAGTTGAAAAAGACTCTAAATGACTTAATTAAGACAAATCAACAAAGAAAAGTTCAATAAGCCAAGCCAAATAGGCTGAATAAGCAATTAAGCACTTATGTAAAAGTCAAAGTTATTGGTTTTCTAGTCAAAGCTCAAAGTCAACCCCACAAATGCTCCAGTATGAACAAATGGGTCAAATAAGTAACACCTATTACAAAATTAAAGTTGTTGCAGGTAAAAATAAGCTAGAACAACTTATTGATAAGCACAATGTGAAATAACACTAGGAGTGGCTAGCAACAGGGGAAAGGAGTTCCCACTGCTTTGACTATTTGACTTGCTTTTTTAGAGAGATCCAGTTGGATTCAATGGAAAACAAAGGCACCCTTGTAATCAGTGGATCACAAGGAGTCAATATCAATAAAGAAATCACAACTTGGTTCAGCCAATAAGCACAGAATAAGCAAACAATCACCAGATATGATACAGACTTGCAAATAAGCAGTTATGAACTAAAAAGCAATTTTAGCATGAATAAGCCAACCAAATTAAACCATATGCATACACAAGCTATAAAAAAGTCCAATAAGCACAATCAAACTTGTTTCAAACAATGGATCAAAGATTAGAAACATATTCAAGCTTATGTAGTTGCTGATGAACAAAGGCACTTTTCAAAACCTTTTGCTGATATATTTGACCACCAATCCAATTTTAAACCCTCAAATCCCTTTCCCTGGTTGAGTTAACTAGAACTTAGCACTTGTTAACCCTAGTCTACCCTTAGATCTAGGTGTCCCCAAAATTTTAGCCAAAAATACTAAGTTAATCAGATTTTTAAGCCCTTTGTTGGATTTAGGTGTTAAGACCCTCAAAACTGCAGATTAATGACCACTTACACCAGATAAACAATAACCCCCACAAAGGAACACAATACAACCACACAAGTTGCCTTAAACCTTGGTAGATCAGTTAACCCAAACACCCCTTTGGAAACTGATTTCTCATGTTTTCAAAGGATTGTTATGATTTAACCCTCAAACCAAGATCTAATCAACCCTAATAACAACAATCAAACCTCAGAAACATAAATCAACCACAATAACACACTTTCACAGACCAAAATCCAAAATCACCACAAATCATACAATATTTCAGAAAAGTAAAAGGGAATAAGAGATTCAAACCTCCAAAATGTACATCCACACTTTGGATTGTTTGAGCTGAGGTGCTAGCAAGAACAAGCACCAGCTTCCGATAGCTGCTAAGAAGAACAAACCACAAAAGTTAACCAAAACACATTATACTTTGATTTTTGAAAACAAGAGTTTTAAACCATAAAACATTTCCTCAAAATCAATCAAATAGATTAATGGAACTCAGATCTTAGTTAATCAAACACCAAACTTTCATAAAACACAAAAGATAATTCAATATTTTCAGAAACTAACTTTTATTTCATAAAAAGGAATTACAAAGAAATTAGCTAAAATCTGGATCAAAGGGGCTCTCACATGTTGAGGCCTCCTTTTATAGACTGCATAGACGTTTCTAGAATGGAAAAAATATAGAAACCCTAGCTAGAAAATCTCAAAATTTCCCTTGAATGCTTCTAGATGCTTGTTGTGTTTTGAGCTGTCAAATTTGATCCAAAATGTTCATTTATCCTTTGGGGCCAAGGAATGAGCCTAAAGCGTTGATCTTGCCATGTCAGCTTGCTTGGAGAGGAAGTTGTCATGTGATTGGGTAACGGTTTGAATGGTGGGGTCACATGGTGAGTGGGGATTGGGGTTTTAGGTGTGGGATGAGTTTAGGAGTGTGTGAATTAAGCGTGGAACAAGGTAATTTGAGTTTACCCTTTGTTTTAAGTGAAGGTAATTCTGGGTTCATCATGGTGAATAGTAAAACTTTTGATCCGGTTTTGGTGGATTGTGTTTGTGTTTGGCGCAAAATATGTTTGAATGTTTCATTTGTCCAACAATAGCCCTCAGTCTTTGGTAAAAAGTGTATAAAAAGTTTTTCAGACTTGATAACTCGTTTCCCTTTATAAAACAAGTTTCTGAATTCATGTTTTGGCCACAAAAAGTTTTGGAAAAAGGAATTAGGGATTTTACAACTTTAGGTTATTTATAATTTCAGTCCTTTTGATATTTAAACCATATTTTAAAGGACTAGAAATGTAATATTCTTGAACTTCAAGGGCTTCTTTGGATCTTGGACATTATGAAGGACCATTCTTGACATTTTGATTTTGTTGAAGGGCTAATCTTACCAATTGTTCAAACTTGGAGGACCTTTTTGTAATTTTGACAAACTTAAGGGACCAAACTTGTAATTATGAATATACAAGGGTAATAAGTGTCATTTATTCATATATGAGGGCTCAATCTTGTACTTCTTCAAGTCTTCAAGGGTTTTTCTTTGATAATTCACAAACTAAGGCCCGGTTCATTGTGCGGCTTTGTTTCTCATGTTCGTTTTTCCTTGATTCTTGTGATCTTTTGTCTTTTTCACGATATCCATACCTAAAATACACAAGTAAACAAACACAAGCATATATATGGTATTTTATGACATTTTTATGCATTTAAAGCCCGAAAAATGATGAGATCATGTATAAATGCCATCTCATCAACTGTTCTTCTCAAGATATGATCTAAAGCCCAAATGATGGACACCTATCCAAGAAAATTCCAAAAACCACCAAGAAATAAGCCAGAAAATCAAATAAGCTAATTTGAGCTTATGTTGACCAGCGTTGACCAAGTTTGACTAAAATTGACCAAGTCCCAAACTTATTTTCTAGGCTTATTAAACATGTTTGTAGAAGAAAATGAGCAAGTTTATGAAAGAAATAAGCTGGAAATGAAAATCAGCCTTCACAGAAACAAGTGCTTATTACAGTGACTTTTCTAAGCTTATTTCTCTTTCAAAACTGAGTATTGTATGCTCTAGCTTATATGTTCAGAAAGCTTGGATGTTAAACTTCACTATGAAACAAAAATCAAACTCTAATTCCCAGAAATGAAGTTTTGAGATATGTTTGAATTAGGCATGTTTAAGGCTAAGATTCCGACCCAATGTATTTGATGACCAATACCATGTTTGACTTTTATTCTGACTACCAAAACTTGCAAGTTCTCTTGTTATCAGTTACTTAGTGAAAATAAACACTAAACAACAACTTTTACCAACTGAATCAAATTTTAGGACTTATACCAAACACTAGTTACTGAATAAGCACAGAATTAAGCTAAGTGAACTTCTCAAATCCAACAGATAAAGACTAATAGCTATCAAATCATATCAAAGAGCTCAAAATGAACATTTAACAGGCAAAGACATGTAGAATTACACTAAGACAAAAAAAAACATAGCGGACAGACTTGATTTTTTAGAGGAAAATACTTATGGCTAAGATTGAAGGCTCCTTTGATGCAGAAGTGAGTGCTGATCTTACTTGTACACTCAACACCACCAAACAATCACCAATCAACCAGTAGTCTATCATCAATCACCATCATCATCAATTGAGTCTGATCTAAACTGCAACACTTTAGTCTGTTGGATAAATCTGTGCTAATGAGAGAACTACAACTTCTGAACACTTGTAAAAGCTTCCAAAACAATCACACAATATCCATTATTCCATAAGAATAACAGATTTCATGGCATCAAGGTATGAACAGTAATGCAAGTATGAGTATTTAAGAAGAATGAGAATGAGAGGTGAATTGAGTGAAATGAGATTTCATTAATGGAAGTATTTGGTTACAACTGATTTAACTAACTAACAAACTATCTCAAAGTGGTTGTCAATCACTTTGAGAAGTTTTAACTAACTAGGTAGAAACAGATTTGAGAGAATCAAAGAGTGTGTGTGTTTTTCACACTCTAACTAACTACTTGCAAATGAGCTAGTCTAGGCCTATTTATAGAACTGAGATGAGGAGTTGGTTAGGGTGATGACGTGTTGCAGCCAATAGGAAGTTGCCAGGTGTCCCAATTCTGCTAATGATGTGATCAAATGTTCTTCATGAATTGGGGGTTTTAAATCCACTGTATAATTTGTTAATTAAAGTGGTGGGATGGGTTCGTCCTTTGATTTTGATCACTTTTCATGTTAATCACTTCTTCTGAAATCCACTCTATCATATTCTTCGATCTGGGCATGAGTTGTCCATGTGGCATGCCATGATTAGTCCATTAATTTTGACGCGGATCGTTATCTGAATGCACAGTGAGGATAGTTGACATGTTGGCTTGTGATTGGAGGAAATGGTAAGTGGACATTAGTATTAAGATATAGTGGCTTATACCTCTCTCCTCATTAATAGAACACACCCGGCAATCCACTTAACTCAAATACTGGCTCTTGATTGGTTCTTAGCCATAACACACAGATCATGTCTTGTTATATTTCCACAATTCGCAAATTTAGTCCTTTTGATTAACAGATTTGTAACTTGAGTTCTAAACTTCAAAAACTTGTCATTCTTGGCCCTTTAACTTTCTACTTGTCCAGATTTGACCCTTTGACTTGTTGACTTTAAACTTGAGGTCTTTTGACTTTGGTTCTTTACTTTTCCAAATTTACACTTTTAGTCCCTTAACTTTGCAGCTTGTCAAGAAAGGTCCTTTGTCTTTTGTTGACTTGTCATCTTGAGTCCTTATTTTGTATTTTCTTCAATATAACTGCCTTGGAATCCATGTTTGCATCAATTTGTATCTTTTTACCTACACAAGCACAAACAACATAGAATACCCCATAATACTGCTTTTACACATAAAATATGGTATTTTTCTTTGTGTTTTAGGGTTTAATAATGATATAATTGATATGAGATTTCACTCATATCAACCATACACGCTGCTTGCACCGTTTTTCGACACTAAGCTAATTGTCGAGTTCTAATCTTAGATAGAATCAATCTACACGCGTTGATTAATTACATTTTTCGACACAATGCTAAATGTCGAGTTATAATATTAGGTAAAACCAATCTACACACATCACTCACACTCACATCACTTTTAAAGCCAAATGAGAACATAGACACAAGACACTTCCAAGTATACACATAACTTGGATCTACAATCCTAACACATTATCCAAGGAGACCATCACTTGGATCTACTACCCTTACAACACATCCAAGTATACCCACCACTTGGATATACTACATGTTTATACAAAAGTTGGATGGACCGTGCTTGACTCGGATTAAGCTTAATCCGAGTTTTTGAGGACTCCGGGTGTTTGAGGACTCTTGCTGTTGTTCTCATATAATAATCACTTCACCATTGTAGATCTAAGAAATAAGATAGAAAATAGATGAAAAGAGATGTAGATCAAGAAAGAGAAAATAGAGAGAGAATGGTTGGAAACTTGTGTGATATTAGATTGTAGAGAGAGAAAAATAAATGAACCAACCACCTCTTACCATGCTAGGAGGTGAGTATATATAGTCCTAGCTTACATGTAGCTTAATGGACTATATGTTGATGGGCCAGGCTTGTCTTTGGCTTTTGATAGATTAAGTTCAATCCCATGAATCTCAACTATCCTACTACCTATTACAATGTTCTAATATACGATACATAATAGACCTCTGACCGAACATTCTTGTTTGACTCAATATTTTGAGGCTAACAATCTTCCTCAATGAGAGGTCATTCCCCTATGACATTTGGATAATAAAGATTACTAATATCGCCATAAATGAATCGGGAACGTGTAATAGTAGTCTTGTTCCTTCATGCTGTGATCTTTGAGCCTTTGTCGTTGTCTTTCGACTTTGTCTTTAATCTTGAGATCTTCAAATCTGTGACCAAGTCATGCTTGATGATACAATATTTTGAGACTAACATCTCTCTCACTGAGAGGTCATTCCTCTACGACATGCGAGTATTTATAGAGATAATTAATCTTTAGTATTGAGATCTTCAAAATGATTAATTAGTTCTTGTTGGTCACCATCCTTGACTTGTCTTTGCCATCTTGCGATCTTGTATCTTCATCCACATGCTCACACTATACATCATCTTGAAAGCTTGCTAACAATCTCCTTTGAAGTAGGGGTGAGCAAAACCGACCGACGACCAAAAACCGACACAAACCGACCGAAACGGAAACCGACCGAAACAAACCGACCAAATTCGGGTCGGGATCGGGATGGGTTTTTCATGATTTCGGGACTCGGTTCGGGTCGGGACTCGGGATTAATTCGGGATCGCACAAAGCAAACCACCCAAATCGGGAGTAAGTCGGGCCTAACTCGGGCCTAACTCGGGTCGGGATTCAGTTTGAGTTTTTCACGATTTCGGTTTCAGGATAAGTCGGGATCGGGTCGGGACGGGTCGGTTTCGTCCCGATGCTCACCCCTACTTTGAAGAGAGGTCATTCCTCTACAATAATAGTCAAGGAAGATTTTGATCATCAGATTTGCGGAAGTCTTCAGCTTTCTTGATTGTTGAATATGTCTTTTGGCATGAGTATGTGGTTTTGAATCTTCGACTTTACTGAGTACACCGTAACGCCACCTTCTTGATACAAAGCATACACACGGACTAAATGGCTTTGACATTCGTCCTAAATTGGTAGTGTTTACCTCCGGTCGGTGAAGACCGTTAGACGATATTAAATATCGTACCTGTGATTAGGTAGACACAATTAAGAATCTCCTTGACATGGTTTCGCGGCTGTACTAGCCGTTCTCTTTATTCAACCGTCTCAAAGCAAGACTGCGAACATAAAGAGTAAATCGATTGGATAAATATCCGCTTGATTAAAGTCGTCAATTCAAGTTCCTGGAACAAGTTTGATTCATATATAATCTTACCATTGTTGCTTTTGAGTTGACACAAGCTTGATCCGTAAAGAATCTCGCAAGTTACCTACCATAGCGCTGTTTGATGTTGACACTAGAAGGATTTCCATTCGTCATTGTGAATACTGAAGAGTATCACTCTGAATGTTATGGCAAGACCATAAATGTAATAACCCGAGCTTAACGTCATTATTTTATCCTAATTATATAACGGATTTTTAATTTCTAAGTAATGATGAGTATTATTATATTTGACGGTTTTAGTTGAAACCGATAATGTGTGGCTTTAATTGATTGTTGTGACAATTGAAGAGTACTAATAGTGATCGCGATGTCAATGGACGCCCAAATATTATATTTTAGTATCGATTATTTCGATATTTGATATTTTTGAAATTTTTATTTCATTACGTATTAAGTCGAGTCGGAACCTTACTATTTCGTTTCGTATGCGTTTAATTATTTAACCGATCAATTTAACAAACGAGATTTATATTTTTATGAATCCGGGACGAAACCCGACTTTCGTAAATTTTTATAAACCGACTAGGTACCATCCCGCCCTTTAAAAGTTATTTTGCAACAAAGGCCAAAAGATAGCCTTATTTACACATTTGATCCTTCCCCACCATATATAAACCTCATTCTCACACACAAATCACCATTTTTCATTGTGAAAATTTTAGAAATCTCTCCCTCCTCTCTCTTGAAACCCACGGCTACACCAAACACCATACACAAATCCATACAAAATTTTTATTACTTGGAATTGGAAGAAAACAAGCTTAGACCCAATCTTAGAATATTGTTGTGAGTCTTCTAAACCCATAAAATCCAACATGCATCAACTTTGATTTTGCTTTCAAAATTAATTTTTGATGAACATCGATTTGATCCATTTTGTTGGTTGCATGTATTGTCTTTGTTGTTAGGATCAAGTCTAATCAATAAAACAAGCTTTTGGAAAGTTTTTCTTGGTGATCTTGACATCAAAACCAACGAAAATCATGAGGTTTTTGGTGTTCTTGAGTGTTTGATCCAAATTATTGTTGGTAAGGTTCCATTAACTTGTTAATATTATTTTAATCATCTTTTATTATTTGCATGCAAGAGTTTTTGATTTTGATTTGATGCATGTGATCATGCAAGTGAATTTAAGGATTAGGAGTTGTGGTAGATGATTTATATAGGTTATTTGAGGTGTTGATGATGATAAAATGGGTCAAAATGAGTTTTGATGTGATTTTTAAAGTGTCAATTTACATCAGTGAGTTTAAGGCAGATTTTTGTGGGTTAAAGTTTGAAAAAGTGTTGGTATTATAGGATATTGTTGTAGTAGTCGTCGAGAAGCTCGTTTCGATATAAGATAGAGCTTTTAACTTCAAACGAGTCAAAAGTTATGCTAGTTTGATTATTCGTGTACCGGGAGACGAGTATTGACACAATACGAAATTGTTGTCGATATTTGGATCGAATCTCGGGGACTATAAGTTGAGTTTTAAAACTGATCAAAGGCTGTTGTTGGGTTCTAAACTTAGCATTTGGAGTCTATTTTCAAAGTCAAGTGGCGATTTTGTAAACGAAAATGTTTAACAAGGTCAAAATCGTTTTACGATGCAAGTGTGCAAAACTGTCCGGTTTTTAAAGTCTAAAGACGTGTCGAGCAGGTGGTTCTAAAATGTGAATCATTGGATGAAATTTAATCTGAGTCTTATACAGATTATAAGTTAGGTTGTCACCAAGTTTCGTCAAAAACGGAGTTGTTTTGGTAGGGGAAAACAGTGTGTACTTTTGGTAAGTACCGGCTGAGTACTAATTGGGAGGTACTTAACCTCGCGTCAAGTTTGAGGCGAGAGGATAAACTATTAGCTTCTCAAAGTTCTAAAATTATATAAGTCTTATGTGTGGGTGTATATCTGAGATTGAAGACCCGTGTTGGGTACTTGACCCGTGTTGATTTGGCATCTTGAGATGGATCAATAACGAAGGTGCTAGTTTTGGAAAGCTAGTACATGTTGTGGGGTTTAGAAGGGATTCACTTGCATTGGTTGATCATATTTATGTATATACTATTTTGAGTCATTGATTTTGTTATATTAAGTATGTTTTGAAATACTTAAGTATGTTGCTAAGCGCGCACCTTATTTGTTAGGTGGCGGCTTTTGATGTGTATATATTTGGGAGGCATCTTCACTTCGGCGATCACTACTACTATTAGCTTCATGTATTATATAAGGTGAGTCTATTGCATCGCTTGTTGCTATCTTGTAAATGATTTTAACCCGCGAGGGGGAATACATGCTTGTTTTTATAAAAGGAACACAAGTTGTTTTCGGTATGCTAGACCCGAATATGATGATAAATGCCTAAGTACCATTGTCTTATGAAGTCCCTGAAATTCATGAACTGTTATTTACCTTGCGTGGTAAACGCTAATACATATGATAGATCTATTTGGTTTGACAAACCTTATCCTAGGGTATGTATCCTTGTGATCACTTGAAAGGGATATTATGTATAAGAGGTCGTTGGTATATGACAATATTACCTGTTGTAGGGGCGCCGTTCGGTTGACGTGTTGGTTAACGTTCAGTTGCATGAGCTTAAGGCATTTATCGATATATATATATGACTTGTCTGTGTGACAAGCTTGAGATGATTAAAATTCTTGTGTTCAAATGATGATTTGTAAAACCTATAGACATGCTCAACCGTTGTGTTGATGATTTTAAGCATGTATTTCAGGTAATCAAGATGGATAGCAGCGGAGCATGCGAGGAGGGAGTTGGTGCTTACTTGTCTAAATCTTTGTTTACTTTTCAGACAAGATTATATAATATTTTAACGTCTCTTTTGAGGTCGTTTTCTATGATTGTGTGTAATGTGCTATGAGTAGCGCCCCAAAGGGGTGTTCCGCTGCGTGGTAATTTGGGAGTGTTACAAAATGGTAATCAGAGGCACAAGTTATATAGAACTAGGTCGATTTTGAAAAAATGTCCTAAACTATAACTTTGGTGTGTTCTAAAAAGTTTTAAGCACGCAACTACTCCGCATGACTCCGGTAAGGCTATTCTTGCATTACTTTATGATTGATTGTGATTATGTGAACCTATGTGTATATAGGAATGGTAGTATGTATATCTATGAATATACTATGGTATTTGAAGGCATTGTACGCGAAGCAATGGTCCTTGAATGATTGTCGTACCTTTTATAATACGGTTTTGTATCGGATTTGGCCTCACGACAAATCACCGATCTTGATAATTATTCATTATCTAAATACGAGTGTGAAACTCGTTTGATACTTTGAGTATGTATATATTGTTTTTTACAATCTATTGCATATCGACTTGTTTAAGTTCGATTAGTATCATCATATCGTATTGTATCGTATCGTGATGTGCCATTTTAGGACATCTCCTTTTGAAACGTAGTTGATTGATGTGATATTCGTGTTCCGAATACTTTTTATGATTTTGAAGAATTATTTATCCGAGGCGATATCTCCTAAGTAATGCGACGTGTGATTAAATTTTATATGACTACGTTTTATTGACGAAAAGGAGGATGCCAATGTTGGACCTAAGATATATATATCCTAATCAAATATATATAGTTTGGGTACAACAAAGATATGCTCGTAGTAGTCATTCGGTTGAGTGACTTAATACTGTGTATCTAAATGGAATGGGACATTTAGATATAGAGATTTTAACTCGCCCCACTAGGAGTCGTTTAAGGTTGTCTTATTTAAATGGATTGGCACATTTGAATAAGAAAATTTTAAACTACTGGACCTTAGATTGTCATGTTTTCCTTATTCAAATGGAATGGGACGTTTGAATACGGAAATCATGATATAAGTTTATTGACACCTTGTATTTACTATGGTATTTTGATAGGATATCGTGTTGAGATGTAGTAATACTTGAGTAGGATGACTTATAATCGTTTTGTTGAAATGGATTGGGACGCCTTTTCATTTGAACAATAAAGTTATAAGTTCCCGAACCGTAAATTTATAAACTCTTGTATACATGGAGGGGACGCCTTTTGATGTAGACAAGGAGTTATAAATGAGTGGGCCCAAGTATGTCAGGCTCGATTTGTGAGTGTTTGGTGTGCGTACGTCTTTCCTCGAACCCTGTTTTGTTGATAAGAATCGTTATGTTCTATCGTCATTATGATGATCGTCGATTATCATTTATGTACGAGTAACCCGTTGGACTTCTCTCGAGTTATGATTTGTTTTGATGGAGCATTTCTAATGTGTCTCGATGATCGCGAGCTTTATAATCAGATTGTGAAGAACCGTTAACCGTTCCGAGATTAGGCGACTTGTTTAAGCGTCACCTTGATTTATGCGTATACTTGTGGATTGACTGAGGATCAAGTTATCAACGACAACTTATCATGGATGTGAAGATTTTATAATTTTACTTGCTACTATTGAAGGGTCATCGAAGACTTTTCTTGATGACGAACCCATGGGGCTAATACGACGAGCAAACGAAGAATATGATGCATCACCTTGAGCATTGAAGTAGAAATTATTGGGATGCCTTTGTATGATGAATGCTGAAGCAGAAGTTAGTGGGACGCTTTTGTATGTTGAAGACTGGAGCAGAAGTTAATGGTATGCCTAATATGTTGTGAATCTCGCCAATGGACCGAATTTCTTAATGATTGGAATTAATAAATTCGTTATCATCTCAAAGTGTAGGTTGTAGCGGACACCGAAAGTGGAAAGACTCTGGAGATCAAGTTTATATTATCAAGAGTTCATTCGAGGTTTTCTCGATGATCAACGATGGAGAGCTATATTTGATGTTTATGTTCGACCTTTTCTTTTTATGTACTTATGTGGTATGTGATCTAGTCGAATGATCGTATGTTGTGAGAACTTGAGACGACATTATCCGATGACGTCCGATCATGTAGAACACATATTATGTAATATCTTTTTGACTTTCAACGACGATGTTTATTGAGACTTTACTGCGCGAGGGCGGAAGTGAGATAGTGTCTTTGTATTATCTTTTGAGTAAGGATCCGCGTGTGAGCACCCTCCGATGACGAAAATATTTTTCTTGTTAGTTCTTTTTGATGTGCGTCCATGGCTATCCGGCCAGTGGATATCCTTTAATTTGCAACCTTTCTTTTGCCATGACTTACTCGAAAATCCTGTCATCTACTCTTGTCGTCTAATGAGCTTCGTGTAATTCATAATTTTGTTTTTTAGTATATCGAGCTTAAAGAAGTTCCCGGCGGATAAGGATTTATTCATCCCTTTTTGGTGAGATACAACTTGACGACAAGTTGTGTTTTGTAATAAGAACCAGTGGAGATCATGGATCTAGATTCACGTGGGATCGTGAGAGCTTCTTTGGAAGGAGTGCCCTCGTCTTTCCTAGTGGTGCACAATACGAGTATGAGGCGAGGTGAGCGCCGGGACGTCGCCCCTTTAAGGATGTGGTAATGTAATAACCCGAGCTTAACGTCATTATTTTATCCTAATTATATAACGAATTTTTAATTTCTAAGTAATGATGAGTATTATTATCTTTGACGGTTTTAGTTGAAACCGATAATGTGTGGCTTTAATTGATTGTTGTGGCGATTGAAGAGTACTAATAGTGATCGCGATGTCAATGGATGCCCAAATATTATATTTTAGTATCGATTATTTCGATATTTGATATTTTTTAAATTTTTATTTCATTACGTATTAAGTCGAGTCGGAACCTTACTATTTCGTTTCATGTTCGTTTAATTATTTAACCGATCAATTTAACAAGCGAGATTTATATTTTTATGAATCCGGGACGAAACCCGACTTTTGTAAATTTTTAAAAACCGACTAGGTACCATCCCGCCCTTTAAAAGTTATTTTGCAACAAAGGCCAAAAGATAGCCTTATTTACACATTTGATCCTTCCCCACTATATATAAACCTCATTCTCACACACACATCACCATTTTTTATTGTGAAAATTTTAGATATCTCTCCCTCCTCTATCTTGAAACCCACGGCTACACCAAACACCATACACAAATCCATACAAAATTTTTATTACTTGGAATTGGAAGAAAACAAGCTTAGACCCACTCTTAAAATATTGTTGTGAGTCTTCTAAACCTATAAAATTCAACATGCATCAACTTTGATTTTTCTTTCAAAATTAATTTTTGATGAACATTGATTTGATCCATTTTGTTGGTTGCATGTATTGTCTTTGTTGTTAGAATCCAGTCTAATCAATCAAACAAGCTTTTGGAAAGTTTTTCTTGGTGATCTTAACATCAAAACCCACGACAATCATGAGGTTTTTGGTGTTCTTGAGTGTTTGATCTAAATTATTGTTGGTAAGGTTCCATTAACTTGTTAATATTATTTTAATCATCTTTTATTATTTGCATGCAAGAGTTTTTGATTTTGATTTGATGCATGTGATCATGCAAGTAAATCTAAGGATTAGGAGTTGTGGTAGATGATTTATATAGGTTATTTGAGGTGTTGATGATGATAAAATGGGTCAAAATGAGTTTTGATGTGATTTTTATAGTGTCAATTTACATCAGTAAGTTTAAGGCAGATTTTCGTGGGTTAAAGATTGAGAAAGTGTTGGTATTATAGGATATTGTTGTAGTAGTCGTCGAGATGCTCGTTTCGATATAAGATAGAGATTTTAACTCCGAACGAGTCAAAAGTTATGCTAGTTTGATTATTCGTGTACCGGGAGACGAGTATTGACACAATAAGAAATTGTTGTCGATATTTGGATCGAATCTCGGGGACTATAAGTTGAGTTTTAAACTGATCAAAGGCTGTTGTTGGGTTATAAACTTAGCATTTGTAGTCTATTTTCAAAGTCAAGTGGCGATTTTGTAAACGGAAATGTTTAACAAGGTCAAAATGGTTTTACGATGCAAGTGTGCAAAACTGTCCGGTTTTTAAAGTCTAAAGATGTGTCGAGCAGGTGGTTCTAAAATGTGAATCATTGAATGAAATTTAAATTGAGTCTTATACAGATTATAAGTGAGGTTGTCACCAACTTTCGTCGAAAACGGAGTTGTTTTGGTAGGGGAAAACAGCGTGTACTTTTGGTAAGTACCGACTGAGTACTAATTGGGAGGTACTTAACCTCGCGTCATAGTTTGAGGCGAGAGGCTAAAATATTAGCTTCTCAAAGTTTTAAAAGGATATAAGTGTTATGTGTGGGTGTATATTCTGATATTGGAGACCCGTGTTGGGTACTTGACCCGTGTTGATTTGGCATCTTGAGATGGATCAATAATGAAGGTGCTAGTTTTGGAAAGCTAGTACATGTTGTGGGGTTTAGAAGGGATTCACTTGCATTGGTTGGTCATATTTATGTATATACTATTTTGAGTCATTGATTTTATTATATTAAGTATGTTTTGAAATACTTAAGTATGTTGCTAAGCGCGTACCTTATTTGTTAGGTGGCGGCTTTTGATGTGTATATATTTGGGAGGCATCTTCACTTCGGCGATCACTACTACTATTAGCTTCATGTATTATATAAGGTGAGTCTATAGCCTCGCTTTTTACTATCTTGTAAATGATTTTAACCCGCGAGGGGGAATACATGCTTGTTTTTATAAAAGGAACACAAGTTGTTTTTGGTATGCTGGACCCGAATATGATGATATATGCCTAAGTACCATTGCCTTATGAAGTCCCTGAAATTCATGAACTGTTAATTACCTTGAGAGGTAAACGCTAATACATATGATAGATCTATATGGTTTGACAAACCTTATCCTAGGGTATGTATCCTTGTGATCACCTGAAAGGGATATTATGTATAAGAGGTCGTTGGTATATGACAATATTACCTGTTGTAGGGGCGCCGTAAGTAATTCGGTTCACGTGTTGGTTAACGTTCAGTTGCCTGAGCTTAAGGCATTTATCGATATATATATATATGACTTGTCTGTGTGACAAGCTTGAGATGATTAAAATTCTTGTGTTCAAATGATGATTTGTAAAACCTATAGACTTGCTCAACCGTTATGTTGATGATTTTAAGCATGTATTTCAGGTAATCAAGATGGATAGCAGCAGAGCATGCGAGGAGGGAGTTGGTGCTTACTTGTCTATATCTTTGTTTACTTTTCCATCATTTGAAATGAATAAACTGTTTTTAAGCATTAAATGTATTGTGATTGGTAACGGTTTTTGGGACTAAACGCTACTCTGATTTTTATATATTGGGATGAGAAATTTTTTAGACAAGATTATATAATATTTTAACGTCTCTTTTGAGGTCGTTTTCTATGATTGTGTGTGATGTGCTATGAGTAGCGCCCCAAAGTGGTATTCCGCTGCGTGGTAATTTGGAGGTGTTACAATAAATATATTGCGTAGAAACCTGAAACAAGTTCGAATCAATTAAGAATCAAACCACTGTTACTTTTTAGTTTAGCACATTTCAATTCATAATGAATCTTACACATGACCTAAGGCTGTGCTGTTTGATGTTAACACTGGAAGGATTTCCACTCATCATTGTGAATACTAAATAGTATCACTCTGAGTGTTCTAGAAATATTGTAAGGATATAGCGTAGGACTCTATTATTTATCATGTAGTGTGTCCTAATGATATTTGATCGATCTCTTGGGTCTAGACTCGATTTGTGCACTTTTAGTGGTTGGAGGCTGGAGCAGATGCCACCTATTCAATATCAACTAACTCGGAGTGAGAAACTCAATAGAAGTCGTGTTGATCTCCGTGACAATAAAACAAACTTCTTTTGAGAGAAGACCGAGTCAACCGGGAAGGGTTGTGCAATGCATCACTGGGTCTATGATGCTTGTCTTCATGATGTGTTGACCAGGTTTCTGCCTAAGTTGTATGGAGGGCTATTTTATTTTTACCCTTTATCCTTACATTTCTTTTTCATTCTTCAACCCCTTCAATGCTTACCAAGACTCATCACTAGAACCTTGTTGTGATTGTTCCAGTGCTAGCTTAAGTACTTAGTCGGCATTCAGCTACGTTCACATTCTACTCCATCTTTCCTGATGACTTCTAATAATCTATTGGATTGTCCCTGGGAAGATCCCTCCGGTTCTGGTTGGATCATAGGACTTATACCTAACCACCTTTTGACACCAATAACGTCATGAATTAAAGATATTATGGGTATTAGATCGTAACCATAAAACCACTTGAAAGTCTACCAAAGTGTTTGAAAAAAATTTAACACCTTGATAGTTTTGTCGTTTCAGAAAAGCTCCCCCTTCACATGTGCATCGATAATCGAAAGTGTTTCGCACAAGTGGGTAAGAGTTAAAGTGCTTGAGTCTTATATGTCCGTTTCATATATTAGATCATATTTTAATCACATTTTCTCCCTTGTCTCTAATATATTAAATCGTTTGATATTAGAGATACCAAATTTGATTAAAACATATCACGAAAAATAGTCTTGAAAATCTTCGGGAGAAAAATGTGTCTTACGTAGCATGAATGACTAGAACATTTTATGTAGTGTCGAACACACAATTTTGAAAGATTTTGAATAATCATTGAAAAACTCTTGAAATAATTGTACTCGCACACTACATGTTCATGAACACATAAAAGATTATCGTTGAAGAATGTGCTCACGAATATCAAAGCTTTTCATGTGAATAATACCAAATGATACTTATACACAATGTGTTGGATACATAAAAATTTGTCTTGACTTAATATATCCAACAACACTAAAACTTTGATTTTGGAAAGCTCCCTCTCAAAAATTGATCCAATTGAATTGTCATTACGAGGAATTGATCCACATTTAACTTTTGAGGATAGGAGTTGTTGAACACGCAAAATTTTGAAATTTTTTGAATAATCATTGAAAAACTCTTGAAAAAATTGTGTTCAACGCTTTTTGAAATCCATTTCGTTTTGGTGACATGGTATTTCTTAAAGCATAACTTAAGTTCATATACTTTGAATGTCTTGACGAATCCACTTAAGTGTAAGAAGATTTCTCTTCTTTTGTTGAGAGTAAGCGCACTGATTCGTACACTCCCCGTGAAAATAGATCCGGGTTGCAATCTGAAAGTGAGTAAAGCCATTGTGTTGAGCTCAAAACTTTGAATGTTTTGTGAAAAACTTAACCCAAGATAGATCGCTCTACCCGTTGTTGGGAAAATTGTCCAAAATAGACATTTTTCTTTATTAAAAATAGAAATCACATGTTTTGAAGAATATTTACAACTTTCATTCGAGCTTTATGTACACACCCGTGTCGTTATTGAGCGACACTTCTAGGCACGTCAATATTATCGATACTGAAAGACATGTCGAGACGAATATTTTTGGATTTTCAAAGATTTTTTTAATTTTGTGTTTTGTTTTTATATGTTTTAAGTTTTTGTATTTTTCTTCTCAAAGATATTTACAAGTAGATGTTTGATAGATGAATCAAGCAGACACCTTTGCCAGAATCTCCAGGTCTGCTGGAGTCAAACATCTTATACTAATTTGCCTAACGAGGTATTCAAACTTCGACAGAGCTTTCGTAAACAACTCGACTAATTGGTAATCCGTACTAACAAAGTATAATTCTACGATACCGCGTTCAACTTGTTCCTTTATGAAGTGATATCTGACGTCAATGTTCTTCGTGCGGGAATGTTGTATCAGATTGCAGGAGATGGCTATGGTCGACTTTGAGTCACAATAGATAGGTACTTTATCAAAGTGGAAGCCATAGTCCGTGAGTTGTGTTCTCATCGAAAGAACTTGAGCAAAACACACAGATAGAGACACGTACTCCGCTTCGACTGACGATAGAGACGTGCAATCCTGCTTCTTGGAAGACCATTCCACGAGCTTATCTTTTCCTAGAAGTTATGCACCACAAGAAGTACTTTTTCGAGTATCAAGACACCCTGCGTGATCAAAATCTGAATAGGCCGTTAGAAAGAAACTGGTTTCCTTCAGATCCCATAGTCCCAAATGAAGGGTATTCTTAAGGTACCGAAAGATCCGTTTAACCTCCTTGAGGTGCTTTTCAATAGGCCGGGCTAGATATCGTACACAATAGCATATTGCATGTGCAATATCTGGTCTGCTTATTGTCAAGTACATGAGGGACCCGATCATAGAACGATATTTTGTTTAATCTATGGGTAATCCCATAATATAAGAATTTTTCAACTCTTTTTAATGTTTAGTTATCGTTCCTCAAATCGACTCGAATTGAAATCTAATTTTATCGTAGAGATTACTTGTTCTTGGTTAATAATAATTGCTTGGTATCTATTATCTAATTAAACTAAAAATGGGGAAACATTATTTAGGCTAGGGAATATATAACAATAAAAGCACAATTAATTCATATAAAATTACTCTAAAATGAAATAATATTAAACTACAATTTAAAATCTAGATGCAACAAATCTAAACTATAATTAAAAATATTAATAAATCTAAATGCGAAATTAATCTAAATGCAAGCACGTAATAACAAGTAAAAGTGACAAAAAATGAAATCACAAAGATAAACTTAAAAATAAAGCGTAAAGCTTTAACCTTTTTAGCTTATTAATCTCTAGATGATAAAGCTAGAAGCTTTATATACTAATAAGCTTAATAATCACAAAAAGGTGTAAACTTTATACTAATAATAAGTTTATCTAAATGAAAACTAATTTTTAAACCTTTAAATCTATATTTTAAAACAATAACTATATTCAAAACTAATTAAAACGATTTTAATAAAAGAGATATATTTTTTTTGAAAACAATTTTAACCTATATTAATCTAATTAATTAAACTAAAACGATTAAGCTAGAAAAATAAAATGGAGATAACTTTGGTACCCGTGGTCCGTAGAAAACGGTCTAAACAAAATAAATCATAAGCAACAACATATGTCCCGTAAAGTACACGGCCTCCCAAAAGCAACAAAATACGGCCCGTAAAGTACACGACCAACCAAATCAAACTTAAGCTAAGCGTATCCCGGCCCGTAAAGTACACGACCAACCAAATCAAACTCGAACCAAATTAATCAACCATAAGCTCTTTACCAAACTTGATAAATGGATTAGCCAAGATCACAAAAAACACAAGAGGTTAGAATAATAAGCAACTATTAGTATTATATAAAGAGATTCGAGCAAAACTAATAGATCTAGATTATTTTTTATGTTTTATAACAATATTATAATTTTTAAACTAAAAATTAAAAGATCTACACTATTTTATAAAATACCTATTAGATCTAAACTAAATTTTTTATTTTATGAAAATACTTTAATTTTTAAACTTAAAACTTATAGATCTAAACTAATTTGTATAAAAAAATAATAGATCTAACTATTTTTTTTGGTTTTATGAAAGTATTTTTAATAGATCTAAAAAAAACTAAAAGATATAAACTAAAAGTAATTAATTAAAAAGCTAGCTTATAAATAAGTCGTAAGCCTAAGCTTAGAACTTATGAGATTTAAAAAGCTAAATAGCTAAAATGTTTTTTAGAACGGCAAATGTTAGTGGTTAGTGGGTCGAGTCGTGCAATGACATCCAAACGGAAGAATGTCTTCTTCGAACCCTCGCCTAGTTATGTTAGACTCCTTATCCGCTTCGCCTGAAAGGCCCCTGACAGGTCTTGAACCCAAGACCTCCAAGAATCCTCCCCCAAGGAAAGCACTTAGTGCAACATTGGTGGCCAACTGAGCTAAGCCAGTTGGTTGCTAAATAGCTAATTAAATAAATCCTCCAACAATAAGCTAGATCTAGGAATATAAGGCAACAATAAGCTTGAAATAAAATGAATTATTTCAAACTTATATATAAATCTAACTTATTAGGAAAAAGTTATAAAAAAATCCCAAATAACAAGATAGATTATAAAGAAAATAAAAAGAAAGGAAGAATGAGAATAAGCTAAGAGAATAAGCTAAAAGTTGAATTTTATTAAAGTGAAAAAGCTTATAAAAAAGCTTGGTACATGATTTAAAAGAAAAATACAACTGCTATGTGTAAAAAAAACTACAAGGAAAAAAACTTGCAAATACAATGAGATGGGGGTGGGGGGGTTTATAAGCTGATGGAGCCAGGGGCATTTTAGTCTTTTCCTTCTCTCTATTGCTTGGAAGTTACGCACATTTGAGGACAACTGGTGCCTCTTTTCATTCTTTTAATTGCTTATAGAAGCCAGCTGGGAGCACACTCGTATCTTGTGCAATCATGAGCCGACACACGCCTATGAGTTTCTTGTTTTCATCGTAATGCCACGTGGCGAGCTGCGAGTGGTCAGCCGCACTCCAGTCTGCCACCTCGTATATTCTCTGCCACCTCGTACTGACGTGGCGGCGCCGTCGCCACGTGTCATCTTCCTACTGGTCAGCCGCCCTGCAACTCTGCCACCTCTGCGTCGCCCTTGACATGTCAGCTGACATGTTAGCGCCACCTCGGACTGAAACCTCGTACTGTCACGTGTCACGTTCCTATTGGCCAGTCGCCGCCGCCAGTGTACCTGGTACCTGCAATATTAATCATAGGATGTCAGTGCCACGTGGCATGTTGGCATTGGCCAGCCGCCGCCACGTGGCTACTGACGTCAGCATGACGTCAGCTGGTCAACAGGTCGGGTCAACGGGTCTGGATCGGGTCGAGTCTTGATCGGGTCCGATTCGGGTCGGGTCAGGTCGCTACGTGGACCACTAAGGTGGTGCCACGTGGCACTGGGTATATAATTCCCAGCCTTAGTCACCTTAAGGATTCGAACCCGCGGTGCGCGTGCCAAACCTTAAAGGCCAAGGGATTTGCCAGTGGGTATGGCATACCATCCGTATTTTGTCGACGGATGCTCCTATTACACTCTTGACCATCATCTCCTTGTTGCTTCTCGACCTAGGGTTCTTGACATGATCAAGAGTTTTCCCCGAGGTACGTCTTGTGGGCGGGATGGGTTACGGGCCCAACACCTTTTAGATTGTTTGAGTGGTTCTGCGATTACTATTTCTGATGATTTAGTTTCTTCTATCACCCACGTAGTGACCCTTTTTCTTGATGGGCGGTGTACCAAGGTGTTGGGTGAGTTTATCGCCAGTGCTCCTCTCACTTCGTTGGTTAAGCCGGGTGGTAGGATTCGTCCCATTGCTGTTGGTACTGTTTGGAGACGGCTTGTCTCCAAGGTATGTGCTTATGAGGTTGGTCATTCTTTGGATAGGTACTTTGGTGATTTGCAAGTTTGGGGTGGGGGTGTCGGGAGGGAGTGAGGCTATTCTTCATGTTGTGAATCGTTTTCTTGAGAGATATGGTGATGATGTCGGTTTGTCGATGTTACTTATGGATTTTAAAAATGCTTTCAATTTGGTTGATCGAGAGGTTATGTTGCGAGAGGTTCGTCTTCGTTGTCCCTCTATCTCGTCTTGGGTGGAGTTTTGTTATTCTAGTCCGGCAAGGTTGTATTACCGGGAACATGTATTAAGGTCATGTCAGGGGGTACATCAGGGTGACCCTCTTGGTCCGTTACTCTTTGCTCTTGTACTTCAACCATTGATATGTAAGATTCAGGACTCCTTCTCTCTTTCTTTACAGGCCTGGTATTCGGATGATGGTACTATTATTGGGGATACTTTGGTTGTGGGGAAAGTTTTGAAGTGCATCATGGAGGATGGCCTAGTGTATGGACTGCATCTGAATATTGATAAGACTGAAGTTTTTTGGCCGACCGAGGATCCTCGCAACAAGTTTATTGGTGTGTTCCCAGATAATATTGCTCGACCTACGCGCAGTGTTAACTTACTTGGGGGCCTGCGAGTGTAGATCTTGATTTTTGTAGTCAACTTGTGTTGAAGCGTGCGGTTAAGACTATTGAGCTTATGGATGCTGTGGCCAAAATTAATGACCCTGAATGTGAGTTGCTGCTTCTTCGTTCATGTGCCGGTATTTCCAAGTTATATTTTGCTATGCGTACTTGTTCACCTTGTGCTTTCAAGTCTGCCCAAAGTTCTTTTGATTTGGCACTCCGTTCTTCTTCGGAGCGTATCGTTGTTGCTTCTGGACTGGGATTTGGTGATTGGCAGTGGAGACTTGCTATGTTGCCCTTTTCCTTTGGAGGGTTAGGTGTTTATTCTGCGGGTGATGTATTGCATTATGCTTTTCTTGCTTCTCGGTTACAGTCAGCTGATTTACAGTCTAAGTTACTTCAACACACTGATATTAGATCTTATAGACTCCAGTTTGATGAAGCCTTACGTGTGTTTAACTCGTTTATGGAGATTGAATTTCTAAGTAATCCGAGTGAGGTCGCTGCCCCCAAACTCATGAAGAAAATGGCAGATATATATTTTGCTCGGGTTATTAAGAATGCAGAATCCACTTTCGCTTTATCTGCTCGTCAGTTGGCTTTATGGGCATCTCAGAGGGAGGATCATACGTCTGATTGGCTTAGGACGGTTCCTATCCCCGGATTAGGTCAGACTATGAATGGGAGGTCTTATCGTTGTGTTTTGTGTTATCGCTTAGGTATTCTCTTGTTCTCTGTTTCGAAGCCCTGTTCAGCTTGTTCGAGAGTATTTGATGGGGATATATTCGGGGATCATGCGGTATCGTGTGCTGGCATCGTTAGGATTAAGCATCGTCACAATTTGGTACGTGATACTCTTGCTGATATATGTTACCGTTCAGGGATATCTGTCAGAAAGGAAGTTAATATTGGATTAGATGGAGGACCTGATAAGGCCTTACGTCCGACAGATATTTTGTTTTATTCTTGGGAGGGGGGGTAAAGATGTGTGCGTTGATCTGACTGGTTCTTCTCCTTTGACTCGTACGGGGATGAATGACTTTGTTCCTGGCCGAGCTATGATTGATGCTGCACAACGTAAACATTGCAAGTATTTGGCTAAGTGTGCAGCTCTCGGATATGGGTTTCTTCCTTTCTCCTTTTCTTCTTTAGGGGAGTTATAGGAAGATGCAGTTGCGTTGCTGAAGCGGATCCAGAGATTTTCTAAGGCTCAAGACATTGGAGCGCGCGCTGCTGTACATATTTTCCATAGAATAGGTTTTACCATTGCTAAAGGGGTGGTAGCGCAGATAGTATCTCGACTCCCATCCAATTTGTTGTAAATCCCTTTTTGTTTCTAATAAAGTGATGGTTTATAATAATAATAATAATAATAATAAGGGACCTCTACTCTTTGTCTTAGTGTTACATCCATTAATATGTAAAATTAGGGACTCTTTTAGCCTTTCCTTTCACGCCTGGTATCTAGATGATGACACTATTATAAGAGATACTTTGGTTGTGGGGCAGGTTTTAGAGCTAATTATGGAGGATGGACGTCGATGTGGCTTGCATCTTAACGTTGATAAAACCAAAATTTTTTGGCCAAAAGAGGACCCTAGAAGCATTCTTGTAGGCGTTTTCCCGCCTAATATTTCCCGACCCTTGCATGGTGTGAAACTACTTGGTGGGCCGGTGAGTGTTGATTATACTTTTAGTAGTGAGCTTGTGATGAAAAGAGTTACCAAATCTATTGAGCTCATGAATGCCGTGGCTAAGGTTAACGACCCTTAGTGTGAGTTGCTACTCCTTCGTGCTTGTGCTGGTGTATCCAAACTATATTTTTCTATGCGCACATGTTCCCCTTGGGTCATTGAGCAAGCTCAACGATCTTTTGATTCAGCTCTTCGTTATGCTTTGGAGCGTATTGTTACTGCTTCTGGACCTGGATTCGGTGATTGGCAATGGAGGCTTGCTACCTTACCCTTTAATTTTGGGGGGCTTGGTGTGTACTGTGCAGGTGATGTTTTGAACTATGCATTCCTTGCGTCCAGACTCCAATCTGCTAGCTTGCAGACTAAGCTGCTCCAGTATGCTGATATTGTTACTTTTGGGCCTTGTTTTGAGAATGCCTTGTGTACTTTTAATGAGAAAATGGATAATGACATTTTAAGTAATCCTAGTAAGATCGCTGCCCCCAAAATCATGAAGAAACTAGCAGATATATATTTCACAAGTGTTACTAAGATGGCTGAATCTACTTTTTCCCTTTCTACACGACAGATGGATCTATGGAAGTCTCAAATGGAGGACCATACTTCTGTCTGGCTTAGGGTGATTCCGATATCTGGGTTGGGACAGACTATGAACAGCAGGACTTATCGATGTGTGTTATATTATCGGTTAGGTGTTCCTTTATTTTCTGTTTTGAGGTCGTGCTCAGCTTCCTCGAGGGTCTTTATGGGGGATAATTATGAGGATCATGTTGTATCGTGCGCTGGTATTTTTGGTATTAAGCATCGACACAACATGGTTCGCGATACCCTTGTTGACATCTGCTTTCGGTCGGGGATTTTAGCTGGTAAAGAAGTTGATATTGGACTTGGTGGAGGGCGAGAAAAATCCTTACGTCCAGCTGATTTGTTGCTCTACTCATGGGACAGAGGGCTCGATGTATGTGTAAATTTGACAGGGTCATCGCCTTTGACACAAACTAGAATGGTTGATTTTATGCCCGGTCGTGTTGTGATTGAAGCTGCACGTCGTAAACGCGTCAAGTACGAGGCCAAGTGTTCTGATATTGGTTACAATTTTCTTCCTTTCTTGTTTTCTTCTTTTGGGGAACTTGATAATGATGTTGTGTCCCTACTGAAGCGGATCCGAAAATTCTCTATGACTCAAGACATTGGATCACGTGCTGCTAATTATATTTTAATAGGGTTAGTTTTGCTATAGCTAAAGGGGTGGGAGCAAATTGTATGTCGGCTCCCCACTAACTTTTTGTAAATCCTATTAATCTTATAAAGTGATATTTCCATATATAAAAAAATAAAATAATAATAATAATAATAATAATAATAATATGAAAATAATAATAACTTTTATAAAAACTTTTTTATTTTTATTTTTTTTATTTATTTCTGAAAATATATTTTTATTTATATTATTTATTATTAAAAACTTATTTATTTAATTTAAAAACTAATTAAATTTAAAAAATTAACAGAGATCAAACCGTGAGGAGTTATGACGCGAGGTCGGGGCCGTTGGCTTCGTAATTTTGTGCTCTTCCATGTGGTTTATTAGTGGATGATTTTGGAGAATGGAAAAATGGTCCTTGTTGTTAAAACTCCATTAAATCTTCATCCTTAGCCCCTCTAAACTCCATTCTTTTGGCACTTTTGGTCTTTTGACTTCATCTTTGACTTTTTCTTTGATAAATGCCCGTGAAATCCCGTGTTTTCTTCATTTATGATCTTTTGTACCTATTTCACACAAAAACACAAAACCACGCATAATTCCGACTTTTAAGATATTAAATACACGTTTTGGTCTCGTTTTTCCTTGTTTTAAGTGGTAAAAGGATAAGTGTTTACACACTTATTAAGTCTCTCACACTTGACCATTGCCATGTCCCCATGCAATGCACAATTTTAAAGCACAAATTTACATTTTTCATCATAATTAACCCATCTCCGCCTTTATTACGATATACTATTACTACTATAATAAAAGAAACTAAAGAACGATGAAAAGATAAAAACTTTATAAAAGATATAACAATTTCATTCAATTTATTAACTTTGAAATTGTTTGATGAAGAAACTCGTAAAAAAATCTAAGACTTAAATTAGGGCTTTTGGTGTCATGAATATTAGTCACCCTCAAGTTTTACGTTCTCTATACCAAGCATAAAAACGAGATCATTGTTTACGACAAGTTCTCATTTTAAAACCACTTATATAAGACAATTGTGTAAAACTCCTTCTCCATTATTCCTAAGTTGTATCTCTAGATTTTAAAGATTGTCATTCACCCGTAGGCTCATTTGACTTATTAAATAATTATTAGTCCAAAAATGAAGGCAAAACGGTGTAAACCCGATACTTTGAACCAAACCTCATCCTCAAAAACGTTGTCACTAAAGTAAGCCCACATCAAGGATAATTTAACACGATTTAGGGAATAAATTCCTTGATCCGAAATTTGGCCAATAGTACTACTTATTATTATTTCCTCCAAAGTCATGTTGACTTTATAGTGGAGTTTAGCAAATTCACATCATATACCCTTAGGCTCTTTAAGATGTAAAAGTGCTCCTTATCTATGATCCACACCCTAAGGCTCCTTGAACCACAAACAAGGGAATTGATTATTTATCAATTTTTATTAAATACTTACCATGCCATACACCCTAAGGCTCTAATGACAAGGTTCGTGCTACATGTCCCACACCCTAAGGCTCCTTGAGATCATGTTTTAGTCTTATTCTTCTTTATTTATGATATATATAGTAGGCCAAATTCCGCGGTCCCATGGTCTAAATACCTCCTACTTAGTGTTTATGAGCCACCTTAGTCGGAAGTCCACAATGCTGGCATCCTAAATGTGTTCATGCTTTAATTACAAGGAAATAAAAGAGTTGGTTAAGAGCTAAAATATTGAATCTAAACCGAAAAAATCCTCATTTATTAAGCAATTAAATATTCAAGCGTGAAGAAAGAGCCACAATAACCCATATAAGGAAGAATTAACCTTTAAACTTATTATCAACTCTATCATCTCTCATTCTCCACAATTTAAAATCTCAAGTAATGAGATTCGTGGATGCTTAGCCTAATAAACCAATTAAGGTCCATATGGTTAAGGATACTAGCTAGAGTAACTCAAATAAGTAAACTCGGGTTGAGTCAAAATATTCACGACGGGCCTAATATATCAAAGACGTCTAAACTTGTTAAAACCATTTTATTTATTCATTTTTTTTCTCTTTTGACTTTATTCATGAAATGGAATATATACATATGATGGTGACGACAAAAAGGAAAGTAGATAAAAGAAAATAAATGAAAAATACTACTAGGCCAAAATAGATCAAAAATTTTGAAAAACGTCGAAAAAATATTAATTTTCCGGTTAAAATGAGGACAAATTCATGGAAAAGCCCACTTAAATTCGATAGAAGTCTCCCCTACACATAATATAAACATTGTCCTCAATGTTTAAGCATGTGGAAGTAAACTCCCCTACACTTAGTACATTGTGCACTTTGTTTAAATCTTGCTAAGGAAGACACAACTAAAGTGATTACATTTATTCAACTTATTTGTATACAAGTATGAATCACAATAGTTTTAGATAGAACCGGTATGTAGGGTACACAGGATCACGGGTCGCGTCAAAAGCACCAAAAGTGGATCATTAAATCATATATCCCTGCACAACATCACAAAACACAACCTAATTGGATCCCCTACACTTATTGGTGGAAAAGGTGAAAAGGTGGAAAAAGGTAAAAATCTAACCTAGTTAAACGATGCTTGATTTATTTATCACGAGTATCTAGCTCGACTCGATTTCCCAAATTAATTCAAGGGAAACATGGAGAGGGATGGAATCATCTCATGAGAGATGTCCTCTCTAAAGTACAACTTAACACGTTGGACATTCACCTTATAGTTGGGCCCATTTGGTTGAGCTAATTCAATGGTGCCATAAGGGAAGATTTGGGCCATGGTGAATGGACCGGACCAAGTTTACCTGAAAAGATTTTTAACCGAGAGTTAAAGAGTAAAACTTGATCACCAATGTGTAACTCTCGGTTCTTAATCCTAGAATCATGAATGAGCTTAGCATTCTCTTTGTAAATCAACGAATTCTCATAAGCCTCATTCCTAAGTTCATTAAGCTCATTGAGTTGGATTTTCCTAAGATCACCGGCTTTGTTTATGTCAAAATTAGCCCATTTCAAGGCCCAATAAGCCTTATGCTCCAACTCAATGGGGAGGTGGCACACCTTTCCGTACACAAGGGGATAAGGGTACAACCTATAGGTGTCTATAAGCGGTACGGAAAGCCCACAAAGCATCATCTAATTTATCAGAGCAAGAAGCACGATGCTCTCCCACGGTACGCTCTAAGATTCGCTTAAGTCCACGGTTGGAAACCTCGACTTGACCATTAGTTTGTGGATGATACACGGTGGAAATTTGGTGATTTACACCATACTTAGCCATGACTCGTGCGAATTGATCATTGCAAAGATGAGTCCCGTGATCACTAATAATAGCACGAGATACACTGAATCGAGCAAACAATTGTTTCAAGAAGTTCACAACAACCCTCACATCGTTAGTAGGTAAAGCCTTTGCTTCAACCCATTTGGATACGTAGTCAACGGCTACGAGGATGTACTTGTTCCCTTTGGATGATGGAAATGGACCCATAAAGTCGATGCCCCATACGTCAAAGATTTCACCCTCTTGTATGAAATTTTGAGGCATTTCGTCTTTATCTGTGATCTTGACTTGTCGTTGGCAAGCATCACAATGCTTAACCATCTCATGAGTGTCATGATAGATGGTGGGCCAATAGAATCCCGAGTCAAAAACTTTCTTCGCGGTGTAGTTAGGACCAAAGTGACCACCGGTGGGTCCTTTGTGGCAAGCTTCAAGGATTCGTAAAACAGCGGGCCCATCAACACACCTACGAATGATAAGATCCGCACATTGATTGAAAAGATAAGGGTCGTCCCAATAGTAGTGCTTAATGTCCTTAAAGAATTTTTTCTTTTGTTGGGACGTTAACCCTTCGATAAGAACTCCACCCGCCAAATAGTTTGCAATGTCCGCAAACCATAGGGTATCATCAAGATTGGAATTAATAAGCATTAAGTTCTCAAGGAGAAAAGATTCATTAATCTCTTGATTTGGAAGTTCCCCTTGATAAGGATCCTCGAGTCTAATTAAGTGATCCGCGGCTAGGTTTTCTACTCCTTTCTTATCACGAATTTTAATTTTAAATTCTTGTGGGAGCAAAACCAACGAAGGAGTCTCGGTTTAGCATCTTTTTTGGTCAACAAGTATTTCAAGGCGGAATGGTCGGTGTAAACGATGGTGGTGGAAAGCACAAGATAGGGGCAGAATTTCTCAAAAGCATACACTACGGCTAAAAGCTCTTTTTCAGTAGTGGCATAATGTAATTGAGCACCCATCATTGTCTTACTAGCATAATGGATTAGTTGGAAGTGTTTGTTAACTCGTTGACCTAAAACCGCTCCTACCGCGAAATCACTAGCATTGCACATGAGCTCGAAAGGTAACTCCCAATTTAGAAAGACTAAGACCAGTGCGTTAGTTAATTTACCTTTAAGAAGTTCGAAAGAGTCAAGACAATCTTGAGAAAAGATAAAAGGAGCATCTTTCTCTAAGAGATGAGTCATTGGTCGAGCTATCTTAGAAAAATCTAGAACGAAACATCGATAGAATCCCGCGTGACCTAAAAAGCTCCTAACTCCTTTGACGGTGGTAGGTGGAGGCAACTTAGCAATGACATCAACTTTAGCACGGTCGACTTCGATACCGACATTAGAAATTTTGTGACCGAGGACGATGCCTTCTTTTACCATGAAATGGCATTTTTCCCAATTAAGAACGAGACGAGTGTCTTCACACCGTTTAAGCATACGTTCTAAATTGGTAAGGCAAGAAGAGAAAGAATTACCGTAGACCGAGAAATCGTCCATAAAGACTTCCATAGTTTGTTCAACCATGTCATGGAATATAGCCATCATACACCTTTGGAAAGTCCCGAGAGCATTACATAGGCCGAAAGGCATTCTTTTGTAAGCAGATGTTCCATAAGGACAAGTGAATGTGGTTTTCTCTTGGTCTTTTGGATCGATTGGAATTTGAAAATATCCAGAAAAACCGTCAAAGAAGCAATAGTAGTCATTACCCGCTAAACGCTCGAGCATTTGATCCATGAAAGGAATAGGAAGATGATCCTTATGTGTGGCATCATTGAGCTTACGATAGTCTATGCAAACTTGCCAACCCATGACAAGTCGCGTAGGAATCAACTCGTTGTTTTCATTGGGAACAACGGTTATTCCACCTTTCTTAGGCACACAATGGACGAGACTAACCCATGACGAATCTAAAATAGGGTAAATCATGCCGGCATCTAGAAGTTTGATAACTTCTTTCTTAATGGCTTCATGAATTTTTTTTGTTTACCCTTCTTTGACTTTGGATTACGAGTTTAAAGTCATCTTCCATGAGAATTTTATGAGTGCAAAAGTTAGGATCAATTCCACGGATGTCAGAGATTTTCCAAGCAATTGCTTTCTTATGATTCTTAAGCACTTCGATAAGTCAAGATTTTTCATCCTCTTTTAAGTCCTTAGCAATTATGACGGGTAACTTATCATCTTCTTCCAGAAAAACGTATTCTAAATGAGACGGTAAATCCTTAAGCTCTAAATCCGGTGGATTGTCGACGGAAGGCTTAGTCAAATCTGGATCATCGTTTGTAACTTCCTTAGGAGTAGGTGGAGAAATATTGTCCTCATTGAGAAGTTTCTCAAGGGTAGGAATGTCTTCTTCCCAATCGGTGGGAGAATCATCATATTTTAAGTCCACATCCCCTAAACTTGCTTCAAATTCTTGTAAAAGAAAGTCACTTTCTCCAAATGGAGTCAGTGAAGGAGCAATAGAAGCTACGATCTCAATATGAGGTAAATGAGAAATCCCGCTCTTATAAGCCTCGTGAAAATGTTCTTCACATGCTTCGTCGAGCACATCGTTGAAATTCATGGATTCGGGCTCATCGGGAAGTTTGGAAAGTTGACCCATATTAAATAAGATTTTGTCATCCCCTACCCTCATGATAAGCTCACCTGCGACATCAATCAATGTACGCCCGGTACTCAAGAAGGGCCGCCCCACAATTAAGGGAACACGGGGATCCATCTCATAGTCGGCAACGACGAAATCGGCGGGGAAAGTAAATTTGTCGACTCCAACCAAAACATCCTCGGCTATCCCCACCGGATAAGCAACCGAATGGTTAGCTATTTCTAAAGTCATACGATTAGGGACTGGCTCGGATATATATAATTGTTTCCATACAAACAATGGCATAAGATTGATACTCGCTCTGAGATCCGCCAAAGCCATACAATTCTCTACACCCGGAAAATTGCAAGGAATAAGGAATCGACCAGGATCTCCTAGTTTAACCGGTAATTTTCTTAAAAGAACCACGGAACAATTCTCATTTAATTGGGTATTGGAAATATCAAGCAACTTTTCCTTATCACTTAAAAGGTCCTTAAACAACTTAGCATACTTAGGCATGTGAGCGAGAGCCTTGGCAAAGGTGATATTAAAATTCAATTGTTTGACCATTTTTAGGAAGTTTGAAACTTGAATATCATCCTTATTCTTCAAGTTCTCTTTCCTCAACCTTGAGGGATAAGGTATATTGGGTTTAGATTAAGGCTTTGGAGTGGATTGCTCACTCACATCCTTGGGTGGAGGAGGGATAGAAATGGAAGCTAAAGGAATTGGTTTGGGAACCAAAGGTGTGGTATAAGATTGAGGGGAAGGGTGAACATAAGGTGTAGACGAAGTCATTAGGGGAGGTATCTCACAAGTAGAAGGTGAAGAAGGGTGGTTAGAAGTAGAAGGAATCTCGGGTCCTTGGTTAGGTAGGGAATAAGAAGGTTCTTTGGTGGTCTTACCGCTCCTAGTAGTGATAGCATTCACGTTAGCCCTAGGATTGGTCTTGGTATTAGAAGGGAGGGCACCTTGGGGTCGAAGGGTGTGAAACATTTGCATAAATTTCCTATCCATAGACTCTTGCATTTCCTTAAGCTTACGGTCTTGCTCACTTAGTTTTTGGAGAACCAAGTCTATTTGCGGATTAGGCATATTATACCCTTGATTGTTAAACCCTTGATTAGGAAAACCTTGGTTTGGATATTGATTATAATTTTGAAAACCTTGATTAAAACCTTGGTTTTGAAAACCTTGGTTATTAAATCCTTGATTTTGATTATTAAACCCTTGGTTTTGCCCTTGAAAATTCCGTGGATTTTGGTTAAAACCCATGCATATGAATTCCCTTGAAAATTACCTCGTTGAGGACCTTGGTTCCTATTTTGGTATTGGGTATTTTGGGCGGGTGGGGGTGGTCTTTGTGGAGCTACAAAACCTGGGGGAGCCAAATAGTTATTAGACCTATAAGACAAATGGTTAACATCAACATTTGGTTTGAAATGAACCCGCTCATTTTCATTGTTGTTATAAGCATAAACTTCTTGTTGTTGATTGTAAACCTTATCACAATTATAGTACGAATGTGGTCCACCACAAGTGTCACACGTTTCACAAGTCTCTTTTAAAGCATGTACATGTGAAGTGGGAGGGTTACCTCTTAAAGCAAGTTGTTTTACAATTGAAGTAAGCTCCTTAATTTGATTATTCACCTCATTATCACTAGCACTAGCCATTGTAGCCCTTACACTCTTGGTTTGAACTTTTGCCTTATTTTCAATGATTGCCCAAGCCTCGTTCATGGATTTCATAATAATATTACCCACCGTGGCACTATTGAGTGAGTCTTGGTAATTTAGAGTTAAAGCATTGTAAAACATATTAATTTGATGCACTTTTGTAAAACCATGTTGTGGAAATTTTCTTAAAAGCTCCTTAAAATGGTCCCAAGACTCACTAAACGTTTCCCCATATTTTTGTTCAAAGGTAATGATGTCATTCCTTAAAGCGGTGGTCTGTGATGGTGGGAAAAAGTAGTTAATGAACTTGGTCTCTAAATCCACCCATGTGGTGATACTTTGGGCTGGTTCCTTATCAAGCCAAATCCGGGCTTGTCCCTCGAGGGAAAAAGGAAAGAGTAACAAACGAATTGCCTCTTGTGGCACCCCATTGTATTTAACGGTGATTGCCAATTGTATGAAACGTTTTATGTGAGCGTGTGGGTCATCATGAGTACGGCCTAAAAATGGTGTAGGGGAAACCATTTGAATAAAACCCGTTTTTAGTTCAAAATTATTCGCTCCAATATCCGGCACCATAATCGCGTCATCATTTCCCTCAACGTGAGATTGTAACATCTCAATCATTGGTCGGTTATCCGTTGCCATCGTATTGTTCAAAGCTCGATTCTCGGGATCGGCTTGATTGACGGTATTTTTGTTCTTCTTCTTCTTTTTGGAAGAATTAGAAGTATTTGATACACCACTCGGTATGTGTGCACGCAAGCGAGTGCACATACAACTAAACACGAGGAATGAGGTAGGAGACCTCGGTCGACTTTCAGTGGAAAGGGATTATCCCTCTCGAGGTTCAATATTAAAAAGCTACAAGAAAATATATACTTAATACTACTAGGGTGGCAAAACCCTCGATCAGCCTTCCTTCTCAAAATACTCACAAATGAACGGGGGGAATTAGGTGGGGTGAAGCACTTAAGTACCTAGCTTCCTTTAGACGGCCTTTTATAGCACGTCGCTCTTCTATTCACCTTATATTTCATATTTTTTCAAATTATTGCTTAACGAAAGTATTTATCTATTTATGCCTTTATTTTTGTTTGATCGATACACGTATAAGGAACCGGAACGCCTCCAAATACGGGGTATTGCAAGCAATACTTATGGAAATATTGTATATTGGGGTCCTTATACGTAATATCTATAGTAAAAGAAAAATCTTTTTGTATTTTTTTTAAGAAAAATATATTCACAATAAAAATCAAGATAAATCGAAATAAGAAAAGTAGTAATATTACTTAATATTTTTGATGTAATACTTTAGGAAAAGTATTACTTTTGGATTTTTTTTATTTTTTTGTTGCAATTCTTAGGAAAGAATATGTTTTTGATGATTTTTTTTGTATTTTTTATATTTTTGATTATTTTTATGTTTTTGATTTTTGTAAGAAGAAAAATAACGTTCAAAAGTGAATGTATCCCAAAATCCAAATTGTCTCCCAAAAAAATCGTCAATCGTAACGAGATCGATGCGGCAGCGGCGCCAATTTAATATAAGAATTTTTCAACTCTTTCTAATGTCTATTTATCGTTCCTCAAATCGACTCAAATTGAAATCTAATTTTATCGTAGAGATTACTTGTTCTTGGTTAATAACAATTGCTTGGTATCTACTGTCTAATTAAACTAAAAATGGGGAAAAATTATTTAGGCTAGGGAATATATAAAAATAAAAGCGCAATTAATTCATATAAAATTACTCTAAAATGCAATAATATTAAACTACAATTTAAAATCTAGATGCAAAAAATCTAAACTATAATTAAAAATATTAATAAATCTAAATGCGAAATTAATCTAAATGCAAGAATGTAATAAGAAGTAAAAGTGACAAAAAATGAAATCACAAAGTTAAACTTAAAAACTAAAGCGTAAAGCTTTAACCTCTTTAGCTTATTAATCTCTCAGATAATAAAGCTAGAAGCTTTATATACTAATAAGCTTAATAATCACAAAAAGGTGTAAACTTTATACTAATAATAAGTTTATCTAAATTGATGACGTATAGTCCCTAGTCGGGCTGGATAGTCCAACTCACGGGTATACCCGCATCCATCAGGAATGGATTGGATACTTGTGCGATGTGCGCACACAGCCCAGAAGGCCCGGTAAGCCGCTGTCGCACAAGAGGCTGCTTACTTAGCCAAGTCCTCGTCGCAGTGCGACGTGACCAGACACAATATAACTTATATTATAGTTATTTTCCCCTAAGGAAAAGGGATATACACTTGCATTAGTTGGATAATGAAGATCAAGCTATTTCGAGTCATTATCTCTTCCTTAGGCCGCAAGAACAGGGAGCCCAGCCTGGACTCTCTCGAGTATATAAGGAATACCTTCGGTTCCACAAAGGTACGATACACAAAATACCCTAAACACTTACATACTCAAATCGATTACTTACTCTCACGCCGGAGTCTAATCGTTGGTCACAAACCCACGGTAAGCCTAACGATGTCTGTTTAGTGCGCATAGTACTTTAACAAGTTTCACTTGGTGCAAGAGCCGGAGTCCACAAGACCCCGAATTAAGTCTAATCCGGGTCAAGCTCGGTCCTTCCAACTTTTGTATCAACAAGTTGGCGCCATCCGTGGGACCCCAAACTAAACTCTAGCCAATGACGAAAAACGGCGCAAACCCGCCCCACCCAAAGGTGGATCCAAGAAGGAAACAGGTCCTTACTCAAGCCTTGAACCCAATAACCCAAGTCGTGGGGGGGGGGGGGGGGGGGGGGAAGGACTGCAAGTATCTTTCTGTCCACTGGTCACGCCGACTCTACAGACTGTCGGAACCGCATCATCCTCTCAAGAGATCCCTAATCAAGGCCACAAGGAGACCATGAACGCAAGGGCTATGATAGATCCGCATGTGGCGACAGAAATTCTGCCCTCAACAAAGCAAAGTATGAGCTACTATGTCGCAGAAAACTAGGAGGTGTTAATCCCACTCATGAGGGCGCAAATGAGGGCGAATCCAGCAAGAGATCTTTAGATCAGTTTGGACTTCGATAAAGAATTCAAGTCTAAGGGAGGCTCAAGATCTGGTAAGAAAGCTAGAAAGGAGAAGAAAAGGAAGCAAAGAGCGACTGAGATCCTAGCATCCCCTTCGGATGCGCCTCTCATTGAAGACGCATCGTCCTCATATAGCTCCAGGGACTCAGGAGAAGAGGATGGTTTCATGACACCAGTCAATGACCACCAGCACACAAGCGTGAAGGACAGACTAAGGCCTAACCCTACTAGTAAACAAAGCGTCCTTAAAAGGCTACGCCCCTTAGAAGGAGATGAATCTCAGGATCTGCGAGTTCAGGAGAAGAGTAAGAGCACTTAAAGGAGGCGCAAGAGGGATTCTTCAAGCGAAGGTTCCTCGGACTCTAATCATAATGACCGCCACCCCCGCCATAAAAGGGTCTCTCCTTCATCCACTGAGGACTCTGACTCCTCTGACTACGATAGAAAACACCACAGGGCACCAAAAAGACCAAGGATACAAGGTGAAGATCAATGGACCTTGCCATGGCGTCGAGAGAAAGGAAGCGCATTTTCAGAACGCATAACTACTTTCAGGGATAACAAAAAAAGACGCATGCCGTCCAATGTTAAGACCTACGACGACACGACAAATCCAGATGATCACCTGAAAGTATTTGAATCTCAGGCAGGGATAAATCAATGGCCAAAAGCCGTGTGGTGTCATATGTTCAACTCAACGCTCATCAAGAACGCTCGGACATGGTTCGACCGTCTCCCACGAAGGAGCATTAATGGGTTTGAAGAACTTCGAAGAGCGTTACGCAAGAACTATGTGCAGCAGAAGAAGTATGACAAAAGCCTGGTTGCACTTGCGAAAGTGAAGCAGAGGCATAACGAGAGCCTAGAGGACTTCATGGAATGCTTTAAATCTGAATGCAACCAGATTAAGGATTGCCTGGAAATCCTAAAGATTTCTGGAATCCTCGCAGGCATCATAAATCCGGACCTAATAAAAAAGTTGAACGACAGGACCTCGACAACATTTGACGGGGTAATGAAAAAGTTCCGTGCAGTTATTCAAGGAGAAACCGCAGCACCTGATAGCCGACATATCGCGTCGGGCTACAGGTACCAAGACAGGCCCAAGAAACAAACATATGGGCTAAATATTAGTCGCACGTTGGACTTCCAAGGAGCGGCAAAGCAAGGGCGCAACAACAACAACATCAACAACAAATTCACCCCGCTGCAAAAAACCCCCAGAGAGATATTTCTATCAGAAGGAGCAAATTTTCCAAAGCCTAGCCCAATGTTGGGACCAGTGGCTAAACGGGATAACACAAAGCACTGCGAGTACCATGATGACAAAGGGCACGCTACTGATGAGTGTATTCAGTTAAAAAGACACATTGAAAGCCTGGTAAAAGCAGGGAAGCTGAACCACCTGATAAGGGATTGGAGAAAGAACGCGGATGCGAAGAAGGTCGAAGTGAAAAAACAGAAGGATAAACCTATAACCATATACATGGTAGAGAGGGAAAAATCATTCATGCAAAGAAGAGTGGTCGCGGAATTTTCGCACGATAAAGAAATAACATTCCCTATCCTTTCAGATATGGACTACAGAGTCGGGTCGTTGACAATTGACATAGCCCTCGAAGACCACACTATAGGCATGTGCGTCGATGGGGGGTCTGCAGAGAACATATTGAACGAACATTGTTTCGCACGGCTGCCATGGGAACTAAGGAAGGAGCTAGAAGAGACAACACATATTCTCACAGGGTTTAGCGGTGATAAGACTCGACCACTGTGGCATCTCTGCACATAGGTAACCATTGGAAACGCGCAACACTCGACGACGGAGTGGATGGACTTCATGGTTGTGCGTTCTCAATCCTCGTACAACGGGATAATTGGACAGCCGACACTAAAGATGTTAAGCGCAGTACCTTCCACGGTACATGGTATGTTCAAATTACCAGTGCAAAATGGAGTAGTTACCATCCGTAACATAGACAATCTAAGGGGGCAACAGTACTTCTAGCACTGGCACTAAAAGGAAGAAGGCGGACATGTGTCAACATGATATAGAGCCCAGTCCATAGATGAACAGAAGGAGGCGTGTCTCGGAGGAATCCCAGACGCCGAGCATATATGTGCGCGCGGACTCGCTGTTAGGGCTATCGTGGGTCCTTTTCTCGACAGGTTTCACAGGAAAAGGGGGGCGAGATGCAGGGTTGATCCTCACGAACCAGGGTGACATAAAAATCACGTACGCATTGTTGTTTGACTTCCCCACTACCAGCATGGAAGCAAACTTCGAGGCTCTCATAGCAGGTCTTAGATTAGCGCTAAGAATGGACATGAAGCGCCTAGTGGCCTACACATACAACCCTCTGGTGGCAAGTAGAGTCAATGGGTCATGCGAGCCACGAGGACGGGTGATGAGACTGCTTTTATACATAGTCTCATCGTCTAAAATGGGCTTAAAATGTATTAAATATCATGAAATATGCCAAATATATGCTTGTGTTTGTTACTGTGTATTTTAGGTACGGATATTGAGAAAATCATAAAAGATCACAAGGATCAAAGAAAAACGAACACGGGAAAAGAAGCCGCACAATGAACCGGACCCATGTCTTGATTTTCCAAGAAAAACCCTTGAAGAATTGAAGATTGTACAAGAAGGGTCCTCCAATATTGAAGAATTGACACATTAAACCCTTGTATATTCATAATTACAAGTTTGGTCCTTAATGTTTGTCAAATTTACAAAAGGGCCCTCCACTTTGAAGAATTGGCAAGAATGGTCCCTCAAAAATGAAGACTTGTCATTATTAGTCCTCCAAGAAGTCAATTATACAAGTCAAGACCATAAAGTTTTAAGAAAATGCCAAAACAGTCCTTCAAGTATCAAGAATTGGCAAGAAATACCCTTGAAATACTTCTCCAAAAATTTTTGTGGCAAAAGTATGAAAAACAAAAGTTGTTAACAAAGGATTTGGCGTTTTTACAAGTTTTAAACTGAAATGAATGGAAGAAGAAAGAAGAAGGACTAAAGCTGGCAGACACAAAACCTTACCTAGACCAACCACCATCCACCACGTGTCCCACTACCTCCTCTCCACCAATCACAATCCACCTAGCCTCCATGTCACATATCCACTCACACCGGTTTAAACTTAATAAATAATTAAGTTAAACTTGGCGCCTACACACACTTTTAAAAACTAAAACAAATCAAATCCCATGTTCTTCATTTTCTTAACAAAAAATTGGGCATTCCTTAATTATTATGAATTAAGTGTTAATCTCTTCCAGATTAATGATTAAGGACCTAATTAACAAAACCCAACCTTAAAACCCTCCACCTCATCACTACTTTTGTCACATGCTACCTCCCCTGACCCACGAACTCACATGAAGACAAGACCAGCCAGAGAATTAACGTTCCATGATCATGCTTCATTCCTACGCACTATTTGAACGTCCAAGATCATATAACAACAAGAATTGTCACATGTATCAAGCTCCCAAGTCAAAATCAGTCAACACAAGTTCAAACCTTCAAGGGCAATTTTGGGACTTTACCAACTAGGGTTTATGCTTTTTATCAGTCTCTTAGCTTACATGTAGCCTATATAAAGGCATTAGGACTTTACATTACAATTTGTTCTTGGTTTTCATTGGTCAAAAATCTGTAAAGCCTTTGTTTCTAGTGAATGAAAAAAGTGTTTGATTTTATGACGAATTCCAAGTTCCAACCTTTACTTTCTGTTGTTATTGATATATGGTTGAGGGTTTGAAGTTTGAAAGATTGTTTTTAAAGATTGTGCAAGTTTTTGCAAGTTTTCCAAAAACCTGATTTTTTTCTAAGTCCTTGTTCAAACACTTGAACTTTTTGGGCTATAAGTTGATCATAGCACCCTGATAAATAGCTTATCAAGGTGTACTGAGGCTTGTGGTTTGGGAATCATCAAGGGGTGGGGAATCAAGCTTGAAAAGATCTTGGTCATTTTCATTTTCTGTTTTATATAATCTGTGTGTTACTAATCTTGTTGTTCTTAGCAGTTTGTTGGAAGCTTGTGGTTGTTAACCTACCACATAAGCTCAAACATACGTGAATGTGGATGTACATTCATGAGGTTTGAGTTCTATTCCCTAAAAATCTGTTAAAAAAGGTGTTCTAAGTGATTTGGATATTCTGCTGGTGTATGTGTCTTTTTATGCATGCAAATTGGTTCTTGATTCATATGTTGGTTATGTTGATGCTTATTTGGGCTTAAATTAGTCTTGAGAATACTTTTGCTTTGTTAAAATTGGTTTTAAAAAGTTAAAAGGGTGTTTGAGATTGTCTGTGGTTCAAGTTTGCATGAGAGTGAGTAGGTATTGTTGTATTGTTTGAGTTGTTATCTGTTATTGAGGTATTTATGTTCAAAAATCTGCATGCTTTGTGCTTTGAATCACCTAATCAAACATTTGGCTATAAAATCTTGAAAACTTGTTGTTTTTGCCTGTGATCTTGTGCACACCTAGTTTTCATGTTAACCTAGGGATAACAAGTGTTAAATCTAAGTATTTGTAACCCGGGTGATAGATCTGATGCCTTGAAATTGGAATTTGTGACAACCGTGGTTTTGGATTTGTCACTTGGTCTTACTTTTAGGTTATTTTATGTGTGCTTACTTGAATTGTGTGATTACGTGTTTGTTTTGTGAGATTGAGGTTGGTGTGGTTACCATTTATGAGTATAGAAGTACTCATAAGTAAATTGAGGAACGGTTATTTCATGTTCATGAGCTCACAATTAGTGACTATGAAATGAAATGGTGTTATTTTGGTGTTTACGTATACGTATAAGTATTATAGTAATAGTGTATTTTTTAGGATTTATGGTTTAGCATTTAGAGGTCTCGAATGAGGTAATTAGTCATATGAATATTTTTCGGGATGGTTTTAGGTCATTTAGGACTTAATTATAAAGTTTATTTCAAAATTTGAGATTTTTTTAAATGTGTATATTTTACGACTTTTACGGTAAAACGCGTAAATTTGACTAGTTTTACAATTTTGAGGTTTTGGGAGTTTTAGGAGCTGAAATAAATTAAGGTAAATTAAGGTAATATTAATAAGATATTAATTAACAATAAAAAGCAAAAAAAATAAAGAAAAAAACGAATTTAAGGGGGTTAGGTCGGTTTGGAAAAGAAAAAAAAGGGAAAAGAGAAGAAAAAGGAAAGTGGGCTTATTCTTGGACTAGGATTTTATGTACACCCTATATATTGTTTTAATAACAATCAAATTCATTATTATTCCCTGGAGATGTTAAAAAAATTCGTGGGTTACATAGAAGGTTTTTAGGGTTCTTCATAATTTTGGGGGTTTTCATAAATCAAAGCTTTTTGCTAGTGCGAGGACATTTGGAGAAGCTCAATCAGGTGAGTTTCATAGTCCCATGTTTATTATTGATTTTGACTTCCAGATGGGATGGAAGAGACACTGTGTTGAGTTATTTTCTAAATTGATGCTGTGAATGTTTTTTTGATTTGGGATGGACTTGTGTGTACATTATGTGATTAACTGCTATCTGATTTTTGATTGTGTATGATTTGGATCGGGGGACACGTGCCCTCTCAGTTATTGTGGTTTGACAAGGTAGTAGCCTTGAGGTTTGACAAGGTAGTGGCCTTGTGGTTTGACAAGGTAGTGGCCTTGGGATAGGTACATAGTGTGATCATCTATGGTACCATGTTGTTTGGCAAGGTAGGAGCCTTGGATTTTGGTTTGGAATGATTGATCTTGAATGCTAGTTGTTAATAAATAATTGTAGCACATTGTCCATATGTTATTGTGTTGATGGTTGTTATTCAGAGCTTGTAATTGATTTAGCGTTGGAGTCTAAACCTATGACTCTCACCAACTTTATGTTGACGTGTTTTAGTGTCTCTTTCAGGTGATACTATGGTTAAGCATGAGAACATAAGTGGCTAGGATTGGAGAAGCTTAGGAATGCATATAGAAGGAGAATCCCCGTTTCCTTCTTAGTTTTTATTTGTTCTTTTAATAAGTGATACTGTGGCACACATATATTTGTTTGGTTATGTTATTTGTTTGTCTTGGGTAAGCGGTAGGACTGTTACCTACTTACCTAGACTCCTGAGTCTGATGAGATATTGTCATGACTTTGTGTCTCCATTTTATGACATTTATTATTTCATATAGTTATCTCTATAGACACGTCATGTTGTGATGATATCCATACACCGCGCCCCATATTCCGCCATGGTGGGGTGTGACAGAATGGTATCAGAGACAATGGTTATAGAGAATTAGGTTTCCTAGTCGTGTAGCCTAGTCTATAGCTTAAGGGTCCCTACATATAGGCGTCATAGGAGTATGTGTGCATTTTATAGTAATTGATGTGTTTGAATATTATTTTCGCAGTATTTGTTAGGTTATGAACTACTATGGTTCATACTTAACTACATGTTATTTTCTTTACGAGTTTTGATTAGTGCGGGTGGAACCATGGTCGTATACGCTAGTCACTGTTGGATTTCGCTTAATTATGTTTTCATGTTCTTTATACATTTTGAATTTTGTCTACGCTGGTTCAGCTGGACTACGAGTTTATGTGTTTCGTGCATTGGCTATGTTATTTTAATACATGGGGTTTTGGATCTTATCTTGTGTGGTTATGTGCTTGTGAGTTGTTGGATTATGTGTTATGTGTAGTATTAATTTCTTATAAGTGTCATCATAGGAGGGAGTACATTGGTGAAAGGGAACATGTATAATTATGGAGGCCTACATAATTATATATTTGCCACAACACCACTGGACTTTCAAGTATGATTGCATGAAAGAGAGTTAATACATGCTTGTATAGTATATGTTGGATGGATTTGAGTGTATGTACGCATATGCCTATGTATGTAAAATTATTTTCTACTTACCGGTTGTACTCTTGGGATGGTTGCTAGCTCGTTTCTCTTTGAGATGTTCAACTTCTGTAGTAGCGCATTTCTCGGGTCCTCATTTCACGTGTTTGTTTGTACGGTACTTTTGGCGTGAAGGATTTTGAGATGGTGGAGATTTCTTTTTGGGGTAACGATGTCTTTTGTTTCGAGTTATACATGGTAAAAAAATAGAACTTGCAAATTGAAAAAAAATAGTTGTTGGTAATCGATGAAATAAGGAAGTGTCGGGATCATGTTTCAAATAAGGTGGAATATAAATTCTTTAACATATAAGCATGACTCGGTTATTTTAAAATATTTTGGTTTTGATCACCTAAAGTTATTGTTATTAAGTTAAAAATTTTGTTCTTATTTAGTGAAATATGTTAAAATCATGTAATTAATAGATTTTTAATTTTTTGGAATTAAAATAAATTAGGTTCTAGTTTTGGTAATTAATGGGGGGGGGGGGGGGGGTTTAGGGTTTAAAAATAGGATTTTTTGGTATAAATCGGAGTAGGCAGAAACTGTCGCTAAACTGTCAAAATATGTCGCTAACTGTCAGAAACTGTCGCTAATGCCTAGGCAGATTTTGAGAAAAATCGTTTTGGTCATAACTTATTCGTTTTTAAAGGTTTTTGGGTGATTCAAAAGCCTAAAATTATGTACTCGGAACATACTTTTCAAATATTCAGAAAGTTTCGTAATTGGAAGTCAGTAGCTTGGTCGAATTAATTGTACAAGTGTTGAGTTCAAGGTTAATTTTCGGACAACATGGTTTAAACTCGTGTTTTGGGTATTTTGCGGTAATGAACACTTGGAGGGTTAACATATAGATGAGTTGGGAAGGAATTTGAGAGTTCTTTAGACCTTATTATACGTGGTTATACTTTGATGAGTTTTGATTTATGGTGTTTATGAGTAAGACTGAAATCGGGGTGACAGTTTTAAACCCGTCAAGTTATGTGATGGCTCCTAACTTAGTTTCAAGACAGTTCTTGTTTGATGAGTTGCGAGATTTAGTTAGGTTGGTTACATAACTTTATGGTTTTAATAAGTTTCCTCGCGGACGGTTAAGGCTCATGTGTTGTTGGTTGAGATTATTTTCGTGTAAACTGAGTTCACGTTGGAACGTGAAGGTTTTATCAGGGATATGCATCCTCGTTTGTTTGCTGAGAATAAGTTTGAGTTTGGGAGTGAATCTCGGGACGATATTTCTATTAGGAGGGAGTGATGTGACAACCTTGGTTTTGGATTTGTCACTTGGTCTTACTTTTAGGTTATTTTATGTGTGCTTACTTGAATTGTGTGATTACGTGTTTGTTTTGTGAGATTGAGGTTGGTGTGGTTGCCATTTATGAGTATAGAAGTACTCATAAGTAAATTGAGGAACGGTTCTTTCATGTTCATGAGCTCACAATTAGTGACTATGAAATGAAATGGTGTTATTTTGGTGTTTACGTATACGTATAAGTATTATAGTAATAGTGTATTTTTTAGGATTTATGGTTTAGCATTTAGAGGTCTAGAATGAGGTAATTAGTCATATGAATATTTTTCGGGATGGTTTTAGGTCATTTTGGACTTAATTATAAAGTTTATTTCAAAATTTGAGATTTTTTTTAAATGTGTATATTTTACGACTTTTACGGTAAAACGCGTATATTTGACTAGTTTTACGGTTTTGAGGTTTTGGGAGTTTTAGGAGCTGAAATAAATTAAGGTAAATTAAGGTAATATTAATAAGATATTAATTAACAATAAAAAGAAAAAAAAATAAAGAAAAAAACGAATTTAAGGGGGTTAGGTCGGTTTGGAAAAGAAAAAAAAGGGAAAAGAGAAGAAAAAGGAAAGTGGGCTTATTCTTGGACTAGGATTTTATGTACACCCTATATATTGTTTTAATATCAATCAAATTCATTATTATTCCCTGGAGATATTAAAAAAATTCGTGGGTTACATAGAAGATTTTTAGGGTTCTTCATAATTTTGGGGGTTTTCATAAATCAAAGCTTTTTGCTAGTGCGAGGACATTTGGAGAAGCTCAATCAGGTGAGTTTCATAGTCCCATGTTTATTATTGATTTTGACTTCCAGATGGGATGGAAGAGACACTGTGTTGAGTTATTTTCTAAATTGATGCTGTGAATGTTTTTTTGATTTGGGATGGACTTGTGTGTACATTATGTGATTAACTGCTATCTGATTTTTGATTGTGTATGATTTGGATCGGGGGACATGTGCCCTCTCAGTTATTGTGGTTTGACAAGGTAGTGGCCTTGAGGTTTGACAAGGTAGTGGCCTTGTGGTTTGACAAGGTAGTGGCCTTGGGATAGGTACATAGTGTGATCATCTATGGTACCATGTTGTTTGGCAAGGTAGGAGCCTTGGATTTTGGTTTGGAATGATTGATCTTGAATGCTAGTTGTTAATACATAATTGTAGCACATATTCCATATGTTATTGTGTTGATGGTTGTTATTCAGAGCTTGTAATTGATTTAGCGTCGGAGTCTAAACCTATGACTCTCACCAACTTTATGTTGACGTGTTTTAGTGTCTCTTTCAGGTGATACTATGGTTAAGCATGAGAACATAAGTGGCTAGGATTGGAGAAGCTTAGGAATGCATATAGAAGGAGAATCCCCATTTCCTTCTTAGTTTTTATTTGTTCTTTTAATAAGTGATACTGTGGCACACATATATTTGTTTGGTTATGTTATTTGTTTGTCTTGGGTAAGCGGTAGGACTGTTACCTACTTACCTAGACTCCTGAGTCTGATGAGATATTGTCATGACTTTGTGTCTCCATTTTATGACATTTCTTATTTCATATAGTTATCTCTATAGACACGCCATGTTGTGATGATATCCATACGTCGCGCCCCATATTCCGCCATGGTGGGGTGTGACAGATTTAGTGTCAAGTAGATCAGCAAAAAGTGTTCTTGCATGTTTGTTGTTCATTTGTGACCTGCTATTGCTTAAATCTTGTTCATAAGTTGGAATCATTGCATGAAATAAGTTAATCTATGTGTCATTAAGTTTAATTGAGCTTGTGTATGCATTTGGTGGATTGTGGTTAGCTTATACTAGCTTATTCATTAGCTTATATCACCAGATCTGCTTATTATATGTCTGTGCCATGTCTGTGGACTAATTGATTAAACTGTATCATTTGGCTGAGTGTAATTGTGATTTCTTGTTTGATTATGACTCCTTACAACCCACTGGTTGTAAGGGTGCCTTGATTGTCCAACAAAACCAACTGAAACTCTCTAAAAAGCTAAGTCAAAAAGTCAAAGCAGTGGGAACTCCTTTCCCCTGCTGCTAGCCACTGCTAGTTATAATTGGTCAACAACTTATTTCTTTTTCATTCTAGCTTATTCCAATGTGAAACAACTTATTTTTTTGTAATAGGTCTCATTATTTTGAGCTTATAAGTCAGTCTGGAAGTTTACAGCTTTTGGTTTTAGCTTTTGTCTAGAAAACGACTATTTTGTCTTTTTCAAAATTAGCTTTTTGCTTATTATAGCTTATTGAGTGTGCTTATTGGAAATTTTTTTGTTTTTTAAGCTTATTTAAGTGATTTAAAACCTTTTGCAAGTTGAATCAACACTTGAGGTGGCCTAGAACTCGAAAACGACTATTTTGTCGTTTTGTGTAGAGAGCTTTTGCTTATTTCAGGCTTCTTTCTTGGGCTTATTCAAAAATTCTTTTTACAAACAGCTTAATTAGGTCAAAAGAAGGTTGTGTGTCAAATTTCAGCTTATGGCATCAGCTTAAAGCTTAATGGGCCAAAAAGCCCATTAAGAATAAGTTGTTTTGAAATAAGCTGTGATAAGCTCACTTTCAGCTTTTGGGCCTTGAAATTTTGTGTTTAAAATTGAATTTTGAGCTTGACTGGAGTTTTTGGGCCATTTTTTGTGGACTTTTTCTTATTGGGCCTTAAAAAAGCCCATTAAGGGTTTTGTTTTTCATTTTGGCCCATTTGAAGGCCCAATAGGGGTATTTTTGGTATTTCAAGTTCATTTTCTGTTTAGTTAGGTTAAAATAAACTAGTTTGCAACTTTTTAGAATTTTTTTATAAATTTTGGATTTTTAATATTATTTTATTATTAAAAATTAAATTTTAAATTTTTGCAAGTTTTTCATTTTTCCTAGTTCAAATATATTAAGTTAGGAATTTTAAAGTTTTTAGATTAGTTTTAGTGTCTTTCAGTTAACTTTTAGAATTATTTTAAGTTTTTAGAGTTTTTAATCATTTTTAAATAGTTTTAATTAATTTTAAAATTTTCAAAAATAGTTTTTAATTTAGTTAAGTTATTTTAGAGGTTTACAAGTTAAAAAATCTCATTTTGGGCTTTTTGTTAATTAAATTGATTTTTTGGGCTTTAATTAGCATTAAAAAATTAATATTTAAATAAATAAAAGGTTTGAGTGATTTTTGATTTTTTGTAAACTCTCACTACATTTTTTAGGATATATTGCAATTTTCTAGGAATTGTTAGGGTAATTTTTAAATTTAGTTACTTTTTACGGTTTTACCTGCACGACTTTTAGTCTTAGTTTAATTTATAATCGTAACCGTCATCCTTTCTCTTTTTCTTTTTCTCATAAATTATAATCACAAAGTTAATCATCTCTTTACACAACACACTTGCCTCCTTGGGAAACGAACTTTGAACTTAATTTGGTCATTAGTGCTTGGTTTTCCTAAACCGACACTTAATACTTGCCACTTTTACGCTCTTTTCCTAAAGGGTAGTAAAAACTCTACATCAACATTTTGGCGCCGCTGCCGGGGAGGCGTGTTGTGTTTTGATTTGAACAATTTTTGTTTTTATATTAGCCATAATATCTATTTGTATTAGTAGCACTCTACTAATACGAATTATCGGTTTTTCGTTTTTTTTTGTGAATATTATTATATTGTATACATAGAACAATAAATTCACAAGTACTCCAATAGTGTGAAACACAATCTTGATTCAGGATTTCATCACTCGATGATTGTATTCGAATATCAAACAAAGAAAATAAGGCAAAATAGATAATTACTTTCGTGAAGCTTAATTTTGACAAACACAAACTATAAGGTGGGTATAAGGCGGGTATTATAAAATATACCCTAAGGAAAAAGGCTCTTAAGTGCTTCGCGCCGCCTCGTTTTCCCGCTTGCTTGTGCGTGTTTAGATAAAGAAGGGCTAATCGAGGGTTTGACAACCAAAAGTATTATCTACATATCATATATATTTTCTTGGTTTCAATTGATTAAACCCTCTTGAACGTTTTGGTGTTCCACCAACGTTCTAAATTCATCGAAGGCGTTCACTTCACGTGATCGTTTTCATTCCTTGAGGCTCCTTTAATCAAGAGATTTGATTTGAGGAGAGATTTGTAGATTTTTGTCTACTTAATACATTCACCAAAATCCAAAAAAAGTAAAAACAATCAGAAACCACAAAAAAATTGGAAAAATTAAAAACACCAAAAAGAATCTTCTTTGCTCATCCCCACGTTGTACGTGACGTTATGCAAACTCGAAATCAAGCAAGACGTGCACGTAAACGTCATAATCGAAAGGAAAACACACCAGCACCTTCTAGTGAAGAAACTTCAAGTGAGGAACCCATTATAGAACAAGGAGCTATCATGGCTAATCGTACTATGATGGAGTTGCTTCAACCACCCACCGAGGGTTTTGGAGAGGCCATTGTGATTCCCGCCATCCTTGCGGAGAACTTAGAGATCAAGACGGTTTTAATGTCTATGCTTCAAGCCAACAAGTTTCGCGAACACGAAAAAGACAACCCACATTATCACATTAGGCAATTCAATCGTCTCACCGCGACTAGCAAGTTTACGGAAATACCCCACGATGCCATTAAGATGATGTTGTTTCCATACTCGTTGGATGGACCTGCTAAGATATGGCTCGAGAAAGAACCCCCAAATTCGGTTTTGACGTGGGATGATCTCGTTTCTAAGTTTGTGAATCAATTTTTTCCACCATCTAAAAGAACACATTTGAAAACGAGATTTCACGATTTAATCAAAGGTCTAATGAGAGTTTTTCAATGGCTTGGGAAATATTTAAAGAAATGTTACATGAATGTCCACACCATGATTTTTCCGAATTGCATCAAATTGACACTTTTTATAATGGGCTTAATGATCATGAACGAGATTACTTAAATGCCGCCGCGGGTGGTAATTTTTTGTGCTAAACGACCGATGAGGCTTTAAAAATCATTGAGAATAGGTCTAAGGTTTACAACCCTTGTAACACACCGAGTGTTGCCACTATGGGTTCGTCATCGTCGTCTCGTAACATGAGTGCCTTGAAAGATGAAGCAAATGAGGAGAATCGGTTTTTTGTTGGGTTTTCGACGCTTATGACTCATTAGAAAGCACAAGATGCTTTAAATTCCGCATCGGTTAAAGCGGTTGGAAAGAGTTGTATTTCGTGTGATGAAGCTCATGATTTTTCCGAGTGCATTACCGCGGATGGTAACACTTCGAGTGCTTATGTAGCCATGGGAACTTATAACCAAAACAGTCAAGGTTCCCGCCCAAATCAAGCTCCACAAAATCAAAATTCTAACAACTATCAAAACAACAATCAAAATGGTGCTTACCAAGGAAATGAACGTAACTTCAACAAGGGTAATTACCAAAGTGGGAAAAATGGGCGAATTTCAAATCAAAACCAAAACCGTGATTTTCAAAACACTACACAAGGTTTTCAAAATGCTCACACTAAAAATCTTAATGGAGAATTTTTAGATGATGCAAAGGCAAACGATGCTAAGTTTGATAACATGCAACGTGAGATGATTAGCTTAAGATCCGAGCTTAAAAACGAACTTGCTAATGAATTGAAAAATCATGCTAATAAAATGGAAGGAAATGTTCAACGTCTCCAACAAAATCAACAAAAAATAGAGCAAGGTCAACATGAGATTAAGCAAGAGTTGTTAAAAGCGGATGCTAGGCAATCAAAATTTGAAGATCGAATGGGAAAAATGTTTGAAGCTATCATGTGTAAACCTTCTTCTTCGGGTGGTCTTCCTAGTGATACCATCGTAAACCCGAAAGGAGAATTGAAGGTTATTACTACTCGTAGTGGTAAAACTTTCAAAGAACCCATTTCTCGTCCAAGTACTTCTACGGAGAAGGAAATAGAGAAAGAGCCCGAGGTGGTGGTAGAAAAGGAGCAAATTCCAAGCCCACGAAGTACCGCTCAAACCACACCTACGGTTGAACCAATACCAATAGTGGAACCCGAGATTCCAAGGCTGATGCCTATGCCCCAACCCACACCACCCTTACCTTACCCATCAAGACGAAACAAAGAAAAGGCACAAGAACGTAACAATTATCAATTTGAACTTTTTATGAAAATGTTTCGTGACTTGCATTTTAATATAAGTTTTGCCGATGCTTTGGTCATGATGCCTCGATTTGCCGCAAACTTCAAAAGTATGTTGAATAACAAAGAGAAATTGCAAAAGTCGTCTAGTTGTTCATCGATTTTTCTTAGCCGCATACCTCAAAAAGTCGGTGATCCCGGTAAATTTTTAATCCCATGTGCTATCCAAGATATGGAAGAATGCTACACCTTGGCCGATCTTGGTGCTAGTATAAATTTGATGCCTCTTGAGATTTTTAAGTCGCTCAATCTTCCTAATCTCATTCCTTCGAGAATGTCAATCGAGATGGCCGATCATTCTACGGTTCTAGCTTGTGGAGTAGCCGAAGACGTCTTAGTGAAAGTTGGAAAATTTTACTATCCTGTGGACTTTATCGTTGTTGACATTCCCATCGATCCTAAAGTTCCTCTAATTTTAGGTCGATCATTTTTGGATACGTCGAGAGCGCTTATTGACGTTCATGCTAGGAAAATCACTCTACGTTTCAATGAGGAGTAACTCGTCATAAATGCAATTCAAAACTCCACGCTCTCTCATGTGTACTCTATCACGTCTTTAAACAATGTTGATTCAATAAAAAACATTTGCAAAAGATTTTCAAAAAGAGTTTTAGGAGTTGTTGATAAAAAAGATTTTCCGACCCTTCCGCCGGTGGAGGTTAAGAGTGTTAAACCTACGTCTTCAATCATGGAAGATTCTTCGGATGATGAATATGTTGACCCCAATGGAGCGGTGTTCTTTGTTGATAAACGTTTTGAGAACTTACCACCATCAAAACGGTTTTTAAATGTGAGAATTTTTAGTGTGCCTAACATCGTTTTAGAAACACCAAATGTTTTTGACATAATCAAATCGGGTTTTCATAAGGATTTTTCAAAAGATGAAAAAGGAAATTTTTTTGAATTGGATTTAAAAGATTTTTCTACAATTCTAACTCCGTCATCACCTCGTGTTTTGAGTGCTACAAGCTCGTCTTCTCCTTTTGACGATACTTTGTGTGGACTTAGTGTGGGGGAAGCCCCTTATGTTCCCTTCCCTTTCTCCACCGAGGACGAGATATTTGATCCCGAAAATGCTTATAAAGGGAAATCTCGGTCTTCCACCGATGCAATAAATGGAAAATACTTTCATTTTATTGGTGCGAGTCTACCTAGAGTAGCTCATGGTTTTTGTGACTTACCCATTGTCCCACCCTTATGTTTATTCTCATTTATTTTCTTTGACCCCTTTGGGGTTGTTTTGGCACGTGTTGAAGTGGCGTTGGTTTGTTTATCCAATGAAAACGAGAACGCCATCTTCGATCCCGATATTTTGCATCATCAAAGGACTTAGTCCTTAATAACGGTTGCTTTTGGGCCTTGTTTATCATGTAAGACCCACCAAAAAAATTGACCATACCATGATTATCCCTAAATGATTACATTTATAGGGGATTCGAGTTGAGCTCATGACTAGGTAATAAAAAACAAGGTGCCTCGTGGGGGAGTCCCATGCTTATCCCATGTACATATTATCGCTTTCTAATGTAGTAATATGAGGGGATTTGTGCCCTTCCAACCTTTGTTTCGTGGTTGTTTGTGCATTATGGTTTTTAGATGATCACGATCTTCACGATTGGAACCTCTCGTGTTCGTTTTATGGGAGCACTCGATCGTTTGCTTTGAAAAATTGATCAGTATCCATGATATATCCTTTGATGTTCTAACCTTAGGTTTATAGCACACTTCATAAACGGCTTTTTATTTAACGGTTACACCCTTTCCATGCTAGATTAAGCATTTGACTACGTCTCTAGTATGGGGGTTTCCAACCCTTAGACTCGAAACATTGAGGATAATGTTTAACTTTAGTATGGGGGGGGGGGGGGTGAATAGATACTTGCCTTGCTAAACCTTCACGTTTTCCAAAGTTTATCTTTTTGTTTATCGTTTTGTTGCAAAATAAGGCTAAAAATGGCCAAATTTTAAAATTTTTCTCATGTTTTGTAAGTGTTTGAAGACACGAATGTAGATTTTCTGATGGCGACAATAAGAGTAAATTTTGACTCGACCGTGCGTGTTGAGCAGTTAGCTTTGATTCCTTAACTTTATATTAGGCTAAGTCTCTTAAATGAGGACGAGAAATGATAGAGTTAATTATAAGTTACTATGCTAAACGTAGAGTACTCGTATTCTTTCAAAAACTCATGTGTTCTCGTTGTTTGCTTATTCTCCATTCGCTTGTAAATATATTTTGATTAATAAGTATTGGCTTAGCGGTTTAGTCTTGATTGTTGGTTTCTAGTCTTTTTTAGTAGCTTCCATGTAATTAAATTGGGAAGACATTAAGGTATCGCCAGCGTCACAGTTTTAAAGTATTGGCAACCCGAATAATCGAAAGATTCACCCAATAATAAGATTTCAAGTGCTCACCTAAATCAAGCAAACAATTTGAAGCTCACAAGGCCGAAAAATCTATGCGAAATTGAAAGTGAATCAAGCCTTAATCTTTGAAGCTTTAAAGATCCAAAATTCGCTTTTAGCGTGAGGATATACGTCTTTGGCCATAATAAACACCTCATGGTGAGGTTAAATAAAAGGCAAGGCAAGACCGAAGTCATAATAAAAGCTTCATGGCGAAGTTGAATAAAAGATGGAGGTAAACCTATGATAATAAGGCCCATCCGTTAGGGGGCGTATAAAAGTCTTGGTAATAAGTCTCATGTTCAAAACCGTTATAAAACCGTGTTTATCGATCCTTCTTGTTGACTTAATTTTTTGACATCGTTGTCTATTAGGGGGGTTATTAATTCGATGGTCTTGGTTACACCGTTATGACTCTATTTTTATACCTAAATCTCTATCATCGCATAAGTAAAAAATGTATCCTCGTGAACATTCAAGACAAAAATAAAATATAAGAGATACAACTTAGGAAAATGGGAGTATAAGTACGTAATTAGGGCATATGAGTAGTGTTAGCATTACTAACTTATAATGACAATGATCTCGTTGCACGCTTAGCATGGAATTGGGGTGAAAATCGAGGACGACGAAATAATTTCTAACGAAGCATTCACGTGTTCTTGTTCTATGAACCTAAACGTCCCATTTTGCGATGAAAATCATACATTATGTCCAAAACGCAAGTAGTAGTAGTAGTAATAGTAGTAGTGTAGCAAGTTTATCATTTAATAAAGGTGCATAAAAATGAATTTTGGAAGTGCTATGATACTTTATTCTAGCATTGCGTGAGGGAACGGCAATGGTTTAGTATGCGGGAGTGATGAGACTGCTTTTATACATAGTCTCATCGTCCAAAAAGGGCTTAAAATGTATTAAATAGCATGAAATATGCCCATATATGCTTGTGTTTGTTACATGTGTATTTTAGGTATGGATATTGAGAAAATCATAAAAGATCACAAGGATCAAAGAAAAATGAACACGGGAAAAGAAGCCGCACAATGAACCGGACCCAAGTGTTGATTTTCCAAGAAAAACCCTTGAAGAATTGAAGATTGTACAAGAAGGGTCCTCCAATATTGAAGAATTTACACTTTAAACCCTTGTATATTCATAATTACAAGTTTGGTCCTTAAAGTTTGTCAAATTTACATAAACGGCCACCCACTTTGAAGAATTGGCAAGAATGGTCCCTAAAAAATGAAGACTTGTCATTATTAGTCCTCCAAGAAGTCAATTATACAAGTCAAGACCATAAAGTTTAAAGAAAATGCCAAAACAGTCCTTCAAGTATCAATAATTGGCAAGAAATACCCTTGAAATACTTTTCCAAAACTTTTTGTGGCAAAAGTATGAAAAACAAAAGTTGTTAACAAAGGATTTAGCGTTGTTACAAGTTTTAAACTGAAATGAATAGAAGAAGAAAGAAGAAGGACTAAAGCTGGCAGACACAAAACCTTACATAGACCAACCACCATCTACCACGTGTCCCACTACCTCCTCTCCACCAATCACAATCCACCTAGCCTCCATGTCACACATCCACTCACACCGGTTTAAATTTAATAAATAATTAAGTTAAACTTGGTGCCTAAACACACTTTTAAAAACTAAAACAGATCAAATCCCATGTTCTTCATGTTCTTAACAAAAGTTGGCCATTCCTTAATTATTATGAATTAAGTGTTAATCTCTTCCAGATTAATGATTAAGGACCTAATTAACAAAACCCAACCTTAAAACCCTCCACCTCATCACTCTTTTTGTCACATGCTACCTCCCCTGACCCACGAACTCACATGAAGACAAGACCAGCCAGAGAATTAACGTGCCATGATCATGCTTCATTCCTACGCACTATTTGAACGTCCAAGATCATATAACAACAAGAATGGTCACATGTATCAAGCTCCCAAGTCAAAATCAGTCAACACAAGTTCAAACCTTCAAGGGAAATTTTGGGACTTCACCAACTAGGGTTTATGCTTTTTATCAGTCTCTTAGCTCACATGTAGCCTATATAAAGGCATTAGGACTTTACATTACAATTTCTTCTTGGTTTTCTTTGGTCAAAAATCTGTAAAGCCTTTGTTTCTAGCGAATGAAAAAAGTGTTTGATTTTGTGACAAATTTCAAGTTCCAACCTTTACTTTCTGTTGTTATTGATATATGTTTGAGGGTTTGAGGGTTTGAAGTTTGAAAGATTGTTTTTAAAGATTGAGCAAGTTTTCCAAAAACCTAATTTTTTTCTACGTCCTTGTTCAAACACTTGAACTTTTTGGGCTATAAGTTGATCATAGCACCCTGATAAAGAGTTTATCAAGGTGTTGTGAGGCTTGTGGTTTGGGAAGCATCAAGGGGTGGGGAATCAAGCTTGAAAAGATCTTGGTCATTTTCATTTCTGCTTTATATAATCTGTGTGTTACTAATCTTGTTGTTCTTAGCAGTTTTTTGGAAGCTTGTGGTTGTTAAGCTACCACATTAACTCAAACATACGTGAGTGTGGATGTACATTCATGAGGTTTGAGTTCTATTCCCTAAAAATCTGTTGAAAAAGGTGTTCTAAGTGATTTGGATATTCTACTGGTGTATGTGTGTTTTTATGCATGCAAATTGGTTCTTGAATCATATGTTGGTTGTGTTGATGCTTATTTGGGCTTAAATCAGTCTTGAGAATACTTTTGCTTTGTTAAATTGGTTTTAACAAGTTAAAAGGGTGTTTGGGATTGTCTGTGATTCAAGTTTGCATGAGAGTGAGTAGGTATTGTTGTATTGTTTGAGTTGTTATCTGTTATTCAGGTATTTGTGTTCTGAAATCTGCATGCTTTGTGCTTTGAATCACCTAATCAAACATTTGGCTATAAAATCTTGAAAACTTGTTGTTTTTGCCTATGATCTTGTGAACACCTAGTTTTCATGTTAACCTAGGGATAACAAGTGTTAAATCCAAGTATTTGCAACCTAAGTGATAGATATGAGGCCTTGAAATTGGATTTGGTGTCAAGTAGATCAACAAAAAGTGTTCTTGCCTGTTTGTTGTTCATCAGTGACCTGCTATTGCTTAAATCTTGTTCATAAGTTGGAATCATTGCATGAAATAAGTTAATCTGTGTGTCATTAAGTTTTATTGAGCTTGTGTATCCATTTGGTGGATTGTGGTTAGCTTATACTAGCTTATTCATTAGCTTATATCACCATATCTGCTTATTATATGTCTGTGGAATAATTGATTAAACTGTATCATTTGGCTGAGTGTAATTGTGAATTATTGTTTGATTATGACTCCTTACAACCCACTGGTTGTAAGGGTGCCTTGATTGTCCAACAAAACCAAGTGAAACTCTCTAAAAAGCTAAGTCAAAAAGTCAAAGCAGTGGGAACTCCTTTCCCCTGCTGCTAGCCAGTGCTAGTTATAATTAGTCAACAACTTATTTCTTGTTCATTCTAGCTTATTCCAATGTGCAACAACTTATGTTTTGTAATAGGTCTTATTATTTTGAGCTTATAAGTCAGTCTGGAAGTTTACAACTTTTGGTTTTAGCTTTTGTTTAGAAAACGACTATTTTGTCTTTTTCAAAATAAGCTTTTTGCTTATTTCAGCTTATTGAGTGTGTTTATTGGAAAACTTTTTGTTGATTAAGCTTATTTAAGTGATTTAAAACCTTTTGCAAGTTGAATCGCACTTGAGGTGGCCTAGAACTCGAAAACGACTATTTTGTCGTTTTGTGTAGAGAGCTTTTGCTTATTTCAGGCTTATTTCTTGGGCTTATTCAAAATTCTTTTTACAAACAGCTTAATTAGGTCAAGAGAAGGTTGTGTGTCAAATTTCAGCTTATGGCATCAGCTTATAGCTTAATGGGCCAAAAATCCCATTAAGAATAAGCTGTTTTGAAATAAGCTGTGATAAGCTCACTTCAGGTTTTGGGCCTTTGAAATTTTGTGTTTAAAATTGAATTTTGAGCTTAACTGGATTTTTTGGGTCGTTTTTGTGGACTTTTTCTTATTGGGCCTTAAAAAGCCCATTAAGAGTTCTGTTTTTCCTAGTTCAAATACATTAAGTTAGGAATTTTAAATTTTTTAGATTAATTTTAGTGTCTTTTAATTAATTTTTCGAATTCTTTTAAGTTTTTAGAGTTTTTAATCATTTTTAAATAGTTTTAATTAGTTTTAAAATTTTCAAAAATAGTTTTTAATTTAGTTAAGTTACTTTAGAGGTTTACAAGTTAAAAAATCTCATTTTTGGCTTTTTGTTAATTAAATTGATTTTTTGGGCTTTAATTAGCATTAAAAAATTAATATTTAATTAAATAAAAGGTTTGAGTGATTTTGATTTTTTGTAAACTCTAATTACATTTTTTTAGTATTTATTGCAATTTTCTAGGAATTTTTAGGGTAATTTTTAAATTTAGTCACTTTTTACGGTTTTACGTGCACGACTTTTCGTTTTAGTTTAAATCATAATCGTAACCGTCATCCTTTTTTTTTCTTTTTCTCATAAATTATAATCACAAAGTTAATCATCTCTTTACACAACACACTTGCCTCCTTGGGAAACGAACTTTGAACTTAATTTGGTCATTAGTGCTTGGTTTTCCTAAACCGACACTTAATACTTGCCACTTTTACACTCTTTTCCTAAAGGGTAGTAAAAAATCTACATCAACGGGTGCTAATCGAGTATTCGGAAAAGATACGGGACATAGCAGCACGGTTGGCAGAGTTTGCTATACGAAGGGTTGTAGAAGAGGATGACGAGATCTCGATGGACATGGACCAACTTTTAATTATAAACGTGAATAAGCCTCCTGGTCACGTTCTAGTCGATTTTATCTTGCACAAAAATGTGAGTGCAGACATGGAGTCACCAACATGGATGACACCCATTCGAAAGTTTTTGTCACATTACAAATTGCAAAGCAGCAGAAGGAAGGCTAGGCAGATACAGGTGCGAGCTAGGCACTTTCAAATTGTCAAAGGAACGCTGTACTGGCAAACAGGAAAAGGTCGGATGTTGCAATGCTTAGCACTAGATCAAGTGCGGGCAGTAGTGGAAGCCGCACACAGAAGAGTGTGTCCTCGCGGCTCGGTAGCTATGGTTGAGGAAGTCACTCGCTCAAGGTACTTTTGGCCATTTGCACATAAGGATGCGCGCAAAAGAGTGGCGTGTTGTCAGAGATGCCAAGCGGACTTAAGACGTCGGACGAATTCTAACATGATTACTGGCCCACTCTCAACCAAAGGCGCAGAGGAAGGAGGAATTTTCCCAAATCTGGGGCGTACTCTAGGTTCCCTAGGGACGTCAATCGGAAATATGGCGCGACACGCGGTAACGCTGCTCCCGACTAAAGGTAACCAACAACAGCAGCGCAGGGGAGCAGTCGTCCCCGCAGCCAGGATAACTCCACATACCATGCGGTAGCAGGATCGTATGGGCGTACTACCAGCAACACGAAGCACGAGGCGACGCGGTCAGGCGAGCAAAGGATCCTCACAGACTAGGATGAGTGCGCATGGCTATGTGAATTGCTATCTAGCCCTACAAGGAATGACTTAAGAGACGACCAGAGTTCTGGGCGATATTCTCCTTGAGATATCGCATAGTTGGCATGGACCATTCTCTTGGCTACTAATAGCCCTAATAAGGATCCATGTATTTTTTTCTTTTTAATCGTTTTTTAGGTTTTTGTTATTTGTTTCAAAACATTTGCAAAGGGTATGAATAAAACGCTAGGGTTCCTAGCTAGTTCCGCAGTCCAAATGATGTTTTTTCTTTCTTATCTTTAATGCATGCAAGTGTTATTTCTTTTATATAAATTTGGCCTTCAGATGTACATGTACAATAAAGTTTCCAGTCGGAATAAGAGGAATAAGTTTACCCTACTAATTAGACTTGTCACATAAGAGGGATGCACACCTAGTGGCGCCGGATCAGGTATCCTTTGTTAGGTAGATTTTCACAAGACGTTGTGGTAAGTATAGCAGTCCTCATACTTTATGACGGATACGCAAAGTGTGCACGCCTAACGAACATGTCATTTTCGATGACATTGCCTATGGTAGTAGTGGCAGGACCACACGTTATGACCTTTAGACTCACCCATAAGTCCAGAGTCGCACTCCATTGGGCGTACTCATAAACAGGCGTTCTCCCTCACAACTTCAGGTGTGGGTCTATGAACCTGGACACATATATATATGACTACACATGAACATAATGCAGGACGTTATGTACTTACAAACATGTGGATCGTTATTATCATTGTACAAATTATTAATTTACAAGATTAGTTCGCGTAAGATACAACAATAGATATGGTGAGGCAAGACACCTTCTATAGAAGGTCGCTCGTTGACAGTGACCTCTTTAACCTGTGATGTCATGGGTTCTGTGACGCGCAATGCTGTGCCCATGCCTCTTTCATATATCGCAACACGCGTGTATGGTATACATCAATGGAAGGAAGACTCACGGGTACACCGTCAGACCGGCTAGGATGTGCTAGGCCTAGACCAATAACGACACCTTTGGTGGAGGTGTGATTCTTCTTAGCAACATGACTCACGTGCTGATTTAATTTGTCTTCCAGCGGAATCAGTATCGGTGCGCCAGAAATATACACATGGACTTGTAGTTGGGATAGGTCCGGCTCGCCCGTGGTTTCAGTGTCTCCTTCTGTCAGGTCTGCACTGTTATTCGAAAGCATAAGGCCTGTCATGGTTACACTAATTGGGAGGTCCTGATCTTTCTCGATAAGGTCTATGATGGGCATCAGGAGGTTCCCTAATCTGTGGAAGGAGGCGTCAAACATCTCCTGCGCATACTTGGAATAGATCTCACTTCCCTCCAAAGGACCCCTTAGTAAATTTTCTTTGAGAGCGTGCTCCATGGCGAGGCTTGATCCAAGCGGTAGCGCGACATCGTATACACCCTTGACCGCTTTGTCAAAAGGGGGTAATTTCAATACGCCTTTGGTAGCAAGCGGAAGACCATGTTTTATTAACCATCGATTCTCGGCGCAAGGTGCGGATATAGCTCTTCATCAAAATCCATACTCATATACTTCAGAATTTCCGACTTCTTAGCCATGTCTTTGTGGCAGTTGGTGACAAAATTATTGCAATTCAAAGCAAGGACACTCATGCCTTCTTCTAGTTTAGCCATGGCCCAACGGTTTTCGTCCTCTTGCTTTCCTCGCAGGCGGCGCTCGCAATCTAGGAGCACAGAGAGCGAGGATTTTTCGTCCTCTAAATATTGGATGGATTCGGCATTTATACTAGATACAACACGCAAGCGGGCAATTTCGAACTTAGCACTTACAAGTTCGAGGTCTTTTTGTTCTGTAACTTGGTTAACCTCTTCGTTTGCTTGTGCTAAGCGCTCGGACAGCTGGGATATCTTCCTTTTCAAGTAGGCAGCTACAGTTACTTCTTGTGCGGCAGTTATGTCCAACTCCCTCATTAGTAGTTCGTTGGACATTTCGTGCAAACGTTGGGCGCGGCCAAGGGGAGTTATGTGTTGAAGGAAGTCCCCACAAGCGTTTGCGCTATCTAGAGCGCATGAACGGGTGCATTGCCAGGGATGAGAGAATCTGATGGACTTCGCGGCGCTGGCACCCGCCTCGGTCCTGGAAGCAAGGGAGGTGCAAATTTGATGTCCTACGAATATTAGAGGCACGCGCATTGTTTGTTTTTTCCAAAATTAAGAAGGGCGTAGTGGTATACCTTGATAGCTGTATGTTTTCCTGGGGCCTTGGGAGTGATCCCCACGATGTCGCATTGGCACGTGGTCTTGTTTGCAATGTTCTCCCCCTTCTGGGAATTTGCTGCGTGGGGGAGCACGGTAATTTTTTGTAACTCGGCACAGGTATGACCTCTGCGGATGGGCCTGTGTATGAACCCTCTGCGGTACAATGTTCTTCTTCATCTCCTTGACTCATTTCTTCTAATGGAGACTCTACGGTGAATGGTACGCTTCGGATAGGGGTAGCGTTTATGGCGGTTATCATCTCGGCATTCCCACTAGGTGTGGGAGAAGGAAACTCCAGGGCTACGGTACGTTGACCAATGCGCCATCCATTTGATAGCTCGACTGGCGTGAAGGGTCGAGCGCGCATGGTCACGGCGCACGGATTCTCGTGCTTCACGAGCTGCGTATAAGTTAATTCTGTAATCATATGAAGGATGTGTGAGTATATGTGTAGGAATGGTTTACTTTTCGATGAAAAAAAACAACCAAAAGAAGAAGGGGAAGCAAACGAAATAAGGGTTTCTTACCATGGTCAAAGTCATCAAAGTATTGAGGAAGGTGATTGGCAGGAAGAGTTGACGTATGGCTCAGACCTAGGGCGTATAGCAGCGTCTCTGGGTATTCTTACATCGGTATCCGATCAATGCTAATTAATTGTGCGTCTGCATCGTTATACGAACCGGCAATGGGGTGGTCATCTTTTATCATCGTCTCGGGGGTGATGAAATCATAGTCAAATGGGAAAACAACTTCGTCTACCCAGAAGAATTTATCGGTCCACTTCTTCAGGGAATCTATTTTTCCGAGTAGCATTGTAGTTGACCAGGGCGTTTCGCGAAGGTTATCTATCCGTTTATCCATGTGGGTCTATAGAAGGCGCGGAACAGGTTTATGGTTGGGTCAACGTTTTTGAGTAAGCAGTTTATCTCAAAATTTGAGATTTTGGCGGCACCTATAAAATGTAGCTGGGAGAGGTGTATACTATAATAATTTAGTATTTCTATCAGAAAACGGCTTTGAGGTATGCGATTGTTGGAAAACTTAATGAACCTGGTGTATATACCAATTTTTCCGTCAGGAAAACTTCCAATATGCGTTTGTGGATCTGGCACAGTCGGATAAAATCTGAAGGAATGTGGTACTTAGTGATGACACGAGAGAGTTCTTGTTCGGATATACGGGACATCAAATCAAATAGTTGGGCTACCATCTTTTACTATTGAAGGTGCTTCAAGCAGGGGCGGAGGTAGTATATTTTGTTACGAATAGTAGTTCTTACAATTTTTAACAATGGTGGGATAATTTTTGGAAAGGTGAAGAAAGTGACTGTCAGACGAAATTTATATATCCTATGGATGTATGGGATCTTGTGGCACGTGTCTATAATGTTTGGTTCATCCTATGGTGTTCGTTGATTGCTTCTTCTGACATGGTTAATGCTTTTTCCGGTTTTCAATAAAGGACTGTGATAGTGGAATCTAACGTGGATACTTATTTGAAGTCATGACTGTGCGGTTTTACTTTTTGAGGGGCATTTATGCGAGCGGGCCTTGATGATTCATAGTCTAGTAGTTGCGGATTGGACCTGCGACCACTAGACTAGGGGACTTGATGACGTATAGTCCCTAGTCGGGCTGGATAGTCCGACTCACGGGTATTACCCGCATCCATCAGGAATGGAGTGGATACTTGTGCGATGTGCGCACACAGCCCAGAAGGCCCAGTAAGCCGCTTTCGCGCAAGAGGCTTGTTACTTAGCCAAGTCCTCGTCGCAGTGCGACGGGATCAGACAGAATATAACTTATATTATAGTTATATTCACCTAAGGAAAAGGGATATACACTTGCCTTAGTTGGATAATGAAGATCAAGCTATTTCGAGTCATTATCTCTTCCTTAGGCCGCAAAAGCAGGGAGCCCAGCCTGGACTCTCTCGAGTATATAAGGAACCCATTCAGTTCCACAAAGGTACGATACACACAATACCTTAAACACTTACATATTCAAATCGATTACTTACTCTCACGCCGGAGTCTAATCGTGAGTCACAAACCCACGGTAAGCCTAACGGTGTCTGTTTAGTGCGCAGGGTCCTTTAACAAGTTTCACTTGGTGCTAGAGCCGGAGTCCACAAGACCCCGAATTAAGTCTAATTCGGGTCAAGCTCGGTCCATCCAACTTTTGTATCAACATAAATGAAAACTAATTTTTAAACCTTTAAATCTATATTTTAAAACAATAATAATATTTAAAACTAATTAAAACAATTTTAATAAAAGAGATATATTTTTTTAAAAACAATTTTAGACCATATTTATCTAATTATTTAAACTAAAACGATTATGCTAGAAAAATAAAATGGAGAGAACTTTGGTACCCGTAGTCCGTAGAAAACGCTCTAAACAAAATCAATCATAAGCAACAACATATGGCCCGTAAAGTACACGGCCTCCCAAAAGCAACAAAATATGGCCCGTAAAGTACACGGCCAACCAAATCAAACTTAAGCTAAGTGTATCCCGGCTTGTAAAGTACACGGTCAACCAAATCAAACTCGAACCAAATTAATCAACCATAAGATATTTACCTAACTTGATAAGATTCACCAAGATCACAAAAAACACAAGAGGTTAGAATAATAAGCAACTATTAATATTATATAAAGAGATTGGTGCAAAACTAATAGATCAAGATTATTTTTTATGTTTTATAACAATATTATAATTTTTAAACTAAAAATTAATAGATCTACACTATTTTATAAAATACCTAATAGATCTAAACTAATTTTTTTGATTTTATGAAAATACTCTAATTTTTAAACTTAAAACTTATAGATCTAAACTAATTTGTGTAAAAAACTAATAGATCTAACTATTTTTTTTGGTTTTATGAAAGTATTTTTAATTTTTAAAACTTAAAACAAATAGATCTAAAAAAACTAAAAGATATAAACTAAAAGTAATTAATTAAAAAGCTAGCTTATAAATAAGTCGTAAGCCTAAGCTTAGAACTTATGAGATTTAAAAAGCTAAAAAGCTAATTACATAAATCCTCCAACAATAGCTAGATCTAGGAATATAAGGCAACAATAAGCTTGAAATAAAATGAATTATTTTAAACTTATATATAAATCTAACTTATTAGGAAAAAGTTATAAAAACTAATCCTAGATAATAAGATAGGTTATAAATAAAATAAAAAGAAAGGAAGAATGAGAATAAGCTAAGAGAATAAGCTAAAAGTTAAATTTTATTAATATGAAAAAGCTTACAGAAAAGCTTGGTACAAGACTTGAAAGAAAAATACAACTACTATGTGTAAAAAAAACTACAAGGAAAAAAACTTGCAAATACAATGAGATGGGGGGGGGGGGGGGTTATAAGCTGATGGAGCCAGGGCCATTTTAGTCTTTTCCTTCTCTCTATTGCTTGGAAGTCACGCACATTTGAGGACAGCTCGTGCCTCCTGACATTCTTTTAATTGCTTCTAGAAGCCAACTGGGAGCACACTCGTATCTTGTGCAATCATGAGCCAACACACGCTTGTGAGTTTCTTGTTTTCATTGCAATGCCACATGGCGAGCTGTGAGTGGTCAGCCGCCACTGCAGTCTGCCACCTCGTATATTCTCTGCCACCTCGTATTGACGTGGTGGCGACGCCGCCACGTGTCATCTTCCTACTGGTCAGCCGCCCTGCAACTCTGCCACCTCTACGCCGCCAATGACATGTCAGCGCCACCTCAGACTGAAACCTCGTACTGCCACGTGTCACGTTCCTAATGGCCAGCCGCCGACGCTACTATACCTGGTACCTACAGTATTAATCATAGGATGTCAGTGCTATGTGGCATGCTGGCATTAGCCAGCCGCCGCCACGTGGCTGCTGACGTCAGCATGACATCAGCTGGTCAATGGGTCGGGTCAATGGGTCTGGATCGGGTCCGGTTCGGGTCGGGTCATGGTCGGGTCGGGTCGCCACGTGGACCACTGAGGAGGTGCCACGTGGCACTAGGTATATAATTCTTATCCTAAGTCACCTCAAGCATTCGAACCCACGGTGCGCGTGCCAAATCTTAAAGGCCAAGGATTTGCCAGTGGGACTGGCATACCTTTGTGTTTACATACTCCAAATTTAATATATGACCCCTGTTTGCTTGGATTATTAGCAGTTTATGAACCCTCCATTGGACTTGTTTGCTTGGATTGTATCACCGTATCATCTCCATAACCGTATCCCTTCATCACCAATCCCTTCATCACCAATCCCTTAATCACCAATCCACCTTCATCACCAATCCACCATAACCGTATCCCTTCATCACCATAACCGTATCCCTTCATAACCGTATCACCGTATCATCTCCATAAACGTATCCCTTCATCACCAATCCTCCATTACCGTATCATCTCCATCCACCTTCCTTTCACGTGTGTGGGCGATTCACGCTACTCTTCCTTGTCACATCATCCCTGTCGCATCATCCCTGTCCTTTCACGCCACCCACCAGTAACCTGTATTGCGTTCTGTTCATAATCCCCCACCAGTAACCTGTCGCATAATCCCTGTCCTCCACCAGTAACCTGTCGCATAATCCCCCATTTCTGTTCTTCACTGTATTGCGTTCCCCTTTTTCATGGTTTCTGTTCTTCATCTTCTTTAATTGGCAGTAACACACGATCGTTTTTATAGTTTGACTGTTTTGGTTGTGGGTTTGTTTTGGTTGTGGGTTTTCGGTTGTTGGAGTTGGGTTTCGGTGTGCAGGTTGGTTTACTGTTGGGTTGGTATTTTGGATAGCTTTGTTGGTTAGCGGGAGTTTGTTTAGCTTTAGGTCTGGGTTTTGTTAGCGCGTTGTGGGTTAGTACTCCTGCTGTGGTGGGTTTGTTAGTAGGTTAGTACTTCTGTAGCGTTTGCACGTTGTGGGTTAGTACTTCGAGTTTTGATCGAGATTTGGTCGGTGTTTTGCCGGTGTGTTCTGTTGGGTTGTCTAGTAGTGGCACGTTTCATTTAATGGTTTTGAGCGGTTGGTTTGTGATCAGGTTCAGTTGGTTTCGAGCAGTGTGTTGATTGTTGTAGCAGGTTGGTTGTGACGTCTGGTGGTGTTCGTTATAGGTTAGGGGAGGGTGGTTGTTTTGTTCGCGGCTTGGTGTTGCTTGGTTGATTGGCGGTTGGCGTGTGGTAACTAGTTGTGTTCGTTTTAGATTTGGTTTGGTGGTGTCATGGCGGTTGTTCGGTTCCATTGCCCGTTTGTTGGTCTTAACGGGTGTCGAGATGGTAGTGGGAATGGGCTTACTAAGTCTTCTTTGATTATTCATCTTCGTGATAAACATTTTAGAGGCGATGCGCTAGCTTGCACCAAACATTCCATTCTATCCAATTTGGTTGTTTATGAGAGGGCTAAGTTGACTTTTAAGAGTACGGGGATTTGGTTGTGTGGCGGTTGTTTCACTACGCACACGTTTCGGTCTAAGTGTCGGCATGGTAAGGGTTCGGATTTCGTATCACCTCCTGATTGTGGTGATGGTATTGTTCACTTTGTTCTTTATGACCTCCCTAAGCCTCCCGTTCCATCATGTACTTTGCATCTTGTTAGTGGTGGTGATGAAGTTCGTGACTTGCTTGGTGGTTTTGATTTGGGGACTCTTGATAGATTATTTTCAAAAGGGTTGCGTACTGTTAAATCTATCCCTCCAAAGTGTCGTTTGGGTTTTTCTCGCGCTTTGAAAGGGGCCATTGACAGGGTGGTTAACAAGCCTGATGACATATCTTCTTGGGTTCGTTTGCTTGTTTTGCCTCTTTGTCTGCTTAAAACCTTTCGTCCGAGAAGTAATCTGGAGTGTAGGTCCGTTATCAAGAGGCAAAAGCAAGAGGAGTATATTATTAATGCTATTCGTTCTTGGGAGACGTTTGATGGTAGTTTACAGCTTCTTAGAGAGTGTTTGGCTGAACCTTCCCCCGCTTTGTCTGATGTTCTTAGTGAGGATAGTGGGTTGGTTGAACAGAATATTAAGCAGCGTAGACGGAAGATTTCTGATGGGCATTATTCTGCTGCTGTTAGAGTTCTTTCTTTATCTGGTGTAGCTCCTTATAATGATACTACTCTTGAAGACCTAAAAAATAAACATCCTTTTGTTCATGCTCCTTCTTTGCCAGATATTTCTCTTAACCATCATCTCCTGGTTGCTTCTCGATCTAGGGTTCTTGACATGATCAAGAGTTTTCCCCGAGGCACGTCTTGTGGGCGGGATGGGTTGCGAGACCAACACCTTTTAGATTGTTTGAGTGGTTCCGCGGTTGCTATTTCTGATGAGTTAGTTTCTTCTATCACCCAAGTCGTGAACCTTTTTCTTGATGGGCGGTGTCCCAAGGTGTTGGGTGAGTTTATTGCCAGTGCTCCCCTCACTCCGTTGGTTAAGCCAGGTGGTGGGATTCGTCCCATTGCTGTTGGTACTATTTGGAGACGGCTTGTCTCTAAGGTATGTGCTTTTGAGGTTGGTCCTTCTTTGGATGGGTATTTTGGTGATTTGCAGTTTGGGGTGGGAGTGTCGGGAGGGAGTGAGGTTATTCTTCATGCTGTGAATCGTTTTCTTGAGAGATATGGTGATGATGTCGGTTGTATTACGGGGAACATGTATTAAGGTCATGTCAGGGGGTGCAGCAGGGTGACCCTCTTGGTCCGTTACTCTTTGCTCTTGTACTTCAACCATTGATATGTAAGATTCGGGACTCCTTCTCTCTTTCTCTACAGGCCTGGTATTTGGATGATGGCACTATTATTGGGGATACTTTGGTTGTGGGGAAAGTTTTGGAGTGCATCATGGAGGAGGGTCCAGTGTATGGACTGCATCTGAATATTGATAAGACTGAAGTTTTTTGGCCGACCAAGGATCCTCGCAGTAAGTTTATTGGTGTGTTCCCTGCTAATATTGCTCGACCTAAGAATGGTGTTAAGTTACTTGGGGGGCCTGCGAGTGTAGATCTTGATTTTTGTAATAAGCTTGTGTTGAAGCGTGCGGTTAAGACTATTGAGCTTATGGATGCAGTGGCCAAAATTAATGACCCCCAATGTGAGTTGCTGCTTCTTCGTTCATGTGCCGGTATTTCCAAGTTATATTTTGCTATGCGTACTTGTTCACCTTGTGCTTTCAATTCTGCCCAAAGTTCTTTTGATTTGGCACTCCGTTCTTCTTTGGAGCGTATCGTTGTTGCTTCTGGACCGGGATTTGGTGATTGGCAGTGGAGACTTGCTACGTTGCCCTTTTCCTTTGGAGGGTTGGGTGTTTATTCTGCGGGTGACGTATTGCATTATGATTTTCTTGCTTCTCGGTTACAGTCAGCTGATCTACAGTGTAAGTTACTTCAACACACTGATATTAGATCTTATGGACTCCAGTTTGATGATGCCTTACGTGTGTTTAACTCGGTTATGGAGATTGATTTTCTAAGTAATCCGAGTGAGGTCGCTGCCCCCAAACTCATGAAGAAAATGGCAGATATATATTTTGCTCGGGTTATTAAGAATGCTGAATCCACTTTCGCTTTATCTGCTCGTCAGTTGGCTTTATGGGCATCTCAGAGGGAGGATCATACGTCTGACTGGCTTAGGACGGTTCCTATCCCCGGATTAGGTCAGACTATGAATGGGAGGTCTTATCGATGTGTTTTGTGCTATCGCTTAGGTATTCCCTTGTTCTCTGTCTTGAAGCCATGTTCAGCTTGTTCTAGGGTTTTTGATGGGGATATATTTGGGGATCATGCCGTATCGTGTGCTGGCATCGTTGGGATTAAGCATCGTCACAATTTGGTTCGTGATACTCTTGCTGACATATGTTATCGTTCAGGGATATCTGTCGGAAAGGAAGTTAATATTGGATTAGATGGTGGACCTAATAATGTCCTTCGTCCGGCAGATATTTTGTTTTATTCCTAGGATGGAGGTAAAGATGTGTGTGTTGATTTGACTGGTTCTTCTCCTTTGACTCGTACGGGGATGAATGACTTTGTACCTGGCCGAGCTGTGATTGATGTTGCACAACGTAAACGATGCAAGTATTTGGCTAAGTGTGCAGCTCTCGGATATGGGTTTCTTCCTTTCTCCTTTTCTTCTTTAGGGGAGTTACAGGAAGATGCAGTTGCGTTGCTGAAGCGGATTCAGAGATTTTTAAAGGCTCAAGACATTGGAGTGCGCGCTGCTGTACATATTTTTCATAGAATAGGTTTTACCATTGCTAAATGGGTGGGAGCGCAGATAGTATCTCGACTCCCATCCAATTTGTTGTAAATCCCTTTTTGTTTTTAATAAAAGTGATGGTTGAATAATAAAAAAAATAAATAATAATAATAATAATAATAATAATTTACTATTAAAAAATAAATAATAATAATAATAATAATAAAAAAGAAAAAAAATTAAAAAATTAATAATATTAATAATAGTAATATCTGTTTTAGGTCGGGGGTTTCTGCCGGTAAGGAAGTTGATATTGGGCTTGGTGGAGGACATGACAAACCCTTAAGTCCAGCGAATATTTTACTTTACTCGTGGGACAGTGGGCTTGATGTGTGTGTGGATTTGACAGGGTCCTCTCCTTTGACGCAAACGAGTCAAGTATGAGACTAAATGTTCGGACATTAGATATGGGTTTCTCCCTTTTTCATTTTCCTCGTTTGGAGAATTAGAGAAGGATGCGGCTGCCTTATTGAAGCGGATCCGAAAGTTCTCTATGACTCAAGACATTGGAGCACGTGTCGCTTTACATATCTTTAAAGGATTGTTTTGTTATAACTAAATGAGTGGGGCCCTAGTTAGTATCTCTGCTTCCCACTAACTTTTTGTAAATCCTTTTATTCTAATAAAGTTATTATAACAATAAAATAAAATAAAATAATAATAATAATAATAATACGAAAATAATAATAATTTTTATAAAAACTTTATTTTATTTTTATTTTATTTATTTATTTCTAAAAATGTATTTTTATTTATATTATTTAATTATTAAAAACTTATTTATTTAATTTAAACCTAATTAAACTTAAAAAATTAATAGAGATCAAACTGTGAGGAGTTATGATGCGAGGTCAGGACCATTGGCTTCGTAATTTTGTGCTCTTCCGTGTGGTTTATTAGTGGATGACATTGGAGAATGGCAAAAATGGACCTTTTTGTTAAAACTCCATTAAATCTTCATTCTTAGCCCTCCAAACTCCATTCTTTTGGTACTTTTGCTCTTTGATAGGTGTGAAAACACCCATCCTTTTACTACTTAACTATAATAATAACCAAGCCAAAACTTGTATTTAATGTCGTAAAATTCAGAATTATGCGTGGTTTGTGTTTTTATTGTATTTTAGGACCAATAGATGAAAAAGGAAGAAAACACGGGCTTTCACGGGCTTTTATCGAAGAAAAAGATAAAAGACGAAGTCAAAAGATCAAGAGTGCAAAAAGAACAGAAGTCAAAGGCCTATTCTGAAGATTTATCGAAGAAAACGTCTAAACACGAAAGTTTAACGAAGTCGAAGAACCAGGTCTAATTAATGAAGAAATTAGAAGACAAGTTCATTTTATTTATCGACAAATCCCGAGACAAAGTCGTGAATGACGATTTTATTGTCAAAGACAAAAGACGAGAAGACAAAAGAAAAGAAAGAAAGAAGAAAGCATAAACAAACCCCTCCTAATGACACATTAGGAGGTGTTAGCTAATTTGAAAAATTAGTTCTCCATTTTCATATTGTCATTTTAATACTTGTCATTTACTTTAATTGTCTTTCCTTTCAGGTAATTCAAGTAAATTTGTTGAATCTTTATCTTTAATCAAGTTTTTCTTTAATCTCTCATTCTACCTTTCTTGTCTTGTTTAATCTTATTGCTTATTTGCTTATTGTCATGCTTATTTGATTGTTCTTTATGTTTTATGTGTTTGATTGTGTTAGCTTATTGATCTTATAGCTTTTAGTTGATTTTCTTAATTTTAAGTAAGTGTTTTTAAAAGTTATTTTATAAAAAGTTGATTTTAAATATTTAGATTATTTAGTGTTTTTAAAATTTTTTAAATTTTGGATTATTTGCTTTTTCTAGAAATCAATTTGGTTAAGTTTTTGGTTGAGTGCTTATTAGATTCTAGCTTATTTTTCATTTTGCTTAATTTTTGTTATAATCCGGTTCTTAAAACCCTAGTATCCCGAACTACTTGTAGATTCACTTTTTCCCGACTTATATGCAAACCAACATATCCCGAATTAAGTGCAACATAAGTATCCCGAACTACTTCATATATACGGATTCCGAATTAGGTTGACAACCTAGATTCTGGATTGTTTGTGGGACTGATATTCCGCATAAGGTGAGAAGACCTTATTCCGAATTACATAGCAAAGCACACACTCCGGATTACATCTCAAACACACATTCCAGATTAAGTCCGGAATTGTGTATTCCGACTTGTGTTGTGATCACAGATTCCGAATTAGTTGAGGAGCATGTATTCCGACCTATGTTAACCTTGCACATTCCGGATTAAGTCCAAATTGAGGATGCCGGATTATGTGACAAATTTGGATTCCGGATTAGGTCTTTGATACACATTCCGACTTAGGTTTAGCATCTAGTTTCCCGACTTAGGTTTGGTTCTTGTTTTTAATATTATTTTTAAATCTTTATTTTTCCCGCCATTTTCTTAAGTGTTATTTTAATTTGTTTTATCTTAGATTTATTTCAAGTTTGCATTTTTATAAAGTTTTCAAATTTACTTTTTAAAGTTTTAATTTCTCGCCATTTATTTTTAAGTCTTAATCTTTAGTTTAAATTTGTAAGCTTCCACTTTTACTTAACGACATTTACATTTACATTTTTCTTTAGTTTAAAATAGATAATTATTTTACTTTATTTTCACTAAGAACAACTGAGTCACCATTAATCCGTGATCAATTCGATAAGACCGATTTCAACGAACAATTTTTATATAAGAAAATCTCTTGTATTAAATGGCGCCTCTGCCGGTTTTTTTCTTGAAGATTAACAGTTTCTTGTGAGAGACGCGTTGTATTTTGGGATCCGTTCACTCTTAAACGTTATTTTTCTTGTCAAATTTTCAAAAATTTTCAAAAATCCCTAAAAATTAAAAATTTCAAAAATCCAAAATCATTTAAAAAACTCATAAAAAGCATTTCTTTTTCAAAGTTTTGCACCAAAAATATTTTCTTTTCACGTTTACTTTATTTCTTCTATTTCTTTGCTATTCTTTTCTTTTGTAGGTGTATGCGTACTCGTTCAAGCAAAAGGAAGTCCATTTGAAGCCGCTATTATTGATCCTTCTGTTGTAGAGCCTCCCGTTGTCAACACAATGGAGAATCATCCAATGATCGAGCTCTTGCAATCACATGTCGAAGGCAATGATGATGCGATTGTGGTGCCGGCTATTGACGCCAACAACTTCGAGCTCAAGTCCGGTTTCATTGAAATGGTTTCCGCAACACCTTTCTTAGGTCGCACTCATGATGATCCACACGATCACATTAAAAGGTTGATACACTTATCCAATACTGTTAAATACAATGGGGTTTCACAAGAGGCAATTCGTTTGCTCCTCTTTCCTTTCTCCCTCGAGGGACAAGCCCGGACTTGGCTTGATAAGGAACCACCCCAGAGTATTGTCACATAGACGGACCTTGAGACCAAGTTTATCAATTACTTTTTCCCACCCTCACGTACTACCGCTTTGCGGAATGACATTATCAACTTTGAACAAAAGTACGGTGAGACGTTTAGTGAATCTTGGGATCGTTTTAAGGAACTTTTAAGAATGTGTCCACAACACGGTTTTACGAAGGTACATCAAATTAATACTTTTTATAGTGGATTAACTTTGAGTGACCAAGATTCACTAAATAGTGCTTCGGGGAGTAATATTCTTGTCAAGACCATGAATGAGGCTTGGGCTATTATTGAAAACAAGGCCAAAGTCCAAACCAAGAGTGTTAGGGCTACTATGGCTAGTGCCAGTGAGAGTGACTTGACCAATGCTCTCAATATTACTTGTGAAACTTGTGGTGGGCCACACTATTATGCTAATTGTGACAAAGCTTATGATCAATCTCACGGGGAAGTGTATGCTTACAACAACACCGAGAGAGTTCATTTCAAGCCTAATGTCGATGTTAATCACTTGTCTTACAACTCGACAAATTACTTGGCTCCACCCGGTTTTCAACAAAGACCACATCCACCCACCCATAACAACCAAGGGCCACCATGAGCAAATGTTCAACAAAATGCAAATATGAGGGGCTACAATGGAAACCAAGGTAATTATCTAATGCAAAACCAAGGTTTCAATCCTTAAGGTTTTCCACCATATAACCAATTCCCAAACCAAGGTTTTCAACAACAAGGGTTTAATTTCCCTCATCCGCACATGGACTTGATTCTACAAAAATTAACCGATCATGAGAAAACCATGAAGGAAATGCAAGAGTCCACGGATAGGAAATTCGTTCAAATGTTTCAAACCCTTCGTCCCCAAGGTGCTCTTCCTTCCACAACCGAAACAAACCCTAGAGCGAATGTGAGTGCTATTACTATACGCAGTGGAGAAACTCTAGTAGGACCTTCTATCCCTCCCCAAGTTACTCCATCTACACCTCCTCCACCTCCATTTATCCCTCCTACTTCCACGCCTAGTACTAGTTCTCCATTACCGTCTCTACCTCTTACGGAAGAAGTACCTAAGACCAACCCTTCACCAAACCCACCTACCACCTCTAAACCTTCTACTTCTCAACCTTCAACATCTCAACCTTTACCTGCTACACCTACACCACCTAAACCCAACATCCCTTATCCTTCTCGGTTAGACAAGTGCAAATTACTCACAAAAGAGGATGCTCAAGTTACTTCCTTTTTGAAGATGATTACACAAATTAACTTCAACATTAGCCTTGTTGAAGCACTTGTCCAAATGCCGAAATTTGTCAAAGCATTCAAGGAATTGCTTAACAAGAAGGAAAAGATGGCTGAGTTTGTCAACACACGCTTAAATGAAAACTGTTCTGCAGTCCTTCTTAAAGAACTTCCGGAAAAACTTGGAGATCCCGGTTGTTTCGTGTTGCCTTGCATTTTTAACAACGTTGAAGAATTTACCGCCTTAGCCGATCTCGGGGCAAGTATTAATTTGATGCCTTTAACTGTTTGGAAAAAGCTATCATTACCCGACCTTACACCAACAAAGATGACTCTTGAGCTAGCAAATCGAACTCTCGCTTACCCCGTTGGTATTGCCGAAGATGTTTTTGTTAAAGTTGGTACCTTCACTTTTCCAGTCGATTTTGTTGTTGTTGATTATGAAATGGACCCTCGTATTCTGTTAATACTTGGACGGCCATTCTTTAGAACCGGAAAAGCATTAGTCGATGTTGCTGAAGGTGAATTAATCTTGATGGTCAAGAATGATGCACAAGTCTTTAAGATGGGTAAGATTACAAGTAAATCAAATGGAAAAGAATCAGTGAAAATGATTGATGTGCTTCAAGAAGAGCTTACTACTACTTTGGAAAGTATTAAGCTCGATGATTTTGTTGTATATGATAATCCTCTTTTCGAGTCTTTCCATGATAATCCACTTTTCCAAGACGATGTGGATAATTCTAATGATTCTCTCTCCAATTTGGATCCCCCACCAATTTATGATTCTCCACCGATCTATGATGACTATGATGATGATTCGATGGGGATGATTATGATAATTTTGCTTCAGAGTATAAAAACATGCCAACTTATGATGATTTTGATGATGTTGATACTCTTTCGAGTGATTCTTCACATGATGACCTTGCTCCTACTTTTGATGAAGATCCTCCACCAACAATGCTTGATCCTACTTTGGATGATTAATCATTTGAGGAAGATTTTGCTACTTTTCTCAATACATACTTCCCCAATGAGAATGATTCTCCTCCTTTGGACTTTGATTTTGGTCTTTATCCTACTTCAGATATTAAGAAACCCGTTTTAAAGGAGAAGAAACCGAAAGACACCGCCATCCACAATACTTATGTTTTGACACCTCTCTATCCACCTTCGTCGGATGAGATTGTGCGATTTATGAGCGGATCTTCTTCAAATTCTACTGAGCCTGAATCTTATTTTCCCCTAAAGGAAAAGGTGTTCGATCCGGATTATCACAATTTTTAAGCCATCTCAGTATCCATCTGATGAAATAAAAGGAAAGATATTTGGAAACAATGGAGATATGCTTGCACTTCATCATAATTTCTACCACCGTGCTCAACACCTTCTTAAGGGAACATTGACTACTCTTATTTGGTATGCCTTGTTCACCTTAAGCTTGTGCTATTTGATGGACGAAAACCATGTATTTGATCCCAGTGGATGTTCTTCAAGGTTCTTACTATTGTAATCAAGGTCGAGTCAAGCTCAACACTTGGTTAACAAAAACAAGCGCTTCTCGGGAGGCAACCCGAGTATCTATCCTTTTTATCCGTTTATATAATAACTGTAGGGGGAGACCCTCGTATGTGTTTGTTGTTTTCTTTCTTATCATGTGCAGGGATTGGAGCTTCAAAGATTCACTTTTGATGACTTTTGACGACCCGTGATCCCGTGTACCCGTCTTCCCGGTTCTATCCTAAACTCTTTTGATTCATTATTTTATCATTCATGTTAAAATAGGAATCACTTTAGTTGTCTCTTCCTTAACAAGATTTAAACAACGTGCACAATATCCTAAGTGTATTGGAGGCTACTTCCACATGCTTAAAAATTGAGGACAATGTTTATATTAAGTGTAGGGGGGACTCCTATCGAAGTTAAGTGGGACTTTCCTTGTATTTGTCCTCATTTTTACCGGAAAATTGATTTTTTGACATTTTTCAAAATTTTTGATCTATTTTGGCCTCGTTGTTTTTCTTTTGTTTTCGTCATTTTCTTTCATTAGAATAAATTTTAATAAATGGTTTTAATAAGTTTAGATGTCCTTGATATATTAGGCCCGTTATGAATCTTTTGACTCAACCCGAATTTACTTATCCAAGTTTACTCTAGCTAGTATCCTTAACGTGTTTAAGTCAAGTTTTGCTAGGCTTTTATATAGGGAACTTTAACACGCGAAAGTCTTAACTCTTACGGGTTAAGAACAAGTACTTTTCGCAAGTTCCTATAACTGATCCTAGAAATTCTTTTATCAAGGGAACTTTAAAATACGAATTCTAAACTTGAAAAAGTCTAAGAAATTGCAAGATCCTATAGATGACTTAAAAACCCAAAACATCGATTTAACTGGCTAAGCATCCACGAGTCTCATTCCTTGAGATTTTAAATTGTGGAGAACGAGAGATGATAGAGTCAATTATAAGTTTGGTATTATTTCATAAATTTATGTGAGTTAATTATGAACTTTTTCTCCAATCGCTTGTTAATATATAATTGCAATAAATAAGATCGTACGATTTGAAAAGTTACTTAGTTTATAGCACAAGATCGTTTAAAAGTTGCTCGGTATTAATTAGAGTTCATAGCCAAGGCATAACTTATTGAAGCGGGATGCGAAGATTGGCGAGTCCGAAAAGGCCCTAACAAGGCATGAGGGCTACATTTTGTTGCTAAAGATCCAAAGTGATGTGAAGAATCATATATCAAAAATCAATACGAAGGATCGAGACAAACGACGAGAAGCAAATACTCCCCTAAAGATCATGGAGAAGTCTATCCGAAAAGACCCTGGCAAGGTATGAGGATAAATAGATCCAAGTCCTAAAAGGAGGCGGATCGTTGTATATCAAAATCCCAAATAAAGATTGGAGAAATATGAAGAAGTCGTGGTCCAATTATGAAGAATCTCTTAAAACTTCAAGTGAAGAAATTTCTATTATGAAGAGAAGACCATTATTTCATGAACGTCTCTCAAGATTTGAAGTATGAAGTCAATGCCAAATATCGATCCGAGAAAGGTCTCAAATCGTGAAGCGAGTTATGCCAAGATATGAACTTTATAAGGTCTCGAGAAGCAGTTTTAAAAGATTTTGTTCTCTAGCTAACTATTGATTAAATCGTCCTACTTTATTTTCAGCCTAAATAACTATCAAAATAAGTCAACAATGCATCCTCGTGATCATTCAAGACAATAATAAAATATAAGAGATACACCTAGGAATAAGGGAGTCTAAGTGAATAATTGAGCCACATGTGTTTGTGTTAGTTTGCTAACTTATAATAACAATGATCTCGTTTTTAAGCTTGGTGTAGGGAACCTGAAACTTGAGGGTGATAAACATTCATGACAAACCAAAGCCCTAATGTAAGTCTTTGATCTCTTTACTTGTTTTCTTCCTTCAAATATTTTTTACTTTTCTATCCCTTTAAGTTTCCTTAATGTCTTATGTTTAATAAAGGCCAAGGTGGGTTAATTATGATGGAAAATGTAAATCTTGCTTTGTAACTAATGCATTGCATGAGAGCATTGCAATGGTCAAGTGTAGGGGATTTGATAGGTGTGAAAACACACATACTTTTACTACTTAACTATAATAATAACCAAGTCAAAACATGTATTTAATGTCGTAAATGTAACACCCCACTTGGATAAGTGGACTGTTACGTGTATTTATGGCGTGTCATCAAAGCATAAGGTAAATGTCCTAAAACATTAACTGACCATAACGGAAATACCAGAATAAAACATCGGTAATCCAACATAAGCTCAAAACATGAAAAGTAAAATATTGAAAGAAAGGACTGAACAATGTCCAACGGTAATATAAAAATGAAGTGGATAAAGTAAAGAAGTCTAAACGGCTTCCATCCATTGCACATGCTCTCGGAATCTTAAGAGTGCCCTGGGGTACCTGCCGTTAGAACATGAAAGAACTACGGCTGAGCATAACGCTCAGTGAACGGATATAAAGCATGATAAGGAATTACTGAAATGAAACAGATGATGAAATACTGGAGCTGTATGACTGATAAGTAAAGTTGCAGCGGAAATCTGTGTATAATCTGTAAAGGCTGATTTATAAATAATAAAGTTGAACTGTTATCTGTTAAATCTGAAAAAAATACATTTACTGTATTTTAATTGCCACAGCTTATATAGGTCATGTGCTGTAACAACGATGCATGAATAACTAGAGGGGTGACCTCATCATGCTGTAGAGGGGTGACCTCTAAATAACTGTAGAGGGGTGACCTCTAAATATTGTGCTGGGTGGAGGGATCAACTCCAATGTGAAGGATTTAGAGCACACACCACATTCACCCTGATAACTTGCAAACTGATAAGCCTAGGATGCATCCTTACGCCCCACTAAACATACATGTAAAAATGGCCAAACTTAACATGAGTGGGACGATGCAGGATATCACTCTCCTGCATGTGAGTCACGACACCGGTGCCTCTAGTGCCGTGGTTACGGTACCTTCGTAACTAGTACATAAACTGGTCATGCTTGTATATAATGCTCAGGCAATTTATTTAGTTATTAACATGATTACTGATAAGCTTAAACATATACTGGGGAAAACATTTGGCTGCAGACGAGAAATCCTAATCATGCATAGAAAGGAAGTCCTTACTAAAAGGACGAAAAATCCGTACCTCATGTCCAGTAATGAAATATGTATGAAAGCTGAAAGATCGATTCCGACTTCAAGGTTACTACATAGATAAAGGACCCTGAGATGAGTTGTCTGATTACTGTTTACTATTACTGATTTTTATCTGTTCTAAATTTAATTTATTTTATTCTTGTGATACTGTTTTGGTATAATCTGATAATATCTGACAGTTCTGTAATATTACTGGTTACGGTATTCCTGTATTGCTGATTACAATATAAAGTGTATACTTATATTATAACATTGCTAAAATTAGCAATCCTATTAAATTTAGAAAGTTTCTTGGAACAGAAGTTTCCAAAATGATTTGTCAACTGTTTATGAAGAATTTTACATTTTTTTAAGCAATATATCTTGTTTTATAAGAAAATCATAAAAGTCATATCTTAGGTTTTAAGACACCAAAACATGAATGAATGATCTTTCCTTGTTGACGTGGGAAAACTAAACAAAAAAAAACATGCATGTCAACAGACCAAAGAACCAAGACATGATGTGAGGACCATGAAGTATCAATTCATGATTCATGATTACGGTTTCATAATAACATATGTATATTGCGTGTAGTCTAGATATAAAGGATGGTTCGATAGTTACCTTGAGGCAAAACATAAATAATTCGAAACCGCAACATGAACAAGAACGTCAACATGAACAAGAACGTCAGAGATGAACAAGAACGTCAAGGATGAACAAGACGCGGTCGAATTCAATACCGAAAAGCTATACTTAACCCGAAGATCGACCCAATCATGAACCGATCTAACCAATGGCTAACGAACCAACCATAATCCAGGAGGAAGTAGACTTAATGGAAAGATGAATTACAATGATATTGGTTTGGTATCTTTTACCAAGCCGAGCACTTCTCAAACTGAAGTCACCTTGGTGTGAACCTAATCTTAGATTTTGACAAATACTTAAATCTAGCTATGTTCATAGGTAGCCGATGCATTTATTTTCATTGGGAATGATATTGATGGTTAGTCTTGTTTAATTTGCTAGTATAATAGAAGAATGAATATGTAAGCTAAATATAGCAAAGATGGGAATACTGATTATGAGCTGTAATAATTAATAAATGATTTAATTAGTCAAATGCTGATTATGAGTTGTAATATGTCACACTGAGTAGACAAGCGTAAATGTCGTCGGAGATTAACGTTGACTAATGTCACGAATGATTTTGTGTTTTGTTTTATGAATCAATAATAGTTAATAATCATTTCGCAATACATGTAAAGCTTGAAAAGTATCATCATTTTATATTCTGAAGTAACTGGAATCATTAACTGTGTAAGCTTTAATTTAATCTAAGACTGCGTATATTTAATATTCATGGATTTTTAAAATAGTTAATATCTGAATAGCTAAAATTAATTATTTTACTGAATAATTAATTACGTCACGTTGTGTATAAAACAGAGACTGTGTAGAATTTATGTTCTTGGATTTTAAATGAGGGTTTTACAATTCTTCCTCTCTAATAAAAAAATTCGTCCTCGAATTAGAGACACGATAATGCTGCGGTTTTATAATTCTTCCCCTCTAAAAAGGAGAATTTCGTCCTCGAATTAAAGGTAATACGCTAATGAAGTTATAAAAGCTGGGAAAGACACATAGGCTGAAAGAGCATGAAGGCTGAAAAGACATATAAGTTGAAGGACCATTCTTCCTTGATTTAGATCATACAGCTACTGAAATGTATAACGTGACATGACTGGAGTGAACATGGAACGTGACATGACTGAAAGAACTTAACTGGATTTATTGAATGAAAAAGGGATGAGGGGTCCGGATGGACTCCTCTGTTTCAAGTGGCATCCTGCTCGAAACGATTCCTTCAACGGTCTAAACATAACAAAATTCTTGGTCCTGATGACCCTGTCTTGATGAATGCTGAATAGTTTCTGGTTCCATACCTAAAATGGATTTTCTGAATCTGGTAGCGATAATAAGCTATAGCATGTAGTATACATGAAACGATACGTACAAATATCCTGAAAAGATAACATTTATATCTCTGAGCAAGTTGCTGAAACATATAGGGACAAACTACGTGAACGTGCTACCTGAGCAATTGTGAAAGTGGTTCACGATTATATGAGGAACGCTGGCATGGAATATATCGTCAACGTGATACATGAACATACTATGAATGTGATACCAGGACATATCATGAACATATGCTGATTGAGGGAGGAAATGCCAGACGATACGACCTGAGATGTGAAACGTCTGCCTGGGTATGGAGAAGCTCTGTCAACTTGAGTCTGGTTCTTTGAGATTTCTGTAACCGAATTCGGTAGTAAACTGTGAAATGTGTATCATGAAATGGCACACGAACCTAAATGTGAACCATGTTATGAACGCTAACATGAGCTTAAATCATGAGGTAGCACAAAACATGAACTGAAACAACATCTTACTGCGAATGAGACGTAAACGTGAAAGTGAGAATAAACATGAACGTAAAGTAAACGTAAACATACACATGATCGCGAATATGAATTCTGTTTGATATGATGGACGGTGGAATGCCTTGAAATCGTACGATTTACTGTTGAATTCTCTGCAGGTCCGCTACAGCGTAATCCTTCCGGATGAAAGAAAACGCGCAGGTTGAATACATGGTTGACAATGACTTAGATAGTATTATACTTTTTTTGAGTCTGTGGTAAACTGATAACAATCTCCATGGAGTCTTGTCTCCTTTCGGTCCAGAATTTCTAGTAGTAGTAATAGAATGTCGGTGTTCTATCTTGAACCTGAGGTATGTAGGGCATTATATATGAACATAGCTGCCTCAACGTGTAATACTGTTTCTATCAAAATCCTGCCTGGAATTTTGGTACATTCTGGTGGAATTTGGGTGAATAATCATGAAAGAATTTTGAGTCTGGGTAACATAGATCTCTCCTAGCATAGAATCTTATGTGATGCAAATTTTTTTGTGTGGGTCCTCTCCTTTATGCGTAGGCTTAGTCATGGAAAGCTAATCGTGAGAAATGTCAGGGATTTTTGCGGTTGTAGTTTTCTAAGTTCTAGGAATTTTGTATGTTTGTCATCGACGTCGGTCTTGACCATTTGGTGATGGCCTTCACCTTCGCAGGACTGTCTGAAATTTTTCCTACTGAAATAGGGTGACTCAGAAATGCCACCTTGTTCAACTGGGATTCACATCTGGGAAGCTGCTTATAGAATTTTCTCCTATCAAAGATTCTGTACAACTGTGAGAAAGTGATTCTTTTGTACTTCTCTAGAATTTAGGAGATCAGGATGTGATCAATAAATATACTAATGATTTTGTCTGAGAGCCATGGAAAAATTTTATTCATAGTTTCATACTATGGATGGAGCATTAGGGAACTCAGAAGTATAAATCAAAATATAGAGAGACTATAATATATGCAACAGCAGTCTGGAAAACATCATGTTCTCTCTCTCACCACTGATGGTAGCATGATCGGGAATTGTTCTGGAAAATGTTTAAGACATCGTAGCAGATCAAATAAACCTGCTATTTATGGAATGAACATTGATTAAGAATGGTGATCTTGTAAAAGTTTTCAGTGGTTGATACATGATCTTATGTTACCGGCCTTCTTTCTGATAGACATAACACGGTGCACCTTCTGGTGGTGCGTTAGGGCGAATTAAGCCTCGTTCCGGTAACTCTTGCAGTAATTGCTGCAACTCTTTTAACTTAGCTGAAGCCCTTGAATAAGGAGTTTTGAAAACAGGTTCTGTTCCCGAGACAAACTTGATGTTAAATTCTGTCTCGTGTTTAAGAAGGAATTTCTGGAAAACCTTCTTAAATTTTTATCTGAAAATTCTGGAATAATCTTTTGATCATGAGTTTAAAAAATTACAGAATTCGCATCAGGAATGCTGACTAGAAGTCTTCGCAGCTATAAGCTAATAACTCGCGTGCTTGTAAAGTTAGATATTTTGTACTGATTTTTTTTGGCAGAAGTATATAATGAGTATATTTAGGGTTTAGTAAGACGGATTTCGTCGTTGACTGAAAGGATAACTTTAATAACTATGGTGATACTGTTGAGTCCTTTCTGGCTGAGAGGCAGGTAACTACCTGATTTAAGATAAAGCTGACATAAGAACACGTGAAGTAAATATGGCAACTTTCGTTGAATGTGTTTGTCTGTAACCTCACAGAATGAATACTACGTGTTTAACCTGAATAATACTCTAGTGGTGGTAACTAAATTTTTAAATGATCTGATTCATACGTGGCATAATAGAACAGGTATACCCTTTCTGAAGGGTACCCTGAATTACTGAGGGCCTGATTTCTAAATATACTGGAGTTATGAGTTCTGACCCGTATTTTAAGGAAAGATTCGTATGACGTGTACCATGACTGGTGTCCTGATATGTGTCTTCCGAAATGATACCTGAGACCCATGTTTTGATCTGTTGTCTGGACATGTATTTTAATGGGTGAGTCTGAATAAGGTTAAGAATTTCTGGTAACTGCTAGGGTTGGCGGACCGGTTAGACCGTTGACCTCTGTATTTTTTTGGTCACGTCCGTTCCAGAGTTATGATGGTTACTAACTGATTAATTATAAGCACGGTGGTTTTCACTACTGCTTTGTCTGTCAATTTATGATGGTCATTATCATGACCGTGATTCATGTAACTATTCTGTTGAGTGGCCGGTTGGGTTCTGGTTCCCACTCTTCTGAATGAAAGGTTAGCTGAGTGAAGTGTGACATCTAGCTGAGAAGGTAAAAGCATGGAATGGAATGGTAGTGCCTGATGGTTGAAATTTATTCTTGTCAGAAATTTCAAATTTATAGTTTTCGTCCTTGTTCTGCAGAGTCTTCATAGTATAAACAACATCAGTATCTTGAGAATCTCCAAAGTATCAGCAACATCATCATTTGGGAGGTCTTCAAAGTGTTAGCGGCATCAGCATCTGGCAAAATCTTCAACTAATGAGCAGCATCAGCATTTGGTATAATATCAACAAGCGGAAATGCCTAAGGTGATTAAGGATTGATTAACGGTACACATGGAGTAAGGTACATGAGGTACACCTGAAATACTGTATGTGAAGTACACGATGAATACTGTTCATGTGGTACTGCTGAAGGTTTGCTGATATGATCGATACTTGTGTCAACCGTCTGATATGGTCAATGGAGATAATTTGATTTAACTGGTTAGCAACTGAACTGAAACAACATGATAGCCTATTAATTCCTGCGTGGACTTAATGTCGGTTTATAAGGGTTCAAGGATATGATTAAACGGAATTTCAACAATGGCCAGCATAAAGACATGATTGATGAAGACCAAACATGATTTATCATGAAACGGGATTTTTACTGATATCCTTTTTGTGTCTTAGCATGAAGACATTATCATTCTGTGGAACATAAAACCCTCGTAAGGAGACATGAAACTGAAACAGCGTGGAAGCGACATCAACTTGAAACTGTGCGAACTGGATTGTTATAAAGACTATAAGAGTATGATCAACTGAGGTTTAACAACAACTGATGTGGATGGCGATGGTTCAATCCACAGAATTCAAGGAACGAAACATGTGACTAAGTATGGGCGATTCTGGTTCGATCCATACTTGTTAAAATTTTCTGAGAACAGTCATGTATAAAAATTTAGAATCTGGGACTAAATATTGTTGATTGTAGTCCAATCCATACTTGTCAAAGTTTATGAGATGTCCTGATATGACAAGGGTGAACAAATGTGGATCGGTTCACAAAACATCATCCGACTGAATAGCATGAAAATTTGACCTGAAGAATGGTGAACGTTTTTTGCTGGTTCACCCAATAATATTTGACTGAATACATGAATCTGACATGAGTAAGGGTAAACGCATCTGGGCCGGTTCACTAGTACAAAAGTTGAACGGACAAGGGTGAACGCCTATGGTTCGGTTCACCAATACAAAATTTCGTAGAAAAGCACATGCGACTAAATATGGCCAGTTCTCTACCAACCTTTTACTTAATCAAAAACTTTAAGAAAACCGACTGATAACTGAAGAAAACTGACTGATAAATGTATGAGAAACATAACAACACCAAAATTTGGGAAGTTTCTGGTGACTACCCACTAGTCACAGGTCAAGTTTTAAAGCGTACAGGTCGAACCTTGCGCTCTAATACCATAATTGTAACACCCCATTTGGATAAGTGGACCGTTACGTGTATTTATGGCGTGTCGTCAAAGCATAAGGTAAATGTCCTAAAACATTAACTGACCATAACGAAAATACCGGAATAAAACATCGGTAATCCAACATAAGCTCAAAACATGAAAGTAAAATATTAAAAGAAAGGACTGAACAATGTCCAACGGCAATATAAAAATGAAGTGCATAAAGTAAAGAAGTCTAAACGTCTTTCATCCATTGCACATGCTCTCGGAATCTTAAGAGTGTCCTGGGGTACCTGCCGTTAGAACATGAAAGAACTACGACTGAGCATAACGCTCAGTGAACGGATATAAAGCATGATAAGGAATTACTAAAATGAAACAGATGATGAAATATTGGAGCTGTATGACTGATAAGTAAAGTTGCAGCGGAAATCTGTGTATAATCTGTAAAGGCTGATTTATAAATAATAAAGATGAACTGTTATCTATTAAATCTGAAAAAAATGCATTTACTGTATTTTAATTGCCAGAGCTTATATAGGTCATGTGCTGTAACAACGGTGCATGAATAACTGGAGGGGTGACCTCATCATGCTGTAGAGGGGTGACCTCTGAATAACTGTAGAGGGGTGACCTCTAAATACTGTGCTGGGTGGAGGGATCAGCTCCAATGTGAAAGATGTAGAGCACACACCACATTCACCCTGATAACTTGCAAACTGATAAGCCTAGGATTCATCCATACACCCCACTAAACATACATATAAAAATGGCCAAACTGAACATGAGTGGGACGATGCAGGATATCACTCTCCTGCATGTTAGTCACGACACCGGTGCCTCTAGTGCCGTGGTTATGGTACCTCCGTAACTAGTACATAAACTGGTCATGCTTGTATATAATGCTCAGGCAATTTATTTAGTTATTAACATGATTACTGATAAGCTTAAACATATACTGGGGAAAATATTTGGCTGCAGACGGGAAATCCTAATCATGCATAGAAAGGAAGTCCTTACTGAAAGGACGAAAAATCCGTACCTCATGTCCAGTAATGAAATATGTATGAAAGCTAAAAGATCGATTCCGACTTCAAGGTTACTACATAGATAAAGGACCCTGAGATGAGTTGTCTGATTACTGTTTACTGTTACTGATTTTTATCTGTTCTAAATTTAATTTATTTTATTCTTGTGATAATGTTTGGGTATAATCTGATAATATCTGACAGTTCTATAATATTACTAGTTACGGTATTTCTGTATTGCTGATTACAGTATAAAGTGTATACTTATATTATAACATTGCTAAAATTAGCCATCCTATTAAATTTAGAAAGTTTCTTGGAACAAAAGTTTCCAAAATGATTTGGTCAACTGTTTATGAACAATTTATCATTTTTTTAAGCAATATATCTTGTTTTATAAGAAAATCATAAAAGTCATATCTTAGGTTTTAAGACACCAAAACATGAATGAATGATCATTCCTTGTTGACGTGGGAAAAATAAACAAAAAAACATTCATGTCAACAGACCAAAGAACCAAGACATGATGTAAGGACCATGAAGTATCAATTCGTGATTCCTGATTACGGTTTCATTATAACATATGTATATTGCGTGTAGTCTAGATATAAAGGATGGTTCGATAGTTACCTTGAGGCTAAACGTAAATAATTCGAAACCGCAACATGAACAAGAACGTCAACATGAACAAGAACGTCAGAGATGAACAAGAACGTCAAGGATGAACAAGACGCGATCGAATTCAATACCGAAAAGCTAAACTTAACCCGAAGATCAACCAAATCATGAACCGATCTAACCAATGGCTAACGAACCAACCATAATCCAGGAGGAAGTCGACTTAATGGAAAGATGAATTACAATGATATTGGTTTGGTATCTTTTACCAAGCCGAGCACTTCTCATACTGAAGTCACCTCGGTGTGAACCCAATCTCAGATTTTGACAAATACTTAAATCTAGCTATGTTCATAGGTAGCCGATGCATTTATTTTCATTGGGAATGATATTGATGGTTAGTCTTGTTTAATTTGCTAGTATAATAGAAGAATGAATATGTAAGCTAAATATAGCAAAGATGGGAATACTGATTATGAGCTGTAATAATTAATAAATGATTTAATTAGTCAAATGCTGATTATGAGTTGTAATATGTCACACTGAGTAGACAAGCGTAAATGTCGTCGGAGATTAACGTTGACTAATGTCACAAATGATTTTTTGTTTTGTTTTATGAATCAATAATAGTTAATAATCATTTCGTAATACATGTAAAGCTTGAAAAGTATAATCATTTTATATTCTGAAGTAACTGGAATCATTAACTGTGTAAGCTTTAATTTAATCTAAGACTGTGTATATTTAATATTCATATATTTTTAAAATAGTTAATATCTGAATAGCTAAAATTAATTATTTTACTGAATAATTAATTACGTCACGTTTTGTATAAAACATAGACTGTGTAGAGTTTATGTTCTTGGATTTTAAATGCGAGTTTTATAGTAAAAGTCGGAATTATGCGTGGTTTGTGTTTTTATTGTGTTTTAGGACCAAAAGATGAAATAGGAAGAAAACACGGGCTTTCACGGGCTTTTATCGAAGAAAAAGACAAAAAACGAAGTCAAAAGATCAAGAGTGCAAAAAGAACGGAAGTCAACGGCCTATTCTAAAGATTTATCGAAGAAAAAGTCTAAAGACGGAAGTTTAACGAAGTCGAAGAACCAAGTCTAATTAATGAAGAAATTAGAAGACGAGCTCATTTTATTTATCGACAAATCCTGAGACAGAGTCGTGAATGACGAGTTTATTGTCAAAGACGAAAGACGAGAAGAGAAAAGAAAAGAAAGAAAGAAGAAAGCATAAACATCCCTTCCTATAAATACCCTCCTAATGACACATTAGGAGGTGTTAGCTAATTTGACAAATTAGTTCTCCATTTTCATATTGTCATTTTAATACTTGTCATTTACTTTAATTGTCTTTCCTTTCAAGTAATTCAAGTAAGTTTGTTGAATCTTTATCTTTAATCAAGTTTTTCTTTAATCTCTCATTCTACCTTTCTTGTCTTGTTTAATCTTATTGCTTATTTGCTTATTGTCATGCTTATTTGATTGTTCTTTATGTTTTTATGTGTTAGCTTATTGATCTTATAGCTTTTAGTTGATTTTCTTAATTTTAATTAAGTGTTTTTAAAAGTTATTTTATAAAAAGTTGATTTTAAATATTTAGATTATTTAGTGTTTTTAAAAGTTTTTAAATTTTGGCTTATTTGCTTTTTCTAGAAATCAATTTGGTTAAGTTTTTGGTTGAGTGCTTATTAGATTATAGCTTATTTTTCATTTTGCTTAATTTTTGTTATTATCCGGGTTCTTAAAACCCTAGTATCCCGAACTACTTGTAGATTCATTTTTTCTTGATTTATATGCAAACCAACATATCCCGAATTAAGTGCAACATCAGTATCCCGAACTACTTCATATATATGGATTCCGAATTAGGTTGACAACCTAGATTCCAGATTGTTTGTGGGATTGATATTCCGAATAAGGTGAGAAGACCTTATTCTGAATTACATAGCAAAGCACATATTCCGGATTACATCTCAAACAAACATTCCGGATTAAGTCCGGAATTGTGTATTCCTACTTGTGTTGTGATCACATATTCCGAATTAGTTGAGGAGCATGTACTCCGACTTAGGTTAACCTTGCACATTCCGGATTAAGTCCAAATCCAGGATTCCGGATTATGTGACAAATTTGGATTCCAGATTAGGTCTTTGATACACATTCCGACTTAGGTTTAGCATCTAGTTTCCCGACTTAGGTTTGGTTCTTGTTTTCAATATTATTTTTAAATCTTTATCTTTCCCGCCATTTTCTTTAGTGTTATTTTAATTTGTTTTATCTTAGATTTATTTCAAGTTTGTATTTTTATAAAGTTTTCAAATTTACTTTTGAAAGTTTTAATTTCTCGCCATTTATTTTTAAGTCTTAATTTTTAGTTTAAATTTTCAAGCTTCCACTTTTACTTAACGACATTTACATTTACATTTTTCTTTAGTTTAAAATAGATAATTATTTTACTTTCTTTTCACCAAGAACAACTAAGTCACCATTAATCCGATTAATTTGATAAGACAGATTTCAACGAACAATTTTTATATAAGAAAATCTCTTGTATTAGTCTTTTGACTTCATCTTTGACTTTTTCTTTGATAAATGCCCGTGAAATCCCGTGTTTTCTTCATTTACGATCTTTTGTACCTATTTCACACAAAAACACAAAACCACGCGTAATTCTGACTTTTAAGATATTAAATACAGGTTTTGGGCTTGTTTTTCCTTGTTTTAAGTGGTAAAATGTGACAACCATGATTTTTGGGGTTCGTCATTTAGACTATAGCTTAAGGTGTTTTGTGTAAATATGTGCTTTTATGTGGTTATATGTTTATTTTGTGTGTTTGGAGTGACGTTTGGATATCGTTTATGGGTATATGGTACTCATAAGTAAATCGAGGAACGGTTATTTCATGTTCATGAGCCCACATGGTAGTGACTATGAAATGAGATGGTGTTAAAATACGATTTTAGGTTTAGCGTTTAGAGGTCTCAGATGAGGTAATTAGTCACGTGAGTATTTTTCGGGATGGTTTAAGTCATTTTGGACTTAGTTATATAGTTTATTTCATATTCTAAGAGTTTTTATAAATATATATATTTTTACGTTTTTTACGGTATACGCGTAAAAACTGACTAGTTTTTCGGTTTTGAGGTTTCCGAGGCTTTAGGAGCTAAAATAAATTAAGGTGAATTAAGGTATTATTAATAATATATTAATAAGTAATAAAAAGAAAAAAAATATAAAAATACATATAATAGTCGGTTTTGGGATGCAAGAAAGAAAAAGAAAAGGGAAAAAAAGGAAAAAGGGGAACCGGACTTTTGTAATGGGCCAAGGACTTGTTAGGAAATTATATAAAAAACTTTTTATTAACCAAAAACATTCATAAAATCCCTGGAGATCAAGCTTAAGTCGAAATCAATGGAGTCTATTTAGGGTTTTCATATTTTTCTTGTCTTCCATTAATTCTAAGGTAAAAATTTTCAATCTCTTTTTAATTAAATTGTTTTTAATTCTTTCTTAATCATTATATGATGGATCTAGGTTAGTGTTTATTAGAAAATCTGTAATTTAATGTTATCACAATGATATAGACATGATTATAATAATTAGGGTTAATGATTAAACATGATGAGGGTAATTAATTTGTTTAATTATGTTAAATTCGTTTTTAAAAACTGGGCAGAATTTTTGGGTCATTGTTTTGATAATATCTAGAGTTTTACAAACTTTTAATTTTCGAATCTTATGTCCCTGGAAAGGTAATTGAGTTGGCTTTCAAATGCAAGAACGAGAACTAAATTGGAGGTCTGGAAGTGGGTCAAAAACAGGTTACATCAGTCGGGTGTCAAAACAGTTTTTGGATCAGCCTGTTTTCTTTTTATGTTTTGAATTGTTTGGGGTACTTAAGGTTATATTGGAACCTTCAAACGAACATGAGACTTGATTATATATTAAATAAAAGATCTGGAGGAGGTCTAAAGAAATGGGTTAGGGTAAGACCCTCTGATCATAACAAATTTTTCATATGTTTAAAATTAGTGAATTCTGGATAGGTAAAAGTATATATATATATATATATATATATATATATATATATATATATATATATATATATATATATATATATATATATATATATATATATATATATATATATATATATATATATATATATATATATATATATATATATATATATATATATATATATATATATATATATATATATATATATATATATATATATATATATATATATATATATATATATATATATATATATATATATATATATATATATATATGTATATATATATATATATATATATATATATATATATATATATATATATATATATATATATATATATATATATATATATATATATATATATATATATATATATATATATATATATATATATATATATATATATATATATATATATATATATATATATATATATATATATATATATATATATATATATATATATATATATATATATATATATATATATATATATATATATATATATATATATATATATATATATATATATATATATATATATATATATATATGGAGGCCTTAACAGTGTCTTCAAGGTTGCAGCCAAAGGGGAGAGTTAGCTAACATATGTAAGGGCATAGGGTTTCTTTTACAGAGGAAGTTGATTTGGTTAAGGGGGTGTTCGACCCATAGTTTAAGGTATGAAAAAGGGGACTGTTTTGGGTTAAATGTTAACGGGGCGAGTTATAAACTAAACTAAGTTAAGGGCTTTATAGAGGGGTGTCATGAGATGCATATGGCATATAAATGGGTTTAAGTTGTAGGAAAAGGTTAGATATCCATCATAGATTGATGAGCCATTTTGGTATGTGGTTCATGACTTGATTGTATACGTTTGTGTGTTTAGATTTTGCTAGAGTGCGGGTACTTGGAGAAGCTTGTTCAGGTGAGTTTCATAGTCCCATGTCTTTTTATGATTTGATTTCCAGATGGGATGGAAGAGACACTGTATGGTTTTGTAAATAAAGCTGTGAATGTTTTTATGGTTTGTGATGGACTTGTGTGTACACTTATGTGACTAACTACTATGCGATTCTTGATTGTTATTGTGGTTTGACTTGGTACCAAGGGGATGTTGACAAGGCGGCGCCTTGGGATTGGTTCATAGGTGTATAGGATCCAATGGGACCATGGTTATTGGTAAGGCTGGGAGCCTTAGAAATTGTGGTTATTGATAAGGCTTGGTGCCTTGGAATTGTGATTGTATGGTTAATCTTAAATGGTAGTTGTTAATGCATAATTGTAACACATTGTCCATATGTTATTTTATTGTTGGTGGTTATTCACAACTTATTATAACTGATTTAGCATTGGAGTCTAAACCTATGACTCTCACCAACTTTATGTTGACGTGTTTTAGTGTCTCTTTCAGGTGATAATGTTGTTAAGCGTGAGAATAGGAGTGGCTAGCTAGGAGGCTTAGGATTGCATTGGAGGAATCCCCTTTCCTCTTAGTCTTTACTTATGTTTGAATAAGTGATACTTTGTAGACACCTATATGTTTGTTCTTTGTTAATTGTATGTCTTTGGTAAGAGTTAGACCTGTTACCTACTTACCTAGACGCCTGCATTGTTTGTGATATCTTCATGACATTGTGTCACCATTTATGATATTTCCATTTCATTTAGTTATGTTAGAAGTAATTAAAGTGATGGTCATATAATATATCGTTGCGAAGCTCGTGAAAAATGTCATTTAATGATGTCGAGAGTTTTTAGTTATTATTGTTTATGTAACGGGATTTAGTCCCGATCACACAAATGAGGAAGGCCTCCTAAACATTTGTTACTTAGTATAAAAGGCTTCCTAATCCTCATTTGTGTGTGTGCTTTCCATTTTGATTAGTTTTAGAGAGAGAAAGGTGTTTGTTTTCTCTCACTAGGAAATCACCAACTTTGTATTTCTTTTCTTTTCTTCATCTTAATCTAATCCTTCTTTTTTAGTTTAATCATCATCATGTTATTTGTGTTTGATTAGTCGTGTGATTTAGTCCTACAAGTGGTATCATTCGCCAAGGGATTCGTAGTTAGCGTTGGTGTTGATTTGGTGTGGATTTGGTATTGATTTCGGGTTTTTTTTTGGTTTAGGATATTGGATTCGATTAGTAGTTGAGGTTTTGAGGTGGTGTTATTGGTGTGATCGAAGTGGTTATTGATTTTGGTGGATTCGTGATTGTGTTTTGGTGGGTTAGCATCTTCTCTGTCGGCTCTAACTGTATTTCCTTTTTTCTCGGATATTTCTTCGGAAAAGGGTTTGGTATTCCGAAATTTTCCATTTCGGAAAAGGGTTTCTAAATCTCTGAAAAGCTCATTTTCTCTGAAATTCAAGGTATTCCGAAAAAGCAGTTTCTTCTGAAATCCCTTTTATTCCGAAGAATTTACTGAAAAGGTCTTTTATTCCGAAGAATTTTCTGAAAAGGTCTCTTATTCCGAAGATTTTACTGAAAAGCCATTATTCCGAAGATTCTACTGAAATCCAAGTATTCCGAAGATTCTACTGAAATCCAATTATTCCGAAGTTTTTACTGAAATTACATTTTCCCGAAGTTTTTACTGAAAACCCACTTATTCCGAAATTTTTTCTAAAAACTTCCTTTATTCCGAAGAATCCCATTTTTCCGAAAAAGTGAATATTCCGAAATAGTTTTATTCCGAAAAAGTGTTTATTCCGAAAAACTCATTTTTCCGAAAAAGCCATTTTCTCCGAAAAACTCATTTTTCCGAAAAAGTCATTTTCTCTGAAAAACTCATTTTTCCGAAAAACCATTTATTCTGAAAAAGCTGTTTTTTCTGAAAAAGCCATTATTCCGAAAATATTTTCAAAATTTGTGTTTTTGAAAATTTTTAATCGTGTGTTTTTTTGCCCTTGGGATTTTTGGTTTCAGGAGAGCTCATTTTTAGGGGATTTAATCATATTTAGGGGATTTTAACTTCAACATTCTGCTTTCTACGAATTGAGATCCTGTTTTTCACACGACTTCTACGATGACGTCTCAACAAGATATTTACGATGCGGGTACTGAGAATCGTCCTCCCATGTTCACCAAGGAGAACTACACTACATGGGCTAGCCGTCTCCTTCGTTATGCAAAATGTAAACCTTTGGGAAAATTGATCGTCAAATCGATTCAACAAGGTCCGTATGTTAGAAGAGCCATCATTGTGCCTGGGGACCCTACGAATGCTAACCCAGTGGCTGACTCAAGTCATGAGCAAACGGATGAAGAATTAACTGAAGCTGAATCTAAACAACTCGACGCTGATGATCAAGAAATTCAAGTCATCCTTATGGGACTTCCCGAAGATGTTTATGCTGTTGTCGATAGTTGTGAAACCGCACATGAGATGTGGCTTAGGATTCAGAAAATGATGAAGGGGAGTGAAATTGGGTTACAAGAGAAGGAAACTAAGTTGCTTCGTGAATGGGAGAAATTTACGTCTACTGAAGGGGAACAAATTGAACCTTACTATCATCGATTTTCAAACCTCATGAATCATCTTAGAAGAAACAAACATGAACCTACACAAATTGCTGCAAACATCAAATTTCTAGATAATCTTCCTTCTGAATGGTCAAGATATGTCACTCTTGTCAATTAAACCAAGGATCTTCATGTAGTGGACTACTCTCAAGTATATGATTATTTGAAGATGAATCAAGATGAAGCTAATGAAGTTAGGGCTGAAAGACGTGCCAAGACACAAGATCCATTGGCTTTCATGGCAAACTCTCCATCATCTATCTCATATCTCATGGTACCTTACCATCAACCCTCATCAAGTAACTTCATGCCACAACAACAACAACAACAATTCACTCCTTATGGATATCAACCTCCTGCTGCTTTGAACTACTTACAACAACCCATTGCCTGTTTTGATGACATCACCGATCCAACTCATGCGATTAACACTGGTCTTGCACTTCTTGCAAAAGCATTCAAATTTACCATTAACCCCACCAACAACAATCAGAGAATCTCCTCGAACACTAGAAATAGGCAGATTGCTCAACCTTTCATGAATGCGAATCAAGATCGCCAAATGGTAGTTTCTGGGAACACGGGGACACAGTATGGTCAGAATGTTGAGAATACAGGAAATCAATATGGACAAATTCGTGGTCAGAATCCGAATGTTCCATATGTGGGTAATCAGAATGGGTTAATAGTTGTACCAGCGGTTGGTAATCAGATGGGAAACATTGTGGCTGCAAGGGCTGAGAATACTGGTACGGGAAATGGAAACAACAATCGTCAGGTTCAGTGCTACAAATGCAGGGGAATTGGTCATTATGCTCGAGATTGCACAGCCAAAAAGAAGAGGGATGCTGCTTATCTTCAGACTCAGCTTCTCATAGCACAAAAAGAAGAGGCAGGGATTCCACTTCAAGCTGAGGAATTTGATATTATGGCTTCTGCTGCAGAATATGACAAGGAAGAAGAGGTGAATGCCAACTACATATTAATGGCAAACTTACAGCAAGCATCAACCTTAGGAATGCATGATAACAAAGCTCCCGTCTATGATTCAGACGGTCCCTTTGAGGTACACCCAAGTTTTGATGATAATGATATATATAATATGTCTAATCAGGAGGAAGAGTATACGGAGATGCTTGAGCCTTACATTGAGACACACGAGGATCAAATGAATAATAGTAATATTATTTCGAATGAGCCTAGTGTGGACCTTAGTGTGGATCAAGTTGCTCAGCCTACAACCCTTCCTGATGAGACTCATGCGTATTATAAATCTCTATTTGATAAGCTTGCTAAGTATGTAGATCATGCTACGGTGGTTACTAATAAGTTTAGAGAAACTAATGCCAAATTGACCACTGAGCTTGCGGGATATAAGGAACGTGAGAAATGTTTTGAAATTCATCAGACTAAAATTAAAGAACTTGAACAAGCCCATGCTACATCTGTTTATCAAGAAAAGTGCACCACTAAGAAATTAAATGCCTTACATTTTAGTAGTGCTAAAAAGGTAAGCGAATTGAATGATGAAATCACGTCTCTTAATAAACAGTTTTCAACGGAAAAATCTACCATTTTGGAGTTAAAAGAAGAACGAAAAAAAAGCTGAAACATGATTTCAAAATTCGAGAAGATGGGCTTCTTGAGGATTTTTTCAAAGCTCAGGATAGGATTAGAGAATTAGACAACCTTTTAGTCAAACGTGGCCAAACTATGCAGACGATAAATATGCTCGCACCGAAAGTGAATGAGATAAATTACACTCGATACAAATTGGCTTTAGGTTGTTCTCTTCCCCCTAATCCCGGATACCTTAAGCAAGTTCAGGACACTAATGAAACTTTATATAATGGTAGTGTGCTATTGTCTGATGAGCATGATCCTCCTATTGTGCATGATTCCGAGGAAACTACTGAACTTGCTGAAGAGACTAGTTTAAGAATGAAAAAGCTTGATAAAGAAGTGACACCCGTTTATTATCCGAAAATCAATCCTCCAACTATTTTTGTTCGGTCTAAAACGAGTACTGAAATGCTTTTGCTACCAAGTGAGGAATTGTCTGATGACCCTCCTAAACCGAGTATCACACGCCGATTTCTAAACGAGCTTAAAGATAACTTTGTCATTCTTAAACGTGTTGTTAATTCCAAAATAACTGGAGGAAATTTTACATCACCTGTTCAAATGAGGTCTATAAAATTCTTCAAAACGATATTAATCCGATTATTAATCAAGTTGATGCTAGGTTAGGTAATTTGGAAAACGCTTTTCTAAAAGAATTTGCCAACTTTGTTAAAGACTTTAAATATTTAGCGAAGGAAGCTGATGAATCTCTTGATAAAATCAAAGTTTTGGAAAATGATCTTGAACGCCTCTCTAAAGCAAGTGATTGTATTGATAGCAGCCCGGTTGAGTTAAGTACCTCTGTGTCGCAAAATGAAAACCTTCAAACTGAGCTTGATCTTATGAAAGAGAAAATGGAATCCTATGTCATTAAAAAGGATAAAGAATTCACCGATCTTTGGAATAAATTTGTCAAAAAATGTGATGAATGCAAATATGACAAGATTTCGTATGAAAAAGCTTACAATGAAATGCAACAAACTATCGCTCGGTTGCAGGCTCAGTTAGGAGGGGTTAAGGAAACGAATTTGGCCTCTTTAGGGTTAGAGAGTGCTAGTGATGGTAATGTTCAGAAGCTTAAGGCTAAGATTTCAGATTTAGAATCTGTTGTCGTTTCATATAAGCGGGCTATTGAAAAAAGCAAGTTTGTCTATCAGAAACTTATTGATAAAATCTATGAGAACTATAAATTAAAGGCTTTGTTAAAAGATAAGACTTCTGAGCCTAGCTCGAGTGCGGATACGATGATCCAGAAATCAGCAACCTCGGGACCCACTCGTATTGCTGTAACACCGTTTCCCAAGGTTACTCGAATGACAACTGCTGTTATAGCCCCATGAATGTTTCGCGTTAGACCTTCATCTCAAACTAGGGTAGATGTCTCTGTGCCTAGCATCCAACGTAAAGCAAGCGTTAGGACAAAACCGACCACTATCGCACAACCACAAGTCATTGATTTAAAAAATGCTAACTCTAATAAGCGTGTGTCTTTTTCTACAGGAATGAACAACTACACTAAGAGCAGAAGGCTGATACATGCATTTTTTGTATGGGGTTCAATTTATGTTCTCGGTATCCTCTCGAATTGATCTCGGCTCTAAGTGGAATGATTTGTTCTTGGTTAATAAAAAAAGTGGTTGGTTTGTTTATTTATCTATTTTAAACTAACTAACAATTAATTAAGTGTCGAAGAGTAAAATTAAAGACTTGAAAGTTTAGACTAAAAAGGCAAGTTAAAAGTAAATGCTAGAAAACTTAAAGATTATATTAGAGAAAAATAAGTGAACACTTAATAAAAACTAACACTTGGAAAACTTTGTGAAAAATAAGAACTAGTAGAAAAGTACTAAAAGAAAGTAAGAACGGAACAAAGCAAGATAGCTAAGATCGGAATATCACAAAAATAGGGTGCAATCGGAATGTTATTCCGATCTAAGGATCGGAATATGGGAGGGGTCTACTTGTCGGAATCTTGCCAAAAGAAACACAATCGGAATGCTTGGAAAATAGCAGCAATCGGAATACTCAACTTACCAATCGGAATGTACAAACTAGCCCCAATCGGAATATTAGAAAAAGTCCAAATCGGAAAGTTGGGGGAAATAGGCACTGATCGGAATGTTAAAATTCTTACCGTCGGAATATACTAAACCCTTTTCCGATCTATAGATCGGAAAAAGGGGTGTGTCTTGGTCGGAAAATCAGATCGGAAAAGGGCTTTACCCTTTCCGAAAATGGTGCAAATTCGAGATTAAAAGCTAGGGAATAAGCTATAGAATAAGCTAACTCCCAAACAAGCTCGAATCCAACAATAAGCTGATCAAATAAGCACTAAAAACAACTTTTCTAACTTTTAATAAGCAAACTTATAAATCGAATTAATAAAAAGATGAACTTTTCATAAAAACTTTAAAAAGTACATAAGCTAAATCAACAAATAAGCTAATAAGAACAAGGATCTCAAAGCTTATTCATGTATAAACTTAAGGAAACATAAAAAGTAATCAACTTTTTAAGCACAAATCATTGATGAACAACACGGATCATACGAGATTTGTACCAAAATCAATCAAAATCAAAGAAAGGAAGGATGTGATTAAAGATAAAAAGATAAAAACTTGAATTTGATTAATGAAAGATAATACAAAAGTTTGAATTTGAAAGAGAAAAAGATGAAATCTAGTGAGAGAAATTTAAAATTTCTCTCTCTAAAACTAGAGAAAATCCAAAAACTAAAAACTAACTAAGTGTTTGAAATTTGTGAAGTAAGGGCCTTTATATAGGCGTGTGTATGGGCTTGCAAATGGGCTTGGTTTTGGTCTTCTTTTCTTCTTCCTTCTTTAGTCTTCTCGTCTCTTTTAATTAAACGTTTCCGACTTTGGATTTTTAGAAGTGTCGGTGAATAATTCCGACTCGTCTTATAATCTTTTATTTAATAGACTCGAGTTCTTCGACATATATGAATCTTCCATCTTTGGCTCTATTCTTCGATAAATCTTCAAATAGGCACAATGACTTGAAATCCTTTGCATCTCTTGGACAATAGACTTCGTCTTGAGTCTTTTTCCTTGATAAAGCCCGTGCAATCCCATGTTTTCTTCATTATTCATCCGGTTGACTCTGAAAACACAATAAACACAAAAACCACGCATAATTCCAAACAAATGATATTAAATACGTGTTTTGGTCTTGTTTTAGCCAAAATTAAGTGGTAAAAGGATGGGTGTTTTCACACCTATCAAATCCCCTACACTTAACCATTGCCATGCCCTCATGCAATGCTCAGTGACAAAGCACAAATACACTTTTCTCATTATCAATCAACCTTGGCCTTATTAAAATACTACTAAACTAAAATTTAAAGCACTAAGAGAAATTAAAATTTTAATGTAAACAAGAGGATAGAAAATAACTTACGTGGAAATAACTTGTAAAGAGATCGAGGACTTACATTAGGGCTTTGGTGCTGCGAAGATTTATCACCCTCAAGTTTCACGTTCCCCAAACTAAGCTTAAAAACGAGATCATTGTTATTATAAGTTAGCAATTCAAACATTTACACACATGGCTTAATTAAATGCTTAAACTCCCTTATTCCTAGGTGTATCTCTTATATTTTATTTTTGTCTTAGAATGATCATGAAGATGCATTTTTGGACTTATTTCGATAGTTTAATTAGGCTGAAAGCAAAGTAGGACGATTTGATCAATAGTTAGCTAAAGGACAAAATCTCTTAAAACTCCTTCTCGGGATATCAAAAAGTTCATATCTTGGCATAACTTGGTTCGCGATTTGAGACCTTTCTCGGGCCGATATTTGGCATGTACTTCATACTTCATATCTTGAGAGACGTGCTTGAGATAATGGTCTTCTCATCGTTCATAGAGTTTCTTCACTTGGATACTTTTGAGAGGTACTCCAACTTTGTTGACCACGACTTCATGATTATTTCTTCAATCTCTATTTGGGATTTTGAGATACAACGATCCGCCTCCTTTTCGGACTTGGATCTATTTATCCTCATACCTTGTTAGGGTCTTTTCGGATAGACTTCTCCATGATCTTTATGGGAGTTGATTGCTCTTCGTCGTGAGTCTTTATCCTTCATATTGACTTTAGGAATAATGCTTTTCACATCACCTTGGATCTTCAGCAATAAAATTGAATCCTCATGCCTTGTTAGGGCCTTTTCGGACTCGCCAATCTTCGCGCCCCGCTTCATAAGTTATGCCTTGGCTATGAACTCTTATCATTACCGAGCAACTTTTAAACGATCTTGGGCTAGAAGCTAAGTAACCTTTCAAATCGTACGACCTTACTTATTGCAGATAAATTATTAGCAAGTGATGGGAGAATAGGCAAATAATTACACTAAGTGAGCTTATGCAAGAATACCGACTTATAATTGACTCTATCATCTCTCGTTCTCCACAATTTAAAATCTCAAGTAATGAGACTCGTGGATGCTTAGCCTAATAAACCAATTAAGGTCTACATGGTTAAGGATACTAGCAAGAATAAACTTGAATAAGTTTATTCGGGTTGAGTCAAAATAATCGCAACGGGCCTAATATGTCAAAGATTTCTAAACTAGCTACACCACTTTATTAATATTTTTGACTTTATTGCGGGATATATACATATGAAAGCAACGATAAAAATTTAAAAATTACGACAAAATGGCCAAAGTTAATAAAAAATTTGAAAAATGTTGAAAAAGATGATTTTCCGGTTAAATGAAGGCATTTTCATGGAAAAGTCCACTTAAAACTTCGATAGAAGTCCCCCTACACTTAAGATAAACATTGTCCTCAATGTTTAAGCATGTGGGAAAAGTCTCCCTACACTTAGGACATTGTGCACGTTGGTTAACTCAAGTTAAGGAAGAGACGACTAAAGTGATCAATTTCAAATGTGAGTATGAAGAAAATTGAATCACGATAGTTGAGAGATAGAACCGGATTTCGGATAACACGGGAGCACGGTTCTTCAGAGGTTCCAAGAGTGCACTTATCCCTGTAATCACATCACCACACAAAAACAAACACCTATACAGGTCCCCCTACACTTAGGAGGTTAAAACATAAAAGGATAGATACTCGGGCTGCCTCCCGAGGAGCGCTTGTTTTTTATAACCGAGTCACGAGCCTGACTCGACCCAAAATTAGTTCATGGGGAACGTGGTGAGGGATGGAATCACCTCCTGAGAGGTGTCCTCACCAAAGTACAACTTCAGACGCTGGCCATTCACCTTAAAATTAGGTCCATTAGGCTGAGAAAGCTCAATGGTCCCATACGGAAAGACTTTGGCGACGGTGAATGGACCAGACCAGCGGCTCTTCAACTTGCCAGAGAAGATCTTCAACCGAGAGTTAAAAAGTAAGACTTGATCACCAACGTGGAACTCTCGGTTCTTGATTTTTGCGTCATGAAGGATCTTCGTCTTCTCTTTGTAGATCAGCGAGTTCTCATAAGCTTCATTTCTTAGTTCGTTGAGCTCGTTGAGTTGAATCTTGCGATGATCACCGGCTTTGTTGATGTCGAAGTTAGCCCACTTTAAGGCCCAGTGCGCCTTATGTTCCAGCTCGATGGGAAGGTGGCATGCTTTCCCGTACACAAGACGATAAAGGTGTACAACCGATCAGGGTCTTATAAGCAGTACGGAAAGCCCACAGAACATCATCTAACTTATCGGCCCACGCGGCACGATGCTCTCCCACAATACGCTCCAAAATTCGCTTCAATCCACGGTTGGATATCTCGTCTTGCCCATTGGTTTGGGGATGATAGGCGGTGGAAAGACGGTGATTGACACCATACTTAGCCATGACTCTTGAAAATTGATCGTTGCAAAAATGAGTCCCGCAGTCACTGATAATAGCACGAGGAACGCCGAATCGAGCGAACAGCGATTTCAAAAAGTTACAAACCACCCTTGCATCATTAGTAGGTAAAGCTTTGGCTTCAACCCACTTTGAAACGTAGTCAACGGCTACAAGGATGTATTTGTTTCCTTTAGATGAAGGGAATGGCCCCATAAAATCGATACCCCAAACATCAAAGATTTCACACTCTTGAATGAAATTCTGAGGCATCTCGTCTTTATGTGTGATCGTGCCTTGTTTTTGGCAAGCATCACATCGTTTAACCATCTCGTGAGCATCACGATAGATGGTGGGCCAATAAAATCCCGAATCAAACACTTTTTTGGCGGTGTAGTTGGGACCAAAGTGACCACCATTGGGTCCTTTGTGGCAAGCGTCAAGGATTTCTAAAGCTGTCGGTCCATCAATACATCGGCGAATAATCAAATCAGCACATTGTTTTAATAGATACGGGTCATCCCAAAAGTAAGTCTTAATGTCGTTAAAGAACTTCTTCTTTTTCTGGGATGTTAACCCGTCAACGAGAATTCCACCCGCCAAATAGTTTGCAATGTCCGCAAACCACGGGGTTTCATCAGCAGTCGAGTTGATAGACATTAAGGTCTCCAGGGGAAAAGAATCATTGGTTTCTTTGTTCAGATGATCCCCTTGGTAAGGATCCTCAAGTCTACTGAGATGATCCGCGGCTAGGTTTTCTGCTCCTTTTTTATCGCGAATTTCGATTTTAAATTCCTGAAGCAGCAAAACCCAGCGAAGAAGTCTTGGTTTGGAATCTTGCTTTGTCAACAAGTACTTCAACGCGGAATGATCAGTGTAAACGATTGTGGTAGAAAGGACAAGATAGGGGCGGAACTTTTCAAAAGCATAGACAACAGCTAAAAGCTCTTTTTCGGTTGTCGTATAATGCAATTGTGCCCCCGTCATTGTCTTGCTAGCGTAATGGATCGGTTGGAAGTGTTTATTCACTCTTTGGCCCAGAACCGCACCAATAGCAAAGTCACTAGCATCGCACATCAACTCAAAAGGCAGCTCCCAATTTGGGGTAACCAAGACGGGTGCCTTAGTTAGCTTATCCTTAAGCGAGTTGAAGGCTTCAAGACACTCTTTGGAAAAGATAAAGGGAGTATCTTTTTCCAAGAGGTGGGTCATCGGGCGAGCGATTTGAGAGAAATCTTTGATGAATCGACGGTAGAAGCCCGCATGACCCAGGAAACTTCTCACACCCTTCACGGTTGAAGGTGGAGGCAACTTGGCGATAACATCGACTTTAGCACGGTCTACTTCCAGACCGGCTTTAGAAATCTTGTGTCCCAGCACGATGCCTTCTTTTACCATAAAATGGCATTTTTCCCAATTCAGAACAAGGCGAGTGTCTTCGCACCGCTTAAGCATACGTTCTAAATTGGCAAGGCAAGAAGAGAAGGAATCCCCGAAGACTGAGAAATCATCCATGAAGACTTCCATGGTTTGTTCAACCATGTCATGGAAGATAGCTAACATGCACCTTTGGAAAGTCCCGGGCGCATTACATAAGCCAAAAGGCATTCTTTTGTAAGCAAATGTGCCATAGGGACAAGTAAATGTTGTCTTCTCTTGATCTTGGGGATCGATGGGTATTTGGAAATAACCCGAGAAACCATCAAGAAAGCAGTAATATTCATTACCCGCTAATCGTTCAAGCATTTGGTCCATAAAAGGTAGAGGGAAATGATCCTTTCTCGTGGCATCATTGAGTTTGCGGTAGTCTATACAAACTCTCCACCCAGTAACGAGACGAGTGGAAATCAACTAGTTGTGTTCATTGGGAACAACGGTTATTCCGCCCTTCTTGGGCACCAATGGATTGGACTAACCCATGGGGAATCCGAAATAGGGTAAATCATACGCGCATCAAGAAGTTTGATAACCTCTGTTTTGATGACTTCATGTATTTTTGGATTCACCCTTCGTTGGCTTTGAATTGTGGGCTTAAAGTCGTCCTCCATGAGAATTTTGTGGGTGTAGAAGTGAGGATCAATTCCACGAATATCAGAGATTTTCCAAGCAATAGCCTTCTTGTGATCTTTCAACACGGTGATAAGTCGGGCTTTTTCTTCTTCCTTTAGGTCCTTAGCAATGATGACTGGCGACTTCTTCTCTTCTTTAAGGAATACATACTCGAGATGGGGCGGCAACTCCTTAAGTTCTAAATTTGGAGGATTTTCGACGGGAGGCGTATTTAAAGTCGAAGTATCGATAGCAATGACCGTGGGAGATGGAGGAGAAAGATTGTCTTCGTGGAGAAGGTTATCAAAGAAATGCATGTCTTCATCCCATCGGTGGGAGAATCATCAGTAGCTAAATTCACATCTCCCATGGTGTCTTCAAGATTGTTCCAAAACAAATCACTATCTCCAAAGAGAGACAGTGATGAATCAATAGAGGCAACGGTTTCAACATTGGGAAGAGAGGTCGGAATACTTTTGCAAGCATTTTGGAAGTGTTCTTCACAAGCCTCATCAAGAACGTCAATACAATTAACACTCTCGTTGGAATAAGGTTGTTTGGACAACTTTCCCATGTTGAAGACGATTTTATCGTCACCCACTCTCATGATAAGCTCACCGGCTTCAACATCGATGAGAGTGCGACCGGTCCTCAGGAATGGACGACCCACGATCAAGGGAACACGAGGGTCCATCTCGTAGTCGACGACGACGAAATCGGCAGGAAAAGTGAATTTGTCGACTCCTACAAAGACGTCTTCGGCTATCCCCACTGGATAAGCAACTGTACGGTTAGCTAATTCCAGAGTCATTTTGGTGGGGACTAGCTCAGGGAGAGAAAATTGCTTCCAAACGCTTAGAGGCATTAAATTAATACTGGCACCTAGATCGGCTAGGGCCATGCAATGCTCTACTCCCGGGAAATTGCAAGGGATTAAGAAACGACCCGGATCACCAAGCTTGGTTGGCAATTTCCTTAAGAGCACTGCAGAACAGTTCTCATTAAGTTGGGTGTTGGCAATATCGAGAAGCTTTTCCTTGTCGCTCAGAAGATCTTTAAACATTTTCGCGTACTTAGGCATGTGAGCGAGAGCCTCAGCGAAGGAGATATTGAAATTCAGTTGTTTAAACATTTTAAGAAAGTTCGAAACCTGAATATCGTCCTTGCTTTTGAGCTTCTCTTTCATCAACCTAGATGGATAAGGTATATTGGAAGAAGAGGAAGGCTTCGATAGAATAGGATCACTCACATCCATGGGTGGAGGAGGGGTAGAAGGAAGAGGTGGAGAAATTGAGAAGGAGAAGGATGAGGAATAGGAGCAGGTGACTCGTTCTCCTTAGTCACAACCACCGGTGGAGGTATAGGAAGCTCGGGTTCCTTGGTACCTTTACCACTGCGAGTGGTGATTGCTTTCATCTCCCCTCTTGGATTCGCAACGATGTTACTCGGAAGAGTACCCGAAGAAGAGGGTTGATTACCGTGGAAGAAACTAGCCATCTTCTTAAGTCATTCGTTTGACTATCCATAGTGTTTTTCATATCAGCTCTCAGATCATTCCCTTGTTTCATCAGGTCTGCTTTCAAGTTGCGCACTTCCTGTTGGAGATTATCCACGATCACATCGTTAGTCCTCATGTAGGTTCGAATGTCTTGATGTGATGCGGGGGTTTGGTTGGAAGGAGCAGTGTATGCGGGTGGTTGATAAGCAGGTTGCTGGTAAACTTGGTTGTTTCGTTGAGGTGTTTGTTGCTGTTTGTGAGGTGGGATGTATGGTGTACGAGGTTGTTGTTGTTGTTGAGGAGGGCGATTGAGGTTTTGTTGTTGGTTTGTGTTGTTTGGAGGAAAACCGGGTGGTGATAGGTAGTTGTTGGAGCGATAGCTAAGCAAATTACGGTCACCTTGAGGTCTAGCTTGATAAGCAGGTTGAGGATAGGTGCCATAAGTTGCATTCACATTCTCAGCAGGGTAGTCTTGGGTGGCGGTACAAGTGGTGTAAGAGTGAGGAACCCCACATATCTCACAAGGTTGGCTGACAGTGTTAACTTGAGCGTTTTTAGCGTTGTTGCTGTTGTTGTTGCTGACGGTGTGGGTAACAAGCGATTCAAGAAGCGTAGTGATTTTATCTAGTCGCTTGTCGCTGTCACTAGTGCTAGCACTAGCGACATTGGTCCGAACACTCTTGGTTTGCACACGAGATTTATTCTCAATGATATCCCAAGCAGCATTGGAAGTCTTAGCCAAAAGATTACCCCCTGATGAGACTGCTTTTATACATGGTCTCATCGTCCAAATCGGGCTTAAAATGTATCAAAAATCATTAAAACTGCCAAATATATGCTCGTGTTTGTTACTTGTGTATTTTTAGGTACGGATATTGAGGAAATGGCAAAAGATCACAAGAATCATTCAAAAACGAACACGGGAAACGAAGCCGCACAATGAACCGGGCCCAAGTTTGGATTTTACAAAAATGCACTTGAAGAATTGAAGATTGTCAAGTTTGGTCCCTCAACTTTTGAAGATTTACACTTTATACCCCTCAAATATTCAATATTATGAATAGGGTCCCTAAAGTTTGAAGACTATACAAGATCAGCCCTTGGAAAATGAAGAAAATGCATTAAAGGTCCTTGATAAAAGTTTTGGAAGTATTTGTGCCAAATTTGACAACTTGCCAAAAGTTTTTAAAGGGAAATTAGGCGTTGATGGTTATTATTTACAAAGTGAACAAAAGAGAGAAGATTGGGGGCCAATTCTACCAACCAACAAAACTCCCACCACCACTCACATCTTGCCACGTCAACAATACCCACCCAAAAACCCATTTACCCATACCCTACCCGACCCTACCCAGTCCAATACCCAAAACCCAAGTTTATTTATTAAATACTGGGTCAAACCCCCAGTCAACTTTCCCCATTTATTCCCTCCCAAACACATTTTTTAAACTTAACCCCACCCAAAATAGATTAAACCAGTCACTAATTACCCATAAACCCTAATCAACCCCAGGTTCGATTAGTCTAAAAACAAAGGGTTTTTACTCCTTCTTTTCCAGATGGTTGATTAAACACTTTCTCACTCAAACCCACTTCACAAAACGCCACAAGACACACCCATGTGTCTTGTGGGACCCTCCCCTTCAACATCACTTTCGCCCAAAACCCTACACCCGACCAAACCAACATCCTAGATTCTCCCCTTGGTCCCCAAGTTCAAATGGACGTTCAAGATTAAAAGTGCAAGCTGGCACATCACTCTCATTCACATGGAGCGATTTTGACTGATTTTGAAGACCTCACCCAAGGGCTTTATTGGCAATTCAAGAACTAGGGTTTAGTAGTTCTAGATAGTTCTTTTGTACTCTATTTAAGGAGCACCAAACCTGTTGGTAGCCCTTGTTCCAGATTTTCTTTCTCAAAATTTATGTAATCCGTTTTTTTAAGTAATGCAAAGTTTGGTGTTTGTTTTTGAACAAGTGTAATTCCTTTTGATTATTAAAAGAGTTGGTACTAAGTGAGAAAAGAAAATCTGAGTTCCAAATTTACTTTGTGAGTTAAAGTTTCCAAAGAAAGGGAAACTTTCTGTTTTCTAAAAATTTGTTCTTATTGATTCTGAAATTCACACACACACACTAAGTGAAAGTGGATGTGTATGTGTGAATTCCAGTTCTGATTAGTGTTTGTTTAGAGTCAAAGTTCCAAAAGATTTTGAAAAGGTTCTTAAAAGGTTTTAAGAAATTCAGATTTTTGGATATTTGTGCTTGTTTCACTTGTTCTTAGCAGGGTTGTTTGATTGATTGATCCAAGGTTCAGCACAAACCCGTGTTTGTGGGAGGTGACAAGCAGTCACTGAGGGCCTTGGATGTAAGTCCCTCAAGGTAGAATCCTCGTTTCCATTTTAATTTTTAGTTTTTGGTCATTTTGAGTGATTTATATGAGTTTTGTGGAATCTGTATGCAAGCTGTTTATGTGGTTTGATTTGAGTTGATTTAGGTATAATATGCATGTTAGAAGGTGATTAGGGTCAATTGGTTTGGATTTAAACAGCTTTGGTCTAAAAAATTGTTTTTTAGTCAATTTAAAGGGGTGTTTGGATTTGAGATTTATGCAGATTGGGTGACAAGTTTGAGTGTTGGAAACTATTTAGAATTACTCATTTGGTTGCTATAGGTTGTATGCTAGGCTAAGTTTTCAGTTTGGATAAGTTTTGTCACATTTGCATGCTTGAAAAATGGTCAATATAGCTTAAAATCAGAATCTGCCTATACTGCTTGAATTTTTGAGTAATTTGTGCCTTTAAGTTGAAAAGCTGCTAGATAATAGGTTGATTTAGGGTGTGCTATAACCTGTTTGTGCTTTTATGGATTTGTATGCAAGCTATAGGCCATTGAAATAGGGATTTGTGCTTGTAACTTTGTCATTTGTCCATCAAACTTACATAGGCTTTATTCAGAAACTATTGTGCCTATATTGTGCTTTATTTGTGCTTGTATTTGCTTAGTTTCTATTTGATTTGACTCCTTGTACTCCAAAGAGTACAAGGGTGCCATTGTCCATCAATATCATCCAAAAAAATCATCACAATCAAGCTCCTCTTGATTATCTTCATCAGTGAAGAAAACATTCTGCTTGTGTTCATAAAAAAGTGACTGGGCATGTTTTTTTTGGTTCCTGATTAGCTTAATCTTTGATAAAGTGAATTGTGTTTGTGTTTTGAGGGTTAAAAAGAGTATCAGTTTGGTTTTTAAAAGTTTAAAAAAAAAGATTCAACAAAAAGGACGTGGCCAGGACTCGAACCTGCGCCACTCCTCTCACAACACAACACACTCATCACTGCGCCCTAGGGTCTTTGACTACTAGGGTTGCATTTGAAAATTATATAAGGTGTGTTTGTTTGGGATTATTTAATATAAGCCGTAGCTTATTTGGGCCATTTTGGCTTATTCATTAAGCCATTTTGCTCCATTTCATTTTTCCTAGATTAAGTATACAGTTTAGGATTTTTCTGGCACAAGTTTGAATTTTTCCTTTTCTTTATTTATTTTTTATTCATTTTTAAGTAGCCGTATATTATTAAATAGATAAAAAATATTTAAAATAGGTTTTAATTTTTAGAAAAATAGTTTTTAGGTTTTGTTTAAGTAATTTGAGGTTTACATTCCAAAAAGTTTTCAAAAAGTCTAATTTTTAATTTTATTTGATTTTAGGGTTTTTTATCAACTTTGAAATTTAATATAAAATTAATAAAAAGTTTATAGGAACTTTAATTTGCATTTTTATCTTATTTACATTATTTAGGACTTTTAGTAATTTTTTAGATTTATTTTACAAACTTTTCATTTTTTGGATTATTTTAATATTATTTTATTACTAAAAATAGAAAGTTGTTTTTTTTTACTTTTTTCATTTTTCCTAGATTTTAGACATTAAATTAGGAGTTTTTTTAACTTTCCAAATCTTTTTAGGACTTTTCATTTATTTTCTAGATTTAATTTAAGTTTTAATAAATTTTAATAGTTTTTAAGTGTTTTAAAATAGTTTAATTTGGTTATAAAATTTTTAAAAATAATTTTTAGCTTAATTAGGTCATTTTTGAGGTTTACAAACTTGAAAATCTTGTTTGGGACTTTTTAATAATTAAAAGTGATTTTTAGGGCTTTAATTAGCATTAAAAAGTCATTATTTAATTAATTAAAAGGTTTTAGCAAGTTTTGATTTTTTGTAAACTCTTAGAATTTTATTGTGGATTTTTAGTAATTTTTAGAAATTTTTAGGTTAAAATTTTTAATTTTTGTAGTTTTACGGTTTTACGTTTACGCCTTTTTCGTCGTAGTTTAATCCATTTTCGTAACCGTCTTGTCTTTCCTTTCTCATTTCTATTCTTCTTGTTAATAATCAAAAACATTAATCATCAATCCAATTCACAACACACTAGCCTCCTCGAGAACGAACTCACTTGTAGGGTCATACACACACGGTTTTCCTAAATCGTCGTGCTCACTTGCCTTATTTACGCTCTTTTCCCTAAAAGACGTATTTCTACGACTATCATTTTGGCGCCGCTGCCGGGGAGGCGTGTTGTGTTTTGATTGAACCATTGTTGTTTTTTATATTAGCCATAATAGTATTTGTATTAGTAGCACTCTACTAATACGTATTATCGTTTTTCGGTTTTTGTGTGAATACTATTAATATATTGTATACGTAGAACAATAAATTCACAAGTACTCCAAATACGTGAGAAATCACAACCTTGACTTGGGAGGTCATTACCCAAATTGTATTCAAATCTCAAACCAAAGAAAAAGGCAAAAATAGATAAATACTTTCGTGAAGCTTAATCTTGATAATACAAACTATAAGGTGGGTATAAGGCGGTTGTATTTCACGACCTAAAGGAAAAAGGCTCTTAAGTGCTTCGCGCCGCCTCGTTTCCTCCGCTTGCTTGTGCGTATTTGATTTTGAGAGTGAATCGAGGGTTTTGCCGCCCAAAGTATTATTACATATCATATATATTTTCTTGGTTTCTATTGATTAAACCCTCTTGAACGATTTGGTGTTCCACCATCGTTCTAAAGTCATCGAAGGCGTTCACTCCACGTGATCGTTTTCAATCCTTGAGGCTTCTTTAATCGAGAGATTTGATTAAGGAGGAGATTTGTAGATTATTGTCTACTTAATACATTTCACCAATTTCCAAAAAGTTAATACAATCAAAAACCACAAAAAAATTGAAAAATACAAAATACTAAAAAGAATCTTCTTTGCTCGTCTCCTCGTTGTACGTGACGTTTATGCTCACTCGTAATCAAGCAAAACGTGCACGTAGACGAAAGAACAAAACTCCCACTCCAACTCATTGTAGTGAGGAGTCTCCTATTGACGAACCCATTGTACGAGAAGCACCTACCATGGCGAATCGAACTATGATGGAGTTACTTCAAGCACCCACCGAGGGTTATGGAGAAGCTATTGTGATTCCCGCAATCCTTGCGGAGAATTTTGAGGTGAAAACGGGTTTGTTGTCGATGATTCAAAACAACAAATTCCGTGGTGATGAGAAGGACAATCCTCACAACCATATCCACCAATTTAATCGTCTTACCGCCACGTGCAAATTTAGGGATGTCTCGAATGACTCGATTAAGATGATGCTTTTCCCGTATTCCTTAGCGGGCCCCGCTAAAATTTGGTTAGAGCAAGAGCCACCCAATTCTATATTGACGTGGAAGGATCTCGTTTCGAAGTTTGTGAACCAATTTTTTCCGCCCTCTAAGACTACGCATTTGAAAAATGAGATTTCTAAATTTTCACAAGAATCAAATGAAAGTTTTTCTACGGCTTGGAATAGGTTTAAGGAGATGTTACATGAATGTCCTCATCACGGTTTTTCCGATTTGAACCAAATCGACACGTTTTACAATGGACTCAACGATCATGAAAGAGATTATTTAAATGCCGCCGCGAGTGGTAATTTTTTGTGTAAAATGGTTGAAGAAGCTTTGGTCATAATTGAGAATAGGTCTAAGGTTTATAGCCCTCGTAACACACCGAGTGTTGCCAAAATGGGCTCATCATCGTCTCGTTCCATTAATGCCTTGCAAGATGAAGCAAATGAAGAAAATCGGTTTTTCGATAGGTTTTCGACCCATATGTCCCATTGGAAAGCTCAAGAAGCTTCGAATTCCGCTTCGGTTAAAGCGGTTTCTAAGAGTTGTTTGTCGTGTGGGGGAGCTCATGATCTTTCCGAGTGCATTACCGCGGATGGTAACACTTCGAATGCTTTTGTAGCCACGGGAACTTATAACCAAATCGGTCAAGGTTCCCGCCAAAATCAAGCTCCACCAAATCAAAATGCTAATAACTATCGAAACAACAACCAAGGTGGAAATTACCAAGGAAATCAAAGGAAATATAACAAGGGTAATTACCAAAGTGGAAATGGGCAAATTTCTAATCAAAACCAAAACCGTGATTTTCAAAACAATGCCCAAGGTTTTCAAAACGATCACACCAAAAATCTTCAAGGAGAATTTTTGAATTATGCTAAGGCTAATGATGCTAAGTTTGATAATATGCAACGTGAAATGGTTAGCTTAAGATCCGAGTTGAAAAACGAGCTTAAAAACGAACTTGCTAATGAACTTAAAACTCATGCTAATAAGATGGAAGGAAATGTCACACGACTCCAACAAAATCAACAAAAAATGGAGCAAGGTCAACATGAGATCAAGCAAGAATTGTTAAAAGCGGATGCTAGGCAATCAAAATTTGAGGACCGTATGGCTAAAATGTTTGAAGCTATCATGTGTAAGCCCTCTTCTTCGGGTGGTCTTCCTAGTGATACCATCTTGAACCCGAAAGGAGAATTGAAGGTTATTACTACTCGTAGTGGTAAAACTTTCAAAGAACCCATTTCTCGTCCAAGTACTTCTATGGAGAAGGAAAAAGAGAAAGAACCCGAGGTTGTGGTTGAAAAGGAGCAAATTACAAGCCCACGAAGTACCGCTCAAACCACACCTACGGTTGAACCCACACCAATCATGGAACCCGAGATTCCAAGGCCTATGCCTATGCCTACTTTGCCCCAACCCACACCACCTTTACCCTACCCTTCAAGACGAGACAAGGAAAAGGCACAAGAACGAAATAATTATCAATTTGGACTCTTTATGAAAATGTTTCGTGACTTGCATTTCAATATAAGTTTTGCCGACGCCTTAGTCATGATGCCTCGATTTGCCGCGAACTTCAAAAGTATGTTGAATAACAAAGAAAAATTGCAAAAATCGTCTAGTTGTTCTTCGGTTTTTCTAAGCCGCATACCTCAAAAAGTCGGTGATCCTGGAAAGTTTTTAATCCCATGTGCTATCCAAGACATGGAAGAATGCTACGCCCTGGCCGATCTTGGTGCTAGTATTAATTTGATGCCTCTTGAGATTTTTAAATCGCTCAATCTTCCAAATCTCACTCCTTCAAGAATGTCAATCGAAATGGCCGATCATTCTACGATTCTAGCTTGTGGAGTTGCCGAGGACGTCTTTGTGAAAGTTGGAAAGTTCTACTATCCCGTAGACTTTATTGTTGTTGATATTCCTATCGATCCTAAAGTTCCGTTAATTTTAGTTCGATCTTTTTTGGATACCTCGAGAGCACTTATCGATGTGCATGCAAGGAAAATCGCTCTTCGTTTCAATGAGGAAGAACTCGTCATTAATGCAACCCAAAACTCCACTCTTTCTCATGTGTATTCTATCACATCTTTGTACAATGTCAATCCCATCAAAAACATTTGTCAAAAGATTTCCAATAGAGTTTTAGGAGTTGTTGATAAAAATGAAGTTCCGTCCCCTCCGCCGGTGGAGGTTAAGAGTGTTAAGCCTATGATTCCAATCTCGAGTGATTCTTCCGATGATGAATATGTTGATCCCGATGGGGAGGTTTTCTTTGTTGACAAAAGATTTGAAAACTTACCACCACCTAAACCAAAAAGATTTCAAAATGTGAGAATATTTAGTGTGACTAACATTCCTTTAGATACACCAAATATTTTTGACATAATTAAATCGGGTTTTCACAAAGAGAGTTTAAAAGATGAAAAAGGAAAAGATTTTAACTTGAATTTAAAAGAATTTTCTACAATTCTAACTCCGTCATCACCGCGTGTATTGAGTACTACAAGCTCGTCTTCTCCTTTTGACGATGCTTTGTGTGGACTTAGTGTGGGGGAATCCCCTTATGTTCCCTCCCCTTTCTCCACCGAGGACGAGATATTTGATCCTGGAATTGCTTATAAAGGGAAATCTCGGTCTTCCACCGATGCAATAAATGGAAAATCTTTTCATTTGATTGGTGCGAGTCTACCTCGAGTAGCTCATGTTTTTAGAGACTTACCCATTGTCCCACCCTTCTATTTCTTCTCTCCTATTTTCTTGAAACTCTTTGAGTTTTTGTTGACCATTGATGAAGTGGCGTTGATTAGTTTTTCCAAAGAAAACGAGAACGCCATCTTCGATCCCGGTATTTTGCACCATCAAAGGACTTAGTCCTTTATACCTGTTGTTTTTGGGCCTTGTTTATCATGTAAGCCCCACCAAAAATTGACCACACCATGATTATCCCTAAATGATCACATTTATGGGGATTCGAGTCGAGCTTTTGACTCGGTTATCAAAAACAAGGTGCCTCGTGGGGAAGACCCATGCTTATCCATGTACATATTATTGCTTTCTAATTTAGTTTAATGTGAGGGGATTTGTGCCCTTCCAACCTTTGTTCCGTGGTTATTTGTGCATTGTGGTTTTTAGATCATGATCTTCACGATTGGAGCCTCTCGTGTTCATTTATGGGAGCACTCGATCGTTTGCTTTGGAGACATTTCTCAATATCCAAATGATATATCCTTTTATGTTCTAACCTTAGGTTTTTAGCACACTTCATAAACGGCTATTACTTATTGGTTACACCCTTTCCATGCTAGATTAGGCATTCGACTACGTCTCTAGTATGGGGGTGTTTGCACCCCTAGACTCGAAACATTGAGGACAATGTTTAACTTTAGTATTGGGGGGTGAATAGATACTTGCCTTGCCAAACCTTCACGCTTTCCAAAGTTTATCGTTTTGTTTATCGTTTTCTTTGCAAAATAAGGCTAAAAATGGCCAAATTTTAAAAATTTTCTCATGTTTTATAAGTGTTTGAAGACACGAATGTAGATTTTCCGATGGCGAGAATAAGAGTAATTTTTGACTCGACCGTGCGTGTTGAGCACTTAGCTTTGGTTCCTTAACTACACATTAGGCTAAGTCTCTTAAATGAGGACGAGAAATGATAGGGTTAATTATAAGTTACTATGCTAAACGTAGAGTACTCGTATTCTTTCAAAAACTCATGTGTTCTCGTTGTTTGCTTATTCTCCCTTCGCTTGTAAATATTTTTTGCTTAATAAATATTGACTTAGCGGTTTAGTTTTGATTGTTGGGTTTCTAGTCTTTTCTAGTAGCTTCCGTGTAATTAAATTGGGAAGACATTAAGGTATCGCCAGCGTCACGGTTTTGAAGTATTGGCACCCTAATAATCGAAAGCTTCACCCAATAATAAGATTTCAAGTGCTCACCTAAATCTAGCAAACAATTTGAAGCCCCACAAGGCCTAAAATCTATGCAAAATTGAAAATGAATCAAGCCTTAATCTTCGAAGCTTTAAAGATCCAAAATTCGCTTTAGCGTGAGGATATACCTTTGGCTAATAAAACCACCGATGAGGCGGATAATAAAAGGCAAGGCAAGACCAAAGTCATAATAAAAGCTTCATGGCGAAGTTGAATAAAAGATGGAGGTAAACCAAAGATAATAAGGCCCTTCCGTTAGGGGGCATATAAAAGTCTTGGTAATAAGTCTCATGTTCAAAACCGTGTTTATCGATCCTTCTTGTCAACTTAATTTTTTAACATCGTTGTCTATTAGGAGGGGTTATTGATTTGATGGTCTTAGTTACACCGTTAGGACTCTATTTTTAGACCTAAATCTCTATTATCGCATAAGTCAATGATGTATCCTCGTGAAACATTAAGACATAATAAAATATAAGAGATACAACTTAGGAATAATGGGAGAATAAGTACGTGATTAGGGCATATGAGTAGTGTTAGCATTACTAACTTATAATGACAATGATCTCGTTGCACGCTTGGCATGGAATTAAGGTGAAAATCGAGGACGATGAAATTATTTCTAACGAAGCATTCACGTGTTCTTGTTCTATGAACCTAAACGTCACATTTTGCGATGAAAATCATACATTATGTCTAAAACACAAGTAGTAGTAATAGTAGTAATGTAGCTAGTTTATCATTTCAATAAAGTGAATAAAATGAATTTTGGAGGTGCTTAGATACTTTATTCTAGCATTGCGTGAGGGCACGGCAATGGTTTAGTATGGGGGAGTGATGAGACTGCTTTTATACATGGTCTCATCGTCCAAATCGGGGTTAAAATGTATCAAAAATCATTAAAACTGCCAAATATATGCTCGTGTTTGTTACTTGTGTATTTTTAGGTACGGATATTGAGGAAATGGCAAAAGATCACAAGAATCATTCAAAAACGAACACGGGAAACGAAGCCGCACAATGAACCGGGCCCAAGTTTGGATTTTACAAAAATGCCCTTGAAGAATTGAAGATTGTCAAGTTTGGTCCCTCAACTTTTGAAGATTTACACTTTATACCCCTCAAATATTCAATATTATGAATAGGGTCCCTAAAGTTTGAAGACTATACAAGATCAGCCCTTGGAAAATGAAGAAAATGCATTAAAGGTCCTTGATAAAAGTTTTGGAAGTATTTGTGCCAAATTTGACAACTTGCCAAAAGTTGTTAAAGGGAAATTAGGCGTTGATGGTTATTATTTACAAAGTGAACAAAAGAGAGAAGATTGGGGGCCAATTCTGCCAACCAACAAAACTCCCACCACCACTCACATCTTGCCATGTCAACAATACCCACCCAAAAACCTATTTACCCATACCCTGCCCGACCCTACCCAGTCTAATACCCAAAACCCAAGTTTATTTATTAAATACTGGGTCAAACCCCCAGTCAACTTTCCCCATTTATTCCCTCCCAAACATATTTTTTAAACTTAACCCCACCCAAAATAGATTAAACCAGTCACTAATTACCCATAAACCCTAATCAACCCCAGGTTCGATTAATCTAAAAACAAAGGGTTTTTACTCCTTCTTTTCCAGATGGTTGATTAAACACTTTCTCACTCAAACCCACTTCACAAAACGCCACAAGACACACCCATGTGTCTTGTGGGACCCTCCCCTGCAACATCACTTTCGCCCAAAACCCTACACCCGACCAAACCAACATCCCAGATTCTCCCCTTGGTCCCCAAGTTCAAATGGACGTTCAAGATTAAAAGTGCAAGCTGGCACATCACTCTCATTCACATGGAGCGATTTTGACTGATTTTGAAGACCTCACCCAAGGGCTTTATTGGCAATTCAAGAACTAGGGTTTAGTAGTTCTAGATAGTTCTTTTGTACTCTATTTAAGGAGCACCAAACCTGTTGGTGGCCCTTGTTCCAGATTTTCTTTCTCAAAATTTATGTAATCCGTTTTTTTTAAGTAATGCAAAGTTTGGTGTTTGTTTTTGAACAAGTGTAATTCCTTTTGAACAAGTGTAACTCCCACCACCACTCCTCTCACAACACAACACACTCACCACTGCGCCCTAGGGTCTTTGACTACTAGGGTTGCATTTGAAAATTATATAAGGTGTGTTTGTTTGGGCTTAGTTAATATAAGCCGTAGCTTATTTGGGCCATTTTGGCTTATTCATTAAGCCATTTTGCTCCATTTCATTTTTCCTAGATTAAGTATACAGTTTAGGATTTTTCTGGCACAAGTTTGAATTTTTCCTTTTCTTTATTTATTTTTTATTCATTTTTAATTAGCCGTATATTATTAAATAGATAAAAAATATTTAAAATAGGTTTTAAATTTTAGAAAAATAGTTTTTAGGTTTTGTTTAAGTAATTTGAAGTTTACATTCCAAAAAGTTTTCAAAAAGTCTAATTTTTATTTTTATTTGATTTTAGGGTTTTTTATCAACTTTGAAATTTAATATAAAATTAATAAAAAGGTTTTAGGAACTTTAATTTGCATTTTTATCTTAGTTACATTATTTAGGATTTTTAGTAATTTTTTAGATTTATTCTATAAACTTTTCATTTTTTGGATTATTTTAATATTATTTTATTACTAAAAATAGAAAGTTGTTTTTTTTACTTTTTTCATTTTTCCTAGATTGTAGACATTAAATTAGGAGTTTTGTAACTTTCCAAATCTTTTTAGGACTTTTCATTTATTTTCTAGATTTAATTTAAGTTTTAATAAATTTTAATAGTTTTTAAGTGTTTTAAAATAGTTTAATTTGGTTTTAAAATCTTTAAAAATAGTTTTTAGCTTAATTAGGTAATTTTTGAGGTTTACAAACTTGAAAATATTGTTTGGGACTTTTTAATAACTAAAAGTGATTTTTAGGGCTTTAATTAGCATTAAAAAGTTATTATTTAATTAATTAAAAGGTTTTAGCAAGTTTTGATTTTTTGTAAACTCTTAGAATTTTATTGTGGATTTTTAGTAATTTTTAGAAATGTTTAGGTTAAAATTTTTAATTTTTGTAGTTTTACGGTTTTACGTTTACGCCTTTTTCGTCGTAGTTTAATCCATTTTCGTAACCGTCTTGTCTTTCCTTTCTCATTTCTATTCTTCTTGTTAATAATCAAAAACATTAATCATCAATCCAATTCACAACACACTAGCCTCCTCGAGAACGAACTCACTTGTAGGGTCATACACACACGGTTTTCCTAAATTGTCGTGCTCACTTGCCCTATTTACGCTCTTTTCCCTAAAAGACGTATTTCTACGACTATCACCCCCCGAGGCACTGTTTAGTGAATCTTGGTCACTCATGCTTAAACCATTGTAAAAAGTGTTAATTTGGTGCACTTTGGTAAAACCATGTTGTGGGCATTTTCTTAAAAGATCTTTAAAACGATCCCAAGATTCACTGAACGACTCATCGTACTTTTGTTCAAAATTTATGATTTCATTCCGCAAAGCGGTAGTACGAGAGGGTGGAAAAAAGTAATTGATAAACTTGGTTTCCAAATCCGTCCACGAGAGAATACTCTGTGGCGGTTCCTTAGCAAGCCAATGCCGGGCTTGTCCCTCTAAAGAAAAGGGAAAAAGTTGTAACCTGATAACTTCTTGTGGAACACCATTGAACTTGACCGTGTTGGTGAGTTGCAAGAATCTCTTGATATGGTCATGTGGGTCATCAATGGTACGTCCCAAGAATGGTTGAGCGGAGACCATCTGGATAAAGCGTGATTTTAGCTCAAAGTTGTTGGCGGCAATTGGAGGTATGACAATTGGATCAGTGTTGCCATCTACATGAGCTTGCAGCAGTTCAATCATCGGGCGATTATCCGAAAGGGGCTCATTGTTGTTGTTATTCATGTTGTTGAAAGGCGGGTTGTTGTTGTTATTATTATTGTTTGGAGGTGGTATGTTGTTGTTGTTTTGTACACCGGCCATGTCTAAGTTATCGAGAGGCTCGGGCTCTTGATAAGACGTGGATCGAGTGCGCATACACCTGCAAAAGAACTAACAAGAGAAAAACAAAGCAAAAATATTTTTGGTTTTTTATGTTTTTTTACTTTTTAGGATTTTTGAAAATTTTATATTTTTTTGTTTGAAATTTTTTATGACAAAGTAACGTTCACGGGGAACGGATCCCAAAATCCAAGTTCTCACAAAAAACTTTTGATCTTAACGAGAAGAGCCGGCAGCGGCGCCATTTGATACATACATTTTTGTATGGGGTTCAATTTATGTTCTTGGTATCCTCTCGAATTGATCTCGTCTCTAAGTGGAATGATTTGTTCTTGGTTAATAAAAAAAGTGGTTGGTTTGTTTATTTATCTATTTTAAACTAACTAACAATTAATTAAGTGTCGAAGAGTAAAATTAAAGACTTGAAAGTTTAGACTAAAAAGGCAAGTTAAAAGTAAATGCTTGAAAACTTAAAGATTATATTAGAGAAAAATAAGTGAACACTTAATAAAAACTAACACTTGGAAAACTTTGTGAAAAATAAGAACTAGTAGAAAAGTACTAAAAGAAAGTAAGAACGGAACAAAGCAAGATAGCTAAGATCGGAATATCACAAAAATAGGGTGCAATCGGAATGTTATTCCGATCTAAGGATCGGAATATGGGAGGGGTCTACTGGTCGGAATATTGCCAAAAGAAACACAATCGGAATGCCTGGAAAATAGCAGCAATCGGAATACTCAACTTACCAATCAGAATGTACAAACTAGCCCCAATCGGAATATTAGAAAAAGTCCAAATCGGAAAGTTGGGGGAAATAGGCACTGATCGGAATGTTAAAATTCTTACCGTCGGAATATACTAAACCCTTTTCCGATCTATAGATCAGAAAAAGGGGTGTGTCTTGGTCGGAAAATCAGATCGGAAAAGGGCTTTACCCTTTCCGAAAATGGTGCAAATTCGAGATTAAAAGCTAGGGAATAAGCTATAGAATAAGCTAACTCCCAAACAAGATCGAATCCAACAATAAGCTGATCAAATAAGCACTAAAAACAACTTTTCTAACTTTTAATAAGCAAACTTATAAATCGAATTAATAAAAAGATGAACTTTTCATAAAAACTTTAAAAAGTACATAAGCTAAATCAACAAATAAGCCAATAAGAACAAGGATCTCAAAGCTTATTCATGTATAAACTTAAGGAAACATAAAAAGTAATCAACTTTTTAAGCACAAATCATTGATGAACAACACGGATCATACGAGATTTGTACCAAAATCAATCAAAATCAAAGAATGGAAGGATGAGTGATAGGTGTGTAAACACCCATCTTTTCTACCACTTAATTACAATAATAACCGGACCAAAACATGTATTTTATGTCTTTTATGTCGGAATTATGCGCGGTTTGTGTTTTTGTTGTAATTTAGGACGAAATTGTGAAAAGTGGAGAAAACACGGGAATTCACGGGCATTCACGGCTTATATTGAAGAAAAAAATGAAAGACGAAGTCGAGAAGTCAAAAGTGGAAAAAGAACGGAAGTCCAAGACCAATTCTGAAGATTTATCGAAGAAAAAGTCAAAAGGCGGAAGTTTATCAAAAGCCGAAGAATTCAAGTCTATTTTATTGAAGAAATTAAAGACGAATTCAAAAGAAATCCCGAGCCACAAGTCATTAGAGTCCAAATAAAGAAGATTAGAAGGAAAAAGGACTAATGGTGCAATTAATGAAGACTATATGCTTAAGGACCTAATGACGCAATTAAGAGAAAAGGAAGAAGGGGAGGAAGCTTCCTAATCCTCCCCTATAAATAGTTAGGATTTGTTAATCATTTCTTTTGTTGGCTAACTTGACAAATTAGCTCTTCCACCTTTATTTTATGCACATTTAAATACTTGTCCATTTAATTACCTTGTCTTGCACCTTAATTACCATTTAATTCAAGTAAGTTTTTCTTTTTAATTCTTGTCAAGCTTTATCTTTATCTTGTTAATCTCATTCTTCCTTTCTTAATCTTTTATTGTTATTGTTTATGTTTATGTTCTTGATTTTGGTTGATTTATTTAAGTGGGTTTTTATTAATTTGATTAAGTTTGTGAGTTTTATTGATTTGGATTGATTGTTTATGTTTAATAGTTGTTTATTTGTTTGTTTGGTTTGATCTTGTGTTTGATTTAGCTTAGTTTTGATTAGATCCGTGTGTTTTTACTTTCCTTGTTCTTCGGTTTTATTGTTTCTGTTCTTTCCCAGAAGACGGCTCCAAACATTCCGCATAGGGGATTTGAAAGATTGCTTATTCGGAATCTTGAATCATTCCGCATAGGGGTTTTGTAAGATTGCTTATTCGGAATCTTGAAACATTCCGCATAGGGGTTTTAAGAAATTGCTTATTCGGAATATCATGTATTCCGAATAGGAGGAATTTTCCGAATTACCTTTTTTATTCCGAATAGGGAATTTATTCCGAATAGGAGGACTTTCCGCATAGGACTGGTTATTCCGAACAGGCACAACTTTCCGAATAGGCTGGATTTTCCGAATAGGCCCAACTTTCCGAGTAGGACTTTATTCCGAATAGGTACAGCTATTCCGAATAGAGGATTATTCCGCATAAGAGGTTTATTCCGCATAGGGTCAATCTTTCCGAGTAGGACTTTATTCCGAATAGGTGACAGATATTCCGAATAGCATTTATTCCGAATAGGAGTTTATTCTGGATAGGGAAATTTTAGTTTTTAGTTTTTCCTGCCTTTTCATTTTAAGCTTTATTTTTCTCGCTTTTTTCTTGCTCGCACTTTAAGTTTATTTGCCTTAGCTTGAGATTTAGTTTAGTTGCGTTTTAAGTTTGCCTTAGTTAGATTTAAGTTTGCGTTATTTACTTAATTGCCCTTTAGTTTTAGTCGCACTTTAAATACTTGCACTTTATTTTAATTAGACTTAGATTTATTTTAATTGCACCTTTACTTTAATTGTTCTGCACCTTTAATTCTCAAAACTACAACGACACATCTTTGTTTCCACCAAAAACAATAGAGTCACACATTAAACAAACAAGTTTTTCAATTCGAAGAGAATAACACAACGAACTTTAATTAATTTTTATACAGGGTGTCAAAAGCCTTGTATCAAATGGCGCCGCTGCCGGCTCTTTTCGTAAAGATTAACAGTTTTTTGTGAGAGACACGTTGCTTTTTGGGATCCGTTCACTTGTGAACGTTATTTTTCTTGCATAAAAATTGAAAAAATCATAAAAAATTAAAAATTGATAAAAAACCATAAAAATTAAAAATTTCAAAAATCCAAAAAGATTTTCTCTTTATTGTGTATATATATTGTTTTTGTGTTTGGTTTTGTTTTCTTTTGCATTTTCAGGTGTATGCGTACTAGATCTTCTAATTATCAAGAGCCCGAGCCTCAAGAAGATTTAGATATGGCAGGTGTTAACAACAATAATCAACTACCGCACCTCAACAATAACAACAATGCTCTTCCACAGCCCGATCTTCGGACCATGGAGGAACTTTGTCAACCAACAATGTTTGGACGAGGAGGACCGATTGCGCCGATGCAAATCAACGCTCCTGAGTTTTCGTTGAAGCACCACATGATTCAGCAAGTACAAACAAACCCATTTAGAGGATTGCCTGATGATGATGCCAACAAACACCTCGACAAGTTCATTACAATCACCCAGAGCATGACGTTGGCTGGTGCCACTATGGATGAGCTTCGCCTACAACTCTTTCCACACACTCTATTACATCATGCCGAGAAATGGTTTGATCGTCTTCCGAAGAATTCTATTCACACTTGGGATGACATGACTCAACGCTTTTTGTCGCGCTACTTTCCACCATCCATGGTCACAAGCCTTCGCAATCAGATCAGCGGTTTCATGCAAGATCCCGATGAATCTCTTTTTGATGCATGGGAGAGATATAATGTCTTGATCGACCGTTGTCCAAACCACAACATGCTTCCGGTCACCTTGATCGATACTTTCTACAACGGATTGACTTTTCGAGATCGTGATACGATCAATGCAGCCGCTGGTGGCACATTCATGAAAAGGAGACCCGAGGAGTGTAGAGAGTTAATTGAAAACATGACTACTCATCATAAGAACTGGGATTCCTCTGCTTCTTCTAGAAACAACACGAGAGTCAATGTTTCTTCTACCTCAGCAAACCCTGAGATGACCGAACTCACCCGCATGATGACTGAAATGAGCAAAAGTATTACGCTTCTCGCTTCAAACCAACAACAACAACAAGTTAAAGCGGTTGCTAATCCTTGTGAAACATGTGGCGGTCCTCACTCATACACCGATTGTCCTTCGACACAAGGAAATCCGGAAAATGTGTATGCTGCTTACGGTAATTATTCACCGGAAAATTACCAAGCTAAACAACAAGGGGATAGAAATCTGCTGAGCTACCGTTCCAACAACTACCTTTCCCCCGGTTTTTCTCCTCAAAACCAAAATCCCGCCAACAACTACAATAGAAGCAACCAAATCCCACCTCGTGCTTCTAACCCTTATCAACCACCCACCCAACAACACCCACCCATTAATCCCGATGTTGACACAATCATGAGAACTCAAGGTGAGCAAATCAAGAATCTACAGAGCCAAATAATTAATTTGAAAGGAGATATCTTGAAGCAAGGTAATGACATCAGAACCGAGGTTCGTGATAATCTTCAATCCTCTTTCATCACTCAAACAACTGAATTGAAGAATTTGTTGGCTAGTTTCTTGCCTGAAGCTCAACCTTCTTCTTCTTCGGGTTCTCTACCTTCAAACACCGTCACTAATCCGCGAGCTAATGTGAGTGCTATAACTACGCGTAGTGGAATTACCATTGTCAATCCATCTACCCCACCACCATCATCTACACCTCCTCCACCACCATGTATCCCTACTCCTCCTACACCTAGTAATAGTGCACCATCACCGTCTCCGCCTCGTCATGACGATGTATCTCGGAAGGACCCTTCAACATCACAACCTTCACCACCTACACCTTCACCTAACCCTTATCAACCTAGAATCCCATACCCTTCTCGTATAGGCAAGACCAATGATCTAACAAAGGAGGACTCGCAAATAACCAAATATATCAATATGATTTCTCAAATGGGATTCAGCATTAGTTTCCTTGAAGCACTTGTCCACATGCCCAAATTTGTTAAAGCATTTAAGGAATTGCTTAACAAGAAGGAGAAGCTGCTTGAACTCGACAACACACGATTAAATGAAAACTGCTCTGCAGTTATTCTTAAAGAACTTCCGGAAAAGCTTGGAGATCCCGGTCGTTTTGTGTTGCCTTGCGTGTTCAACAAAACTGAAGAATTTACTGCCCTTGCCGATCTCGGGGCTAGTATTAATCTTATGCCACTGAGTGTTTGGAAAACACTATCTTTACCCGACCTCAATCCAACAAAGATGACTCTTGAACTTGCTAATCGCACTCTCGCTTACCCCATCGGTATAGCCGAAGATGTGTTTATTAAAGTTGGCGCATTTACTTTCCTGGTCGATTTTGTCGTAGTTGATTATGAAATGGACCCTCGTATTCCTTTAATACTTGGCCGACCATTCTTGAGATCCGGACGTGCTTTAGTGGATGTAGCCGAAGGTGAGTTAATCTTAAGAGTCGGGAAAGATTCACAAATTTTCAAAATGGGGCAGCTTACAGGCAAATCTTTTGGACGAGAATCAGTCAATATGATTAATGTGCTCGATGATTTTGTCATCTACGACAATCCTCTATTCGACTCTTGCATTGATAATCCACTTTTTAAAGATGATGTGGATGATTCTCGCCCCAATTTGAAAGCTTCCCCCAGTTATGATTCACCACCGGTCTTCGATGCTTATGATGATGATGATTCTAGCTCAGACTCGGATGATTTTGACTGTACTTCTGAGTATCCCGAGCTGCCCACTTTCGATGATTTTGATGAGGCTGATACTCTATCGAGCGATTCTTCACATGACGAAGATCCTCCGCCATCACTCGATCCTACCTTGGACGATTACTCATTCGAGGAAGACTTCTCTATGTTTCTCAATACATACTTCCCGCATGAGAGTGATGCACCTCCTCTGGACTTTGAATCTTATCGTCTTGATCCTACTTTGGATTTAAAGAAAATTTTGTCTAAGGAGAAGAAACCGGTTGACACCGAAATCCGTTGCACGTATGATTTAACACCTCTTTGTCCCCCTTCTGAGGACGAGGTTGTGCTTCTTTGCGGATCTTCTTCACACTCGGCTGAGCCTGAGTGCTATTTTCCCTTAAAGGAAAAGGTGTTCGACCCCGGTATTGCAATCTTAGAGCCATCTCAGTATCCACCTGATGAAATAAAAGGAAAAATCTTTGGAATTATTGAAGACATGCTCGCACCGCTTTATACTTGCTCCCACCATGCTTCATCACTGCTTAAGGGAACCCTGCCACTTCTCTTTTGGCTTGCCTTGTTCGCCTTAAGCTCCTGCTTAATGATGGATGAAAACTATGTTTTTGATCCTGGTGGATTTGTTTCATGTTTCTTCCGTTGATGATCAAGGTCGAGTCAGGCTCACGACTCGGTAAACAAAAACCAAGCGCTTCTTGGGAGGCAACCCATGCATCTATCTTTTTGCTTTCTTTACCATAAGTGTAGGGGGGACCCTTTGGTTTGCTATTTCCTCTCCTCACTTCTTAATCAGGGATTCGAGCTTCAATGACCCACTCTTGATGATTCTTGACGACCCGTGATTTCGTGTTCCACTTCTTCCCGGTTCTATCCTAAACTCTTTTCGATTCACTATTTTATATTTTCTCAATATAAAAATAGGAATCTCTTTAGTTGTCCTTTCCTTAGCAAGATTTAAACAACGTGCACAATGTCCTAAGTGTAGGGGAGTTTACTCCCACATGCTTAAACATTGAGGACAATGTTTATCTTAAGTGTAGGGGGGACTTCTATCGAAGTTAAGTGGTCTTTTCCTTGTATTTGTCCTCATTTTAACCGGAAAATCAATTTTTCGACATTTTTCAAAATTTTTGATCTATTATGGCCTATTAGTTGTTATCTTTGTATAGTTATTTTCTTTCTTTGCTAGAATAAATCTTTGAATAAGTGGTTTTAGTTTTCAAGCGTTGTGAATCTTTTGACTCAACCCGAGTTTACTCTAGCTAGTATCCTTAACGTGTTTAAGTCAAGTTTTGTTAGGCTTTTATATAGGGAGCTATAAAACGCGAAAGTCTTAACTCTCACGGGTTAAGAACAAGAACTTTTCGCAAGTTCCTATAATTGATCCTAGAGAGTCGTTTCTCAAGGGAACTTTAAGATGCGATTTCTAAACTTGAAAGAGTCTAAGAATTTGCAAGATCCTATAGGCGACTCGAAAACCCAAAACTTTGATTTAATAGGCTAAGTATCCACGAGTCTCATTACTTGAGATTTTAAACTGTGGAGAACGAGAGATGATAGAGCCAATTATAAGTTCGGTATTCTTTCGTGAATTTATGTGAGTTAATTATAAGCCTATTCTCCCATCGCTTGCTAATAAATTTATCTGCTAATAAATAAGGTTGTACGATTTGAAAAGTTACTTAGCTTCTAGCCCCAGATCGTTTAAAAGTTGCTCGGTAATGACGAGAGTTCATAGCCAAGGCATAACTTATGAAGCGGGGCGCGAAGATTGGCAAGTCCGAAAAGGCCCTAACAAGGCATGAGGGCTATGTTTTGTTGCTAAAGATCCAAAAGTGATGTGAAGAATCATTTATCGAAAGTTAATATGAAGGATCGAGACACACGACGTAAAGCAAACTCCCCAAAAGTCATGGAGAAGTGTATCCGAAAAGACCCTAACAAGGTATGAGGATAAATAGATCCAAGTCATAAAAGGAGGCGGATCGTTGTATATCAAAGTCCAAAATAAAGATTGGAGAAAAATGAAGAAGTCGTGGTCCATATATGAAGAATCTCTCAAAAATTCCAAGTGAAGAAATTCCAATTATGAAGAGAAGACCATTATTTCATGAACGTCTCTCAAGATTTGAAGTATGAAGTCGCTGCCAAATATCGGCCCGAGAAAGGTCTCAAATCGCGAACCAAGTTATGCCAAGATATGAACTTTTTGATATCCCGAGAAGCAGTTTTAAAAGATTTGGTCCTTTAGCTAACTATTGATTAAATCGTGCACTTTATTTTCAGACTAAATAATTATCAAAATAAGTCAAACAATGAATCTTCGTGATCATTCAAGACAAATAATAAAATATAAGAGATACCCATAGGAATAAGGGAGTCTAAGTGAATAATTGGTCCACATGAGTTCGTGTTAGTTTACTAACTTATAATAACAATGATCTCGTTTTTAAGCTTGGTTTGGAGAAAGTGAAAAGTTGAGGATGATGATTATTCATGACATTTTCAAAACCCAAGGTATGCATTTAATTTCTTTGCTTTGCATTTTTATAATTTTCTATCTCTTTAATAAAGGCCAATGTGGATTGATTATGATGAAAAAGTGTAAACATGCTTTGTAACTAATGCATTGCATGAGGACATTGCAATGGTCAAGTGTAGGGGATTTGATAGGTGTGTAAACACCCATCTTTTCTACCACTTAATTACAATAATAACCGGACCAAAACATGTATTTTATGTCTTTTATGTCGAAATTATGCGCGGTTTGTGTTTTTGTTGTAATTTAGGACGAAATTGTGAAAAGTGGAGAAAACACGGGAATTCACGGGCATTCACGGCTTATATTGAAGAAAAAGATGAAAGACGAAGTCGAGAAGTCAAAAGTGGAAAAAGAACGGAAGTCCAAGACCAATTCTAAGATTTATCGAAGAAAAAGTCAAAAGGCGGAAGTTTATCAAAAGCCGAAGAATTCAAGTCTATTTTATTGATGAAATTAAAGACGAATTCAAAAGAAATCCCGAGCCACAAGTCATTAGAGTCCAAATAAAGAAGATTAGAAGGAAAAAGGACTAATGGTTCAATTAATGAAGACTATATGCTTAAGGACCTAATGACGCAATTAAGAGAAAAGGAAGAAGGGGAGGAAGCTTCCTAATCCTCCCCTATAAATAGTTAGGATTTGTTAATCATTTCTTTTGTTGGCTAACTTGACAAATTAGCTCTTCCACCTTTATTTTATGCACATTTAAATACTTGTCCATTTAATTACCTTGTCTTGCACCTTAATTACCATTTAATTCAAGTAAGTTTTTCTTTTTAATTCTTGTCAAGCTTTATCTTTATCTTGTTAATCTCATTCTTCCTTTCTTAATCTTTTATTGTTATTGTTTATGTTTATGTTCTTGATTTTGGTTGATTTATTTAAGTGGGTTTTGATTAATTTGATTAAGTTTGTGAGTTTTATTGATTTGGATTGATTGTCTATGTTTAATAGTTGTTTATTTGTTTGTTTGGTTTGATCTTGTGTTTGATTTAGCTTAGTTTTGATTAGATCCGTGTGTTTTTACTTTCCTTGTTCTTCGGTTTTATTGTTTCTGTTCTTTCCCAGAAGACGGCTCCAAACATTCCGCATAGGGGATTTGAAAGATTGCTTATTCGGAATCTTGAATCATTCCGCATAGGGGTTTTGTAAGATTGCTTATTCGGAATCTTGAAACATTCCGCATAGGGGTTTTAAGAAATTGCTTATTCGGAATATCATGTATTCCGAATAGGAGGAATTTTCCGAATTACCTTTTTTATTCCGAATAGGGAATTTATTCCGAATAGGAGGACTTTCCGCATAGGACTGGTTATTCCGAACAGGCACAACTTTCCGAATAGGCTGGATTTTCCGAATAGGCCCAACTTTCCGAGTAGGACTTTATTCCGAATAGGTACAGCTATTCCGAATAGAGGATTATTCCGCATAAGAGGTTTATTCCGCATAGGGTCAATCTTTCCGAGTAGGACTTTATTCCGAATAGGTGACAGATATTCCGAATAGCATTTATTCCGAATAGGAGTTTATTCTGGATAGGGAAATTTTAGTTTTTAGTTTTTCCTGCCTTTTCATTTTAAGCTTTATTTTTCTCGCTTTTTTCTTGCTCGCACTTTAAGTTTATTTGCCTTAGCTTGAGATTTAGTTTAGTTGCGTTTTAAGTTTGCCTTAGTTAGATTTAAGTTTGCGTTATTTACTTAATTGCCCTTTAGTTTTAGTCGCACTTTAAATACTTGCACTTTATTTTAATTAGACTTAGATTTATTTTAATTGCACCTTTACTTTAATTGTTCTGCACCTTTAATTCTCAAAACTACAACGACACATCTTTGTTTCCACCAAAAACAATAGAGTCACACATTAAACAAACAAGTTTTTCAATTCGAAGAGAATAACACAACGAACTTTAATTAATTTTTATACAGGGTGTCAAAAGCCTTGTATCAAATGGCGCCGCTGCCGGCTCTTTTCGTAAAGATTAACAGTTTTTTGTGAGAGACACGTTGCTTTTTGGGATCCGTTCACTTGTGAACGTTATTTTTCTTGCATAAAAATTGAAAAAATCATAAAAAATTAAAAATTGATAAAAAACCATAAAAATTAAAAATTTCAAAAATCCAAAAAGATTTTCTCTTTATTGTGTATATATATTGTTTTTGTGTTTGGTTTTGTTTTCTTTTGCATTTTCAGGTGTATGCGTACTAGATCTTCTAATTATCAAGAGCCCGAGCCTCAAGAAGATTTAGATATGGCAGGTGTTAACAACAATAATCAACTACCGCACCTCAACAATAACAACAATGCTCTTCCACAGCCCGATCTTCGGACCATGGAGGAACTTTGTCAACCAACAATGTTTGGACGAGGAGGACCGATTGCGCCGATGCAAATCAACGCTCCTGAGTTTTCGTTGAAGCACCACATGATTCAGCAAGTACAAACAAACCCATTTAAAGGATTGCCTGATGATGATGCCAACAAACACCTCGACAAGTTCATTACAATCACCCAGAGCATGACGTTGGCTGGTGCCACTATGGATGAGCTTCGCCTACAACTCTTTCCACACACTCTATTACATCATGCCGAGAAATGGTTTGATCGTCTTCCGAAGAATTCTATTCACACTTGGGATGACATGACTCAACGCTTTTTGTCGCGCTACTTTCCACCATCCATGGTCACAAGCCTTCGCAATCAGATCAGCGGTTTCATGCAAGATCCCGATGAATCTCTTTTTGATGCATGGGAGAGATATAATGTCTTGATCGACCGTTGTCCAAACCACAACATGCTTCCGGTCACCTTGATCGATACTTTCTACAACGGATTGACTTTTCGAGATCGTGATACGATCAATGCAGCCGCTGGTGGCACATTCATGAAAAGGAGACCCGAGGAGTGTAGAGAGTTAATTGAAAACATGACTACTCATCATAAGAACTGGGATTCCTCTGCTTCTTCTAGAAACAACACGAGAGTCAATGTTTCTTCTACCTCAGCAAACCCTGAGATGACCGAACTCACCCGCATGATGACTGAAATGAGCAAAAGTATTACGCTTCTCGCTTCAAACCAACAACAACAACAAGTTAAAGCGGTTGCTAATCCTTGTGAAACATGTGGCGGTCCTCACTCATACACCGATTGTCCTTCGACACAAGGAAATCCGGAAAATGTGTATGCTGCTTACGGTAATTATTCACCGGAAAATTACCAAGCTAAACAACAAGGGGATAGAAATCTGCTGAGCTACCGTTCCAACAACTACCTTTCCCCCGGTTTTTCTCCTCAAAACCAAAATCCCGCCAACAACTACAATAGAAGCAACCAAATCCCACCTCGTGCTTCTAACCCTTATCAACCACCCACCCAACAACACCCACCCATTAATCCCGATGTTGACACAATCATGAGAACTCAAGGTGAGCAAATCAAGAATCTACAGAGCCAAATAATTAATTTGAAAGGAGATATCTTGAAGCAAGGTAATGACATCAGAACCGAGGTTCGTGATAATCTTCAATCCTCTTTCATCACTCAAACAACTGAATTGAAGAATCTGTTGGCTAGTTTCTTGCCCGAAGCTCAACCTTCTTCTTCTTCGGGTTCTCTACCTTCAAACACCGTCACTAATCCGCGAGCTAATGTGAGTGCTATAACTACGCGTAGTGGAATTACCATTGTCAATCCATCTACCCCACCACCATCATCTACACCTCCTCCACCACCATGTATCCCTACTCCTCCTACACCTAGTAATAGTGCACCATCACCGTCTCCGCCTCGTCATGACGATGTATCTCGGAAGGACCCTTCAACATCACAACCTTCACCACCTACACCTTCACCTAACCCTTATCAACCTAGAATCCCATACCCTTCTCGTATAGGCAAGACCAATGATCTAACAAAGGAGGACTCGCAAATAACCAAATATATCAATATGATTTCTCAAATGGGATTCAGCATTAGTTTCCTTGAAGCACTTGTCCACATGCCCAAATTTGTTAAAGCATTTAAGGAATTGCTTAACAAGAAGGAGAAGCTGCTTGAACTCGACAACACACGATTAAATGAAAACTGCTCTGCAGTTATTCTTAAAGAACTTCCGGAAAAGCTTGGAGATCCCGGTCGTTTTGTGTTGCCTTGCGTGTTCAACAAAACTGAAGAATTTACTGCCCTTGCCGATCTCGGGGCTAGTATTAATCTTATGCCACTGAGTGTTTGGAAAACACTATCTTTACCCGACCTCAATCCAACAAAGATGACTCTTGAACTTGCTAATCGCACTCTCGCTTACCCCGTCGGTATAGCCGAAGATGTGTTTATTAAAGTTGGCGCATTTACTTTCCCGGTCGATTTTGTCGTAGTTGATTATGAAATGGACCCTCGTATTCCTTTAATACTTGGCCGACCATTCTTGAGATCCGGACGTGCTTTAGTGGATGTAGCCGAAGGTGAGTTAATCTTAAGAGTCGGGAAAGATTCACAAATTTTCAAAATGGGGCAGCTTACAGGCAAATCTTTTGGACGAGAATCAGTCAATATGATTAATGTGCTCGATGATTTTGTCATCTACGACAATCCTCTATTCGACTCTTGCATTGATAATCCACTTTTTAAAGATGATGTGGATGATTCTCGCCCCAATTTGAAAGCTTCCCCCAGTTATGATTCACCACCGGTCTTCGATGCTTATGATGATGATGATTCTAGCTCAGACTCGGATGATTTTGACTGTACTTCTGAGTATCCCGAGCTGCCCACTTTCGATGATTTTGATGAGGCTGATACTCTATCGAGCGATTCTTCACATGACGAAGATCCTCCGCCATCACTCGATCCTACCTTGGACGATTACTCATTCGAGGAAGACTTCTCTATGTTTCTCAATACATACTTCCCGCATGAGAGTGATGCACCTCCTCTGGACTTTGAATCTTATCGTCTTGATCCTACTTTGGATTTAAAGAAAATTTTGTCTAAGGAGAAGAAACCGGTTGACACCGAAATGCGTTGCACGTATGATTTAACACCTCTTAGTCCCCCTTCTGAGGACGAGGTTGTGCTTCTTTGCGGATCTTCTTCACACTCGGCTGAGCCTGAGTGCTATTTTCCCTTAAAGGAAAAGGTGTTCGACCCCGGTATTGCAATCTTATAGCCATCTCAGTATCCACCTGATGAAATAAAAGGAAAAATCTTTGGAATTATTGAAGACATGCTCGCACCGCTTTATACTTGCTCCCACCATGCTTCATCACTGCTTAAGGGAACCCTGCCACTTCTCTTTTGGCTTGCCTTGTTCGCCTTAAGCTCCTGCTTAATGATGGATGAAAACTATGTTTTTGATCCTGGTGGATTTGTTTCATGTTTCTTCCGTTGATGATCAAGGTCGAGTCAGGCTCACGACTCGGTAAACAAAAACCAAGCGCTTCTTGGGAGGCAACCCATGCATCTATCTTTTTGCTTTCTTTACCATAAGTGTAGGGGGGACCCTTTGGTTTGCTATTTCCTCTCCTCACTTCTTAATCAGGGATTCGAGCTTCAATGACCCACTCTTGATGATTCTTGACGACCCGTGATTTCGTGTTCCACTTCTTCCCGGTTCTATCCTAAACTCTTTTCGATTCACTATTTTATATTTTCTCAATATAAAAATAGGAATCTCTTTAGTTGTCCTTTCCTTAGCAAGATTTAAACAACGTGCACAATGTCCTAAGTGTAGGGGAGTTTACTCCCACATGCTTAAACATTGAGGACAATGTTTATCTTAAGTGTAGGGGGGACTTCTATCGAAGTTAAGTGGTCTTTTCCTTGTATTTGTCCTCATTTTAACCGGAAAATCAATTTTTCGACATTTTTCAAAAATTTTGATCTATTATGGCCTATTAGTTGTTATCTTTGTATAGTTATTTTCTTTCTTTGCTAGAATAAATCTTTGAATAAGTGGTTTTAGTTTTCAAGCGTTGTGAATCTTTTGACTCAACCCGAGTTTACTCTAGCTAGTATCCTTAACGTGTTTAAGTCAAGTTTTGTTAGGCTTTTATATAGGGAGCTATAAAACGCGAAAGTCTTAACTCTCACGGGTTAAGAACAAGAACTTTTCGCAAGTTCCTATAATTGATCCTAGAGAGTCGTTTCTCAAGGGAACTTTAAGATGCGATTTCTAAACTTGAAAGAGTCTAAGAATTTGCAAGATCCTATAGGCGACTCGAAAACCCAAAACTTTGATTTAATAGGCTAAGTATCCACGAGTCTCATTACTTGAGATTTTAAACTGTGGAGAACGAGAGATGATAGAGCCAATTATAAGTTCGGTATTCTTTCGTGAATTTATGTGAGTTAATTATAAGCCTATTCTCCCATCGCTTGCTAATAAATTTATCTGCTAATAAATAAGGTTGTACGATTTGAAAAGTTACTTAGCTTCTAGCCCCAGATCGTTTAAAAGTTGCTCGGTAATGACGAGAGTTCATAGCCAAGGCATAACTTATGAAGCGGGGCGCGAAGATTGGCAAGTCCGAAAAGGCCCTAACAAGGCATGAGGGCTATGTTTTGTTGCTAAAGATCCAAAAGTGATGTGAAGAATCATTTATCGAAAGTTAATATGAAGGATCGAGACACACGACGTAAAGCAAACTCCCCAAAAGTCATGGAGAAGTGTATCCGAAAAGACCCTAACAAGGTATGAGGATAAATAGATCCAAGTCATAAAAGGAGGCGGATCGTTGTATATCAAAGTCCAAAATAAAGATTGGAGAAAAATGAAGAAGTCGTGGTCCATATATGAAGAATCTCTCAAAAATTCCAAGTGAAGAAATTCCAATTATGAAGAGAAGACCATTATTTCATGAACGTCTCTCAAGATTTGAAGTATGAAGTCGCTGCCAAATATCGGCCCGAGAAAGGTCTCAAATCGCGAACCAAGTTATGCCAAGATATGAACTTTTTGATATCCCGAGAAGCAGTTTTAAAAGATTTGGTCCTTTAGCTAACTATTGATTAAATCGTGCACTTTATTTTCAGACTAAATAATTATCAAAATAAGTCAAACAATGAATCTTCGTGATCATTCAAGACAAATAATAAAATATAAGAGATACCCATAGGAATAAGGGAGTCTAAGTGAATAATTGGTCCACATGAGTTCGTGTTAGTTTACTAACTTATAATAACAATGATCTCGTTTTTAAGCTTGGTTTGGAGAAAGTGAAAAGTTGAGGATGATGATTATTCATGACATTTTCAAAACCCAAGGTATGCATTTAATTTCTTTGCTTTGCATTTTTATAATTTTCTATCTCTTTAATAAAGGCCAATGTGGATTGATTATGATGAAAAAGTGTAAACATGCTTTGTAACTAATGCATTGCATGAGGACATTGCAATGGTCAAGTGTAGGGGATTTGATAGGTGTGTAAACACCCATCTTTTCTACCACTTAATTACAATAATAACCGGACCAAAACATGTATTTTATGTCTTTTATGTCGAAATTATGCGCGGTTTGTGTTTTTGTTGTAATTTAGGACGAAATTGTGAAAAGTGGAGAAAACACGGGAATTCACGGGCATTCACGGCTTATATTGAAGAAAAAGATGAAAGACGAAGTCGAGAAGTCAAAAGTGGAAAAAGAACGGAAGTCCAAGACCAATTCTAAGATTTATCGAAGAAAAAGTCAAAAGGCGGAAGTTTATCAAAAGCCGAAGAATTCAAGTCTATTTTATTGAAGAAATTAAAGACGAATTCAAAAGAAATCCCGAGCCACAAGTCATTAGAGTCCAAATAAAGAAGATTAGAAGGAAAAAGGACTAATGGTTCAATTAATGAAGACTATATGCTTAAGGACCTAATGACGCAATTAAGAGAAAAGGAAGAAGGGGAGGAAGCTTCCTAATCCTCCCCTATAAATAGTTAGGATTTGTTAATCATTTCTTTTGTTGGCTAACTTGACAAATTAGCTCTTCCACCTTTATTTTATGCACATTTAAATACTTGTCCATTTAATTACCTTGTCTTGCACCTTAATTACCATTTAATTCAAGTAAGTTTTTCTTTTTAATTCTTGTCAAGCTTTATCTTTATCTTGTTAATCTCATTCTTCCTTTCTTAATCTTTTATTGTTATTGTTTATGTTTATGTTCTTGATTTTGGTTGATTTATTTAAGTGGGTTTTGATTAATTTGATTAAGTTTGTGAGTTTTATTGATTTGGATTGATTGTCTATGTTTAATAGTTGTTTATTTGTTTGTTTGGTTTGATCTTGTGTTTGATTTAGCTTAGTTTTGATTAGATCCGTGTGTTTTTACTTTCCTTGTTCTTCGGTTTTATTGTTTCTGTTCTTTCCCAGAAGACGGCTCCAAACATTCCGCATAGGGGATTTGAAAGATTGCTTATTCGGAATCTTGAATCATTCCGCATAGGGGTTTTGGAAGATTGCTTATTCGGAATCTTGAAACATTCCGCATAGGGGTTTTAAGAAATTGCTTATTCGGAATATCATGTATTCCGAATAGGAGGAATTTTCCGAATTACCTTTTTTATTCCGAATAGGGAATTTATTCCGAATAGGAGGACTTTCCGCATAGGACTGGTTATTCCGAACAGGCACAACTTTCCGAATAGGCTGGATTTTCCGAATAGGCCCAACTTTCCGAGTAGGACTTTATTCCGAATAGGTACAGCTATTCCGAATAGAGGATTATTCCGCATAAGAGGTTTATTCCGCATAGGGTCAATCTTTCCGAGTAGGACTTTATTCCGAATAGGTGACAGATATTCCGAATAGCATTTATTCCGAATAGGAGTTTATTCTGGATAGGGAAATTTTAGTTTTTAGTTTTTCCTGCCTTTTCATTTTAAGCTTTATTTTTCTCGCTTTTTTCTTGCTCGCACTTTAAGTTTATTTGCCTTAGCTTGAGATTTAGTTTAGTTGCGTTTTAAGTTTGCCTTAGTTAGATTTAAGTTTGCGTTATTTACTTAATTGCCCTTTAGTTTTAGTCGCACTTTAAATACTTGCACTTTATTTTAATTAGACTTAGATTTATTTTAATTGCACCTTTACTTTAATTGTTCTGCACCTTTAATTCTCAAAACTACAACGACACATCTTTGTTTCCACCAAAAACAATAGAGTCACACATTAAACAAACAAGTTTTTCAATTCGAAGAGAATAACACAACGAACTTTAATTAATTTTTATACAGGGTGTCAAAAGCCTTGTATCAATGAGATTAAAGATAAAAAGATAAAAACTTGAACTTTATTAATGAAAGATAATACAAAAGTTTGAATATGAAAGATAAAAAGATGAAATCTAGTGAGAGAAAGTTTAAAACTTTCTCTCTCTAAAACTAGAGAAAATCCAAAAACTAAAAACTAACTAAGTGTTTGAAATTTGTGAAGTAAGGGCCTTTATATAGGCGTGTGTATGGGCTTGCAAATGGGCTTGGTTTTGGGCTTCTTTTCTTCTTCCTTCTTTAGTCTTCTCGTCTCTTTTAATTAAACGTTTCCGACTTTAGATTTTTAGAAGTGTCGGTGAATAATTCCAACTCGTCTTATAATCTTTTATTTAATAGACTCGAGTTCTTCGACATATATGAATCTTCCATCTTTGGCTCTATTCTTCGATAAATCTTCAAATAGACACAATGACTTGAAATCCTTTGCATCTCTTGGACAATAGACTTCGTCTTGAGTCTTTTTCCTTGATAAAGCCCGTGCAATCCCATGTTTTCTTCATTATTCATCCGGTTGACTCTGAAAACACAATAAACACAAAAACCACGCATAATTCCAAACAAATGATATTAAATACGTGTTTTGGTCTTGTTTTAGCCAGAATTAAGTGGTAAAAGGATGGGTGTTTTCACACCTATCAAAGGCCACAGCCTACGAGCAATACAAGGAATGATAGGGTCCCTTTTGCCTCTAGAAGTAGTCGTCCCAAGGCTAATAATGTGGAAGTAGAAGAACACCGTAGGAATTTACTATTTTTTATTCATAATCAGAAACTTAATTCTTCTGAATGTAATGACTTTAAACTTGCTATTCGGAATGAAAAATCTGAAGTTATTTGTGCTAAATGTAATCAATGTTTCTTTAATTCTAGTCATGATGTTTGTGGTTTGACTATGAATGGTTTGAACAATGGTGGTTACACTCGTCTTGACAAGCTTTCTATCAGCAAAACACATGGCACTCCTAAGGCTAAAGTGTATGTTCCAAAAACTAAGCAGGTAGGGTCCACTGAAAGTCTTGCTACGCCTAGAATTCCTAGAGTTACCTCTAAGTGGTTGCCTACTGGAAGATATTTTGCCTCTAACGGTCATGTTATTGATTCTAGTAGATCTCATACTGACAGTGAAATGTCGGTATGTGATATGGCCTGATTATTACCTAACCATACAGGAACCTATTTCTTCGGTTGCCAAATTTTCTCTTCTCTTATCATTGGCAGGCTGTTGAAATTTGTCTCTGGTGTGTGGACTCGGGCTGTTCCAAACATATGACTGGGAATCGAAGTCTTCTCAAGAACTTTGTATAGCGTTTTATGGGAACTGTTCGATTTGGAAATGATCATGTTGCGGCAATACTAGGCTATGGTGATCTTCATTGGGGAAATATTATCATCACCAGAGTTTCTTTTGTTGATGGCTTGGGACACAATTTGTTCTCGGTTGGGCAATTTTGTGATTCAGATTTGGAGGTTGCCTTCAGAAGTTATACTTGTTTTGTTAGGGATCTTGAAGGAATTGATCTGTTGAAAGGAAATCGCACAACAAACCTTTACACCATTGATCTTTTTCAAATGTCTGCTACATCTCCAATTTGTCTCATGGCCCGGGCTACCTCAACAAAGTCATGGTTATGGCATCAAAGGTTATCTCATCTCAATTTCGATGCCATCACCCAACTTGCAAAAGATGATCTTGTTACCGGTCTTCCAAAGTTCAAATATACTAAAGACCATCTTTGTCCATCATGTGAGCAAGGTAAAAGCAAGAAGAAGCCTCACAAACCCAAACCTGTTCCAAATTCGACGAATAGGTTGCATCTCCTTCATATGGATTTGTGTGGCCCAATGCGAATCAAAAGTATTAATCGTAAGCGGTATGTCCTTGTGATTGTGGATGATTATTCTCGCTACACATGGGTTCATTTCCTTGCTTCGAAAGATGAAGCCCCGGATGTCATTATCAATTTCTTGAAGAAAACATCAGTGCTACTTCAAGCCCCTGTTATCATTGTAAGAACGGATAACGGCACAAAATTCACCAATAAAAAACTGAAAGCTTATTTTGTCGAAGTTGGGATTTCTCATCAAACTTCGGCTGTAAGAACTCCAGAGCAGAATGGAGTTGAGGAACGGAGGAATCGTACGTTAGTTGAAGCTGCTCGAACGATGCTTCTCTCCTCCAGTGCATCGTTATTCCTTTGGGCTGATGCTATAGCAACTGCATGTTATACTCAAAACCGCTCCATTATTCACACCCGCTTCAACACAACACCTTATGAGATGATTAATGGAAGAAAACCGGATATTTCATTTTTACATGTCTTTGGTGCTCTATGTTATCCGAAGAATGATCGTGAAGATATCGGTAAACTTGAACCTAAAGGTGACAATGGTTTTTTCATTGGTTATTCTTCAACTGCTTGTGCTTACAGGGTTTATAATCGAAGGACAAGAAAGGTAATGGAGACTATGAATGTTACTTTTGATGAACTCTCGGGTATGGCCTCTCAACATAGAAGTTAACATTCCGAGCTTCAAAGTCAGACTTCTGGACACGTAAGTTCAGGACTCGCGCTTCAATTTGCACCGTCAGCAATATCATCGTTACAACCTTCGGAACGTGACTTGGAAGTGTTATTTGGGCCAATCTATGATGAATATATGGAAGGTCCTTCGTCATTTGGTGTTCCTCAAAATGCCCCGGCTGCACCTGCTACGGTAGTTCCCGAACCACCTGCTGCATCTACACCAACGGCATCCGTTTTTGCACCATCTACGTCAACCTTAACCATATTGACTCCAAACATTCCAACCACGTCTCCGACTGCTGACTCAACTCAACAACATTCTCAGCAAATTCCTACTCACGTTCATCTTCAGAATGAAATTGTTGCTGAAAATGCACACAATGCGATGCTCAATGAACACGAGTTTGTTAATCCATTTGCGGCTTCCACAAGTTCTACTCAGCCTTCAACATCATATGTGGATCCGTCGAGCTCGCATCAAGTTTCTCATACACTCCCACATGAACAAAAATGGACTAAGAATCATCCTTTGGTTCAAGTGATTGGTAATCTCTCAAGACCAGTCTCAACACGCAATCAGCTGCGTACCGATGGTGATATGTGTATCTATGCACTATCCGTCAGCACAATGGAACCAGCTAGTGTGAAAGAAGCAATGACCGATGCATCATGGATTGAGTCTATGCAAGAAGAACTCAATCAGTTCATCCGGCTTGATGTATGGGAGTTAGTACCTCGACCGGACAATATCGATCCGCTTACTCTGAAATGGTTATTCAAAAACAAGATGGATGAGGAGCAAACGGTCATTAGGAACAAGATTCGGTTAGTTGTGAGAGGTTATAAACAACAAGAGGGAATTAATTTCGCTGAATCCTTCGCCCCGGTTGCTCGAATGGAAGCTATTAGGATTTTCTTGGCATACGCTTCACACAAATCGTTCACTGTGTATCAAATGGACGTGAAGACGGCTTTCTTGCATGGACCGTTAAAAGAAGATGTGTATGTATGTCAACCTGAAGGTTTCATCAACACCGAACATCCAAGCCATGTCTACAAGTTGAAAAAGGCAATTTATGGTTTGAAACAAGCACCGAGGGCATGGTACGACGAATTAGCATCATTTCTTCTACAAAATCACTTCAGCAAAGGAACCATTGATCCAACTTTGTTTATCAAGCACTACGGCAACGACATATTGGTGGCTCAGGTCTATGTAGATGATATTATATTTGGTTCTACTAACCAAAATATTCCATATTATTTGCAGACCTTATGAAAAGTCGATTTAAAATGTCTATGATGGGGGAAATGATGTTTTTTCGTGGTCTCCAAGTTCACCAATCCCCCTGTGTGGCATCTTCATCTATCAGGCCAAATATGTGCTTGAAATTCTAAAGAAATTTGGAATGGAAAATTGTGATCCTATTGGTAGTCCAATGGACACTAAACACATACTTGATTTGGATAAGAAAGGGACATTTGTAGATGCTACAAAATACCGAAGTATGATCGGGTCCCTTATGTACTTAACCTCAAGTAGACCGGACATTGTGCATGCTACTTGTTTATGTGCTCGGTATCAGGCTAAGCTAACCGAGAAGCACCTCAAGGAGGTTAAAAGGATCTTTCGTTATCTCTGGGGAACCATTCACATGGGTGTCTGGTATACGAAGGATTCTGGTTTTAATCTCACTGGTTTTTCAGATGCCGACCATGCAAGATGTCATGATTCATTCAAGAGCACTTCCGGTGGCGCACAATTCTTAGGTGAGAAGCTAGTGAGCTGGTCATCAAGAAAACAAGATTGTACGGCGTTGTCCACCGCGGAAGCAGAATATGTGTCTCTATCCGTGTGTAGTGCTCAAGTCCTTTGGATGAGAACACAACTCACGGATTATGGCTTTCACTTTAACAAAGTGCCTATTTATTGTGACTCACAATCAGCCATATCCATATCCTGCAACCCGGTCCACCACTCAAAGACCAAGCACATTGTTGTCTGATTCCATTTCATAAAGGAGCATGTGGAAAGAGGAACGATCGAACTGTTTTTTGTCAAGACGGACTACCAACTAGCCGACATCTTCACCAAAGCTCTTTCTCAAGACAGATTTGAATTCTTGGTTCGTCGACTTGGTATGCGTAGTTCACTCCTGATGATCTTGAACGTCTTGCACATTAGCAGTAACCTTGTATATATCTATCAGAAAATCAAAATACAAAAATATAAAACCTATAAAAACAAAATAAAAAAATGAGAAAATATTTCAAAATACCAAAAATATTCTCCTTCGACATGTCTCTCAGCATCGATAATATGGATGTACTTAGAAATGTTGTTCAATAACGACACGGGTACGTACATAAAGTTCGAATGAGAGTTCAAATGTTTTCAAAACATGTCTTTTCTATTTTACTTCTCATAATGGCTTATAGTCACATGTCAGACTATAACCCGGTCCCTAAATAAAGGAAAGTCTTTGACTTATCCTCAACAACGAGAAATTCATTTTTCTCGGTCATGAGCTTATATCAAAACATTCAAAGTTTTAAGGTCATGAACACAATTTTTCTCGGACTTTTGAGCACAATTTTTCAAAGTATTTCAAAACAATGTGCTCATATACTCCCCTATTTAAATAGAATCTCTTTTTGAGGGGGGGGGTTTAATGTTTTCATAAACATTTGTTCCAAAGTTTCATGACACATTATTCTCTCTATGTTTCATCACTTGTTTCACAAAAATTTCAATTTCATGCAATTTTTGAGGGGGGAGAATAGTGATTAAAATGTGTTATCTTGAATAAGATCTTTGATATAAGTGCTTTCTCTTCCTAATATGTGCAAAAACTTTTCCTTTTATGATGCACATATGTAGGGGGAGTGTTTTGGGTGATACAAAAAACCTTCAAGGTGTAAACTCTGATTTCATCAACACCTTGATTGCTTTTTCAACAGTTTTTCTGCTTACGATATCTATACCCTTCAACACATTAATTCACGATGGTATTGGTGTCAAAAGGTGGTTAGGTATTCGTCCTATGATCCAACCAGAACCGGATGGGTCTTCCCAGGGACAATCCATTAGAACTTAGAAGTCCTTAGGAAAGATGGAGTAGTTAAGGGTACGGGAATTATGCCGACTAATGACTTAAGCTAGCACTGGAACAATCACAACAATGTGCTAGTTATGACGTCTTGGTAAGCATTGAAGGGGTCGAAGAATGAAAAAGAAATGTAAGGATAAAGGGTGTAAAGAAAGAAGCCCTCCATACAACTTAGGCAGAAACCGGGTCAATACATCTACTATCAGAATCATGTTGATGATTTCTGGTATTGAAGACAAAGCATCATGGACCCAGTGATGCAATGCACAACCCCTCCCAGCCTACTCAAGCTTCTCTCAAAAGAAGTTTGTTTTATTGTCACGGAGTTCAACTCATTTCTATCGACTTTCTCACTCCGAGATAGTAGATATTGAATAGGTGGCAGTCTGCTCCAGCCTCCGATCACCAAATAAACGTGCACTTATAGAGTCTAGAGCCAACGAGATACATCAAAAAATCTCATTAGGACACTTATTCCTTTTATCAATTGTTGTTCATCACTAGAACACATGCGACAATTTACAGAGTCCTACGCTCTATCCCTGTGATATTGCCAGAACATTCAGAGTGATACTCATTAGTATTCATAGTGATGAATGGAAATCCTTCTAGTGTTAAGATCAAACAAGCACTGCGGTAGGTCATATGTAAGATTCACTTGAATTGAACATATGTTAACTGGAAAGCAATAGTGGTTTGATTCTTAATTGATTCAAACTCGTTCCAGGTCTCGACGCAATATCTTTATGATCTTGCTAGAACATTCAGAGTAATACTTTTCAGTATTTACAGTGACGAATGGAAATCCTTCCAGTGTCATCATCAAACATCACTGTGGTAGGTAACTTGTGAGATTCTATATGAATCAAACTTGTGTCGACTGGAAAGTAACGATGGTTTGATTCTTAATTGATTCAAACTTGTTCCAGGAAATTGAATTGACGACTTAATCAGCAGAATGAAACTGTATGATTCACTCCTTACTATGGATTATCTTTCGATAATTTCAAGTATTGAGAACGGCTACCACAGCCGGAAACCCTGTCAAGGAAGTTCTTTGAACTTACCTAATCACAGGTAAAGTATTCTTACTGTATAACGGGAAACCGGAGGAATGCAAACGGTGGCGTAAATTCATGAAATCGTAATTCAAGACCACATGCTCATATAAATGAAGAAAGCTCAAGAACATCTAAAGACAAAGACTTCCGCTACTCTGATGATCAAGGGAGATTGTTAACAAGCTTTCAAGTCAACACAAAACATGAGTATGTTTAGAAAGACACAAGAACACAAGCTGGCAAAGTTACAAGATCAAGTCAAGATCAAAGATCCAAGATCACAAGTCATGAAAGGAACTATGAAGAAACTCTCAAGACATCGAGCTTCAAAGTCTGCAACAACAAAGAAGTGAAGTCTCATATTATATGACCATCCCTTAGGGGGAGATTGTTAGAAGTAATTAAAGTGATGGTCATATAATATATCGTTGCGAAGCTCATGAAAAATGTCGTTTAATGATGTCGAGAGTTTTTAGTTATTATTGTTTATGTAACGGGATTTAGTCCCGATCACACAAATGAGGAAGGCCTCCTAAAAATTTTGTTACTTAGTATAAAAGGCTTCCTAATCCTCATTTGTGTGTGTGCTTTCCATTTTGATTAGTTTTAGAGAGAGAAAGGTGTTTGTTTTCTCTCACTAGGAAATCACCAACTTTGTATTTCTTTTCTTTTCTTCATCTTAATCTAATCCTTCTTTTTTAGTTTAATCATCATCATGTTATTTGTGTTTGATTAGTCGTGTGATTTAGTCCTACAAGTTATCTCTATAGACACACTATTATTGTGATGATATCAATACGTCGCGCCCCATATTCCGCCATGGTGGGGTGTGACATAAAAGGATAAGTGTTTACACACTTATTATCCTTCCAAGTCATCATCTAGGGATGAGGTGGATAATGGTGTCCTAACGAGGTCACATGAGTTCATATCATGCTTTTTGATTATCTGTTAACAATACTTAGCTTGGTTAATAAAGATTCCACTTGGAGATTGGTGAACTTGAATTCCAAGAAAGAATTTTAGTTCGCTCATCATTATCATTTCAAATTTGTTGTGCATTAGTTTTTCAAACTATATTGAAAGTTTTGGGTTTGTAGACCCAAAAATAATGTCATCAACGTAAATCTGCACCAGCAAAATGTCATCCCCATATTTATATATGAAAAAAGTTAGATCAATGGAACCTTTTGAGAAACCTTTGGATACCAGAAATTTTGAGAGCTCATCGTACCACGCCCTTGGAGCTTGCTTGAGTCCATAAAGTGCTTTGTGGAGACGATACACCTTGTCAGGATAATGTGGATTAACGAATCCTTCCGGCTGCGTAACATAGACTTCTTCTTTCAATGAACCATTAAGAAATGTCATCTTCACGGCCATTTGATAAACGAAGAATCCCTTATGTACAACATAAGCAAGGAAAATCCTGACTGCTTCCATACGAGCCAGTGGTGCAAATGATTATTCAAAATCAATGCCCTCTCTCTGGCCATACCCCTTAGCCACTACCTAGATTTGTTTTTGATGATCGTGTTTTCTTCATCCATCTTGTTTTTCCAGATCCGTCGAAGGTTTAATGGTGTTAGATCGTATGGTCTGTCAACAAGTTCCTAGACCTTAAGTCTTTCAAATTATTGAAGTTCATTCGTCATCTATTCAATCTAAGCATGATCAGCCATGACTTCTTTGATGTTTTTTGGTTCAGCTCTACTCACGGCGAGTGCGAACAAACAAACATCGCCATCGGTTTCTAGTTGTCGTCTCGTACGAACCGGCTGTGAAGGGTTTCCAGTTACTTGAACCAAAGGGTGATCTCGGGTCCAATGATGTGTTGAAGGATGTCGTTGGTAGAACGTATGTATATTTGACGGATCTACATGGCGAGTAAAAGAATCTCCCGTTTCGTGTACCGATGTACCGAATGGATTGTGAAAATCGTCATCGTCAGATAATGCATTGTCTGCTTGATTTGTGTTCTCTGGAGAAATGAAAGTAGTTGTGGATGTTGTAGGATCGGTTGTTGATGTGATATTCCGAGGAGGTAAATCTGCAGCAACCGTGTTGAAGTAGACGGAGTTGTATCGTTTTGTTGATGATGATCGGTATCATCGTTCTTATCATGAGTGACAACAGAAGACTTCGATACAACAAGTTTTTCTCTGGTGAAATATTTATCATACATTAGTCCATATAACATTTCCAACTCTTCAATTGTCGTGTCCACTGTCGTATCTGCTCTTGGAACATTTTCTTGAACCAGCTTTGAACTTGACGGTTCATTGTTGTGGTCTTGAGTTTCGAGTTCCGTGCAGTTGTGCACAGAGGTCTTTTGTCGTTTTGGATCAGGACTTAAACTGCTTTGTTCAAGTGCCATCTCTTGCAATTCATCAAATCTAATATGAATAGTTTCAACTATCAATTTTGTTCTCTTGTTGTAAACTCTGTATCCGTTAGACTGAGTTGCATATCCCATTAAAATGCATGCATCACCTTTCCCTTTCATATTATCCAAATTGTCACCATCTCGGATTATGTAACACGTATATCAAAAAACGTGAAGGTGTTTGAATGAAGGTTTGCGATCATGAATTATGTGGTATGGTGTCTTTTCGTGTCTTGGAATAATTAAGGAACAGTTTTGTGTGTAGCATGTGGTTGACACGGCTTCGGCCCAAAAGAATATTGGTAGTTTTGAAGTGGATAATAATGTTCGAGCAACCTCAACCAAAGTACGATTTCGTTTTTCAACAACGCTGTTTTAGTCAGGTGTTCTAGCAATAGATGTTTCATGTTCAATCCCTTCGGCTTCAAAATATTTCTTCAGAGTTGAATTCAAGAATTTTGTGCCTCTATCAATACGAACCACTTTTACTTGAGCTTGAATACCACGTTGTAGCTGCTTTAGGAAGTTGATGAGAACTTCAGATGTTTCATCCTTGACCTCAAGAAATGAGTCCACGTGTACCTTGAATAGTCATCGACAATTACCAAAATGTATTTCTTCCCATTGATATTTTGAATATGCATGGGACCACACAAATCCATGAAGAAGATCTAACCGTCCTTTAGAGCTTGGTGTAGTCTTGGTCTCACAACAGGTTTCTTAACTCTAGGTTCCATAATTTTCCCACCCATCTTAGCAACGAGTTTCTTCAACTCTGTTATTGCTATGTCCCTGTCTTGTAACTGAGCTTTCAAATCTGTAATTTCCATACTCTTTTCATTCATTTCTCGAAACGATTTGGAAAATTTTTCTTGCAAGTTATTATCATTTGGAAAACTTCCGATGGCTTTTTGCAAATCAAGTTCAAGAGAATGACAATGTTTTTGAAGGAAATCACATCGGTGTTGAATTAACGTAAAAGCCTTTTTATCAACATTTTCTTTGTATTTCGAAAGCTCAGTTTCAAGACGTTCACACTCTTTGACTTTATCAAGATATTTGCATGCAACATCAGAATATTCATCTATAGCAGCACAAGATGTAACAGCAACACAAAAAATATCTTTGGAGAGACATTCTTGTAAGAGTAGATCATATTCGTTTGAAAACTCTGATTTTTCAGTTTGAAGTTCATCAATTTCTATTCCAATAGACTCAACGTATTTCAAATCATCAAACATTTCAGACCGAATTAATCTTTCAAATTCAAGAACATTTGCTTTAATTATTGACGTATTTGGTATTAAAAGTTCTTTTCACAAGCACGGTTATATCGTGAGGAATCTCTTTTTTCCAGTCTCTTTCAACGATTGATTGAATATTATCAATGTGATGCTTAAGAATTCTAAGTGTTTGCCTACTCTTTCTTTTAGAAGCATCAAGAGTCAGGTAGTTGATATATTTAGAAACGTTAAATTTCTTAGTGGCAAAAATTTCTTCCATTAAATTCTTCTTTGTTTGCTTTCAAAAACTAATTGCTCACGAGACTTCTGTGTTTGTTTGGTGAAAAGACCAAGACTATTTTCATAAGTATAATTATATGGTTTCACAAAATCTTTATTGACTGGTGATCCACTCCCCTCTTCCCAAAGGGTTGTCTCTTCACAATCGGGCCTAACAAGAGGACAATCATGATCGGTCCTTTCGGAGTCATCAAGATAAAGACACGGGTTCTCGGCATGAGCTTGGTCAAGGTACTTAGGACTTGCAAAACTAGCTTTACCCTTAAAAAACGAATGTGGTGCTATCATTCTCATGGTTTAAATAGTTTGATTTGTTTTATAAACAATTTTCTTCAAAAAATCGACTTGTTCTTCAAGTTTTGTTACTTTTGTAGTATCTTTTTCATGTATGCTTTTAAAATCTTGTTTTAACTTTTCAACCTCTAGTTTCTTAACATCCAGAATTTTAGTAGAATCGATGTTATTCATTGAAAGCCTTTGTTCAAGTTCATTAACTTTAGTTGTTGCAAGGTACATTTTTTGATGTTCATCGATTAAGAAAGTATTATATTGACGTTTATCTTTGGCTAATAACTCAATAGTTGTATTATATTTGTTTTTAGAATGTCCTTTTTGATGTTAAGAACACGCCCTTTGTGCCCCTCAAGCTCGTTGGACTTTTGAAGAAGCTTACCTATATAACTCTCAACGGTTTCACTAGACTTAATTAGAGAAGCTTTGCATTCTTCAAAATTTTGAGTGAGTGTTGCGTTTGCCTTCTTTAATTGCTTTTGACTCTTTCTAGTTTCACTGACATCTTTTTGTGAAGTAGCAATTAAATTACCAAGCGCAACACGCTCCTCATCATCATACTCATTTGCATGTTGATCATCCTCAAAATCATTATTGCACATGTCTGATGAATCAGGTGTGGTACTGCTATCAACCATTTCCATCATACATGTGTTAGTAATTGTTGTTGGTCGATCACTATGCTCATGTGTATCATCAAACACATTGTATTCATCATCATTTTGTACTTTATCAATTGCTCGATATCAAAGATAGGACCATTGTCATCATCAGTGACGTCGAGGACCTCGTGAATCTTTGCCATGTACGAATAATGTGCTTCGAGTTCTTGGTCGAAGAGTTCATCATCAGTGTCGTCAAGCGTTTCTCCTTCCTCAGCCGACAATTTAATACCAACATTCATTTACTTGCATAACAGCATCTTTTCCTTTTGATAAGCGTAATCCTTAACCCTTTTTGGCTTCATGCATTCCTTTGCCATATGCTCAAATCCTTTTGTAGTTATAACATTGAATCCCACTTTGCTGAACCACTTGAGTACCAACTGTTTCCCTACTCCCACCAATGCTAGAAACCCTTTGTTTATCATACTTTGTAACGATCATACTTTGGAGGACTCTTAACCGGCCTTTGTGTGTCATACCTTGGAGGACTCTGAACATAGTTATTCCTCGTTATTGATGATGTTCTAAGGTTGTTGTTGTAAGGTTTGTAGATTTTCTTGTATTACTTCATAATGAAAGCCATTTGTTGTTTGAATTCTAATAACTGTGAAAACACTTATCCTTTTACCACTTATTTCCAATAATAACAAGACCAAAACGTGTAATTTATGTCGTAAAAGTCGAAATTATGCGTGGTTTGTGTTTTTATTGTGTTTTAGGACCAAATGATGAAAAAGGAAGAAAACACGGGCTTTCACGGGCTTTTATCGAAGAAAACGAGAAAAGACGAAGTCAAAAGATCAAGAGTGCAAAAAGAACGGATGTCCAAGACCTATTCTGAAGAATTATCGAAGAAAAAAATTCTAAAGACGGAAGTTTAATGAAGTCAAAGAACTTAAGTCTAAATTAAAGAAGAAAATTATTAAGACAAGTTCAAATCCCGAGACGACATCGAGAAAAGACAAAGAATTAAATCGAGTCGAGAAGACGTGAAGAAAGAAAGAAAGAAGAAGCAACACATGCACTCCTTCCCATTTTCCCTATAAATACCCTCCTAATACACATTAGGAGAGGAGTTAGTTTTTAGTTTAAGTTTTCATTTTTCACTTTTCTTTCTAGTTTTAGAGAGAGAAAGTTCTCAACTTTCTCTCACTAAGTTTTCATCTTTCTTTCTTTTAATCTTTCAAGATTAAACATTTGTGTGTTGTTGATTTCATTAATCAAGTTCTAGTTAAGCTTTTAATCTTTCATCTCATTCTACATTTCTTTGATTTTTAGATTAATTTTGGTGCGAATTTCATTTGATCCATGTTGTTCTTAATGATTTCGTGCTTAAAAATTTAATCTTTTTATGCTTACATAAGCTTTCATTCGATTAAGCTTTAAGATTTGTGTGCTTATTGGCTTATTCGCTTCTTTTAGCTTATTCACTTTTTAAAAGTTTTCTTAAAAAGTTTATCTTTTTATGGTTTGATTCAAAAGATTGACTATTTTAAGTTTGGATAAGTTGTTATTAGTGCTTATTTTATCCTTTTCATTTTAAGATTCGTGCAAGTTTTAGTTTGAGCTTATTTATCATAGCTTATAGCTTGGCTTATTTCGAATCCCATATAAATCGGAAAGGGTCTAAAACCCTTTCCGATGGCAGCATTCCGACCAAGCACCCTCTTTCCGATCACCAAATCGGAAAAGGTTTAGAATATTCCGATCTGGACCATTTTTCCACATTCCGATTGTTTGCATTTCAAAATATTCCGATTGCATGAATTTCCCTGTATTCCGATCTAGGGGCATTTGTTGATATTCCGATTGTGGGGTATTGGTTACATTCCGATCAGTGGTTTCCCTAAATATTCCGATTGCAGCCATATTCCGACCAAGGGTATTTTTGTTATTCCGATTGCCTTATTCCGACCAAACATTCTGACGGGTATAGTTTGCATATTCCGATTAGTGTCTTTCACCTATATTCCGATTAGGGTTTGTTTTAATTTCTTGTTTTTACAAAGTTTCCAAGTTTTAGATTTATTAAATGTTCACGTATTTTAGTTTAATCTTTAAACTTTTATTTTACTCAACGACATTTACATTTACTTGCTATTAGTTTAAAATAGATAACGAACCAACCATTTATATTTCCACCAAGAACAATTGAGTCGCACTTTGAACCAATAATCAATTCGAAAAGATTCGGACGATAACGTTTTCTTACAAGGAAATACCTTGTATTAAATGGCGCCGCTGCCAGCTCTTTTGGTTAAGATTAAAGGTTTTTAGTGAGAGACGCATTGGATTTTGGGATCCGCTCATCTTTGAACGTTATTTTCCTTGCTTTAAAAATTTCAAAAATCCTAAAAAATATAAAATCTTCACACATACAAAAAAATTGAAAAACCATAAAAACCAAAAATATTTCCTTTCTATTTTTCTAATCCTTTTGTAGGTGTGCATGCGTACTCGTGCTCGTAAGAAGAGAGTAGCTCAAGCCGAAGTCATTACTCAACCAATTGTCACCATGGAAAATTAACCAATGATCGATCTTTTGCAATCACACGTAGAAGGCAACACCGATGCAATTGTTATCCCTGAGATTGGAGCCAACAACTTTGAACTCAAATCTGGCTTTATACAAATGGTCTCTGCTCAACCCTTCTTGGGCCGCTCACTTGATGATCCTCATGACCACATTAAAAGGTTTCTTCTGCTTACCAATACGGTTGGTATCAAAAGAAGTGATTCGCTTGCAACTTTTTCCTTTCTATTTAGAGGGACAAGCCCGTAATTGGCTTGATAAGGAACCGCCACAAAGTATTCTTACGTGGACGGATTTAGAGACCAAGTTTATCAACTACTTTTTCCGACCCTCACGTACTACCGCTTTACGGAATGAAATTATTACCTTTCAACAAAAGTACGGTGAGTCTTTTAGTGAATCTTGGGACCGTTTTAAGGAACTTTTAAGAAAGTGTCCACAACATGGTTTAACAAAAGTACATCAAATCAATACTTTTTACAATGGTTTAAGCATGAATGACCAAGATTCACTAAACAGTTCCTCGGGGGGGGGGGGGGGGTAATATTTTGGTTAATCTTCTAATGCTGCTTGGGATATTATTGAGAACAAATCTAGAGTTCAAACCAAGAGTGTTAGAACTAATGTAGCAAGTGCTATTACTAGTGATGCCGACAAACGAATTGATAAGCTTACTTCGCTTGTGGAATCACTTGCTTTACAAACTGCCAACAATACCAAACAATTCAATGCCCAAGCTAATGTTTTGAGCCAATCATGTGATATATGCGGGGGATCTCACTCATACACCGATTGCCCTTCGACTCACGACAATTCGGAAAATGTGTATGCCGCCAACGGTACCTATGCTACAGGAAGCTATCAAGCACGTCCTCAAGGTGACCACAACCTGCTCAGCTATCGCTCAAACAACTTTCTTTCACCTCCTGGTTTTCCCTCACAAAACCCAAACAACCTCAATCGCAACAATCAAAACCAACCTCGTGCTCTAAATCAATATCCAAACCCAAGAAATCCATATCCACCTCAAAGAAACAACCAAGTTTACCAACAACCTTCTTATCAACCACCCGCCTACCATGCTCCTCCTCTCAACCAACCAACAGCCTTACACCAAGATGTTGAAACCTACATGAGGACGAACGATGTGATCATACAAACTCTTCAGCGGGAAATGGCCAACATGAAAGCAGATATAGTTAAGCAATGGAATGATCTTCGAGCTGATATGCTAAACACTTTGGCAAGTCAAACGAATGACTTGAGGAATATGATGGCTAGTTTCTTCCCTAGTAATCAAGCCTCTGGATCGGGTTCTTTTCCGAGTAACACCGTTGCTAATCCAAGAGGGGAGATGAAAGCAATCACCACTCGCAGTGGAAAAGGTTTAAAGGACCCCGAGCTTCCTACACCTACACCGGTGATTGTGACAAAGGAAAACGAGTCTCCTTCTCCGAATCCTCCATCTTCTATTCCTCTAACTTCTACTTCTCCAATAATACCACCTTCTACTTCTACCCCTCCTCCACCCAAGGATGTGAGTGCGAATTCTATCCCAAAGCCTTCATCTCAAACCAATATACCTTATCCTTCGAGGTTGAGGAAAGAGAAATTGAAGAACAAGGATGATATTCAAGTTTTGAACTTTCTTAAAATGTTCAAACAATTGAATTTCAATATCTCGTTTGCTGAGGCTCTCGCTCACATGCCGAAATACGCTAAAATATTTAAAGATCTTCTCAGTGATAAGGAGAAACTTCTCGATATTGCTCAGACCTAACTTAATGAGAACTGCTCCGCAGTGCTCTTAAGGAAATTGCCCACCAAACTTGGTGATCCGGGTCGCTTCTTGATTCCTTGCAACTTCCCGGGAGTAGAGAATTGCATGGCCTTAGCCGATCTAGGTGCCAGTATTAACTTAATGCCATTAAGTGTTTGGAAGCAATTATCTCTCCCCGAGCTAGTCCCCACACGAATGACTTTGGAATTAGCCAACCGTACGGTTGCTTATCCAGTGGGGATAGCCGAAGACGTCTTCGTTGGTGTCGACAAATTCACCTTCCTGGCGGATTTTTTTGTCGTTGACTACGAGATGGACTCCCGTGTTCCATTAATCGTTGGACGTCCATTCCTGAGGACCGGTCGCACTCTCATTGATGTAGCCGCTGGCGAATTAATCATGAGAGTTGGTGACGATAAAATCATCTTCAACATGGGTAAACTTTCTAAGCAGCCTTCGGAAAACGAGAGTGTTAATTTCATTGATGTTCTTGATGAGGCTTGTGAAGAACATTTCAAAGACGCTTGTAAAAGTGGTTCTTCTTCTCAACCCAATGTTGAGACCGTTGCCTCTATTGCTCCGTCATTGACTCCTTTTGGAGAAATTGACTTGGATGATTTTGAAGCTAGCTTGGGTCCTCTCGATCTTAAGTATGATGGTTCTCCCACCGATTGGGATGAAGACATTCGTACCATTGAGAAACTTCTCAATAAGGACCAAACTTCTCCTCCATCGCCTACGGATATCTCTACCGATGATCCGAAGTTGACTACGTCGTCCATCGAAAATCCTCCGGATTTAGAGCTTAAGGATCTTCCGTCTCATCTTGAGTACATTTTCGTTGAAGACAACAAGACGTTACTGGTCATCATCGCTAAGGACTTGCAAGAAGAAGAAAAATCCCGACTTATCGCCATGCTGAAGAATCACAAGAAAGCAATTGCTTGGAAGATCTCTGATATTCGTGGAATTGATCCTCACTTCTGCACACATAAAATTCTCATGGAGGACGACTTCAAACCCACTATTCAAAGCCAAAGAAGGGTAAATCCTAATATTCATGACGTAATCAAAAAAGAGGTTATCAAACTTCTTGATGCGGGAATGATCTATCCTATCTCGGATTCACCGTGGGTTAGTCCCGTCCATTGTGTGCCTAAGAAAGGCGGAATCACCGTTGTTCCCAATGAAAACAACGAGTTGATTCCTACTCGTCTCGTTACAGGGTGGAGAGTTTGTATAGACTACCGCAAACTCAATGATGCTACGAGAAAGGATCATTTTCCCCTTCCTTTCATGGACCAAATGCTTGAACGTCTAGCAGGGAATGACTATTACTGCTTTTTAGACGGTTTCTCCGGGTATTTCCAAATTCCCATCGATCCCAAAGACCAAGAGAAAACCACATTCACTTGTCCGTATGGAACATTTGCTTACAAACGCATGCCTTTCGGTTTATGCAATGCTCCTGGGACTTTCCAAAGGTGTATGATGGCTATCTTCCATGACATGGTTGAAGAAACTATGGAAGTCTTCATGGATGATTTCTCGGTTTATGGTGATTCTTTCTCTGCTTGCCTTGCCAATTTAGAACGTATGCTTAAGCGGTGTGAAGACACTCGCCTTGTTCTGAATTGGGAAAAATGCCATTTTATGGTAAAAGAGGGCATCGTGCTAGGACACAAAATCTCCAAAGCCGGTCTTGAAGTGGACCGTGCTAAAGTCGATGTTATTGCTAAATTGCCTCCACCTTCAACCGTGAAGGGTGTGAGAAGTTTCCTCGGTCATGCGGGCTTCTATCGCCGATTCATCCAAGATTTCTCTAAAATCGCTTGCCCGATGACCCACCTCTTGGAAAAAGATACTCCTTTCATCTTTTCCAAAGAGTGTCTTGGATCCTTCAATCTTCTTAAGGATAAGCTAACTAAGGAACCGGTCTTGGTTACCCCTAATTGGGAGCTACCTTTTGAGTTGATGTGTGATGCTAGCGACTTTGCTATTGGAGTGGTTTTGGGCCAACGAGTGAACAAACACTTCCAACCAATCCATTATGATAACAAGACAATGACGGGGGCTCAATTGCATTATACCACTACCGAAAAAGAGCTTTTAGCTGTAGTATATGCTTTTGAAAAATTCCGCCCCTATCTTGTCCTTTCTACCACCATCGTGTATACCGATCATTCCGCGTTGAAGTACTTGATGACTAAGCAAGATTCTAAGCCAAGACTTCTTCGTTGGGTTTTGCTCCTTCAAGAATTCAACATTGAAATTCGTGACAAAAAGGGAGAAGAAAACCTAGCCGCGGATCATCTCAGTAGACTTGAGGATCCTTATCAAGGGGATCATCCGAACAAAGAGATCAATGACTCTTTTCCCCTTGAGGCCTTAATGTCTATCAATTCTAATCTCGATGACACCCCGTGGTTTGCGGACATTGCAAACTACTTAGCGGGTGGGATTCTCAAGGAAGGGCTCACGTCCCAACAAAAGAAAAAGTTCTTTAAAGATATTGAACATTATTTCTGGGACGACCCTTACCTTTTCAAACAATGTGCGGATCTGATTATTCGTCGATGTGTTGACGGGCTGGCCGCGGTACAAATCCTTCATGCTTGCCATAAAGGACCCACCAGTGGTCACTTTGGTCCTAATTACACCGCGAAGAAAGTATTCGACTCTGGATTCTATTGGCCCACCATTTATCGTGACGCTCACGATATGGTTAAACATTGTGATGCTTGCCAAAGACAAGGCAAGATCACACATAAAGATGAGAAGCCTCAAAATTTCATACAAGAATGTGAAATCTTTGATGTATGGGGCATCGACTTTATGGGGCCATTTCCATCATCAAAAGGGAACAAGTACATCCTCGTAGCCGTTGACTAGGTTTCTAAATGGGTTGAAGCTAAGGCTCTCCCAACGAACGATGCGAGGGTGGTTGTGAACTTTTTGAAGCAACTCTTTTCTCGATTCGCCGTTCCTCGTGCTATCATCAGTGACCGCGGGACTCATTTTTGCAATGATCAATTTGCAAGAGTCATGGCTAAGTATGGTGTTAATCACCGTCTTTCCACCGCCTATCATCCCCAAACCAATGGTCAAGCCGAGATTTCCAACCGCGGACTGAAGAGAATTTTGGAGCGTACTGTGGGAGAGCATCGCGCCGCGTGGGCCGATAAGTTAGATGATGCTCTGTGGGCTTTCCGTACTGCTTATAAGACCCCGATCGGTTGTACACCTTATCGTCTTGTGTACGGGAAAGCATGCCACCTCCCTATCGAGCTGGAACACAAGGTGTACTGGGCCTTGAAGTGGGCTAACTTCGACATCAACAAAGCCGGTGATCATCGCAAGAATCAACTCAACGAGCTAAATGAACTGAGGAATGAAGCTTATGAGAACTCGCTGATCTACAAGGAGAAGACCAAGATCATTCACGACGCAAGAATCAAGAACCGAGAGTTCCACGTTGGTGATCAAGTCTTACTTTTTAACTCTCGGTTGAAGATCTTCTCTGGCAAGTTGAAGAGCCGCTGGTCTAGTCCATTCACCGTCACCAAAGTCTTTCCATATGGGACCATTGAGCTTTCTCAGCTAAATAGGCCCAATTTCAAGGTGAATGGCCAGCGTTTGAAGCTGTACTTTGGTGAGGACATCTCTCATGAGATGATTCCATCCCTCACCACGTTCCCCATAAACTAAATTTGGGTCGAGTCAGGCTCGTGACTCGGTGATAAAAAACAAGCGCTTCTCGGGAGGCAACCCGTGATCTATCCTTTACTGCTTTCATAATAAGTGTAGGGGGAGCCCCGTATGTGTTTGTTGTCTTGTTTCTTGTGCTATGCAGGGATTAAAGCTTCAAAGAGCATCTTGATGACTTTTGACGAACCGTGATACCGTGTTCCCATCTTCCCGGTTCTATCCTAAACTGTCGTGATTCAATATTTCATATCTTATATGTTCACATTGAATTCACTTTAGTTGTCCTTTCCTTAGCAAGATTTAAACAAAGTGCACAATGTCCTAAGTGTAGGGGAGTTTACTCCCACATGCTTAAACACTGAGGACAATGTTTATATCAAGTGTAGGGGGGACTTCTATCGAAGTAAGTGGTCTTTTCTATGAATTTGCCCTCATTTTAACCGGAAAATTTTATTTTTCGACATTTTTCAAAATTTTTAATCTATTTTGGCCTAGTTGTATAGTTTTATTTTCCTTTGTTATGATTATTTCCTTTCCTTGCTAGAATAAATTTTCAATAAAGTGGTTTTAAATTTTTCTTAGTCGTGAACATTTTGACTCAACCCGAGTTTACTTATCTAAGTTTACGCTAGCTAGTATCCTTAGCGTGTTTAAGTCAAGTTTTGCTAGGCTTTTATATAGGGAGCTATAAAACGCGAAAGTCTTAACTCTTACGGGTTAAGAACAAGAACTTTTCGCAAGTTCCTATAATTGATCCTAGAGAGTCGTTTATCAAGGTAACTTTAAAATGCGATTTCTAAACTTGAAAGAGTCTAAGAATTTACAAGATCCTATAGACGACTCGAAAACACAAAACTTTGATTTAATAGGCTAAGCATCCACGAGTCTCATTCCTTGAGATTTTAAACTGTGGAGAACGAGAGATGATAGAGTCAATTATAAGTTTGGTATTCTTTCGTGAATTTATGTGAGTTAATTATAAGCCTATTCTCCCTTCGCTTGTTAATAAATTTATCTGCAATAAATAAGGTTGTACGATTTAAAAGGTTACTTAGCTTCTAGCCCAAGATCGTTTAAAAGTTGCTCGGTACGGATTAGAGTTCATAGCCAAGGCATAACTTATTGAAACGGGATGCGAAGATTGGCGAGTCCGAAAAGGCCCTAACAAGGCATGAGGGCTACATTTTGTTGCTAAAGATCCAAAAGTGATGTGAAGAATCATTTATCAAAAATCAATATGAAGGATCGAGACACACGACGAAAAGAAAATACTCCCCTAAAGATCATGGAGAAGTCTATCCAAAAAGGCCCTAACAAGGTATGAGGATAAATAGATCCAAGTCCTAAAAGGAGGCGGATCGTTGTATATCAAAGTCCAAAATAAAGATTGGAGAAAAATGAAGAAGTCGTGGTCAAAATATGAAGAATCTCTCAAAACTTCAAGTGAAGAAATTCCTATTATGAAGAGAAGACCATAATTTCAAGAACGTCTCTCAAAGATTCGAAGTATGAAGTCGCTGCCAAATATCGGTCCGAGAAAGGTCTCAAATCATGAAGCGAGTTATGCCAAGTTATGAACTTTATGAGGTCCCGAGAAGCAGTTTTAAAAGATTTTGTCCTTTAGCTAACTATTGATTAAATCGTTCACTTTATTTTTGGCCTAAATAACTATCGAAATAAGTAAAAATAATGCATCCTCGTGATCATTCAAGACAAAAATAAAATATAAGAGATACACCTAGGAATAAGGGAGTCTGAGTGAATAATTGGCCCACATGAATTCGTGTTAGTCTGCTAACTTATAATAACAATGATCTCGTTTTTAAGCTTGGTATGGGGAACGTGAAACTTGAGGATGATAAACGTTCATGGCTGTCAAAACTCAATGTAAGTCTTTAATTTCTTTACTTGTTTTTATCTTTTTATGTTTAGTATTTAATAAAGGCCAAGGTGGGTTATTTATGATGGAAAATGTAAACCATGCTTTAAAATTAATGCATTGCATGAAGGCATTGCAATGGTTAAGTGTAGGGGATTTAATAAGTGTGAAAACACTTATCCTTTTACCACTTATTTCCAATAATAACAAGACCAAAACGTGTAATTTATGTCGTGAAAGTCGGAATTATGCGTGGTTTGTGTTTTTATTGTGTTTTAGGATCAAATGATGAAAAAGGAAGAAAACACGGGCTTTCACGGGCTTTTATCGAAGAAAACAAGAAAAGACGAAGTCAAAAGATCAAGAGTGCAAAAAGAACGGATGTGCAAGACCTATTCTAAAGAATTATCGAAGAAAAAAATTCTAAAGACGGAAGTTTAATGAAGTCAAAGAACTTAAGTCTAAATTAAAGAAGAAAATTATTAAGACAAGTTCAAATCCCGAGACGACATCGAGAAAAGACAAAGAATTAAATCGAGTCGAGAAGACGTGAAGAAAGAAAGAAAGAAGAAGCAACACATGCTCTCCTTCCCATTTTCCCTATAAATTCCCTCCTAATACACATTTGGAGAGGAGTTAGTTTTTAGTTTAAGTTTTCATTTTTCACTTTTCTTTCTAGTTTTAGAGAGAGAAAGTTCTCAAGTTTCTCTCACTAAGTTTTCATCTTTCTTTCTTTTAATCTTTCAAGATTAAACATTTGTGTGTTGTTGATTTCATTAATCAAGTTCTAGTTAAGCTTTTAATCTTTCATCTCATTCTACATTTCTTTGATTTTTAGATTAATTTTGGTGCGAATTTCATTTGATCCGTGTTGTTATTAATGATTTCGTGCTTAAAAAGTTAATCTTTTTATGCTTACATAAGCTTTCATTCGATTAAGCTTTAAGATTTGTGTGCTTATTGGCTTATTCGCTTCTTTTAGCTTATTCACTTTTTAAAAGTTTTCTTAAAAAGTTTATCTTTTTATGGTTTGATTCAATTGATTATTTTAAGTTTGGATAAGTTGTTATTAGTGCTTATTTTGTCCTTTTCATTTTAAGATTCGTGCAAGTTTTAGTTTGAGCTTATTCACCATAGCTTATAGCTTGGCTTATTTCGAATCCCATATAAATCGCAAAGGGTCTAAACCCCTTTCCGATCGCGGCATTCCGACCAAGCACCCTCTTTCCGATCACCAAATCGGAAAAGGGTTTAGAATATTCCGATCTGGACCATTTTTCCACATTCCGATAGTTTGCATTTCAAAATATTCCGATTGCATGAATTTCCCTGTATTCCGATCTGGGGGCATTTGTTGATATTCCGATTGTGGGGTATTGGTTACATTCCGATCAGTGGTTTCCCTAAATATTCCGATTGCAGCCATATTCCGACCAAGGGTATTTTTGTTATTCCGAATGCCTTATTCCGACCAAACATTCCGACGGGTATAGTTTGAATATTCTGATTAGTGTCTTTCACCTATATTCCGATTAGGGTTTGTTTTAATTTCTTGTTTTTACAAAGTTTCCAAGTTTTAGATTTATTAAATGTTCACGTATTTTAGTTTAATCTTTAAACTTTAATTTTACTCAACGACATTTACATTTACTTGCTATTAGTTTAAAATAGATAACGAACCAACCATTTATATTTCCACCAAGAACAATTGAGTCGCACTTTGAACCAATAGTCAATTCGAAAAGATTCGGACGATAACGTTTTCTTACAAGGGAATAACTTGTATTAAATTCCCTATCCTTTTGAGCTTGTTCTTCATCACTGTCTTCGGATGATTGCTCAGATGATGGTGATGGTGCTCTTGCAACCTCTTTGCCTCCCCCTTGATCTTGTTGGAGCGGATGACTTGGAGATAATGGAAGATTGTGGTGATGATGATTGAGTAGAGTAAGTCTTTGGAGCGCGAGAGCGTTGATCTGGGTAATGTTGAGTGGTAGACACCAAAGCAAGAAGATTTGCAACCTTTGCTAGCCGTTCAGCTCGAAGTTCGTTTGCCCCATTCTAAAATTCTTTCAAAATATCAAAGAGCTTGTGATACGAGACATCGTCTAGATTTTCTTGTTGTTTCACTAAAGTGACGAACCGTGTCCACTCTGGTTGAAGTTTGTAACACCCCCAAATTACCACGCAGCAGAATACCACTTTGGGGCGCTACTCATAGCACATCGCACACAATCATAGGCAACGACCTCAAAAAGAGACGTTAAAATAATATACAACATTGTCTAAAAGTTTTCCATCCCAAATATATTAAATCAGAGTAGCGTCTGGTTCCAAAAACCGTTACCAATCACAATACATTCATCAAAGACATTAAAAGTAATTTTATTCATTTCAAAGGATGGAAAAATAAACAAAGTTTTAAACAAGTAAGCACCAACTTCCTCCTCGCATGCTCCGCTGCTATCCATCTTGATTGCCTAAAATACATTCGTAAAATCATCAACACAACGGTTGAGCAAGTCTATAGGTTTTACAAATCATCATTTGAACATAAGAATTTTAATCATCTCAAGCTTATCACACAGACAAGTAATATATATTTCGATAAATGCCTTAAGCTCATGCAACTGAACGTTAACCAACACGTCAACCGAATCATTTACGGCGCCCCTACAACTGGTAATATTGTCATATACCAACGACCTCTTATACATAATATCCCTTTCAGGTGATCACTTATGGATACATACCCTACGATAAGGTTTGTCAAACCAAATAGATCTATCATATGTATTAGCGTTTACCTCACAAGGCAATTAACAGTTAATGAATTTCAGGGACTTCATAGGACAATGGTATTTAGGCATTTATCATCATATTAGGGTCCACCATACCAAAAACAACTTGTGTTCACTTTATAAAACAACATGTATTCCCCCTCGCGGGTTAAAATCATTTATAACAAGTATAAAAAGCGAGGCTATAGACTTACCTTTAAGTTAACGGAACGGATGACGGATGAACAACGGAACTGGGCTGTAGAAGAGTAGATAGTAGCATCCAAGACTATTCGTGACCAAGAAAAGTGATCATGAGCCTTAAGTACGCGTTTTATATGCTTATAAAACAATTATACGAAAATAATTTGATAAAAATGTATTATGGGTAAATATTTGCACCAATACCTATGTCAAAGTGAACCAAGGCTAAACAAGGTTTAAAACCTGTAGGAATTATGAATTCTATATGTTCTAAGTGTTAAACCAAGTATCTAATACGGTTTTCACACAAAACGCCTCAAGTTTACATAACAAAAGACGTAAAAGTCAAAAAGTTCCGGTAAGGTTGTCTTGGGAAGAGTGTCTCTACCAAACCATAAATCCAATGGCTAGGGGATATAAACCCCTGGAACACACTTGAAATGTAGTTTCCAAATTTCCAACCATTCGATCTAAGAGTTTACGAAACTTTTTAAAAGTCCAAAACACTAACAGCCCTACCATAAGCACTTAATAGTCAAACTACACTAGTCAAACTTGAGACAAAATAACCCGTTAACCTATAAGGTTTAAGGAACTGAGATTCCCACTATTGGAAAGCCTCATGATGCTACTTTCGGCTCATACCAACCACGATTAAATAGCTACCACCAATTAGCGGGAAAGTTACATTCTTTGAAAGGTTACAAAATCAAAATTTTGTTTTCAAACTCGGGTTTACCGTTTTAGTCATAAAAACCATTTGGTGATAGCTATTAACATGAGGTCAGTGGGAGGACTTCACATATGATCCCTACTACTGTATCAAACCTTAAAATGCACAAATAGGGGTAAATAACCTGTAGCCACAAGCTATGCAAACCTGCTGTCCCGGAATAGGCCTTCGACCTTAAATAGGTCACAACTTTCTCATCCGGAGGAGTTGAGTGCCTATCCAACTCACCACTAACATGTAAAAGGACTAAAGAACTCATTTAAGCTGTAAAAAGTGCAGGTCACAGTAGAAAATATGTGAGTTTTGGGCTCACATACCTGCTGTCCGAATTTTAAGTATCAAAACAACTTAGCTAAACAATCTCTATTCCATTCCAAACAATCAAAATACTCCTTACATCAACCTAATTCCATAAAAACACTAATAATCAAAATCATTCAAGATCAAAATCAAAACCCATCTAAGAACAATAACCATAACAACAAAGCTAATCAATTAGACCAATCACCTAAAAACCACAACATGATCCCTATGGGATCATGTTTGGCCGCGGCTCAATCAAGCCACCAATGGTGTTCTTGGACAAAATTCCTAGGAATTCTATTAGTCTAAACACTAATAAACATATTACATGTCTAATCCCATGATCAAAAATCAATGCATGTGTAAATAAAACATGGGTTTGTGATAAAGGGTTTACCAAAGATGATTGTAGTATCATTTAATTGAGTGATTGATGAAGAAAATCAATGGAGGGGGCTGTTTTGTTGTGATGTTCGTTGGTTTTGAGAGAACGGGGAGGGAGAGTAGTAGTTTTGCTATATAAAAAATGACTGTTATATCTATGTGTGTTTGGTTTAGATGACCAAAGAGAAAAAGGGGAAAAAGAGTGGGCTTTGACCCACTAATAATCCTTATTAATACTAATCTTAAGCCCAAAAATAAAATGCATCTATTTCTTAGCCTGACTCGATTCTTAAAAATCGCTAAAATTCTAATTTGGTGCAAATTTATTTACGTAAATACAAAATTTATAAAATTAGTATTTTTGACTTAATAAAGTCGGAATATATCGCCTTTGGTTCCCGTTCCATCGATCTGTCACGTTTTTTTTATAAAATTTATGCAAGAGAGCATATAAATCAATTTTCATGACTTAAATAAATTCGGAAAAATAATTAAAAATTTCTATAAATCCGAATAAATCATTTTCAATAAGATATGAAATAATAAAAATAAGATTTAATTAAAACTCGAGAAAAGAATTATGACCCTATTTTTACAGGTTTTACATCCTCACCACCTTAGGGAAGCACCGTCCTGGGGCTTACTTCTCCTTATGTCCGCCTACGAATAAATGGGGATACTTGCTCTTGAAGTAGTCCTCTCGTTCCCAAGTGTACTCGGGTCTACGTCGGGAATTCCATCGCACTTTAACTATCGGAATTCGACTTTGATTAAGCCGTTTCACCTCTCGGTCCATGATCTCCACCGGTTCTTCAATGAAATGTAACTTGCCGTCAAGTTGTATCCTACCTAAAAGGATGAATAAATCCTTGTCCACTAATCACTCCTTCAAGCTCGACACATGAAAATTTATGAATTACAGGAAGCTCATTCGACGACAAGAACATATGATAGGATTTTTGGGTAAGTCCAGTTAAAAGGAAGGTTGCAAATTAAAGGATATCTACTGGCCGAATAGCCATGGACGCATATAAAAAAGAAATAACAAGAAAATATTTTCGTCATCGGAGTGTGCTCACACTCGGATCCATACTCAAAAGATAATACAAGAACACCATCTCACTTCCGCCCATGCGCATCAAAGTCTCAATAAACATCGTTGTTGAAGGTCAAAAAGATATTACACGGTACGTGTTCTCCATGATCGGACGTCATTGGACAATGCCGTCTCAAGTTCTCACAACTTACGATCATTCGACTAGATCACATACCATATAAGTACATAAAAAGAAAAGGTCGAACATATACATCAAATATAGATCTCCACCGTTGATCATCGAGAAAACCTTGAACGAACCTTTTGCTAATAACAACTCAATCTCCAAAGTCTTCCCACTTGCGGTGTTGGATACAACATACTCCTCGAGGTGATAATGAATTTATTAATTCCATTCATTAAGAAATTTGATCCATTAGCGAATATTCACAACATATCGGGCATATCAATAGCTTCTGCTCTAATTCTCAACATACTAAATGCCTCCCACTAACTTCTGTTCCAGTGCTTTAGGTGATGCATCACATTCTTTGTTTACTCGTCATACTAGTCCCACGGGTTCGTTATCAAGAAAAGTCTTCGGTGACCCTTCAATAGTAGAAATTAAAATCCCAAAATCTTCACTTCCATGATAGGTTGCCGTTGATAACTTGATCCTCAATCAATCCACAAGTACACGCATAATTCCTGGTGACGCTTAAACAAGTCGTCTTGTAACACCCCACTTGGATAAATGGACCGTTACGTGTATTTATGGCGTGTCATCAAAGCATGCAAGGCAATGTATTAAACATTAAATGACCATACGGAAAATACCGGAATCAAACATCGGTAGTCCAACATAAGCTCCAAATATAAAGACTAAGTACTGAAAGAAAAAGGACGAACAATGTCCAACAACCAAAGAGATGTAAAGTATGCATGCATAAAATAAAGGAGTCTGGATAGCTCTTCATCCAATGCACGTACTCTCTTAGCAGTCCTAAGATCGTCCTTGTGTACCTTCCGTTTGGAAACATGAAAGGAAACTACGGCTGAGCATATCGCTCAGTGGACGGATATAGCATGAATAGGATGTACTGAAAGAAAAAGGAATGGAAGACTACAATGACACTATAAGACTGATATGACATGTGATACAACTCTGCATAAAATCTGATAAACCTTTTCATATATACTGAAACTGAAATATAACTTATTAATTCTGAAAACATGCATTTTCTGTATTTTAATTTGCCAAGAGCTTATATAGGTCATGTATTAAATCAACTGCTGCATGAATACATGGAGGGGTGTCCTCGTCATGCTATAGAGGGGTGACCTCTAAATAACTGTGCTGGGTGGAGGGATCAGCTCCAATGTGAAGGATGTAGAGCACACACCACATTCACCTGCTAAACTGTAACTATAGCCTAGGATGCATCCATACGCCCCACTAATAATACTGATAAAATGGCCAAGCTGAGCTGAGTGGAACGATGCAGGATATCACTCTCCTGCATGTGAGTCACGACACCGGTGCCTCTAGTGCCGTGGTTACGGTACCTCCGTAACTAGTACATAAACTAATCATGCTTGTATATAAGGCTCAGGCAATTTATTTTATTATAAACATAATTTCTGATAACTTTAAACATATACTGGGGGAAAAACATTTGGCTGCAGACGGGGAATCCTAATCATGCATAAGAAAGGAAGTCCTTACTGAAAGGACGGAAATCCGTACCTCTAGTCCAGTAACTGACTGAATGGAAGATTGAACGAATACTACTCGGGCTTCACGCGTGCTACATAAATAAAGGACGCGAATCAGTTAACTGATATCCGTTATTAAATTTTACTGGTCTTATTGGTTTCTTATTTATTTATTCCAGATATTCCATACGCACAATTACGGCTAATTCTGATCATTAAAATGATTTATTTTAATGTATTAACGTTATACTAATGGCTACGTACAACATATTTCTGACGGTAAATATTTCCATAAAAGTAGTTCGCTAAAATAGAAATTCCTTAATTTATAAGTTCTCAAATAGTTTAATTCGTTTTCTAAAATATACCCTTTTAAATATTAACTAATTAATTTAATTTAATACACATAAAATATATATATATATTAAATATTTATAAACAACTTAAATTAAATTAAAAGGTATAACATAAGGTATTTATTTTATGTTTATAATTGTAACACCCCACTTGGATAAATGGACCGTTACGTGTATTTATGGCGTGTCATCAAAGCATGCAAGGCAATGTATTAAACATTAAATGACCATACGGAAAATACCGGAATCAAACATCGGTAGTCCAACATAAGCTCCAAATATAAAGACTAAGTACTGAAAGAAAAAGGACGAACAATGTCCAACAACCAAAGAGATGTAAAGTATGCATGCATAAAATAAAGGAGTCTGGATAGCTCTTCATCTAATGCACGTACTCTCTTAGCAGTCCTAAGATCGTCCCTGTGTACCTGCCGTTTGGAAACATGAAAGGAAACTACGGCTGAGCATATCGCTCAGTGGACGGATATAGCATGAATAGGATGTACTGAAAGAAAAAGGAATGGAAGACTACAATGACACTATAAGACTGATATGACATGTGATACAACTCTGCATAAAATCTGATAAACCTTTTCATATATACTGAAACTGAAATATAACTTATTAATTCTGAAAACATGCATTTTCTGTATTTTAATTTGCCAAGAGCTTATATAGGTCATGTATTAAATCAACTGCTGCATGAATACATGGAGGGGTGTCCTCGTCATGCTATAGAGGGGTGACCTCTAAATAACTGTGCTGGGTGGAGGGATCAGCTCCAATGTGAAGGATGTAGAGCACACACCACATTCACCTGCTAAACTGTAACTATAGCCTAGGATGCATCCATACGCCCCACTAATAATACTGATAAAATGGCCAAGCTGAGCTGAGTGGAACGATGCAGGATATCACTCTCCTGCATGTGAGTCACGACACCGGTGCCTCTAGTGCCGTGGTTACGGTACCTCCGTAACTAGTACATAAACTAATCATGCTTGTATATAAGGCTCAGGCAATTTATTTTATTATAAACATAATTTCTGATAACTTTAAACATATACTGGGGGAAAAACATTTGGCTGCAGACGGGGAATCCTAATCATGCATAAGAAAGGAAGTCCTTACTGAAAGGACGGAAATCCGTACCTCTAGTCCAGTAACTGACTGAATGGAAGATTGAACGAATACTACTCGGGCTTCACGCGTGCTACATAAATAAAGGACGCGAATCAATTAACTGATATCCGTTATTAAATTTTACTGGTCTTATTGGTTTCTTATTTATTTATTCCAGATATTCCATACGCACAATTACGGCTAATTCTGATCATTAAAATGATTTATTTTAATGTATTAACGTTATACTAATGGCTACGTACAACATATTTCTGACGGTAAATATTTCCATAAAAGTAGTTCGCTAAAATAGAAATTCCTTAATTTATAAGTTCTCAAATAGTTTAATTCGTTTTCTAAAATATACCCTTTTAAATATTAACTAATTAATTTAATTTAATACACATAAAATATATATATATATTAAATATTTATAAACAACTTAAATTAAATTAAAAGGTATAACATAAGGTATTTATTTTATGTTTATAAGAACGTCCCGAGCTTACCGATTAACAAGTTAACATATACCCAAATCTGTCCGACCCTAATTAGTGACAGAATTTCTGTGTCACCAAAAACTGTCGCTAAAACTGCTTATTTAAAAACTGTCTAAACCCTAACAGTTTTGCGACAGAACAATCTGTCGCTAAACTGTCGCTAAAGTTAATTAAACTTTCTTGTTTTTCTGTCTATTTTTCCCCCTGTTTAGTATTTAGTTCCCACTGTTTTACCAAACAGTTCCCACCGCCTATTCTGTTATACAGCCAAACGCACCCTTATATTGTTTGTGGCTCGGGTTTGGCAAGAAAAGGACCACCGAGACCGGTTGTGGTCTCGGCTGGGTCGTGTAGCACATACACCGAGACCCTATGGTCTCGGTTCCCTGATGTAACCAACCCGACGCACCCCTTATATTTTTTTTTCTTTTTCGCGGCTGTAAAAACCAAACACCCACCACCGAGAGTTATAACTCTCGGTTTCTTTTTTTTTTTTTAAATCGTGATAAAAGGGAAGGGATAGGCTGATTACCTTTGAATTGAAAATCGAAAATCACTGATCTCCCTTTGTTTCTTGTTTCCCGGCGGCAACAAACACAAACCCTAATTCTATATATATATTTTTTTTGTTTACTGATATGGGAAAGGGGTATCCCCCCGTTTGGTTTTTGTGTAGTCAAAATGGGCTAAGGCCTAAAATTCTTTCTCTTTTTGTTCTTGTCAAAACCGGCCCTTATTATTATTTATTTATTTATATATATATATTTTTTTTTTAAACTAGTACAATAATAATATTTCTTGTTATAAAATATTTCTTGTAATATTTTCTCGTTGTTCTGTTGGCAATTTATACGTAATTGGTCTAAATAAATAGCCCGCGTATAAAAATATAAACCGCGTATTTATAAATTCTCGATTTAAAAATACGGGTTTTACACGTCTATTCTCAGAGCGGTCAACGGTTCTTAACAATCTGCTTACAAAGCTTGCGATCATCGAGACACATTAGAAATGGTTCATCAAAAAAAATCATAACTCGAGAGAAATCCAACGGTTTACTCGTACATAGATGATAATCGACAATCATCATAATGACGATGACACTTAATGATTCATACAAACAAAACACGATTCGAAGAAGGACGTACGCACACCAAACAATCACAAATTGATTCAGACATACTTGGGCCCACTCATTTATAACTCCTTGTCTACATCAAAAGGCGTCCTTTTCCATGTATACAAGAGTTTATAAATTTACGATTCGGGAACTTATAACTTTCTTGTTCAAATGAAAAGGCGTCCCAATCCATATCAACAAGACGATTATAAGTCATCCTACTCAAGTATTACTATCTCTCAACACGATATTATATCCAAATACCATAGTAAATACAAGGTGTCAATAAACTTACATCATGATTTCCGTATTCAAATGTCCCATTCCATCTGAATAAGGAAAACACGACAATCTAAGGTCCAGTGGTTTAAACTTTCTTATTCAATGTCCTAATCCATTTAAATAAGACAACCTTAAACAACTCATAGTTGGGCGAGTTAAAAATCTCTATATCTAAATGTCCCATTCCATTTAGATACAAGGTATTAAGTCACTCAACCAAATGACTACTACGAGCATATCTTTGTTGTACCCAAACTATATATATTTGATTAGGATATATATATCTTAAGTCCAACATTGGCATCCTCCTTTTCGCCAATAAAACGTAGTCATACAAAATCAAATCACACGTCGCATTACATAGAATATGTCACATCGGATAGTTGATTCTTCAAAATCATAAGTAGTATTTGGAACACGAATATCACATCAATCAACTACGTTTCGAAAGGATATGTCCTAAAATGGCACATCACAATACGATACAATACAATCATAACAATCGAACTTAAACAAGTCGATATGCGATAGATTACAAAATAATATACATACTCAAAGTATCCAACGAGTTTCACACTCGTATTCAGATAATACACAATTATCAAGATCTGTGATAGGTAGTGAGGCCAAATCCTATACAAAACTGTATTATAAAATGTACGACAATCATTCAAGGACCATTGCTTCACGCACAATGCCTTTAAATATCATAGTATATTCCTACATATACATACTACTATTCCTATATACACATAGATTCAAATAATCACAATCAATCATAAGGTAATGCAAGAATAGCCTTACCGGAGCCATGCTGAGTAGTTGCGTGCTTAAAACTTTTTAGAACACACCAAAGTTATAGTTTAGGTTTTTCAAAAACGAACTAGTTCTCTATAACTTGTGGCTCTGATTACCATTTTTGTAACACCCCCAAATTACCACGCAACGGAATACCACTTTGGGGCGCTACTCATAGCACATCGCACACAATCATAGACAACGACCTCAAAAAGAGACGTTAAAATAATATACAACATTGTCTAAAAGTTTTCCATCCCAAATATATTAAATCAGAGTTGCATCTGGTCCCAAAAACCGTTACCAATCACAATACATTCATCAAATAATTTAAAAGTAATTTTATTCATTTCAAAGGATGGAAAAATAAACAAAGTTTTAAACAAGTATGCACCAACTTCCTCCTCGCATGCTCCGCTGCTATCCATCTTGATTACCTGAAATACATGCTTAAAATCATCAACACAACGGTTGAGCAAGTCTGTAGGTTTTACAAATCATCATTTGAACACAAGAATTTTAATCATCTCAAGCTTGTCACACAGACAAGTAATATATATTTCGATAAATGCCTTTAGCTCATGCAACTGAACGTTAACCAACACGTCAACCGAATCACTTACGGTGCCCCTACAACAGGTAATATTGTCATATACCAACGACCTCTTATACATAATATCTCTTTCAGGTGATCACTTATGGATACATACCCTAGGATAAGGTTTGTCAAACCAAATAGATCTATCATATGTATTAGCGTTTACCTCGCAAGGTAATTAACAGTTCATGAATTTCAGGGACTTCATAAGACAATGGTACTTAGGCATTTATCATCATATTAGGGTCCATTATACCAAAAACAAATTGTGTTCACTTTATAAAACATCATGTATTTCCCCTCGCGGGTTAAAATCATTTATAACAAGTATAAAAAGCGAGACTATAGACTTACCTTTAAGTTAACGGAACTGATGACGGATGAACAATGGAACCGGGCTTTATAAGAGTATATAGTAGCACTCCAAGGCTATTCGTGACCTACAAAAGTGATCACGAGCCTTAAGTACGGGTTTTATATGCTTATAAAACAATTATACGAAAATAATTCGATAAAAATGTATACGGGTAAAAATTTGCACCAATACCTATGTAAAAGTGAACCAAGGCTAAACAAGGTTTACAACCTGTAGGAATTATGTATTATACATGTTCTAAGTGTTAAACCAAGTATCCAATGCGGTTTTCACACAAAACGCCTCAAGTTTACATAACAAAAGACGAAAAGTCAAAAAGTTCTGGTAAGGCTGTCTTGGGAAGAGTGTCTCTCCCAAACCATAAATCCGATGGATATCGGATATAAACCCCTGGAACACACTTGAAATCTAGTTTCCAAAATGTCCAACCATTCGATGTAAGAGTTTGCGTAACTTTCTAAAAGTCCAAAACACTAACAACCCTACCATAAGCACTTAATAGTCAAACTGCACTAGTCAAACTTGGGATAAAATAACCCATTAACCTATAAGGTTTAAGGAACTGAGATTTCAACCATTAGAAATCCTCATGATTCTACTTTCGGCCCATACCAACCACGAGTAAATAGCTACCACCAATTAGCAGGAAAGTTACATTCTTTGAAAGGTTACAAAATCAGAATTTGGTTTTCAAACTCGGGTTTACCGTTTTAGTCATAAAACCATTTGGTGATAGCTATTAACATGAGGTAAGTGGGAGGACTTCACATATGATCCCTAATACTGTATCAAACCTTAAAATGCACAAATAGGGGTCAATAACCTGTAGCCACAAGCTATGCAAACCTGCTGTCCCGGAATAGGCCTTCGACCTTAAATAGGTCATAACTTCGTCATCCGGAGGAGTTGAGTGCCTATCCAACTCACCACTAACATGTAAAAGGACTAAGGAACCCATTTAAGCTGTAAAAAGTGCAGGTCACAGTAGAAAATATGTGAGTTTTGGGCTCACATACCTGCTGTCCGAATTTTGAGTATCAAAACAACTTAGCTAAACAAAATCTCTATTCCATTCCAAACAATCAAAATACTCCTTACATCAACCTAATTCCATAAAAAACTAATAATCAATATCATTCATGATCAAAATCAAAACCCATCTAAGAACAATAACCATAACAACAAAGCTAATCAATTAGACCAATCACCTAAAAACCACAACATGATCCCTATGGGATCATGTTTGGCCGCGGCTCAATCAAGCCACCAATGGTGTTCTTGGACAAAATTAATAGTAATTCTATTATCTGAACACTAATAAACATATTGCATGTATAATCTCATGATCAAACATGCAAGAACACTAATTCTTTAAATTTATAATTTTCCAAAAATCAATGCATGTGTAAATAAAACATGGGTTTGTGATAAGGGTTTACCAAAGATGATTGTAGTATGATTTAATTGAGTGATTGATGAAGAAAATCAATGGAGGGGGCTGTTTTTATTGTGATGTTCGTTGGTTTTGAGAGAACAGGGAGGGAGAGTAGTAGTTTTGCTATATAAAAAAATGACTGTTATATCTATGTGTGTTTGGTTTAGACGGCCAAAGAGAAAAAAGAAAAAAAGAGTGGGCTTTGACCCACCAGTAATCCTTATTAATACTAATCTTAAGCCCAAAAATAAAATGCATCTTTTTCTTAGCCCGACGCGATTCGTAAAAATCGCTAAAATTCTAATTTGGTGCAAATTTATTTACGTAAATACAAAATTTGTAAAAATAGTATTTTTGACTTAATAAAGTCGGAATATATCGCCTTTGGTTCCCGTTCCATCGATCCGTCACTTTTTATATAAAATTTATGCAAGAGAGCATATAAATCAATTTTCATGACTTAAATAAATTCAGAAAAAGAATTAAAAATTTCTATAAATCCGAATAAATCATTTTCAATAAGTATATGAAAATAATAAAATAAGATTTAATTAAAACTCGAGAAAAGAATTATGACCCTATTTTTACGGGTTTTACAAAGTTGCTGTAGAAACTGAACATTGACTTGAATGGTGGAGACTTAAAAATTGTTTATTGTCATGTCATTCATCATTTTGTAGAATCTGAAGTAATATGAGTCAATTGATTCCCCATCCAATGAAGTAAACTTTCCAAAGTTCCACAACAAGTTTGTTTTGACATCTTTCTTTTTGAGTGATTCTCCTTGTTGCAAGCGTTCAATGGCAGTCCACTTCTCTTTAGCAGTAGGAAAAGCATCAACCGTTGAGTAGAATCATGTAAATTGCTTCCTAATCTGCATCATGCCAAGCAAACTTCTCGGGTTAGCTCGGATAGAGTTTCATATTGTATAATGGTTGGTGCTCCATCACTAGTTTCTATTGAAGTACAACAGGAATGGTGATTTTTTAGAAGACATACGGTCCGTGGGTAATACATTACCTCAAGGAATTACCATTAGGTCTTGTATCAAGATATCGAAGAAAACGTGATTGCCATTAAGCGTATAGACCAGCCACAAGCATTGGTGGTCTCTCTTTGTTACTCGCCGCCATTATGTTGTTGTTTGTCACACGATACTCTGCAGTAGAATCCATCTCGTTGATTTCTAAAATGTTGAAGCTAATTTGGATCTTAATTAGATGTGTTGTGATTATGGTTGAAGAAGTAATACGGAGTTTTACTAATCGTGGAGAAACTGAGAAATAAATTCGCGGGATTTTACAAACCACATATTAAATCGTAAATATTCCTAAGTTCGTGTGTTGTTGACGAGTAAAGTTGTTGGAATCCCCTAAATTGCCTTGTAGCAAAACCAAAATCTCCGAGACCAAATTTCTCACGATTTAAAAAAATTCTAAGTAGTAAAAATATTGTCTTGGAAAATTTACAAATAACGGAAACCCCCAATTCGCAATAATAGAAAAACTCCTAACTCGCAGTACTGAAAAACTCCCAACTCACAATATTACAAAAATTCATAACTCGCAATAATCTAAAATTCTCAATTTGCAATATTAGTTTATCTCAACTCGCAATATGGAAAAACACTTAATTCGCAATATTAAGAATCTCAACTCACAATAAATGAACTTTGTGATCTCACAATATTTGAACTTTTTGATCTCGCAATATTGAAACTGTGTGATCTCGCAATATTGAAACTTTGTGATCTCATAATATTGAAACTTGCTAATCTCGCAATATTGAAAACTTGTGAACTCACAATAAATTAGAGCTGAACTCGCAATAGACTAAAGTGGAACTCGGAAAAAATTATTTAAGCATGAACTCGCAATAACTCTAATCTCGCAATAATGCCTGAATTTGTAATATTTATAATATCTTAAAAAATCTAATCACGCAATAATGCTTGATCTCGCAAAAAGTGCTGAATTCACAATTCCTAGGGTTTCTGATTTCGCAAAACGCTATTTTATGAGGATTTTTGCCAAAATCGAGCCAAACGCCAACTTTGTTTGTGTTTTTGACCAAAACAAAAAACCCAAATCACTAACAAAAGGTAGGGGAAGGTTTTTAGCAAGATTTAGACCATAAAAACACGAAAATATTTTTGGAGAGACGAGTTATTGAGCCTTAAAACACACGAACACAATAAAAAAACCACAAACCAATCACTAATCTACCCCGTGGCGAATGATACCAATTTTTGTTCCCATATAATAATCACTTCACCATTGTAGATCTAAGAAATAAGATAGACAAATAGATGAAAAGAGATGTAGATCTAGATAGAGAAACTAGAGAGATAATGGTTGGAAACTTGTGTGATATTAGATTGTAGAGAGAGAAAATAAATGAACCAACCACCTCCTAACATGATAGGAGGTGAGTATATATAGTCCTATCTTACATATAGCTTAATGGACTATATGTTGATGGGCCAGGCTTGTCTTTGGGCTTTTGATAGCTTAAGTTCAAGCCCATGAATCCCAACTATCCTACTACTATTACAACGTTCTAATATACGATTCATAATAAACCTATGATCGAACATTCTTGTTTGACTCAATATTTTGAGGCTAACACCGGCTCTTGCACCAAGTGAACTTGTATGAAGACCCTACACATTAAATAACAGACACTGGTAAGCTTACCGTGAGAATGTATTCCACGATTAGACTCCAGCGTGAGAGTAAGTAATCGGTGATGATGTATAGTCCCTAGTCAGGCTGGATAACCGGACCCGCGGGTACTACCCGTATCCATTACGTATGGATCATACACAAACATTGATATGGCCCATAAGGCCCGGTAAGCCGCTGTCGCACGCATTTATATCTTAACCGTGTCCTGGCCGCACTCGGACATGATCAAACAAAATTTAATCTAAATAAGATTATGATTCGCCTAAGTGGAGAGGATATACATTCTCCTTATTTACGCGATAAGGATCCGACTATAAATGGTAGTTATTCTTTGCTTAGGCCGCAAGAATAGGGAAGCCCAAATAGGGTTTCATCGGGTATAAAAGGAACTCCAGAGGTTCCACAAAGATACGATATTCCTAATACTCTAACCCTCACATATACTCAAACCAATTACTTACTCTCATGCTGAAGTCTAATCGTGGGTCACGCGCCCACCATAAGCCTAACGGTTTCTATTTTTTAGTGTGCAGAGTCTCCAAACAAGTTCACTTGGTGCGAGAGCCAGAGCCCACAAGACCCCGATTAATCGTAATTCAGGTTAAGCGCGGCCCATCCAACTTTTGTATCAACAATTTGGCGCCATCCATGGGACCCTACACTAAGCTCTAGACATGACTAAAGGCGGCACATACGTTCCTCCCCAAAAAGGAGGTAACAAGATGTCGTTAATGGTTGATGCTCAGAACACCTCCGTTGAGCTCACCCCTGGATCCACTAGCGGGGCGAATAACAGGGATTTTGTAAATCCGACAGGATTTGACTCACCGTTCCGCACCCTCATGCCTACTTCAAGAGGGAAAAGTCCCAATCAGGGTTCATAATAATTTACTTTTTAAGGTTCATTTTTCTCTCGGTCTTTACGAATTGATTAATCAATATCAATCAAGTCACTTATTTGTTTTTGGTATTTGATTGTAATATTTTGGTAATCTATTTCTAATTATCACAAAGCCGTAATAAAGGTAAAAATATTATCACCTACTTATCCGTACTATACTAAAAACACATTGCACATATCATCAAATAAGCAAAATGTACAAGTAAACAAAGCACAACAAGAATTAAATGCCAAAAATGTAAAATTAAGAAAGTCTAAGTGCTAAGTATGTAAAGTTGAAAAGTACAAGGACTAAAAATGTAAAATATGTAAACTAAATGCCAAATGTAACAAATTTACCAAACTTGCAACAAACTAAAACAAACCTAACAAACTTAAGGGACCAAACAGTAAACCCTAACCACTTAAACTAATTACCAAAAGTTTAGCAAGTTTAAGTAATCCAGGGACCAAGTTGCAATTGTAAAGAATTGTTAAGCCAAAACTGGGCTAAGCCATTAATAAGCTGTATCTTGAGTTTTAGCTTATCAGTTAGGCTCAAACCAATTCCAAAAGACAAATTTGAAAATAAGCTAGTCAAGATCAAAGATATAAGCTGAATTGGTCTAAATCTCAAATAAGCATTTTCTAATAAGCTATTTTTAAGAGATAAGCAGTTTGAAATAAGCACTTTATCTAAAACTCACAAGAAACATCTAAAAGCCCAAAATATTGAAACATGTCCAAGAAATTTCAAAATACATCAACTGAATAAGCTAGAAATTGAAATAATCTAAAACTGGGCTTATATTGACTTTCGTTTACTTTTGTTGACCAAAAGTTGATCAAGCTTAAATTCAATTTCAACACTTTTCTAACTGATATGTGAAAGAAAATTGCCAGTTTTATGATGGAAATCAATGGGAAATGAAAATATGTCTCAACAGAATAAGCCTTTTGTTATAGAGACTTTTAAGCTTTTCTAGCTTATTCTATAGTGCAATCCAAGACTTGAACTTTACCATTCCAAAAAGTTCATATAATAAGTTTTCTAAAACACTAAAGCACAAGGTTTAACTCCAAGAAATGAATAAGTTCTAGTGGATTGAATATGACTGTTTTAAGCATATAAGACTGACCCAAACAATTTTAAGGTCATTTGCCTGTTTGACTATTGATTTGACTTTGAAATTTGGCACAAGTGTTATTTACCCAGTTATTAAGTGACAACAAATAAGAATTTAACCAATTCACTTACTGAATCAAAAGAACCAGTTTAAACAAAACAACACTTTAAGCTATGAAACAGGATTTAAAGCAAAGCTAAACAGATTTACCTAGGAAATCAAAGCTATAGCTACTCACACAAATCAAACAGGTCTAGTAGAACAAGTAGCATGCAAATTCAAGTAATTTTACACTAAGAAACTGAATTAAGCATGTTAAGCTTTTTTAGAGGAATTTAAAACAGAATTTGTGTTCCTTTTAGCTTGAAGCCTCCTTTGATGGAGAAGCAAGTGCTGAACTTGCTTAGAGCTTAATCAACAACCAATCAACTATCTACCATCTCCAAAACACCATAAATCTCCATGGATCACCATCATCATTAATCTGCTACTGGATGAATTAGTTAATGGCTAGAACTGGTTGATTTAACTATCAACAGCAACAATCTTGCTTCAACAATGCTTCAAAAACACTCAACACATTATGTTATCTAAGCTTGGATAACATAATCAATGGGATTCTTGGATAGAACAGTAGAATGCTAGGATAATGAAGAGAATTGAGAGTTAAATGTGAAATGATGGTTTCATTAATGGTGAAATCTGTTACAAGTTTGTTATAACTACTAACTGATTACAATAGTGTGTTTGTTAGACACATATTGTAACCGAACTAAAGGAAGTCAAAATAAGGGAGAATTTAAGCTAAGTGTCTGAATTTCACACACTTTCTACATTTTTACAAATGAGACTACAACAGGGTATATATAGACGATGTAGTTGAGTCGATGACGTGTCTACTCCACTAGAAATCTTCCACGTGTCAAAATCTGGAAATTTGTTCTTGATGTGTTCTTGATTGAATTGGGTTTAATTTATCCACTTGATTTCATGTTAATTGGATAGTTGGGTTGTGGTCGTCTCATCCTTGCGATCACTTTTCATGTAGAAGTCTTCTCTTGATATTGCTTCTAGCTTAATCCACGTCCTGAGCTTGAGTTGAACACGTGGTACGTTGTGGTTGGCTGTTAAATGTGTACACGGATCATTATCTTGAAACTGAAATATGATTGGTTAGCAGGTGTGAGTGGGATGCACTATTAAGATCCCCTCTCTCTTCATTTATGGAGCTAAACCTGGCAATCCGTGTAGCTTGTTTACTCGATTCTGATTGGTCCAAGGGCTTTCACACGGATCAAGCTTGATATATCTTTCCAAAATGGCAATTTAAGCCCTCCAACTTTGGCAGATTGTGTTTTTAGCATAGAAACTTTGTAGACTTGACATCTTTAGCCTTTTGACTTGTAATTTGTACATCTTTGACCCTTTGACTTTGGTTGACTTGGCACTTTAAATCCTTTAACTTCTTGAATATTCTTGTGAAGCCCTTGAACTTTGGAGACTTGTCAAAATAGGTCCTTCTTTTGTCCTTTTCTTCATAATCATGCCTTGAAATCCGTGTTTGCACCAAATCCTATCATTTTACCTACACAATCACAAAAAACAAAGAATACCACATAATTCTACTTTATCACATTAAAACTTGGTATTTTAGGGTTTTATATGTTATAACTGATATGAGATTTCACTCATATCAAATCTCCTATACTTGATCATTGTCATGGCCTCATGCAATGCAATATTTTAAAGCTCTAAAGTACATTTTTCTCATAATTAATCAACCTTGGCGAAGCTGAAATGTTTCTACACTAGGCTACACTATATGAGGCATGATTTTGGATTTTTACAATGCAATGCAAGGAAAACAATTCTATTTATATATTTTTGTATTTTCTTGAAATGGTTTGATGGAAATAACTCATAAAGGAATCAATGACTTTGATTAGGGCTTTTGTACCATGAATAATTATCATCCTCTAGTTTCACTTTTCCCATACCACGCTTAAAAACAAGAGTATTGTTATTCATAAGTCAAAGTGAATCGACTTATTCATATAAACTAATTGTGTTACCATTATGCCCCCCACTTATTTTACCTCTATCTAATTTTATTTGATCAAATTGCTTTTGAGCAAATTTTTCTTTATTTGGCATAAAATATAAGAAATGTAAAATCTGAAAATAAGGAGGCATGGTTTTAATCTTAAGTAACCATCTCATCCATTACTTGAAAAACTGCCCACAATTGATATAAGTCCGACACAAAATAATAAGTCATTCGCCGTATGTGTAAGATACTTATGTCATGCATTAATAAGTAGCTACTCTCTCGCTAAAAAAGGAAAATAAAACTCATGTAATAATTTATATCCGCCGCCTTTTTGAGACCTTGGATCTTCAATCCCGCAACCCGTCAAGGGAATATTGGATTGGAGCAACTATTAAATCCCCGCAACCCTTGTGAGAGCAATATTGGAATTTAATAGCTACTATAATTAACACCACACTGCTCCTCTTGGTAGTCATGTATAATTATTATTTTGTTAAAAATTTTATTTTATTTTGTTTTGTTTTATTTTTATTTTATATTATTTTTAATTTTTTTCTAGCCACTCATTTTTTTATAAGCCGCTCTTATTTTTATTGATTCCTCACAAAGAATAGTAAAATAATAAAGAGAAAAACACCCGCCAAGTATTAAGCATGACATAAGTCTAGTACACATAAACGTTCTAACTTAGAATTTTAAGACGTACTTATACCAACCACGAATGATTAGTCAAAAAATGCATAAGAGACTACAAACCGATTAAAACCGTTCTTGATTATTTATTAACAATATATACATGCTTTGACAAGAAATTAAAGGTTACGAAAGGGGATATAATAGCCACAGTAATTAATATGAGGTTTATCTAGCCCTTTACACTTACTTCAAACTCTATCATCTCTCGTTCTCCAGAATTTAAAATCTCAAATAATGAGACTCGTGGGTGCTTAGCCTAATAAACCAATAAAGGTTTACGTGGTTAAGGATACTAGCTAGAGGAAGCTTAAATAAGCAACCTCGGGTTGAGTCAAAATATTCATGGCGGGCCTAATATGTCAAAGACTCTTAAACTTGTTAAACCATATCCTTTATTATATTTTCTTTTCCTTTTTCATATATATTTTTGATGAAAATATAATAAGAAACATATACAATGCAAATGTGTTATGCAAATGATTTATGCAAAAATATGAATGCAATATTTTTGTGGCCAAAGTAGATCAAAAATTTGAAAAATGTTGAAAAATTAATTTTCCCAATTGTCATGAAGGCAAAGGCAATGGTCTAGGTAAAGTCAATTCGATAGAAGACTCCCTACATTTATGATAAACATTGTCCTCAATGTTTAAGAGTATTGGAGTATAAACTCCCCTACACTTATGACATTGCTAAGTTTGTTTAACTCCAGCTAAGGAAGAGAGAATTAAAGTGAATTCATTTTAGTCATTATTAATAGCCAAATTTGAATCACAAAAGTATCAAAGTGAACCCGATACGAGGGCCTCCTCCATAAGCTCCATGCATGAAATGAGAGAGAGCAACCCTACAAACACCAAAAAGACAAAAGATAGGCACCCCCTTACACTTCATATTGACTATATCAGCCTTTTATTATTCCTAACCTACCAAATCCTATTCTAGATGATCTAACCTAGTTATTCAATCTTGATTTAAGGAGTTTCTAGCTTGACTCTTCCCATAATGAATTAATTCATAGGGAAAATGGGGGTCTTTTGGACCATTTCAACAAAAATGTACTCTCTAAAATAATGCTTCACACGATGACCATTCACTTTAAAAATTTAGGCCATTTGGTTGAAATAACTCAATAGTCCCATAGGGAAATACTTGAGCTATAGTGAATGGACTGGTCCATCGTGACTTAAGCTTGCCCGCAAAAAGTTTCAACCGTGAGTTATAGAGTAAAACCAACTCTCCAACTTTAAACTCATGGTTCTTAATCTTGGCATCATGAAGTTGCTTAGTCTTTTCCTTGTACAACAATGAATTTTCATAAGCATCGGTTCTAAGCTCATTCATCTCATTAAGTTGGTTCTTCCTATGTGAACCGGCTTGATTAAGATCAAAGTTAGCCCATTTTAAAGCCCATGAAGCCTTGTGTTCTTACTCAAAAGGGAGGTGGCATGCTTTTCCATATACAAGACGATAAGGTGTGCAACCTATAGGTGTCTTAAATGCGGTTCAAAATGCCCACAATGCATCATCAAGTTTATCCGACCATGAAGCGTGATGCTCTCCCACCGTACGTTCTAAAATTATTTTCAAACCACGATTAGTGACCTCGGTTTTCCCATTGGTTTGTGGGTGATACGCGGTAGAAAGTATATGGTTATCACCATATTTCTTTATGACTCTTGTGAATTGATCATTACAGAAATGAGTCCCGCGATCACTAATAATGGCACGAGGTACACCAAAATGCCCCCCCGTGGGTCCTTTATGGCAAGCTTCTAAGATCTTAAAGGCTTCAGGACCATCTACACATCGTCTTATGATTTGATCCGCACATTGACTAAAGAGGTATGGGTCGTCCCAAAAGTAGTATTTAGCTTCTTTTAGAAACTTCTTCTTTTGTTGGGAAGTAAGACCCTCAATTAGCACATCCCCCACAAGATAGTTTGCAATATCCGTAAACCAAGGGGTGGCATCCTCTTGTGAAGAGATAGACATGAGTTCCTTAAGTGGAAAGGATTCATTTATTTTCTTTATGAGGCAAGTCTCCTTGAATAGGATGCTCAAGTCTACTCAAATGATCCGTGTCTAAATTCTCGGCTCCCTTTTTATCACGAATCTCAATAGAAAAATCTTGGAACAAAAAAACCCATCTCAACAATCTAGGCTTAGAATATTGCTTTTCCATAAGGTACTTAAGAGCGGAATGGTCCGTATACACTATAGTCTTCGAAAGAACAAGACAGGGGCGAAATTTCTCAAAAGCATACACAATGGCTAACAATTCTTTTTCCGTAGTAGTGTAATGCAATTGAGCACCCGTCATTGTCTTACTAGAATAGTGTATAGGTTGGAAATGTTTGTTTATCCTTTGTCCTAACATGGCACCCACCGCATAATCACTAGCATCACACATGAGCTCAAAAGGCTAATCCGAATTTGGTGAAACCAAAACTGAAGCCTTTGTCAATTTTTCCTTAAGGATCTCAAAAGATTCTAAACACTCTTGTGTGAATATGAAAAAAGCCTCTTTTTTCTAAGAGGTGAGTCATAGGTCTAGCTATCTTAGAAAAGTTTTGTATGAAACGTCTATAGAAACCCTCATGTTCCAAAAAGCTCCTAACTCCTTTCACAGTAGTTGGTGGGGGAAGTTTAGCAATAACATCGACTTTAGCACGATCCACTTCTAATCCTTTCTTAGAAATCTTATGGCCCAAAACTATCCCTTCTTTAACCTTAAAATGGCACTTCTCCCAATTTAGAACAAGGCGGGTTTCTTCACACCTTTTAAGCATACGTTCTAAATAGGAAAGGAAAGAAGTGAATGAATCTCCAAGCACCGAGAAATCATCCATAAACACTTCCATGGTGTGCTCGATCATATCATCAAAGATTGCCATCATACACCTTTGAAATGTCCCAGGGGTATTGCACAAGCCAAAAGGCATTCTCTTGTAAGCAAATGTGCAATAGGGACAAGTGAATGTGGTCTTTTCTTGATCTTTTGGATCAATAGGTATTTGAAAATAACCCGAGAATCCATCAAGAAATAAATAGTATTCATTTCCCGCTAAACTCTCTAGCATTTGGTCCATGAAATGTAAGGGAAAATGGTATTTCCTAGTGGCATCATTAAGCTTTCGATAGTCTATACAAACTCTCCAACCCGTGACAAGTCTTGTGGGAATCAACTCGTTTTCATTTGGAACAACGAGGATTCCACCCTTCTTAGGCACACAATGCACCGGGCTAACCCATCGTGAGTCGGAAATTGGGTAAATCATACCCGCATCAAGGAGTTTCATAACTTCCTTTTTGATGACTTCATGGATTTTTGGGTCAACCCTTCTTTGGTTTTGAATAGCGGGTTTATAATCATCCTCCATAAGGATCTTATGAGCGAAAAATTTAGGATCAATCCCCCTTATGTCAGATATTTTCCAAGCAATAGCCTTTTTGTGCTTTTTAAGAACTTCAATAAGCTTCTTATTCTCATCTTCTTTCAAATCCTTAGCAATGATAACGGGTAGCTTATCCTCTCCCAATAAGAAAGCATACTCAAGGTGTGATGGTAAATCCTTAAACTCTAAAGTTGGTGGACTCTCAATAGAAGGTTTAACTAATGATGGATCATAATTAGTAACTTCCTTAGGAGTATGTAGAGAAGTATGGTCCTCATTGAGAAGTTTCTCAATGGTACGAATGTCTTCTTCCCAATCGGTAGGAGAATCATCATATTGTAACTCCACATCTCCTAAACTTGCTTCGAATTCTTGTAAAAGAAAATCACTTGCTCCAAAAGGAGTCAAAGAAGGAGGAATAGAAGCTACGGTCTCAACATATGGAATGTACTCATTACTACTTTTGCAAGCATCAGGAAAGTGTTCATCACAAACTTCATCAAGAACATCCACAATGTTAACGGTTTCACACCCTTGAGATTTCTTAGTGACTTTTCCCATCTTAAACACAACTTTCTCATCCTCTACCCTCATAATGAGTTCCCATTCCGCAACATCAATAAGAGTGGACCGGTTCTTAAGAAAGGTCTTCCTACAATAAGGGTAACTCTAGGATCCATATCATAGTCAACAACTACAAAATCCGTGGGGAATGTGAACTTGTCAACTTTTAAAAAGACATCTTTCGCTATCCCCACCGGATAAGCAATTAAATGATTTGCTAATTCGAGTGTCATTCTAGTGGGGTAAGCTAGGGAAGGGAGAGTTGTTTCCAAACCGATAAAGGCATCAAATTTATGCTAGCACCAAGATCCGCTAGAGCCATACAATTCTCTACCCTTGGGAAATTACATGGAACTAAGAACCAGCCTGGATCACCAAGTTTAATAGGTAAAGTCTTCAACAACACCGCAGAACAATTCTCATTCAATGAAATGTTAAGCATATCAACAAATTTTTCTTTGTTTGAGAGAAGGTCCTTAAGCATCTTGGCAAATTTATGCATGTAAGCTAAAGCCTCCGCAAAAGATATGTTGATATTCAATTTTGTTGTTCTCTAATTTATTCACTTCACCATGGTTGATTAATAGAAAATAGATGAAAAGAATGAAGATTTCTAGAGAGAAAAAGTAGTGAGAGAAAGTAGAGAGAAGGTGGAGAAAACTAGGTGAAATTAGATTGAGAATAATGAGAACTTCCACCCTCCTAACATGCTAGGAGGGTGCTTATATAGTCCACCCACATGCGGGCTCTCTAATGGAATATATATGTTTTGGGTCGGGCTTGAATAAATGCTTATTACCTTGAAAGAGGCCTTTTAAGCTAACCATCAAGCCCGTAATGTCACGACTATTTTAACTGACTATTACAACGTTCTAATAAATATTACAATATAAACCTATGATAGAACATTCTTGTTTGACTCAATATTTTAAGGCTAACAATCTCCCCCAATGTGAGGTCATTTCTCTTCGATATTTGGAGATCAATGGAGATTACAAATTTCGTCATAAATGAGTCTTGAACGTGTAATAGTAGTTTTGTTCCTTCATCCTGTGATCTTTGAGCCTTTGTCGTTGTCTTTCGACTTTGTCTCTTATCTTGAGATCTTCAAATCATTATTGACTTGTCTTTGCCAACTTGTTATCTTGTGTCTTTATCCACATGCTCATACTTTGCACAATCTTGAAAGCTTGCTAACAATCTCCTTTGAAAAGAGGTCATTCCTCTACATTAATTGATAAGGAAGATTTTGATCATCAGAGTTGCGGAAGTCTTTAGATTTCTTGATTGTTGAATGTCTTTGGGCATGAGTATGTGGTTTTGAATCTTTGACTTTGCTGAGTACACCGTAACGTTACCTTCTTGAGACAAAACATAGACACGGACTGAATGGCTTTGAAATTCGTCCTTGATCGGTAGCGTTTTACCTCTGGTCGGTGAAGACCGTTACACGATATTAAATATCGTACCTGTGATTAGGTAGATTCAATTACGAACCTCCTTGACAGGGTTTCGCGGCAGTACTAGCCGTTCTCTTTACTCGACCGTCTCAAAGCAAGACTGCGAACATAAAGAGTGAATCAATTGGATAAATATCCGCTTGATTAAAGTCGTCAATTCAAATTCCTGGAACAAGTTTGATTCTTTAAAGAATCTTACCATTGTTGCTTTCCAGTTGACACAATCTTGATTCATAAGAATCTCGCAAGTTACCTACCGTAGTGCTGTTTAATATTGACGCTAGAAGAATTTCCATTCGTCACTGTGAATATTAATAAATATCACTCTGAATGTTCTGGAAAGACCATAAAGATATTGCGTAAAAACATGAATCGATTTTGAATCGATAAAGAAACAAACCACTGTTGCTTTTCAGTTTTACATATGTTCAATTCATAAAGAATCTTACACATGACCTACCGTAGTGCTGTTTGATGTTAACACTGGAAGGATTTCCACTCATCATTGTGAATACTAAGTAGTATCACTCTGAGTGTTCTATCAATATCACAAGGTTATAGTGTAGGACTCTCTTGATCTTCATCCGTGTGTCCTAACGAGATTTGATTGATCTCTTGGCTCTAGACTTGATTTGTGCACTTTTAGTGGTCGGAGGCTGGAGCAGATGCCACCTATTCAATATCAACTATCTCGGAGTGAGAAAGTCAATAGAAGTCGTGTTGATATCCGTGACAATAAAACAAACTTCTTTTGAGAGAAGCCTGAGTCAGCTAGGGAGTGGTTGTACATTACTTCACTGGGTCCATGATGCGTTGTCTTCATGATGTGTTGACCCGGTTTCTGCCTAAGTTGTATGGAGGGCTTCTTTCTTTACACCCTTTATCCTTACATTTATTTTTCATTCTTCAACCCCTTCAATGCTTACCAAGACATCATTACTAACACCTTGTTCTGATTGTTACAGTGCTAGCGTCAGTACTTAGTCGACATTCATCTTCTTTCACATTCTACTCCATCTTTCCTAAGGAATTCTAATATTCTATTGGATTGTCCCTGGGAAGATCACTCCGGTTCTGGTTGGATCATAGGACTTAAACCTAACCACCCTTTTGACACCAATAACGTCGTGAATTAAAGATGTTGTGGTTATTTGATCATAACCATGAGTGCTTGAGTCTTTAGATCACATTTTAATCACATTTTCTCCCCTATCTCTAATATATAAAATCGTTTGATATTAGAGATACCAAATTTGATTAAAATATTTTTTTGAAAAATAGTCTTGAAACTTTTCCGGAGAAAAATGTGACACCCCGGGTAGGGTCAAAATATGCGGAATTATCAACGGAGATGTCACAAGGGTGGATCGGTAGCACATAGTTCATAGAGCATAAGATAAGAAGTTATTCAAATCAGATTACATGATTATTAAACAAATTTATAAAAATTGTCTTTAACATGACATAAGTAGATTGTTCATTTTCCCCAAATGGAACCCTTGACGATTCCTACTATGCAGATTACATAGATGCTTGAGTCCATGCACACACCACGTACTAACTTCATTTCCTGAGATAAACATGCTTAGAGGGTCAACATAAAGTTAGTGAATTTACAGGTTTAACAATAATTAGTTTGACATACATTAATCATAGAAGTAACAATGCACAAAGCATTCTTACTAAAAAGTAGATTACATTTGCTATTACTCGAAACTGAAGCTTAACCTTCCATAGTCCTCAACAGATGAGGACGTAGTGTCTTACAAAAAGACACTCAAACCCAGTTCCAACATGGTATACATCTGTTGTCCCGGCCAAGGCATAGTGAGCATGACTCACCCGGATGGGGATGGTCAATCCCTAATAGATCTATTTATAACATTCGGGCGATTTACAACAATTTAACAGTTTCTATAATAGTCAATCATAGTCAAGTTTATACAACTCATTTATTTCCATTTTAAAATAGTTGCATGTTTTCTCCCCCCGTAGACAAAAAGTTTATCAATAGTTTATATGGGGTTGTAAACTCACCTGGGAGTTGGCAATAGCTGTATAACACGACTATCCAAATAATGCTCACGCCAAAAGTTATGCCTAATCAAATAGTACAGTCTTAATAGATGGTACAAAGAACATATGTGTATGCTTATACAGATTTTTAGTCAGTTCATTTATGCTACGGCATTTAACTAAATAACCGTAGTATAAGTATTAAGAATATACATTTAAACTTATCTATATAAGTTTCATAGTTAAGTAAACACAAAAATGTTCCACTTAAAGTATTAGTTTAAATTCGTAGTTCATGTATTATAATCATCCATTTAAACTTACTATTAAGTTTCATATTTAAGTAAACACAAAAATGTTCTACTTAAAGTATTAGTTTACGTTCGTAGTTCATGTATTATAATCATCCATTTAGACTTACAATTAAGTTTTATATTTTTAAGTAAACATAAGAAGGTTTTACTTAAAACTTTAATTTACTTTCGTAGTACATGTATTATTAATAACCATTTAAATTTAAATAGTTTCATATTTAATTAAACATAACATGTTTTACTTATAATATTTGTTTACGTATTAGCATTCAATTTAGTTAACGTTCATATAATTTTATTTCCTAAAAGTATATGAGTACATGTATTAATAATACATATCCATATTGTTTATACAATTTATTTCATAAAACAAAAATATAAATATTTTATTTTTTGAAAAATAAAATAAAATATTTTATTTAACTTAAAAGTTCCCATAAATTATTTAACATTTATAAAATAATTTATCAATTACAAGTTTAATAATTTATACATTAATCCTTATGGTTTAGGTTTTAATTAAGTTTTACTAAATTTAAAATAGAATTAGGGTTAGGGCTTGTTAAAGTTTCGATACATGGCTAAACTAGTCCCTCCATATTTTAAACAAAGTATAACTTTCGGATTTTACACATTTGGTACCTAGGGCTTGTTAAAGTTTCGGCTTATGGCCGATTTAGTCCTCCTAGTCATATCTAGGTTTTATAACTTTATAAAATGACAAAACAGCCCCTAGGGCATCTTTAAGTTTCAGATTATTAAAAAATGATCCTTAGGGTTAATAAAATGACAAAACAACTTTTAGAAACTTCCCAAAATGGTCCCTAGGGTTTAACATGCCGCGGATGGTATTTATTAAACCCTATACTTTTGGATAATTACATTTGCAGTCCTTGTGTTTACTAATTTATCAAAACAAGTTTCATAAGTCACGGTTTTAGTCCTTAAGTTTCATAAATTGTCATTTTAATCCAAAAGTTTTTATAAGTTATATTTCATTATAAAAACTTTTATTTAAACATTCAAAACATTATATGGGTTCATTAAATGGGCTAAATATCTAATGGGCCATCTAGTGGGCCTAAATATATTTTAAGTCCAGTAACTTATTTAAATGGGCCTTTAAAACATGTATTGGGCTTAAGTACATTTTTAAGTCCTTTAATTAATTAAATGGGCCTAAGTATATTCTTAAGTCCATTAAGATACAAAGATTTGTCATATAGGCATATTGGGTCCATTAAGTCTTGGACTAATGTTGCATGGGCTTAATTAGTCCATTAATACTACTTTTCATTTTATGTAAGTATTAATCTAGGATTTTCTTATAAGCTTATTATTAGCTTATCTATATTTAGTTTTAAATCTTAATAAAAGAATAAAACTTATAGTTTATATTATTTGATGTACCAAATGAGATCTAGATGTATTACAAGGTTGCATGCAAGTCATAAGCTCTAATATGAGCTTATAACCCACAACTATAATTAATTATAGCTTATTAAGATAAGTCAAAACTTGTTTTAAGGTTACATGTACTTATAAGTGTCCCCAAAATAAGAACTAGCTATGTACAAATCAAGAAACCAAGTCATAAGTCCATACATACATACATATAGCCCTCGGCTATAATCTTAAATCTTTATGTTTCCAAGATGAACTTTTTAGCTAGTTTTATGTCTTGTAAATATTCATAGAATACAACATGATTATCTGGGTTTCTTTCATGTTTCCAAGGTTACCACAATTCTAACAAAACAATATATAACTCACGGCTATATTGTTTTCTCCCAATGTTCCCATAAGATCTATAAGCTTGTTTTATGTTTATCATGTTAAGTTAACACTTATCACTAGATCTAGGTTTCATATAAGCATGCATGCACATCTAAAACCCATTTGAGGTTATATATAACCCACGGCCATATATATATATATATATATATATATATATATATATATAGATATATATATATATATATATATATATATATATATATATATATATATATATATATATATATATATATATATATATATATATATATAAAGTGTATTAGATATTTTTAGAAGTCCATTTCATATGTAATAACACATATTCCATTACTTAAAACTTAGCACACAAATCATAGATACATCATTCATTTATGCCGTGACCTTTAAGGTCATGGTCTTTCATGATTTTTGAGTTACACAAGTTTACTTATGAGATCCATGATTATTAGTTAATCAAAATCCCAAAAAGTAAGATTTGTAACCCATGCTACATTTAAATTCATAAAATGGTTCATATGATTTTTAGTCAAGTTAAAATATAGAATACTAGTCATAGGTTTCTTCATTAAAAGATTTTAACCATGACTCATGGTATTCAAATATATGCCGTGACCTTAGATGATCATGGTTTTATCATATCTTGATTTTAACAATTTATTTCATGTGTTTATAGATGGATGATGATGCATGTGATAAGTGTGAAAACACTCATCAATTATGATCCAAATACCACTCAAAACACTGTCAAATACATCATATTATAGTGACTATTGAGTTCCAATATTACCTTGACGGGTTGCGGGGATTCAATAGATTGCTCCAATCCAATATTACCTTGACGGGTTGCGGGGTTGAAGATCCAAAGTCTCAAAAAGATGGCGGATGTAAATTATTGCGTGAGTTTTATTTTTCTTTCCTTAGCGAGTGTGTAGTTACTTATGAAAGCATGACATGAGGATTTTACACATAAGGCGAATGACTTATTACTCTTAATACGGACTTATATTAATTGTGAGCGGTTTTTTAAGTAATGGATGAGAAGATTACTTAGGATTAAAACCGTGCTTCCTTATTTTTGGATTTTACACTTCTTATATTTCACACTTGAATAATGACAAATTTGCCCACAAGCAATTTGCTCAATTAATAACCGGTTCCACATTTAATTGTCATGAATAAGTTGATGCACTTTTTACTTGTGAATGCAATGATTCCATTTATTAGCTTGGTATGGGGAAAGTGAAACTTGAGGGTGATAAATGTCCATGGTACCCAAGCCCTAATCTAAGTCATTGAATTCTTTATGAGTTATTTCCATCAAAACCATTTCAATAAAAATCAAAAATATATAAATAGAATTGTTTTCTTTGCATTGCATTGTAAATATTCAAAACCATTCATCATATAGCATAGTATAGTTATTAAATCATAAAATGGCCAAGGTTGGTTAATTATGAGAAAAGTGTAACTTGGTGCTTTGAAATGCTGCATTGCATGAGGACATGGCAATGGTCAAGTGGAGGGGAGTTGATAAGTGTGAAAACACTCATCAATTATGATCCAAATACCACTCAAAACACTGTCAAATACATCATATTTAACTGTTAATTATCAGAATTACGCGTGTATTTGGTGTTTGTGTATTTTCAGGTAATATAGGTACATTTGAGACAAACACGAGCTTTCAAGGACTTATTTGATCAAAAGACGAAGAAAAGGACGAAAGATGCTCCAAGGACCTTATTTGCCAAATTTCCAAAGATGGAGGACTAAGCTTGCAACTTTCTATAATTCAAAGGATGAAAAGATATTACTTAAAAGCTTTAATAACCATTTGGAAAGAAATGAAAAATGGGAGGACTAAATGGAGAATTTAATAGAAAGTTTATTAAACTGGTCACCTTGACCAAGACCGGTCAACAGATACACATAAACACGTTTCTTCTTCATCCTTCATGAGAGAGAAAATGAGACGGTTTCTTATCTCTTTCCACCTAAACCTGCAATCGAATATCAAGCAAGATCAAGAGAGTTTCAGCCAAAGATTACAACTAGAAAAATACTCCTTTTCTCCTCCTCTACAAGGAGGTACAAGTTAATTAGATCAAGGAGTGAAGATAAAGATAGCCCCAAATTCAAGATTGAAGATGAAGAACGAGTATCCTCGTATTAAACACGTGTCAATCAATGATTGGATCAACCACGTCACCCACCCTCTCCAGACGGCTATAAATAAGAGATGAAAGCTTCATTTGCATTCGGTTAGCTTAGGAGTAGAATACACACAGTAGATTAGTTTTTAGGAGTAGATAGTTAGACCATTGAAACTAATTCTGTTATTCTGTTATAGTATTCTTGTTTTCGGTTAAAATAGTTGTAACAAATTCCTTGAGTTCTTCCATTAATGAAAGTTCTTTTCATCTTCAAGCTTTTTGTTATCCTGTTAAATTTCTCTTAATCCCAGCTTCTATTTCACTATTGTTACGGTTCATCTTTTCTCTTGCTATTGAGATTTCAATATATTGTGATCTTTAGGTTTGTATGATAGTTAAAGTCATTGTTAGCTAGTAAAGTTCATATTCACGTTCGAGTTACTGTTCATATATTGATAGGGTTGATAAAATGGTGATTTCTTAGTTAGAGTTAAAAAGTTTACTAAATAAAGATGATGTTTTTGGATTACTGTTCATCAGATTTTAGAAGTCTATTAAAAGGTTTTTTGTTATATAAAATTTTCTGATAGAAATCAGTTAGATGGATAAATAGTTAATGGAATCAGTTAGAAATTGGTTTAGTTAGTAAGTATCAATGATCAAGTAAGTTTCGATTAAGACTGTAGAAATTGAGATCAGACGGTAGTACTCAGTTTTGCTGTTAACCATAGCAGATTAGTTTCAGTTTCGGTTTTGATTCGTGTTCAGTTCAGTAGAGAAGCTCTCATGTTCACAGCGGCTGGTTTCGGAAGGTAGCTAACATAGATAGGTTATATTTGGTATTCGTATTTTGCTTTGATTTTGCAGGTTTTGTTCGAGAGTTACTGTTCATAAGATCCGACGAAAGAAGGCGTTTGGTTGTGATAGATAAGCGAGCTCAACGCTCCGCTTCGTCATCAAAGGACTTTACGTCGGATGAATAGGTCAAGCACGTTTCTATTTTCTGCCATTCTTTAGTCTAGCTACTGTTTAGGATTGTAGTGTATCTTTGTTTGCAATGTGTCTTTAACTGCTTGTTACTTTGCTGTTTTTCACTTTGATTTGGTAGCTGGCATAGGGTTTATAGCATAAGACTCCTGTATACTTTGAGTTTACTGTCAATAGGAGTTTAGTTTGCAATTTTGAGTAGTGTTTTGGTAACTAGTTTAAGTAGTAGAGATAATTGCCTATTAAGTGGAGTAGTTAAGGTAGCATAGTTCAAATCTTGTTAATCAGCATATGTTAAGCCCTATTTTAGTCAAACTTTGATAATGTGCACTTAATCAGTATCAAATGTAGTGAAATTTAGATGTTCAAATTGATTAATACATTTTCTATAGTTGCCTTTGTGTAGCTTTTGACATTTAAATAATCAGTAGACTATTAGTTCAGTCCGATTTTGAGACGAAAAAGCTGCAGATAGAAAGTTCATAATAGTTTGGGTTATTAGACTAAGCAGCTTTGAAAGTTCACATAGATTTTTAGTTAAAGGCTGTATAATTCATTCTTTGTGTACTATTGGTTTTCAATCTTCACAAGTTTGATCAATTTTCGACTTTAGTCCTTCATTCTATATAATCACATTACACGTACAGTCCACAGTTGGTTAAATCTTGGCCTTGTTAATCCTTTCAGTTAGATTTAATTGCATTAATAGTCCTTTTTGGTTAACTGTATTGATGGGCTTATTAATCTTTGAGTGGGCTACTTGTAATCTTGATGGGCTTAGTTTGTTTTTTTTCCTTATGGGCTGTATGTGATTTTTATTAGTCAGGAATGAATGTTAGTTTTTATTTGTATCTTTTAGTCTCATTAAATTAGATTTAGGTTTATATTTTGTATTTTGTAATTTTCATTTGTAGTATAAATTTGTGTAGTATAAATTTGTTTACAAATTGTGCATTTAAATGTTTACTTGCAACATGTTTTAGAGTAGTACATATACGTAGTATTATAGCTATTTTTACCTTTTTAGATGCTTTGTGCCAATTAGAAATAGATACCAAGTAAACTTTTTACAACCAAAAACAATCAAGTCAAGCTTTAAATGTTATATCAATTCGAATCGAGCTGAGAAGACAACTACACTAAAAAACGAATTATTAAATGGCGCCGCTGCCGGTTCTTTTCGTGAAGATTAACGATTTCGAGTGAGACGATTGGATTTTGGGATCCGTTCACTTTGTGAACGTTATTTTTACGTATTATAAATCAAAAAGAAAAAAAAAAAATCAAAAAGATAAAAATAAAAAAAAAATATAAAACCACAAAGTCAATTCTTTTCCTAAAGAATTGAACCAAAAAAATAAAAAATCCAAAAAGTAATCTTTTTCCTAAAAGATTACAACAAAAAAAATTATATATTATTCGTTTTTATCGGCTTTTACGTAGATATAGTATTTTTCTTAAAAAACAAATAAATACAAAAATATTTTTGATATATTATTATATGTAAATAAGTATACGTATATAAGAACAACCAAGTTACCTATCTCCATAAGTATTGCCGAGGCAATACACCGTGTTGAGGGGCGTTCCGGTCCTTGACACGCGTATCGATCAAATAAAATAAAGCAAGAATAGATAAATACTTCCAATTGGCAATAATTCGAAGAATACAAACTACAAAGTGAATAGATAGGCGACGTGCTATAAAATGCCGTCTAAGGGTTAATAGGTACTTAAGTGCTTCGCGCCACCTAACCCCCCGTTCACTAGTGCGTATTCTAAGAAGGAAGGCTTAATTGGAGGTCTTGCACCCAAGTAGTAATTATATATATACTTTCTTGTGGATATTTTATATCGAACCTCGAGGGAGATAATCTCTTCTCTCTCAAAAGTCGACCGAGGGCTACTCCCTCATTCCTCGTGTTTACTTACACGTGTACTCGCACACGTGTAAACATACCACCTTTGGTGTATTACTTCCTTCCCTGAGGAAGCTTTTAAACGTCATTATACTTGTATATACATTCGGCCACCTTGCTAAACATGGATACTCGTTCCATGTGGGAGATTTTGCAACAACGATCCGCCAACGTTAATTATTCACCTTGTTCGACTTGTGGTGGTCCACACGATACGTATTTATGTGATCAAAATAATGGTTATTATGGGGAGGGATATGCTTACAATGGAACCGAGAACCCTAATTTTCGACCTAACATTCAAATGGACTACACTTGTAATGACTATATGGGCTATTCCGGTTTTTCATCACAACCTCCACCATCATTTCATGATCAAACCTTTAATGTGCCATACCAAAACCAAGGATTTTCCAATTATGAAGGTTTTCAAAATAATGATAATTTTCAAGGCTATAATCAAGAAACCTTTCATAATCAAGGATTTTCAAACAATGAAGGCTTTCAAAATGATGAGAATTTTCCTTGCCATAATCAAGACACCTTTCAACATCAAGGATTTTCATATTTGACCACTTTGCCACACTTGGTTAATCGTCCTATTTTGGAGATATTACAAGACGAGCAATATCGAGCTATGTATGGGCCTTGTGCGACTTGTGGAGCATCGCATAATGAAAATAATTGTGATCTATACGCGAGTAATTATGATCAAGGGTTTGATGATTTTCAAAATCAAGAATTTTTAAATCAAGACGATTTTCAAAATGAAGAAAATTTTCAAAGTCCTAATAAAAAAACGGTTAACAATCAAGGCATTTATCATTTCTTGAGTAAAGACGCTTTTAATATGGTAATGCAAGCACTTGAGTCAATGCAAGAGGCAACTGATCCGAAAATATTAGGCTTGAGCACAGACATCTTGCAACACATGAGACCGAACGATGCTTTACCTGATGATGAGCCTTCTTTGAGAGTAGATGTTGAGGATGATACACTTAGTGTTGTTCCTATTGTAGACCCTTCCATCTCTCCACCGACTATACTTGAGCCATACACACCTTCATCACCTTTACCTCACGTGGAACCCACCGACTCTTTAACCATGGGGGACGAGCCTCTTAGCACTAATACAAACACCGATTTGGATGAATTAACCGTTTCTAGTGTTGAGAACCTTATCCCAATCCAAAGAGAGCTTGAGAGGGTTTCCAATGAACCATGTGATGAGCTTTGTGTTGATACCTCTTCTCCTCATGATCACATTGAGATTTTATCACATATTGACCTTCATGCTACTACTAGTGATTTTGGTGATTTCGATCTTGATGAATTGTTTAAAGAAAGGGATAATGAGATTGAGGAAGAGTTTGTGAAAGACTTGACACAAATGGAGGATGAAACTTGTGATTCTAGTGACGCATCTTATGCTATATCATCCGATGATTTGTCTTGTCAAGATAACATTCCTAATTTGGATGAAGAGTTTGCTCCTATAGGGAATATGGATCCTTCTCCTCTACCACCTTATGATTCTTGTGATGAAACCTTTGATGATCCTTATGATAGTGATGAGTCTTTTACTTCTGATGATGATGACTCCATTTCTTCTATGACTCCTTCACCTATTCCTCTAAGTGATTTTGTGATACATTCAAATCCTCTTTTTGAGACATGTTTTGATAACCCACTTTTTGAGGAGTGTGAAGAACCTAATAATGAGTCTATAGAAGAAGAACCCTTGATTGATATTCCTTCACTGGTTTTTGAGGATACACCTTTTAATTTTCATGATCATATCATTCCTTTGAGTGATTCTCTCATTAATACACCTACTTTTGAGCCTTATGTTCCCACCCTCCCACCCTTGAAGTTGGTTATTGATGAAGATCCTTTCCTCTTAGAGATTGATACTTTTTCACCTAAGGCACCTTTAGAACTCAAAACCTTTGATATGGACTCTTTTATGGAGATTGATACCACCATAGAGGATACTCTTGCACATTTTGATATAGAGGTCGACGATAGTGTTTCTAATTTGGAAGAGGAGGTTCGTCTTATTACTACATTGCTTTTTGAGAACATAGAGCCTACACCTCCTCCACAAGACACTATTAATTTTGATCCTCCTTTCGCTATACCTTCTATGGAAGATTACCCACCTTTTGATGATGATGATGATGAGCCTAATATGGACATAATAGTTATGAATGTTTTGATACCTACACCTTCATTGTCTCATGACGCTTTGATATCTAAGGGGGAATCTTATATGGTTGATATGAGCTCATCTTCTTATTTTCCCATGAAGGGAAAGGTTTTTGATCCTGGGATACGTATATTTGGGAAAAATTGTTTTTCATCTACTTCACTTAAGAGTGTGCCTTCGATTGATATGGACTTCTTGTATGAGCTTACTTTGGTTATGCTACCTATTTTGGAGTTGTTCGAATGTAGAGATGGAAACTATGTATTTGATCCTGGAGTGCTTTCTATTTGAGAGATTTCGTATGTTGGACAAACTTGAGACACGTTGGACCGTTCCATTTATCGAGGCAGATTTGGTAAATCTTATAGTAAATGGCAACGTGCTAAGTTTGAGTGTGTCATGTGAGATGTGCTTCAAAGTGGATATTCGTTATTCTCCATGATGGTTTCCCCAAGGACAACTTAATTCAGGGCCGAGTCGAGCTAGCGACTTAGGGTTAAAAAAACTCAAGCATTGAATAACTAGGCTAGAAAACGTAGAGTAGATTTTCAATAGGTTAGGTTTAATTAAAAGGATGTTATAGTAGAGTTGAAGTGGAGGGGTGCCTTTCTTCGTCTTTTGGTGTTTGTTTCAAGGGTTGCTCTCTCTCATTTCATGCTTGGAGCTTATGGAGGAGGCCCGTGTATCTGGTTCACTTCGATTAGTTTTTGCTATCGTGATATTTAAAACATTTGTGCTTAAAATGGATACCCTTTAGTTGTCTTTTCCTTAACTTGGGTTAAGCAAGGTTATCAATGTCATAAGTGTAGGGGAGTTTACTCCAATACTCTTAAACATTGAGGACAATGTTTATCTTAAGTGTAGGGGAGACTTCTATCGAAGTGACTTTACCTAGACCATTGCCTTAACTTCATGATAACATGGAAAATTTAATTTTTCAAACATTTTTCAAATTTTTGATCTACTTTGGCCAACAAAAATATGTATTCATGATTTTTGCATCAATCATTTTTCTTAACACATTTGCATTGTATATATTTCTTCTCTTATTTTTCATCAAAAATATATAAAAGGAAAAATATAATAAAACATGGTTTAACAAGTTTAGACTTCTTTGAAATATTAGGCCCGCCATGGATATTTTGACTTAACCCGAGTTTGCTTATTTTAGCACTCTCTAGCTAGTATCCTTAACCATGTAGTCCTTCATTGGTCTATTAGGCTAAGCTTCCACCAATTTCATTCTTTGAAATTTTAAATTTGTGGAGAATGGGAAATGATAGAGTTGAAGCAAGTGTAAAAGGGCTAGATAGACTTCATGGCAATTACTTGTGGCTAAACCCTTCTCTTCTCTACCTCTATTTTCTTCGCTTGTATATAATTGTTAATAAATAATCAAGTACGGTTTTAATTGGTTCGTAATCTCTTATGCATTTTTGGCTAATCATTTATGGTCGATATGAGTACGTCTTAAGATTCTAAGTTAGCACGTTTTATGTGTACTAGACTTATGTCATGCTCCATATTTAGCGGGTGTTTTTCCTTTTCTTCTTTTCAAATTTCTTTGTGAGGAATAAAGAAAAATAAGAGCGGCTTATGAAAAAAAAATGAGTGGCTAGAAAAAAAAGAAAAAGAAAAAAAAAAAATAATGCAAGACTCCCAAGAGGGGCAGTGTGGTGTTAATTATAGTGACTATTGAGTTCCAATATTACCTTGACGGGTTGCGGGGATTCAATAGATTGCTCCAATCCAATATTACCTTGACGGGTTGCGGGGTTGAAGATCCAAAGTCTCAAAAAGATGGCGGATGTAAATTATTGCGTGAGTTTTATTTTTCTTTCCTTAGCGAGTGTGTAGTTACTTATGAAAGCATGACATGAGGATTTTACACATAAGGCGAATGACTTATTACTCTTAATACGGACTTATATTAATTGTGAGCGGTTTTTCAAGTAATGGATGAGAAGATTACTTAGGATTAAAACCGTGCTTCCTTATTTTTGGATTTTACACTTCTTATATTTCACACTTGAATAATGACAAATTTGCCCACAAGCAATTTGCTCAATTAATAACCGGTTCCACATTTAATTGTCATGAATAAGTTGATGCACTTTTTACTTGTGAATGCAATGATTCCATTTATTAGCTTGGTATGGGGAAAGTGAAACTTGAGGGTGATAAATGTCCATGGTACCCAAGCCCTAATCTAAGTCATTGAATTCTTTATGAGTTATTTCCATCAAAACCATTTCAATAAAAATCAAAAATATATAAATAGAATTGTTTTCTTTGCATTGCATTGTAAATATTCAAAACCATTCATCATATAGCATAGTATAGTTATTAAATCATAAAATGGCCAAGGTTGGTTAATTATGAGAAAAGTGTAACTTGGTGCTTTGAAATGCTGCATTGCATGAGGACATGGCAATGGTCAAGTGGAGGGGAGTTGATAAGTGTGAAAACACTCATCAATTATGATCCAAATACCACTCAAAACACTGTCAAATACATCATATTTAACTGTTAATTATCAGAATTACGCGTGTATTTGGTGTTTGTGTATTTTCAGGTAATATAGGTACATTTGAGACAAACACGAGCTTTCAAGGACTTATTTGATCAAAATACGAAGAAATGGACGAAAGATGCTCCAAGGACCTTATTTGCCAAATTTCCAAAGATGGAGGACTAAGCTTGCAACTTTCTATAATTCAAAGGATGAAAAGATATTACTTAAAAGCTTTAATAACCATTTGGAAAGAAATGAAAAATGGGAGGACTAAATGGAGAATTTAATAGAAAGTTTATTAAACTGGTCACCTTGACCAAGACCGGTCAACAGATACACATAAACACGTTTCTTCTTCATCCTTCATGAGAGAGAAAATGAGACGGTTTCTTATCTCTTTCCACCTAAACCTGCAATCGAATATCAAGCAAGATCAAGAGAGTTTCAGCCAAAGATTACAACTAGAAAAATACTCCTTTTCTCCTCCTCTACAAGGAGGTACAAGTTAATTAGATCAAGGAGTGAAGATAAAGATAGCCCCAAATTCAAGATTGAAGATGAAGAACGAGTATCCTCGTATTAAACACGTGTCAATCAATGATTGGATCAACCACGTCACCCACCCTCTCCAGACGGCTATAAATAAGAGATGAAAGCTTCATTTGCATTCGGTTAGCTTAGGAGTAGAATACACACAGTAGATTAGTTTTTAGGAGTAGATAGTTAGACCATTGAAACTAATTCTGTTATTCTGTTATAGTATTCTTGTTTTCGGTTAAAATAGTTGTAACAAATTCCTTGAGTTCTTCCATTAATGAAAGTTCTTTTCATCTTCAAGCTTTTTGTTATCCTGTTAAATTTCTCTTAATCCCAGCTTCTATTTCACTATTGTTACGGTTCATCTTTTCTCTTGCTATTGAGATTTCAATATATTGTGATCTTTAGGTTTGTATGATAGTTAAAGTCATTGTTAGCTAGTAAAGTTCATATTCACGTTCGAGTTACTGTTCATATATTGATAGGGTTGATAAAATGGTGATTTCTTAGTTAGAGTTAAAAAGTTTACTAAATAAAGATGATGTTTTTGGATTACTGTTCATCAGATTTTAGAAGTCTATTAAAAGGTTTTTTGTTATATAAAATTTTCTGATAGAAATCAGTTAGATGGATAAATAGTTAATGGAATCAGTTAGAAATTGGTTTAGTTAGTAAGTATCAATGATCAAGTAAGTTTCGATTAAGACTGTAGAAATTGAGATCAGACGGTAGTACTCAGTTTTGCTGTTAACCATAGCAGATTAGTTTCAGTTTCGGTTTTGATTCGTGTTCAGTTCAGTAGAGAAGCTCTCATGTTCACAGCGGCTGGTTTCGGAAGGTAGCTAACATAGATAGGTTATATTTGGTATTCGTATTTTGCTTTGATTTTGCAGGTTTTGTTCGAGAGTTACTGTTCATAAGATCCGACGAAAGAAGGCGTTTGGTTGTGATAGATAAGCGAGCTCAGCGCTCCGCTTCGTCATCAAAGGACTTTACGTCGGATGAATAGGTCAAGCACGTTTCTATTTTCTGCCATTCTTTAGTCTAGCTACTGTTTAGGATTGTAGTGTATCTTTGTTTGCAATGTGTCTTTAACTGCTTGTTACTTTGCTGTTTTTCACTTTGATTTGGTAGCTGGCATAGGGTTTATAGCATAAGACTCCTGTATACTTTGAGTTTACTGTCAATAGGAGTTTAGTTTGCAATTTTGAGTAGTGTTTTGGTAACTAGTTTAAGTAGTAGAGATAATTGCCTATTAAGTGGAGTAGTTAAGGTAGCATAGTTCAAATCTTGTTAATCAGCATATGTTAAGCCCTATTTTAGTCAAACTTTGATAATGTGCACTTAATCAGTATCAAATGTAGTGAAATTTAGATGTTCAAATTGATTAATACATTTTCTATAGTTGCCTTTGTGTAGCTTTTGACATTTAAATAATCAGTAGACTATTAGTTCAGTCCGATTTTGAGACGAAAAAGCTGCAGATAGAAAGTTCATAATAGTTTGGGTTATTAGACTAAGCAGCTTTGAAAGTTCACATAGATTTTTAGTTAAAGGCTGTATAATTCATTCTTTGTGTACTATTGGTTTTCAATCTTCACAAGTTTGATCAATTTTCGACTTTAGTCCTTCATTCTATATAATCACATTACACGTACAGTCCACAGTTGGTTAAATCTTGGCCTTGTTAATCCTTTCAGTTAGATTTAATTGCATTAATAGTCCTTTTTGGTTAACTGTATTGATGGGCTTATTAATCTTTGAGTGGGCTACTTGTAATCTTGATGGGCTTAGTTTGTTTTTTTTCCTTATGGGCTGTATGTGATTTTTATTAGTCAGGAATGAATGTTAGTTTTTATTTGTATCTTTTAGTCTCATTAAATTAGATTTAGGTTTATATTTTGTATTTTGTAATTTTCATTTGTAGTATAAATTTGTGTAGTATAAATTTGTTTACAAATTGTGCATTTAAATGTTTACTTGCAACATGTTTTAGAGTAGTACATATACGTAGTATTATAGCTATTTTTACCTTTTTAGATGCTTTGTGCCAATTAGAAATAGATACCAAGTAAACTTTTTACAACCAAAAACAATCAAGTTAAGCTTTAAATGTTATATCAATTCGAATCGAGCTAAGAAGACAACTACACTAAAAAACGAATTATTAGCATGCAAGTAAAAAGAATGAAGAAGCATAATGAGTATACCTTTCTTGCTTAAAGCTACCAAGGAAGATCTACATGAATAAGGAGATTAGAGATCTAATCTAGATGATGAAGGAAACCCTAAATACAAACCAAGCCGTGACTTTTAAGGTACGGCTAGGGCTTGGTAGAATGATTCCAAGGGTGATGATGCTACTAAATGATTAGTAGTTAAGATGGGACAAGGATCTAGTGGATTTAATGAACAAACTTGGAGGTTTGTGGCTTATAGACGAATCATTAAGAGAGAAAGGTGAAGAGAGAATGAGATTAGACTTTGCATGAGAGAATGTGAAGAGTGAGAGAGTTTTCGCCTTAAAGAAGAAAGAGAAGGCAAGGAAAAAAGGGGTATGATTGCCTTGGTAAGAGAGTATGTGCCAAGTGTTGGCTTTTCCAAAACCAAGGCATCCCTTCTTCTTCCACATAGTAGGGTGCCATGTAATGCTTAACCAAAAGGAAGATGGGCTTATGTTGGGCTAGCACAAAAAGATAAAGGATATTAGGCTAGTCCAAGATGTGTATGCATGCCTATGATGTACACACACATATATACATCATAAATACTTAATACAACATATTTCCCAAATTTTGTTAAGTGTTGTGCATACATAGATTGTTATATATTTTATTACTTGTTCTCTTAGTCTTATGTACAAGGTTTAAGATATGTAACTTATTACAATAGCAAAATGATTATAGAAGTATAAGTACATAATGGACAAGTTCACACACATCTTATAGAAATATAACGCATGAGTGAATGTTCTTAAGATCATTAGATGAAACTTTATTACATTAAATCATGGTAAAATCATGGATTTTACAGCACCACCCTGTTATTTTAGCTTTGTCCTCAAAGCTACTAAAACGTAGTTATCTTTTAAGCGAAAAGATGTGGGTACTTGGCTTTGAAGATGTCTTCTCGTTCCCAGGTGTACTCGGGGCCTCTCTTTGAGTCCCATCGCACTTTGATCGACGTGATGCGTCTATGATAGTTGTAAAATCACACTTGTTTAGGAAAACAAGGCAATTAGGGTAAGTATTAACGAGTAGTTTAGGAAAACCACAAGTTATGACCCAATGAAGAGAGTTCGTTCTCGGGGAGGCTAGTGTGTTGTGTAATGAATTGATTTATGATTGATTTTATATTAAGAAGAAAAGAGAAAAGAAAAGAGAAATAAGAAGGAAAAGACGGTTACGAAAACGGATTAAACTAAGACGAAAAAGGCGATCACGCAAAACCGTAAATAGTGCCAAAATTAAAATTTTAACCTAAAAATTCCTAAAAATCACTAAAAATCCACAATAATATTCTAAGAGTTTACAAAAAATCAAAACTTGCTAAAACCTTTTAATTAATTAGATAATGACTTTTTAATGCTAATTAAAGCCCTAAAAATCACAATTAATTATTAAAAAGTCCCAAACAAGATTTTAAAGTTTGTAAACCTCAAAAATAACCTAATTAAGCTAAAAAGTATTTTTTTAAAATTTTAAAACCAAATAAAACTATTTTTAAACACTTAAAAACTATTAAAATCTATTAAAACTTAAATTAAATCTAGAAAATAATGAAAAGCCTAAAAAATATTTGGAAAGTTACAAAATTCCTAATTTAGTGTCTAAAATCTAGGAAAAATGAAAAAACTTAAAAAATTAAACTTTCAATTTTTAATATTAAAATAATAATAAAATAATCAAAAAAATTCAAAGTTCACTAAAAAATTCTAAAAAATTACCAAAAATCCTAAATAATGTAACTAAGACAGAAATGCAATTAAAAGTTTCTAAAACCTATTTAATAATTTTATATTGAATTTTAAAGTTGGTAAAAAACCCTAAAATCCTATAAAATCAAAAATAAAACTTTTTGGAAACTTTTTTATCTATAAACCTCAAAATACTTTAATAAAACCTAAAAACTATTTTTTTGGATTTTTAAAATTACTTTTACTATTTTTAAATTAATTAACTAAATACGGGTAATTAAAAAATGATTAAAAATAAATAAAGAAAGAGAAAAAACAAAACTTAGCTAAGAAAAATCCTAAACTCTATGACAAACACAGGAAAAATGAAATCAAGCAAATAAGCTTAGCCAATAAGCCTGAATTGGCTTATTTAGCTACGGCTTATTTAACAAAAGCCCAACCAAACTCACCTTAAATACAATTTGAAAACAACCTTGGTCAGTAAAAGACCCAAGGGCGCAATGGTAGTGAGTGTGTGTTGTGAGGGGGATGGCGTAGGTTCGAGTCCTGGCCAGTCCTTTTTGCACTTTTTTTTATTTTTTTCTTTTTTTTTACTTTAAAAACTCAAACAGTAACTTAATTAAACACAAAAACACAAATCCAATCCAATGTGAGCAAGATTAAGCTTAACAAATATGAAAACGTGGCCAGTTTATCTTTTTATGAACACAAAGAGAAGTTTGTTTCTTCACTTGTGCAAAATAGGACAAGAGGACTTGATCCTTGTTACTGTGATGTTTTGATTGGACAAGAAGGCACCCTTATACTCTGTTGAGTATAAGGAGTCACTATAGACACAAAATCAAGCAAGTATCACACAAATCAAGCACAAAAATTGCAATTCAAGTTTCTGATTAAGCTATTTGTGTGACTGATGAATAGATGAGCTATATTGCTTGCACTAATGTGGATTTCAAACCTTCATACCTTGAAATTAAGCTCACCAAATAGCAAACAAACAACCACAAATCCTAAAATGACCTATAATCTAACAAATAGCAAGATATGATGAACAATTTCCACAAAAATCAGTCACAACAAGCACTTACTGATTTTTTTACCACTTTTCCATATTTTAAGCATGCATATGGTTTAAAACCTACCCAAACTGAAAACCAAACTAGCCTAGAACCTATTGTTACCCTATTGAGTGAATCTAAACTGGTTTTTAACTCAAAATCTTTCAAAATTTTCAGTTAATAAGCAGATCCAAACACCCCTTTAAATACTACAAATCAATATTTTCAAAGCAAATGCATACAATACTCAATCAAACTGATTCAAATCTACCTAAACATGCATAATAAGCATAATCAAACAATTAAACAGTCACTTTAAACACCTTGCAGTCAAAATCATGCAAAATCACACAAATTTAGTAAATCATGAAAACTAAAAATGGAACAAGGAAGTACCTTGTTGGACCTACATCCAGGCCCAACAATGGCTTGGTAGCCACCTCCAATAGACTCGGGTCTATGCTGAACCTTTGACAAAACAAAACTCAAAAACCTGCTAAGAGAAAAAAAATAGAACACACAATAATATGCACTTTCTGATTTTCTTTTCTCTTTTTAAAACCTTTTGAAAACCTTTTCAATATTTCTCAAATATGTTACTTTAAAAACACTTAACTCATCCAACTTACAGACCTGCAAAATCAACCTTGAAACAAGATTTCACCAAGTGAAATCAATGTTTCAGAAACTTGACAATAATTTTGAAAACTCAAAATTACTTCAACAATGATAATGGAACTCAGTATTCTAGCTTAAAAAACGTTTACCAACTTTTAACAAATCATAAAAGGAATTACTTTGAACATCAAACACCAAACTTTATATTGATTAAAAGGGATTACAAATTTTTTTTTTTTTAGAAAAACTGGAACAAAGATATAGGGTCACATACGACCTCTATATATACTAGTGAATGGAATAAACTAGAAGCTAAAACCCTAGTTGCTGAAATCTCCAAAAAGCCCTTGGTCTTCAATCTTCAAAATTAGTCAAAATGGCATCTTGTGACTCTTGTACTGTTGACAGCTATCCTTGTTGATCTTGGGCGTTCATTTGGCATTGGGGGCCAAGGAATGCATGTGAGACGTTGGTTTGGTCGGGTATTGGGTTTGGGGAAGAAAGTGACGTGCAGGGGAGGTCCCTACAGTCACATGGGGTTGTCTTGGGTCATGGTTTTGGTGTGGGATAGGGTGAGGGTAAGCTTAATCATGAATCTGGAGTAGATTAGGAAAAGCCCCTTTGAATTAAGGATTTTAGGAATTTAGGGTTTATGGGTTTTGGGTGTTTAGCAGGTAAGGTTTTGATTAATTTTTAGGGGTTAGTTTTGTAATAATTAGCCAACAACGCCCCTTTTACTTGTATCAACTTTTGGCAACTTGTCATTTTTGGCACTAAATGTTTCCAAACTTTTTCAAAGGGCTTCAAATGCAACTCTTGGATTCTTCAAGGACTGAACTTGTAATATCTTGATAATTTAGGGACCACAATGCATTTTATGAGTTTTGCAAGGGTATAAATTGCCAAGTCTTCAAAAATGAGGGACCAATCTTGCCAATCTTCAATTCTTCAAGGGCATTTTTGTAAAATCCAAACTTGGGCCCGGTTCATTGTGCGGATTCGTTTCCCGTGTTCGTTTTTGAATGATTCTTGTGATCTTTTTGTCATTTCCTCAATATCCGTACCTAAAATACACAAGTAACAAACACGAGCATATATTTGGCAGTTTTAATGATATTTTATGTATTTTAAGTCCGATTTGGACGATGAGACTATGTATAAAAGCAGTCTCATCACTCCCCCATACTAAACCATTGTCGTGCCCTCACGCAATGCTAGAATAAAGTATCATAGCACCTCCAAAATTCATTCTTATTCACTTTATTTGAAATGATAAACTAGCTACACTACTACTATTACTACTACTTGCGTTTTGGACATAATGTATGATTTTCATCGCAAAATGGGACGTTTAGGTTCATAGAATAAGAACACGTGAATGCTTCGTTAGAAATAACTTCATCGTCCTCGATTTTCACCTTAATTCCATGCCAAGCGTGCAACGAGATCATTGTCATTATAAGTTAGTAATGCTAACATTACTCATATGCCCTAATCACGTACTTATCCTCCCATTATTCCTAAGTTGTATCTCTTATATTTTATTTTTGTCTTAATGATCACGAGGATACATCATTGACTTATGCGATAATAGAGATTTAGGTCTAAAAATAGAGTCATAACGGTGTAACTAAGACCATCAAATCAATAACCCCTCCTAATAGACAACGATGTTAAAAAAATAAGTTGACAAGAAGAATCGATAAACACGGTTTTATAACGGTTTTGAACATGAGACTTATTACCAAGACTTTTATACGCCCCCTAACGGAAGGGCCTTATTATCTTTGGTTTACCTCCATCTTTTATTCAACTTCGCCATGAAGCTTTTATTATGACTTCGGTCTTGCCTTGCCTTTTATTATCCGCCTCATCGGTGGTTTTATTAGCCAAAGACGTACATCCTCACGCTAAAGCAAATTTTGGATCTTTAAAGCTTCGAAGATTAAGGCTTGATTCACTTTCAATTTTGCATAGATTTTAGGCCTTGTGGGGCTTCATATTGTTTGCTAGATTTAGGTGAGCACTTGAAATCTTATTATTAGGTGAAGCTTTCGATTATTAGGGTGCCAATACTTCAAAACCGTGACGCTGGCGATACCTTAATGTCTTCCAAATTTAATTACATGGAAGCTACTAGAAAAGACTAGAAACCCAACAATCCTAATTAAACCGCTAAGTCAATATTTATTAAGCAAAAAATATTTACAAGCGAAGGGAGAATAAGCAAACAACGAGAACACATGAGTTTTTGAAAGAATACGAGTACTCTACGTTTAGCATAGTAACTTATAATTAACCCTATCATTTCTCGTCCTCATTTAAGAGACTTAGCCTAATGTGTAGTTAAGGAATCAAAGCTAAGTGCTCAACACGCACGGTCGAGTCAAAAATTACTCTTATTCTCGCCATCGGAAAACCTACATTCGTGTCTTCAAACACTTATAAAACATGAGAAAAATTTTAAAATTTGGCCATTTTTAGCCTTATTTTGCAACAAAACGATAAACAAAAAGATAAACTTTGGAAAGCGTGAAGGTTTGGCAAGGCAAGTATCTATTCACCCCCCCATACTAAAGTTAAACATTGTCCTCAATGTTTCGAGTCTAGGGGTGCAAACACCCCCATAATAGAGACGTAGTCGAATGCCTAATCTAGCATGGAAAGGGTGTAACCAATAAATTAATAGCCGTTTATGAAGTGTGCTAAAAACCTAAGGTTAGAACATCAAAAGGATATATCATGGATATTGAGAAAGTCTTCATAGCAAATGATCGAGTGATCCCATAAAACGAACACGAGAGGCTCCAATCGTGAAGATCATGATCTAAAAACCACATATCACAAACAACCACGGAACAAAGGTTGGAAGGGCATAAATCCCCACACCTAAGCTACATTAGAAAGCGATAATATGTACATAGGATAAGCATGGGTCTCCCCCATGAGGCACCTTGTTTTTGATAACCGAGTCAAAAGCTCGACTCGAATCCCCATAAATGTGATCATTTAGGGATTATCATGGTATGGTCAATTTTTGGTGGGGCTTACATGATAAACAAGGCCCAAAAACAACCGGTATTAAGGACTAAGTCCTTTGATGGTGCAAAATACCGGGATCGAAGATGGCGTTCTCGTTTTCATTGGAAAAACTAATCAACGCCACTTCATCATGTGCCAACAAAAACTCAAAGAGTTTCAAGAAAATAGGTGAGAAGAAATAGAAGGGTGGGACAATGGGTAAGTCTCTAAAAACATGAGCTACTCGAGGTAGACTCGCACCAATCAAATGAAAAGATTTTCCATTTATTGCATCGGTGGAAGACCGAGATTTCCCTATATAAGCAATTCCAGGATCAAATATCTCGTCCTCGGTGGAGAAAGGGAAGGGAACATAAGGGGATTCCCCCACACTAAGTCCACACAAAGCATCGTCAAAAGGAGAAGACGAGCTTGTAGTACTCAATACACGCGGTGATGACGGAGTTAGAATTGTAGAAAAATCTTTTAAATTAAATTCAAAATCTTTTCCTTTTTCATCTTTTACACTCTCCTTGTGAAAACCCGATTTGATTATGTCAAAAATATTTGTTGTATCTAAAGCAATGTTAGTCACACTAAAAATTCTCACATTTTGAAACCGTTTTGGTAAAGGTGGTGGTAAGTTTTCAAAACGTTTGTCAACAAAGAAAACTTCCCCATCGGGATCAACGTAATCATCATTCGAAGAATCATTCACAATTGGAACCGTAGGCTTAACACTCTTAACCTCCACCGGCGGAGGGGACGGAACTTCATTTTTCTCAACAACTAAAACTCTATTTGAAATTCTTTTGCAAATGTTTTTGATGGGATTGACATTGTACAAAGACGTGATAGAATACACATGAGAAAGAGTGGAGTTTTGGGTTGCATTAATGACGAGTTCTTCCTCATTGAAACGAAGAGTGATTTTCCTTGCATGCACATCGATAAGTGCTCTCGAGGTATCCAAAAAAGATCGACCTAAAATTAACGGAACTTTAGGATCGATAGGAATGTCAACAACAATAAAGTCTACGGGATAGTAGAACTTTCCAACTTTCACAAAGACGTCCTCGGCAACTCCATAAGCTAGAATCGTAGAATGATCGGCCATTTCGATTGACATTCTTGAAGGAGTGAGATTTGGAAGATTGAGCGATTTAAAAATATCAAGAGGCATCAAATTAATACTAGCACCAAGATCGGCCAAGGCGTAGCATTCTTCCATGTCTTGTATTGCACATGGGATTAAAAACTTTCCAGGATCACCGACTTTTTGAGGTATGCGGCTAAGAAAAACCGAAGAACAACTAGACGATTTTTGCAATTTCTCTTTGTTATTCAACATACTTTTGAAGTTCGCGGCAAATCGAGGCATCATGACTAAGGCGTCGGCAAAACTTATATTAAAATGCAAGTCACGAAACATTTTCATAAAAGGTTCCAATTGATAATTATTTCGTTCTTGTGCCTTTTCCTTGTCTCGTCTTGAAGGGTAGGGTAAGGGTGGTGTGGGCTGGGGCATAGGCATAGGCCTTGGAATCTCGGGTTCCATGATTGGTATAGGTTCAACCGTAGGTGTGGTTTGAGCGGTACTTTGTGGGCTTGGAATTTGCTCCTTTTCGACCACCACCTCGGGCTCTTTCTCTTTTTTCTTCTCCATAGAAGTACTTGGACGAGAAATTGGTTCTTTAAAAGTTTTACCACTACGAGTAGTAATAACCTTCAACTCTCCTTTCGGGTTCACGATGGTATCACTAGGAAGACCACCCGAAGAAGAGGGCTTACACATGATAGCTTCAAACATTTTAGCCATTCGGTCTTCAAACTTAGATTGCCTAGCATCCGCTTTTAACAACTCTTGCTTAATCTCATGTTGACCTTGCTCCATTTTTTTTTATTTTGTTGGAGACGTGTCACATTTCCTTCCATTTTATTAGCATGAGTTTTAAGTTCATTAGCAAGTTCATTTTTAAGCTCGTTTTTCAACTCGGATCTTAAGCTAACCATTTCACGTTGCATATTGTCAAACTTTGCATCATTAGCCTTAGCATAATTCAAAAACTCTCCTTGAAGATTTTTGGTGTGATCATTTTGAAAACCTTGAGTAGAAGTTTGAAAATCACGGTTTTGGTTTTGGTTTGAAATTTGCCCATTTCCACTTTGATAATTACCCTTGTTATAGTTCCTTTGATTTCCTTGGTAATTTCCTTGGTTGTTGTTGCGATAATTATTAGCATTTTGATTTGGTGGAGCTTGATTTTGGTGGGAACCTTGACCGATTTGGTTATAAGTTCCCGTGGCTACATAAGCACTCGAAGTGTTACCATCCGCGGTAATGCACTCGGAAAGATCATGAGCTCCACCACACGACAAACAACTTTTAGAAACCGCTTTAACCGAAGCGGAATTCGAAGCTTCTTGAGCTTTCCAATGGGACATACGGGTCGAAAACCTATCGAAAAACCGATTTTCCTCATTAGCTTCATCTTGTAAGGCATTGATACTACGAGACGAGGATGAGCCCATTTTGGCAACACTCGGTGTGTTACGAGGGCTATAAACCTTAGACCTATTCTCAATTATCACCAAAGCTTCCTCAACCGTTTTACATAAAAAATTACCACCCGCGGCGGCATTCAAATAATCCCTTTCATGATCATTAAGTCCATTGTAAAACGTGTCGATTTGATGCAAGTCGGAAAAACCGTGATGAGGACATTCATGTAACATCTCCTTAAACCTATTCCAAGACGTAGAAAAGCTTTCATTTGATTCTTGTGAAAATTTAGAAATCTCATTTTTCAAATGCGTAGTCTTAGAGGGCGGAAAAAATTGGTTCACAAATTTCGAAACGAGATCCTTCCACGTCAATATAGAATTGGGTGGCTCTTTCTCTAACCAAATTTTAGCGGGCCCCGCTAAGGAATACAGAAAAAGCATCATCTTAATCGAGTCATTCGAGACATCCTTAAATTTGCACGTGGCGGTAAGACGATTGAATTGGCGGATGTGGTTGTGGGGATTGTCCTTCTCATCACCACGGAATTTGTTGTTTTGGATCATCGACAACAAACCCGTTTTCACCTCAAAATTCTCCGCAAGGATAGCGGGAATCACAATAGCTTCTCCATAACCCTCGGTGGGTGCTTGAAGTAACTCCATCATAGTTCGATTTGCCATGGTTGGTTCTTCTCGTACAATGGGTTCGTCAATAGGAGACTCCTCACTAGAATGAGTTGGAGTGGGAGTTTTGTTCTTTCGTCTACGTGCACGTTTTGCTTGATTACGAGTTAGCATAAACGTCACGTACAACAAGGAGACGAGCAAAGAAGATTCTTTTTGGTGTTTTTAATTTTTCAATTTTTTTGTGGTTTTTGATGGTATTAACTTTTTGGAAATTGGTGAAATGTATTAAGTAGACAAAAATCTACAAATCTCCTCCTTAATCAAATCTCTTGATTAAAGAAGCCTCAATGAATGAAAACGATCACGTGAAGTGAACGCCTTCGATGACTTTAGAACGATGGTGGAACACCAAATCATTCAAGAGGGTTTAATCAATAGAAAACCAAGAAAATATATATGATATGTAATAATACTTTGGGCGGCAAAACCCTCGATTAGCTCTCAAAATCAAATACGCACAAGCAAGTGGAGGAAACGAGGCGGCGCGAAGCACTTAAGAGCCTTTTTCCTTTAGGTTGTGAAATACAACCGCCTTATACCCACCTTATAGTTTGTATTTTGCAAAATCGAGCTTCACGAAAGTATTTATCTATTTTTGCCTTTTTCTTTGGTTTGAGATTCGAATACAATGATTGGGTAATGACCTCCCAAGTCAAGGTTGTGATTTCTCACGTATTTGGAGTACTTGTGAATTTATTGTTCTACGTATACAATATAGTAATAGTATTCACAAAAACCGAAAAACGATAATACGTATTAGTAGAGTGCTACTAATACAAATACTAATTATGGTTAGTATAAAAACAACAATGGAACAATCAAAACACAACACGCCTCCCCGGCAGCGACGCCAAAATGATAGTTGTAAAATCATACTTGTTTAGGAAAACAAGGCAATTAGGGTAAGTATTAACGAGTAGTTTAGGAAAACCACAAGTTATGACCCAATGAAGTGAGTTCGTTCTCGAGGAGGCTAGTGTGTTGTGTAATGAATTGATTTATGATTGATTTTATATTAAGAAGAAAAGAGAAAAGAAAAGAGAAATAAGAAGGAAAAGACGGTTACGAAAACGGATTAAACTAAGATGAAAAAGGCGATCACGCAAAACCTTAAATAGTGCCAAAATTAAAATTTTAACCTAAAAATTCCTAAAAATAACTAAAAATCCACAATAATGTTCTAAGAGTTTACAAAAAATCAAAACTTGCTAAAACCTTTTAATTAATTAGATAATGACTTTTTAATGCTAATTAAAGCCCTAAAAATCACAATTAATTATTAAAAAGTCCCAAACAAGATTTTAAAGTTTGTAAACCTCAAAAATAACCTAATTAAGCTAAAAAGTATTTTTTAAAATTTTAAAACCAAATAAAACTATTTTTAAACACTTAAAAACTATTAAAATCTATTAAAACTTAAATTAAATCTAGAAAATAACTGAAAAGCCTAAAAAATATTTGGAAAGTTACAAAATTCCTAATTTAGTGTCTAGAGTCTAGGAAAAATGAAAAAACTTAAAAAATCAAACTTTCAATTTTTAATATTAAAATAATAATAAAATAATCAAAAAAATTCAAAGTTCACTAAAAAATTCTAAAAAATTACCAAAAATCCTAAATAATGTAACTAAGACAGAAATGCAATTAAAAGTTTCTAAAACCTATTTAATAATTTTATATTGAATTTTAAAGTTGGTAAAAAACCCTAAAAACCTATAAAATCAAAAATAAAACTTTTTGGAAACTTTTTTAGCTGTAAACCTCAAAATACTTTAATAAAACCTAAAAACTATTTTTTTGGATTTTTAAAATTACTTTTACTATTTTTAAATTAATTAACTAAATACGGGTAATTAAAAAATGATTAAAAATAAAGAAAGAAAGAGAAAAAACAAAACTTAGCTAAGAAAAATCCTAAACTCTATGACAAACACAGGAAAAATGAAATCAAGCAAATAAGCTTAGCCAATAAGCCCGAATTGGCTTATTTAGCTACGGCTTATTTAACAAAAGCCCAACCAAACTCACCTTCAATACAATTTGAAAACAACCTTGGTCAGTAAAAGACCCAAGGGCGCAATGGTAGTGAGTGTGTGTTGAGAGGGGGGTGGCGCAGGTTCGAGTCCTGGCCAGTCCTTTTTGCACTTTTTTATTTTTTTCTTTTTTTTTTACTTTAAAAACTCAAACAGTAACTTAATTAAACACAAAAACACAAATCCAATCCAATGTGAGCAAGATTAAGCTTAAAAAATATGAAAACGTGCCCAGTTTATCTTTTTATGAACACAAAGAGAAGTTTGTTTCTTCACTTGTGCAAAATAGGACAAGAGGACTTGATCCTTGTTACTGTGATGTTTTGATTGGACAAGAAGGCACCCTTATACTCTGTTGAGTATAAGGAGTCACTATAGACACAAAATCAAGCAAGTATCACACAAATCAAGCACAAAAATTCCAATTCAAGTTTCTGATTAAGCTATTTGTGTGACTGATGAATAGATGAGCTATATTGCTTGCACTAATGTGGATTTCAAACCTTCATACCTTGAAATTAAGCTCACCAAATAGCAAACAAACAACCACAAATCCTAAAATGACCTATAATCTAACAAATAGCAAGATATGATGAACAATTTCCACCAAAATCAGGCACAACAAGCACTTACTGATTTTTTACCACTTTTCCATATTTTAAGCATGCATATGGTTTAAAACCTACCCAAACTAAAAACCAAACTAGCCTAGAACCTATTGTTACCCTATTGAGTGAATCTAAACTGGTTTTTAACTCAAAATCTTTCAAAATTTTCAGTTAATAAGCAGATCCAAACACCCCTTTAAATACTACAAATCAATATTTTCAAAGCAAATGCATACAATACTCAATCAAACTGATTCAAATCTACCTAAACATGCATAATAAGCATAATCAAATAATTAAACAGTTACTTTAAACACCTTGCAGTCAAAATCATGCAAAATCACACAAATTTAGTAAATCATGAAACTAAAAATGGAACAAGGAACTACCTTGTTGGACCTACATCCAGGCCCAACAATGGCTTGGTAGCCACCTCCAATAGACTCGGGTCTATGCTGAACCTTTGACAAAACAAAACTCAAAAACCTGCTAAGAGAAAAAAAATAGAACACACAATAATATGCACTTTCTGATTTTCTTTTCTCTTTTTAAAACCTTTTGAAAACCTTTTCAATATTTCTCAAATATGTTACTTTAAAAACACTTAACTCATCCAACTTACAAACCTGCAAAATCAACCTTGAAACAAGATTTCACCAAGTGAAATCAATGTTTCAGAAACTTGACAATAATTTTGAAAACTCAAAATTACTTCAACAATGATAATGGAACTCAGTATTCTGGCTTAAAAAACGTTTACCAACTTTTAACAAATCATAAAAGGAATTACTTTGAACATCAAACACCAAACTTTATATTGATTAAAAAGGGATTACAAATTTTTTTTTTTTTTTAGAAAAACTGGAACAAAGATATAGGGTCACATATGACCTCTATATATAATAGTGAATGGAATAAACTAGAAGCTAAAACCCTAGTTGCTGAAATCTCCAAAAAGCCCTTGGTCTTCAATCTTCAAAATTAGTCAAAATGGCATCTTGTGACTCTTGTACTGTTGACAGCTATCCTTGTTGATCTTGGGCGTTCATTTGGCATTGGGGGTCAAGGAATGCATGTGAGACGTTGGTTTGGTCGGGTACTGCGTTTGGGGATGAAAGTGACGTGCAGGGGAGGTCCCTACAGTCACATGGGGTTGTCTTGGGTCATGGTTTTGGTGTGGGACGGGGTGAGGGTAAGCTTAATCATGAATCTGGAGTAGATTAGGAAAAACCCCTTTGAATTAAGGATTTTAGGAATTTAGGGTTTATGGGTTTTGGGTGTTTAACAGGTAAGGGTTTGATTAATTTTTAGGGGTTAGTTTATTTAAAATGTTGTTAGGGAGGGAAAATTAAAAAATCAGTATTAAACTGATTACTTTGGTTGGGTGGATTGTGACGTGGATGAAGTGATGAGGTGGTGGGAGATGATTGGAGGGGTGGGATGATGTGGATGGATGATTGGATGGGAGGAGTTTGGGTGTCTGGCTGGTTGACCCCCTCAAGTTTCACACTTCTTTCATGTTGTAGTAATTAGCCAACAACGCCCCTTTTACTTGTATCAACTTTTGGCAACTTGTCATTTTTGGCACTAAATGTTTCCAAACTTTTTCAAAGGGCTTCAAATGCAATTCTTGGATTATTCAAGGACTGAACTTGTAATATCTTGATAATTTAGGGACCACAATGCATTTTATGAGTTTTGCAAGGGTATAAATTGCCAAGTCTTCAAAAATGAGGGACCAATCTTGCCAATCTTCAATTCTTCAAGGGCATTTTTGTAAAATCCAAACTTGGGCCCGGTTCATTGTGCGGCTTCATTTCCCGTGTTCGTTTTTGAATGATTCTTGTGATCTTTTTGTCATTTCCTCAATATTCGTACCTAAAATACACAAGTAACAAACACGAGCATATATTTGGCAGTTTTAATGATATTTTATGTATTTTAAGCCCGATTTGGACGATGAGACTATGTATAAAAGCAGTCTCATCACTCCCCCATACTAAACCATTGCCGTGCCCTCACGCAATGCTAGAATAAAGTATCACAGCACCTCCAAAATTCATTCTTATTCACTTTATTTGAAATGATAAACTAGCTACACTACTACTATTACTACTACTTGCGTTTTGGACATAAGGTATGATTTTCATCGCAAAATGGGACGTTTAGGTTCATAGAATAAGAACACGTGAATGCTTCGTTAGAAATAACTTCATCGTCCTCGATTTTCACCTTAATTCCATGCCAAGCGTGAAACGAGATCATTGTCATTATAAGTTAGTAATGCTAACACTACTCATATGCCCTAATTACGTACTTATCCTCCCATTATTCCTAAGTTGTATCTCTTATATTTTATTTTTGTCTTAATGATCACGAGGATACATCATTGACTTATGCGATAATAGAGATTTAGGTCTAAAAATAGAGTCCTAACGGTGTAACTAAGACCATCAAATCAATAACCCCTCCTAATAGACAACGATGTTAAAAAATTAAGTTGACAAGAAGAATCGATAAACACGGTTTTATAACGGTTTTGAACATGAGACTTATTACCAAGACTTTTATGCGCCCCCTAACGGAAGGGCCTTATTATCTTTGGTTTACCTCTATCTTTTATTCAACTTCACCATGAAGCTTTTATTATGACTTCGGTCTTGCCTTGCCTTTTATTATCCGCCTCATCGGTGGTTTTATTAGCCAAAGACGTACATCCTCACGCTAAAGCGAATTTTGGATCTTTAAAGCTTCGAAGATTAAGGCTTGATTCACTTTCAATTTTGCATAGATTTTAGGCCTTGTGGGGCTTCAAATTGTTTGCTAGATTTAGGTGAGCACTTGAAATCTTATTATTAGGTGAAGCTTTCGATTATTAGGGTGCCAATACTTCAAAACCGTGACGCTGGCGATACCTTAATGTCTTCCCAATTTAATTACACGGAAGCTACTAGAAAAGACTAGAAACCCAACAATCCTAATTAAACCGCTAAGTCAATATTTATTAAGCAAAAAATATTTACAAGCGAAGGGAGAATAAGCAAACAACGAGAACACATGAGTTTTTGAAAGAATACGAGTACTCTACGTTTAGCATAGTAACTTATAATTAACCCTATCATTTCTCGTCCTCATTTAAGAGACTTAGCCTAATGTGTAGTTAAGGAATCAAAGCTAAGTGCTCAACACGCACGGTCGAGTCAAAAATTACTCTTATTCTCGCCATCAGAAAACCTACATTCGTGTCTTCAAACACTTATAAAACATGAGAAAAATTTTAAAATTTGGCCATTTTTAGCCTTATTTTGCAACAAAACGATAAACAAAAAGATAAACTTTGGAAAGCGTGAAAGTTTGGCAAGGCAAGTATCTATTCACCCCCATACTAAAGTTAAACATTATCCTCAATGTTTCGAGTCTAGGGGTGCAAACACCCCCATACTAGAGACGTAGTCGAATGCCTAATCTAGCATGGAAAGGGTGTAACCAATAAATTAATAGCCGTTTATGAAGTGTGCTAAAAACCTAAGGTTAGAACATCAAAAGGATATATCATGGATATTGAGAAAGTCTTCAAAGCAAATGATCGAGTGATCCCATAAAACGAACACGAGAGGCTCCAATCGTGAAGATCATGATCCAAACTTGGGCCCGGTTCATTGTGCGGCTTCGTTTCCCGTGTTCATTTTTGAATGATTCTTGTGATCTTTTTGTCATTTCCTCAATATCCGTACCTAAAATACACAAGTAACAAACACGAGCATATATTTGGCAGTTTTAATGATATTTTATTTTAAGCCCGATTTGGACGATGAGACTATGTATAAAAGCAGTCTCATTAGTCTACGTTTCAACTTCTTGGATGTTCTCTCCATGATTTCTACTGGTGTCTCCGTGTATTGGAGTTGGTCATCGATATGGACTCCTTCTAAGGGCATAACCAAAGGTTCCTCAGCGTAGCACTTTTTTAGATTAGATACATGGAAGGTGGGGTGTATCCGACTTAATTATGGTGGCAGATCCAAACGGTAAGCCACTTCCCCGACCTTAGCTACCACTTTGAAAGGACCCACATATCGTGGATTTAACTTTCCATGCTTTCCAAATCGTATAACTCCCCTCCATGGTGATACTTTTAGCATGACGTGATCTCCTACTTTGAACTGTACGGGTCTGCGTTTCTGATCCGCGTAGTTCTTTTGTCGATCGCGAGCAGCTTGTAGTCTCTGTTTTATAAGGACAATTCTGTCTGTAGTCTCCTGAATCAATTCAGGCCCGGTGAGTTGGAACTCACCTACCTCCGCCCAGCATAAAGGAGAGCGAAATTTCCTTCCATAAAGGGATTCAAAAGGGGCGGCCATGATACTGCGTGAGAGCTATTATTGTAGGAGAATTCGACCAAATCTATATACTCGACCCAACCATTTCCAAAATCAATCACACATGCCCTTAGCATGTCCTCTAGGGTTTGGATGGTTCACTCACTCTGACCATCCGTTTATGGATGATAGGCGGTGCTCATATCCAGTTGGGTACCCAGGGCTCGTTGGAGAGCCCTCCAAAAGTTGGAAGTGAATCTACTGTCCCGGTCACAAATTATTGAGACTGGTACTCCATGTTTGGTTACAATTTCCTTAAGGTAGGTCCTTGCCAACTTGGATAGGGAGTCAGATTCCTTGATAGGTATGAAATGAGCAGACTTGGTGAGTCGGTCGACTATCACCCAGATCGCATCATATCCCCGTGATGATTTTGGGAGTTTTGTAACGAAGTCAATGGTAATATTTTCCCACTTCCATTCAGGTATCTCTGGTTGTACCAGTAATCCTGAGGGCCTTTGGTGTTCTGTTTTGACACGTGCGCATGTTAAACATTTCTGGACGTAGGTAGCGATGTCAGCTTTCATGTTTGGCCACTAGTATAATTTCCTCATATCTTGATACATCTTTTCCGATCCAGGATGTATAAAATATTTGAATTTATGTGACTCGTGCATGATTACGTCCCTCAAATTCCTATAATAGGGTAGCCAACTCCTCCCGTGTAAGCACAATGTTCCATCCGCCCTTGGTTCCAGTTTCTCTTTGGAGAGGTCGGTTCGAAGCATCCCTCCTATGTCTTCTTTCCAGAGGTTTTCGGGTCTCTATGCTTGAGTTTGTGCTTCAAGAATTTGCTTGGGCAGGTCTAGATTGATGGTCATGGTTAAGGCTCGAACCCTTATGGGTGGATCTTTATCCGTACGGCTTAATGCGTCAGCAACTACGTTTGCTTTACCTGGGTGGTATTTGATTTTACAATCGTAATCGCTTAGCAGTTCGATCCAACGACGCTGCCTCATATTAAGCTCTTTCTGATCTAATATATGTTGCATACTCTTGTGGTCGGTGTACACTGTACATTTTGTTCAGTAAAGGTAATGCCTCCAAATTTTTAAGGCAAAGACTACAGCTCCAAGTTTTAAATCGTGAGTAGTGTGGTTCTTCTAATGCTTCTTTAATTGCCTAGAAGCGTAGGCAATTACTTTCTTTCTTTGTATCAATACTGCTCCCAATCCTTTATATGATGCATCACAATATACCTCAAAGTCATCATTGCACTCAGGAAAAGATAAGAGAGGCGCAATGCATAGCTTCTGTTTTATCAACTGGAAAGTTGATTCCTCCTTTTCTCCCCAATTAAATTTTACTCCTTTCTGAGTGAGTTTGGTCATTGGTTTGGCTATCTTGGAGAAGTGTTCGATGAATCGGCGATAGTGTCTGGCAAGGCCTAGGAATTGGCGGATCTCTGTCGGTGATTTAGGAGATGCCCAACTCTTAACGGACTCAACCTTCACAGGATCTACGTGGATACCATCGCTGTCAATGACGTGACCTAGGAAGTGGACTCTAGGTATCCAGAACTCACATTTGGAAAATTTAGCATACAGCTGCTCTTCCTTGAGTACTTTCAATACTTGAGCCAGATGCTCTGCATGGTCTTGCTTATTCTTGGAGTAGACAAGTATATCGTCGATGAAAACTATCACAAACTTATCCAGATAGGTTTTACACACCCGGTTCATGAGGTCCATGAATATTGCTGGTGCGTTTGTCAACCCAAAAGGCATAACTCAGAATTCGAAATGACCGTAGCGAGTTCTGAAAGCTGTCTTAGGAATATCTTCTTCCCAGACTCTCAGTTGGTGATATCCAGATCTCAGATCAATTTTAGAATACATACTCGATCCTTGGAGTTGATCGAATAAGTCGTCGATACGAGGTAATGGATAACGATTCTTTACCGTAAGTTTATTCAATTCCCGGTAATCGATACACATCCGAAAAGAGCCGTCTTTCTTCTTGACAAACTAAACAGGGGCTCCCCATAGAGAGGAGCTAGGCCTAATGAATCCTTTTTCTGATAGTTCCTGGAGTTGTTTGGCTAGTTCCTTCAATTCTGATGGTGCTAACCGGTAGGGGGACTTAGCTACAGGTGCAGCCCCAGGAATCAAATCAATTTAGAATTCTATTTGTCGCACTAGAGGCATACCCGACAATTCATCAGGAAATACTTCAGGAAAGTCTCGGACAATTGGTATGTCCTCTATCCGTTTTTCCTCGGGTTTGTCTTCTTCATCAATTCTGGAGATGTGTGCTAGGAAAATAGGGCATCCTCTGGTCAAGTATTTTTGGGCTTTGGTGCACGAAATGACACTAAGTCTAGTGTTGATTATATCAGGGTTACCATCCCCTCGTATAATCAAGGTTTCATCTCCCCAATGTATACGAATCAGTTTTTGATCACATATGATAACTGCATGATACTTTTCTAGCCAATCCATGCCATTGATGACATCAGAGCTACCAAGACTTACTGGAATCAGATCGATGTTAAACGGGTGATTGGAAAGGTTTAAGGTACAACCTCGAATGATGGTGTCAACCGTCACAATTTTTCCGTCGGCTAGTTCTACAGTATAGTAGGGGTCTAAAACTGATGGAGTGATTTCCAGTACTCTACTAAATTCAGTAGATATGAAGCTTCAGTCTGCCCCGGTGTAAAACAAGACAGATGCATATCGTTGGTTTAGTAAAAACGTACCGGTGACGATGTTGGAATCTGGATTGGCTTGGGCATTGCCAACCATGTACACTTGTGAGGAAGTTTCCTTGTTGTCCTTCTTCTGGTTGGCCAACTTGGGACAGTCGGGTCTTACGTGTCCTGGGGTTTCACATTCATAACATACTACAACTTTCTTTGCTCCATTGTTGCCTCCACATGTGGGGTTTCGGTTTCCCTGTTGCCCACTTCCGCTCCCACGAGCATTGGACTTGCCTTTGTTGCTGTTTTCGGGGTTATTATTGGGTTGAACCGGGGTAGCAACATTTGCTTGACATTCACGCGCAAAATGGCCTTGTTGGCCGCACTTGTAGCATCCCTGGCATTGTCCTCCAACAACACGATGATAGTTGCACTTTGAACACTTAGGCTTGGAACCTGAGTAGTTCTTGGTGCGGGTTGTGGGAGTAGTGTCATCAGCTTGCCCAACGTTTTGCCTTTTGGAATGTTGCTGGTGCTGGCTACGAGACAGATTGCGGGCTCGTTTGTTGATCAGCTCAGTCGCAAATTCCATAGCACCTTCAACGGTAGTGGGTCGTGAAGCTAGCACACTGTCATGGATGTTGTCAGGGAGTCCGCTGACATACTTCTCAATCTTGTCACTCCTTTGAGGGAGCATTCTGGTGTACATCAAGCTTAACTCTTGAAATCTTTAGTTGTACCAAAGGATATCATTGTTCTTACACTTTAGATCCCATTGCTCTATTTCCAACTTCTTCATTTCTCCTCTAGGACATTACTTCTCAGTCATCCTCTCTTTGAGGTTGGACCAAGTGAGAGTATAAGCAGTGTCATGTCCAAGGGTAGCGACCACAGAGTTCCACCAGGTAAGGGCGCTCTCGAGTAGTGTGCACATAGCAAACTTAACTCTGTTCTCGTCAGCACAACCGCTGATGCGGAAAACTGTCTCTAGTCTTTCAAACCATTGCATCAATTTAACAACTCATTCTTTGCCTCGGTAGTATGAGGGTTTGCATTTCAAGAAGTCGGGGTAAGAACAACCCCTATTGGTGCTGTTTCTGCGCATGTTGAGATTTGGATCATTGTTTGCATTCGGATCATCTCCTCTGGCTACCATAGCTGCTGTAATGCCCTCACTTATCATTTGTCGGAGTTGTGCAGCGGTGACATTTTGAGTAGCTTCTGGAAATTCAGTATTGGCATCATTTGAAGTGGTTGCATTATTGGGATTTGATCGCGTAATCACCATTTGTCTATAATCATACACAAACTGAGATTATTAGTTCAAACATTAGTACAATTTTTATATTACTTGCACGGGGAAAATTCATGCATTGATTTCATAACAAATTTGGATAACCTATCAAGATCTCATAATATAATATTTTGCACAACAAATATAATAAAGAAAGTGATTACATGCTATTTCCATAAGGAATTTAACATTCATCTAGCATAACGAAATCCAAGTCATAGGCATGTCTGGCCTTGTCAAGGGTTGTGATACACACAGTCTTTAATACATTACATCCCAAAATTGCATGTCCATAAAGAAAAGATACAGTACAGGATTACATCACCAAAAGCTGAAAAGAAATAAAAGTACAAAAGTCCTATACCATGACAGCTAGGGTACAACCCATAGGCTGATCATGATGTACAAGAAATCTAGTACATCTATCCTACTCCTGCCTAGATTGTCTGCTTGATGAGGCTGGGGCTGGTGGGGCTGATGAAGCTGCAGATGCTCTTGGTGTTCCATAAATTCCGAACTGTCACTCGGGCCTCATTGAGCATGCGGAATGTTGTCAGCAGCTAGGTCCTAAGTCTGTCGATGACCCCTCAAAGATAAGTCATCTCTACAGTAACCCCATCATGACGGACGGTGACAAGGTCAAAGAAAATGGACAAGGACTGCTCCTGAGCAGATAGAGCAACATGGGTCTGATGCTGGAGACTCTCTATGGTATGGATACGCTGGTGGAGACGATAGTTCTCCTCCCAAAGCCTCTACAATGCCTCGTCAGTTTTGGCCTGGACGCCTCGGGCTGCCTGTGCCTCTCCCCTCATAGTATGAGTGAGAGAGTCAATGCGCTCATGGATGGCAACGTAGCCTAGTTGACCAGCTGTCAACAGGCCACGAAGGTCTTATATCTCCCGCTCCTGGCGTGCGGCCAGTGTGGCGATCTGGGCCTGGACAGAGTCAGCACGTCCCACCCCAGAGCCTTCCCTGATCTCAAAAGTGGAGCCGGGTATAGACTCGGGAAAATAGCCTGATGGTAAAGATGAAGATACAGAAGATGGTAGGTCTGGAGACACCTGGTCCTCCTCCATAGAGGTGGGGACTAGTATGGCTGATGCTGGAGCAGAAAAGGGGTCCTCAGGAAGTACAGTTTCGATGGTCTGATCATCCTCCGAGTCAGAGGCTGATAACCATCCGCATTGTATAGATCGTGGAGATGAACGTGTAGCTGGAGCATGTGCTACTACTGGTAGAAAAGTCGGAGGTGCAGTAGGCGAAGTCATGATGCTCTGAAAATAATATTATTTTAAATTTGAAGTACGTATAAGCTTACAAACAAAGGAAAAATATTATTTTTGGTTACAAGTTTTATGAAGTATATCCCTTTTAAACAATCATCGCAATGTTTTAAGGTTATATATATTATTACTTATATATATATATAATCATTTAACTAGTTTATTTATCAATCAGTAACACTTAGTTCACATAGCACATAATGCCCTACGATCTATATGCTTAATTAATACGGTCCCAAAAAAAATCCCAAAAGATTTTTTTAAAGTTATAATCCAGTTTTAAATAAAAGAAAAATCACTTTATTTTTATTTTATTTAAAAGTTTATCTGGTTCTTTATAACTAATGCTCTGATACCATTCTATGTGACACCCCGGGTAGGGTCAAAATATGCGGAATTATCAACGGAGATGTCACAAGGGTGGATCGATATCACATAGTTCAAAGAGCATAAGATAAGAAGTTATTCAAATCAGATTACATGATTATTAAAAAAATTTATAAAAATTATCTTTAACATGACATAAGTAGATTGTTCATTTTCCCCAAATGGAACCCTTGACGATTCCTACAATGCAGATTACATAGATGCTTGAGACCATGCACACACCACGTACTAACTTCATTTTCCTGAGATTAACATGCTTAGAGGGTCAACATATAGTTGGTGAATTTACAGGTTTAACAATAATTAGTTTGGACATACATTAATCATAGAAGTAACAATGCACAAAGCATTCTTACTAAAAAGTAGATTACATTTGCTATTACTCGAAACTGAAGCTTAACCTTCCATAGTACTCAACAGATGAGGACGTAGTGTCTTACAAAAAGACACCCAAACCCAGTTCGAACATGGTATACATCTGTTGTCCCGGCCAAGGCACAGTGAGCATGACTCACCCAGATAGGGATGGTCAATCCCTAATAGATCTATTTATAACATTCGGGCGATTTACAACAATTTAACAGTTTCTATAATAGTCAATCATAGTTAAGTTTATACAATTCAGTTATGTCCATTTTAAAATATTTGCATGTTTTCTCCCCCCCCCCCCCCTATAGGAAAAGTTTATCAATAGTTTATATGGGGCTGTAAACTCACCTGGGAGTTGGCAATAGCTGTATAACACGACTATACAAATAATGCTCACGCCAAAAGTTATGCCTAATCAAATAGTACAGTCTTAATAGATAGTACAAAGAACATATGTGTATGCTTATACAGATTTTTAGTCAGTTCATTTATGCTACGGCATTTATCTAAATAACCATAGTACAAGTTTTAACAATATCCATTTAAAGTTATCTATATAAGTTTCATAGTTAAGTAAACACAAAAATGTTCCACTTAAAATATTAGTTTACGTTCGCAGTTCATGTATTATAATCATCCATTTAAACTTACTATTAAGTTTCATATTTAAGTAAACACAAAAATGGTCTACTTAAAATATTAGTTTACGTTCGTAGTTCATGTATTATAATCATCCATTTAAACTTACAATTAAGTTTTATATTTTTAAGTAAACATAAGAAGGTTTTACTTAAAACATTAATTTACATTCGTAGTACATGTATTATTAATAACCATTTAAACTTATTATTAAGTTTCATATTTAAGTAAACATAACATGTTTCACTTATAATATTTGTTTACGTATTAGCATTCAATTTAGTTAACGTTCATATAATTTTATTTCCTAAAAGTATATGAGTACATGTATTAATAATACATATCCATATTGTTTATACAATTTATTTCATAAAAAAAATATAAATATTTTATTTTTAGAAAAATAAAATATAATATTTTATTTAACTTAAAAGTTCCCATAAATTATTTAACATTTATAAAATAATTTATCAATTACAAGTTTAAGAATTTATACATTAATCCTTATGGTTTAGGTTTTAATTAAATTTTACTAAATTTAAAATAGAATTAGGGTTGGGGCTTTTAAAGTTTAAGTACATGAACTAGTCCCTCCATATTTTAAACAAAGTATAACTTTCGGATTTTACACATTTGGTACCTAGGGCTTGTTAAAGTTTCGGCTTATGGCAGATTTAGTCCTCCTAGTCATATCTAGGTTTTATAACTTCCATAAAATGACAAAACAGCCCCTAGGGCTTCTTTAAGTTGCGGATTATTACAAAAATTGTCTTTGGGTTATAAAATGACAAAACCAATTTTAGAAACGTCCCAAAACGGTCCCTAGGGTTTAATATGCCACATATGGTATTTATTAAACCCTAGACTTTTGGATAATTACATTTTCGTTCCTTGTGTTTACTAATTTATCAAAACAAGTTTCATAAGTCACGGTTTTAGTCCTTAAGTTTCATAAATTGTCATTTTAATCCAAAAGTTTTTATAAGTTATATTTCATTATAAAAACTTTTATTTAAACATTCAAAACATTATATGGGCTCATTAAATGGGCTAAATATCTAATGGGCCATCTAGTGGGCCTAAATATATTTTAAGTCCACTAACTTATTTCAATGGGCCTTTAAAACATTTACTGGGCTTAAGTACATTTTTAAGCCCTTTAATTAATTAAATGGGCCTAAGTATATTCTTAAGTCCATTAAGATACTAAGATTTATCAAATGGGCTTATTGGGTCCATTAAGTCTTGGACTAATGTTGCATGGGCTTAATTAGTCCATTAATACTACTTCTTATTTTATGTAAGTATTAATCTAGGATTTTCTTATAAGCTTATTATTAGCTTATCCATATTTAGTTTTAAATCTTAATAAAAGAATAAAACTTATAGTTTATTTTATTTGATGTACCAAATGAGATTTAGATGTGTTACAAGGTTGCATGCAAGTCATAAGCTCTAATATGAGCTTATAACTCACGGCTATAATTAATTATAGCTTATTAAGATGAGTCAAAACTTGTTTTAAGGTTGCATGTACTTATAAGTGTTCCCAAAATAAGATCTAGCTATGTACAAATCAAGAAACCAAGTCATAAGTCCATACATACATACATATAGCCCACGGCTATAATTTTAAATCTTGGTGTTTCCAAGATGAACTTTTTAGCTAGTTTTATGTCTTGTAAATATTCATAGAATACAACATGATTATCTAGGTTTCTTGCATGTTTCCAAGGTTACCACAATTCCAAGAAAACAATATATAGCTCACGGCTATATTGTTTTCTCACAATGTTCCCATAAGATCTATAAGCTTGTTTTATGTTTATCATGTTAAGTTAACACTTACCACTAGATCTAGGTTTCATATAAGCATGCATGTACATCTAAAACCCATTTAAGGTTATATATAACCTATGGCCATATATATATATATATATATATATAAGTGTTTTAGAAATTTTTAGAAGTCCATTTCATATGTAATAACACATATTCCAATACTTAAAACTTAGTACACAAATCATAGATACATCATTCATTTATGCCGTGACCTTTAAGGTCATGCTCTTTCATGATTTCTGAGTTTCGGAAGTTTATTTATGAGAGCCATGATTATTAGTTAATCAAAATCCCAAAAAGTAAGATTTGTAACCCATGCTACATTTAAATTCATAAAATGGTTCATATGATTTTTAATCAAGTTAAAACATAGAATACTAGTCACAAGTTTCTTCATTAAAAGATTTTAACCATGACTCATGGTATTCAAATATATGTCGTGACCTTAGATGGTCATGGTTTTATCATATCTTAATTTTAACAATTTATTTCATGTGTTTATAGATGGATGATGATGCATGCAAGTAATAGAAAATGAAGAAGCATAAGGAGTATACCTTTCTTGCTTAAAGCTACCAAGGAAGATCTAGATGAACAAGGAGATTAGAGATCTAATCTAGATGATGAAGAAAACCATAAATACAAACCAAGCCGTGACCGTTAAGGTTTGGCTAGGGCTTGGTAGAATGATTCCAAGGGTGATGATGCTACTAAATGATTAGTAGTTAAGATGGGACAACGATTTAGTAGATTTAATGAACAAACTTGGAGGTTTGTGGCTTATAGCCGAATCATTGAGAGAGAAAGGTGAAGAGAGAATGAGATTAGATTTTGCATGAGAGAATGTGAAGAGTGAGAGAGTTTTTGGCTTAAAGAAGAAAGAGAAGGCAAGGCAAAAAGGGGTATAGTTGCCTTGGTAAAAGAGTATGTGCCAAGTTGTAACACTCCCAAATTTTGGAGAGCAGTGGAAGGGTCATTGTGAGTATTACTTCATAGCATAACACACAAGTTACAGAAACGACTCAAAAAGAGGCGTCTAAAAAGTTTAATTCATTCGATAATTTAAATCAGAGTTTACAAGCAGGTCCCAACAATAATGTAATAATAAACAGTTTCAAAAAGTTTACCGAATGGTAATTAGTATTTTATTACATTTAAAATATCTAGTGTGACTCCATGCTCCAGCTGCTCTTAAATCTGAGTACCTGAGAAATACATGCTAAAATTATCGACACAACGGTTGAGTGAATTCATAGGTTTGCAAATAAAAGCAGTGGACCACAAGATTTCAGTGTTCAGTTTCTAAAGTCAGATAGCATCCATTATCACACTAAGCTCATGAAACCGATACGTTAACAGAGTTCAGGTAAGTTTACCCTTAGTAGGTAATTTGCCTTATTACCTAGAGTTCTCAAATATAGCGTGTCCGTTTGACCAGTTCAGTCGGTCAAGTAAGCGCGGGATGTCAATCCCAATAGATCTATTCAAAGCATTCGTGTTTACTCGACCAGTACAGTCGGTCCAAGTAATAACGGTTCATGACTTAAAGGGACATATTGTGGGCAATAGTGTTCCTTAGTGTAAATGATAATGACATGATAAGCATACAGTTCAAGCACTTGCGTCCATTCTTATAAAGTAGCATGTATCCCCTCACGGGTTTAATAAAACAATAAAGTAGTAAAAGCGAGGCTATGAACTCACCTTAGCAAAACGTGATAGCAGACAATAGAATAAGATAAGACAAAAGCCTTGATCTTCTAATATCAGTAAAAGCAACCATCAATTCTTGCTTTATAAGTAAGCTCCTACGTCAACTTTGAATTCCCAGCGTTATATATTATGTATACGATTTATGGAGAACTATGTCAACTATTTTAACAAACTCACCCAATTTTCATATGAATATTCTTTTTTTTATATAACACCGAAGGAGAATAAACGGAAGAAATCATGTGTGCTTTAAAATCTTAAAACTACTTGGCGTCTATGCTTCTGCCGACTTGAAAAATTTATCATTAAATATGATACGTGGCATGGTATAGTTAAAGTTGCTAACTCATCAAAATGGCTAGATCATAAAATATAAAAAAAACATAACGTGGCACATAAAGAGTAATATCAATTTGCTACAATTTTTGACATTGTATGTGTATATTATAATGTAGCATAGGATAAGTAATAAGATAAGTGATCAATCAATTTTACTTTTTAGTTAATTTATGTTTCACAATCGATAACGCGGGTATTATCGAAATCTGACATTTTAAAAGTTACACGATTTAAAGATACGCGAAGAGCACGGAAAATAAACGCTCAATACAAAATAAAAACATTGACATTCAGAGAACATTTATATTTCGATATATAAATGAGGGCTTATTATTTAATAACCGTTAACGCGTCAAATAAACGAATAACACTTAAAGATTTATCATAAAATTTACGAAGAATGCCCTTAAAACGAAAATCATTAAGATGACAATAGATAATATTTCTATTATTTACGGTCGATGTCGGACATATACTTTGTCGATAAGTAATAATAGACACGTATTCTATACGTGAAGCCATAACCTTATCGATTAACAGAGAAATCAATTTATATTTCTTTTATAAAAACAAACATGACAAATAAAAGGCGGCTTATAAATATTGATCCGAAAATTAAGATTTGCTACAATCTATCCACCTTAAAAGAACTCTGTCCCAGAGTTCAGTTGTTTTACATGTTTATGATATGTTCGAGAAGAGTACTTTTAAGTTCAAAAGAGTCTATACACGCTCGAAATAATCTATACAAATGTATCAAAAATATTAAAAAGTTTAAAGGGTCATTCATACAAAATAATAACGATACTAGAATAAGGTAGACAATAGATGAATCATACGATCGATTACGAGTCGAAATGAAACAGTGTGTGCGAATGGGAGATGCTTAAGCCCACTCATTTATAAATCATTAATTACATGGGTTCGTCAGGTCCATCTAATTAAGATTTAGAAACTAATGGTTCGGTAAATTATAAATTCCTTGTTCAAACGAGTGACGAATTTGTTTCAACAAGATAATTATAAATTAGTCTACCTAAGTATATTGCACAAATTACGAGATCAAGGCCAAATCAGATATTCCATAAAAGAAATTATCTCCTTTATGACATGATTCTTCAAAATCATCTGAAGTGATAGAAAATCAGGGAACACAAATAAATCGTGTTTTAAAAGAAAAAAGGTTCCCCTAAAATGGCACATCACGAGGTGACAGGACAAAGTTGTAATCCAAACAGTTAGAAGACCTTACCACGATGGTCTATGAAAGACGTATATGATTCCAAAGCACAAGAAAATTACTCAACCCAGAATCACAAGGTAAATAACCAGGGGAATCGGCACATGACGGTGAGTTCATGTTTATATAAAATATTGTCATAAAAGACATGAAAACGTTCCAAAAACCATTGCTTCACTGCAATGTCTTAAAATTGTTCAATGATTGTATAAATAGCCCTTCATATACACATCCTAACGAGAAAATATATATATATATATATCAACATACGTATTTTACAAGCTTTTGGGTAGCACGAGCGCACATATGATGTTCAAGGAAATAAAATCGTTTTGTCAAAAGAGCTGTTATAGTCCATGTTTCATAAAAATGACCTAGTTCTCTATAACACATGCTCTGATACCAATCTGTAACACTCCTAAATTTGGGATAGCAGCGGAAGGGTCATTGGGAGTATTACTTCATAGCACAACATACAAGTTACAGAAAACGACTCAAAAAGAGGCGTTTAAAAAGTTTAATTCATTCGATAATTTATAATCAGAGTTTACAAGCAGGTCCCAACAATAATGTAATAATAAACAGTTTCAAAAAGTTTATCAAAATGTAATTAGTATTTTATTGCATTTATAATATCCAGTGTGACTCCATGCTCCAGCTGCTCTTAAATCTGAGTACCTGAGAAATACATGCTAAAATCATCAACACAACGGTTGAGTGTTGCAAATAAAAGCAGTGGACCACAAGATTTTAGTATTCAGTTTCTAAAGTCAGATAACATCCATTATCGCACTAAGCTCATGAAACTGATACGTTAACAAAGTTCAGATAAGTTTTCTCTTAGTAGGTAATTTGCCATACTACCTAGAGTTCTCAAATACAGCGTGTCTGTTTGACTAGTTCAGTCTATCAAGTAAGCGCGACTTACCCGGACAGGGAAGTCAATCCTAATAGATCTATTCAAAGCATTCGTGTTTACTGGACCAATACAGTCGGTCCAAGTAATTAACGGTTCATGACTAAAAGGGACTTGTTGTGGGCAATAGTGTTCCTTAGTGTAAATGATAATGACATGATAAGCATACAGTTCAAGCACTTGCGTCCATTCGTATAAAGTAGCATGCATCCCCTCACGGGTTTAATAAAATAAAAAAGTAGTAAAAGCGAGGCTATGAACTCACCTTAGCAAAACGTGATAGCAGACAATAGAATAAGATAAGACAAAAGCCTTGATCTTCTAATATCAGTAAAAGCAACCATCAATTCTTGCTTTATAAGTAAGCTCCTACGTCAACTTTGAATTCCCAGCGTTATATATTATGTAAACGATTTATGAAGAACTATGTCAATTATTTTAACAAACCGACCCAATTTTCATATGAATATTCTTTTTTTATATAACACCAAAGGAGAATAAACGGAAGAAATCATGTGTGCTTTAAAATCTTAAAACTACTTGGCATCTATGCTTCTACCGACTTGAAAAATTTATCATTTAAATATGATACGTGGCATGGTATAGTTAAAGTTGCTAACTCACCAAAATGGCTAGATCATAAAATATAAAAAAACATAACGTGGCACATAAAGAGTAATATCAATTTGCTACAATTTTTGACATTGTATGTGTATATTATAATGTAGCATAGGATAAGTAATAAGATAAGTGATCAATCAATTTTACTTTTTAGTTAATTTATGTTTCACAATCGATAACGCGGGTATTATCGAAATCCGATATTTTAAAAGTTACGCGATTTAAAAGATACGCGGAGAGCACGAAAAATAAACGCTCAATACAAAATAAAAACATCGACATTCGGAGAACATTTATATTTCGATATATATGAATGAGGGCTTATTATTTAATAACCGTTAACGCGTCAAATAAATGAATAACACTTAAAGATTTATCATAAAATTTACGAAGAATGCCCTTAAAACGAAAATCATTAAGATGATAATAGAGAATATTTCTATTATTTACGGTCGATGTCGGACATATACTTTGTCGATAAGTAATAATAGACATGTTGTAAAACCCGTATTTAAAATCCATGAATATTAAATACGTGTAGTCTTAGCTTTAATTTTAACTAAACGTAAATAATAAATACGCAGCCTCAGTTATTAAATACTACAACAAAATAATTATCCAGAAGATAATTATTAAGTTCAGAAAATAAATAATTAAACGTTAGCAGTAATTACGCGATAATTATTAAGTTCAGAAAATAAATAATTAAACGTTAGCAGTAATTACGCACTCTCAGTTTTATTTAAATATTACAAATAATTAACTTTTCAGAAAATGATTCATAAGTTTCAGAAGATACGTATGTAATATTTATTATACAGAAAAGAATTAAACGTGTCAGAAAAAAAAAATTAAAACGCGAGATATATATTTACGTTTCAGAACCAGATTTTTAAATACGAGCTTTTCGTAAATAATTAAACACGAATTAAAAAAAAACAAAAAAGGGGTATTTGTACTTTTGGGCCGGTTTTATAGAAACAAAAAGGAGAATGGACAATTGGGCTTTAAGCCCAGTATGCTACAAAACAGGAAAAGAACGGGGTAACCCCTTTTGTTTGTCACAACCGTAAAAAAAAAAAAGAGACGCCTAGGGTTTCTAGGTTTGTGGCCGCCGAGTTGTAGAAAAAAAAAAGAAAAAAAGATGCGGGTTTGATTGGTCACCATCAATTCGTGTATGATCTTCATTCTCTAGCAAATCTATAAACGGTATTCATCTTCCCTTTTAATTTCGTTTTAATTATTATCATAGCAACATGTTTTATTGATCTAACAAATGGGTAACATAAGTAATATGAAGGGGTGTCGGGTTTTTTTACTCTTATCACAGAAACCGAGACCCAAAAGGGCCTCGGTGTGTCGTCTTGCTGCCAGCCGTGACCACACAGGTTTCGGTGGTGGTTGTGTTGTGACCAGCCCGAACCAAAAAGAAAACAGGGTGTGTTTGGGACTAACTGCAGTAAAGGGGTGTTTGGGATTACATGCTGTGGGGATGAACAATCAGCAGGGTGTGTTTGTTTTAGACAGTGGGAACCAAACAGTGGGAACATGATGAAATCAGTGGGAAAATAATAGGAGAACAGTGGGAAAGTTTTTGGACATAAACTAATAATTTTAGATTGAAAATAGCGACGGTTTAGTGACACATAATTCCGTCGCAGTTCTGTAGTAACTGTTTTATGGACAGTTTTAGTCACACAGTTTTAGCGACAGATTTTTCTGTCGCTAGTTCTAGTAGGCGGATTTTATATATTTGTTGAATTGTTTTAGTGCGACCGAGAAAGGGGTATCTCGGTAGGATCGAGTTACAGTTAAAATAAAAAAATGAAGATTGTTAAATTATACCTTTTATTACTTAATTTTATAAATGTTTTAATTGTATATTTTTAGTGAATTAAATTATATAGTTCTTTCATATTTTAAAAAGGGTATAATTTTATTAAATGAATTAAATTATTTTGGGAACTTTCTAATTTAAGAAACTTTCTATTTTTTTTAGCAGGTTACTAATAATAGTATTATAATATTAGAATCAGTATATTATATTAGTAATCAGAAGTACATGATATATAATAATCATTAAACATTAAAGAACACTCAGAGTAATCAGTTTATACGCAACCAGTAAAATAATACGAGAACACGCAAAAAGGAATTAAGAACAATAATAAACAGTAATCAGAGTCAGTAATCAGACAACTCATTTCACGTCCCTTATTCATGTAGTAACCGGGAAGTCGGATTTCAGCTTTATTCTCTTTTCCTTACTGGACACGAGGTACGGATTTTCCGTCCTTTCAGTAAGGACTTCCTTTCTATGCATGATTAGGATTCCCCGTCTGCAGCCAAATGTCTTCCCCAGTATATGTTTAAGTTTATCAGTAATCATGTTAATAACTAAATAAATTGCCTGAGCATTATATACAAGCACGACCAGTTTATGTACTAGTTACAGAGGTACCGTAACCACGGCACTAGAGGCACCGGTGTCGTGACTCACATGCAGGAGAGTGATATCCTGCATCGTCCCACTCATGTTTCACGTTGGCCATTTTTTATATGTATGTTTTGTGGGGCGTATGGATGCATCCTAGGCTTATATGTGTTACAAGTTATCAGGGTGAATGTGGTGTGTGCTCTACATCCTTCACATTAGAGCTGATCCCTCCACCCAGCACAGTATTTAGAGGTCACCCCTCTACAGCATGACGAGGTCACCCCTCCAGTTATTCATACACGGTTGTTACAGCACGTGACTTATATAAGCTCTGGCAAATAAAATACAGTAAATGCATGTTTTCAGAATTAATAGTTATATTTCAGTATCAGTATATATGAACCAGGTTTCTCAGATTTTATGCAGAGTTCTACCACATGTTACATATCAGTCTTATAGCTTCATTGTTGTCTTCTATTTCATTACATTCAGAAATTCCTTATCATGCTTTATATCCGTTCATTGAGCGTTATGCTCAGCCGTAGTTCCCTTTCATGTTCTAACGGCAGGTACCCCAGGACGCTCTTAGGATTCTGAGAGCAGGTGCATTTGGATGGAAGCTATCCATACTTCTTACTTTATGTACTTACATTATTCTGCTTATTTGGACATTGTTTAGTCCTTTCCTTTAGTATTTTATTTTTCATGTTTTGAGCTTATGGTTGGATTACCGATGTTTGATTCCGGTATTTCCGTTATGGTCATTTAATGTTTTAGGACATTTACCTTATGCTTTGATGACACGCCATAAATACACGTAACGGTCCACTTATTCAAGTGGGGTGTTACAATTATGGTATCAGAGCGCAAGGTTCGACCTGTAGGCTCTAAAACTTGACCTGTGACTAGTGGCTAGTCACCAGGAACTTCCCAGATTTTGGCGTTGTTATCTTTCATGTTTCTCATGCATTTATCAGTCAGTTTCCTTCAGTTATAAGTCAGTTTTCTTAAAGTTTTTGACTAAGTAAAAGGTTGGTACAGGACTGACCATATTTAGTCGCATGTGCTTTCTGCGAATTTTGTTTTGGTGAACCGACCCATAGGCGTTCACCCTTGTCATTCAGATTTTGTATTGGTAAACCGACCATAGGCGTTTATCCTTACTCAGGCAGATTCATGCTTTAGTCATTTATTACTTGGTGAACCAGCAAAAAACGCTCACCATTTTTCAGGACAAATTTTCATGCTATTCAGTCGAATGATGTTTTGTGAACCGATCCATAGTTGTTCACCTTTGTCATATCAGGACATCTCATAAAATTTTGACAAGTATGGATCGAACCAGAATAGCCCATACTTAGTCACATGTTTTTCTTCTTTGAATTATGTGGATTGAACCATAGTCGTCCACATCAGTTGATATTACACCTCAGTTGATTAGACTTTTTATGTTCCTTGTAACAGTCAAATTTTAATACACTCACGTTGATGTCGTCTTCATGATGATTCAGTTTCATGTCTCCTTACGAGGATTATGTTTTCAGCAAAGTAATGATGTTTTCATGTTAAGATACACAAGAATTTCAGTAAAACCTGTTTTCATGATTAATCATGATTGGCCTTCATAAATCATGCTTCATGCTAACCACTGTTGGGACTTCGATTATATCATACTTTCCAGCCTCGATATAACCAGCAGTAAGTTGACGCATGAATTGTTAGTCTATCATGTTACTTATTTCAGATCAGTTACTACCGTTTAAATCAATTTATTTCTTTGATCATGTCAGACAATTGACACCAGTATCGACCATCCCATAAATTCCCACCAGTGACATGTACAATATTCCATAAGTACCCCATGTACAGTGTCTCAGATATGCTCCATGTGTACTAATTATTTTGCACTTCATGTACAGTAATCCAGGTGTACTCTAGGTATCCATGGATATTGCTAATCGATTCTCAATCATCTTAGGCGTTTCCACTTGTCGATATTCTACCAGGTGCTGATGCTGCTCGTGAGTTGAAGATTTTACCAGATGCTGATGCTGCTAACACTTTGAAGACCTCACAATTGCTGATGCAGCTGATACTTTGGAGATTTCTCAAGATGATGATGCTGATGCTAATTGTACTATAAAGACTCCACAAAGCAAGGACGAAAACTATAAATTTGAAATTTCTAACAAGAATAAATTTCAACCATCAGACATTACCATTCAGTTCCATGCCTTACTTCCTCAGTTAGCTATCACACGTTACCCAGCAAATCTTTCAGGCGGAATAGTAAGAACTGGTAACTATCCGGCCACTAAACAGAAATAGTTACTTGAAACATGGTCATGATAATGACCGTCATTAAATTGACAAACAAGGCAGTGGTGACAACCACCGTGCTAATAATTAACTAGTCAGTGACCACCAGAACTCCGGAACGGACATGACCAGAAATACAGAGGTCAGCAGTCTAACCGGTTCGCCAACCTTAGCAGATACCAAAATTTCCAGCCTTGTTCAGTTTCACCTGCTAAAACATAGGTTAACACATCAGTCAAGACACAGACCTCAAGTACCCTTTCTGAAGTCATTTTTCAGGACACCAGTCATGTCGTCTCTAGGTACGAGTCAAGACTCATAACTTCAGTATATCTTCTAAACCAGGCCCTCAGAAATTCAGGGTACCTTCCAAGGGAGTATACCCGTTTTGTCATGACACGCATAAATCAGACCATTAAAAAATTCAGTTACCACCACTGGAGTATTATTCAGGTTAGACAAGCAGTATTCATTCTGTAAAGTTACAGATGAACACGTTCAATGAAAGTCGCAATGTTTACTTTACGTATTCCTATGTCAGCTTTATCTTAAATCATCTTTACCACCTCTCAGCCAGAAAAGACTCCACAACATCACCATAATTATTAAAGTTTTATTTTCAGTTAACGACGATATCCGTCTTACTAACTCCAGATCATATTCATTTTACCTGTGCCAGAAAAAAAAATCAGTACAAATGGTTTCAGCTTTACAAGTACGTGAATTATTATATTATAGTTGTGAGGACTTCTAGTCACCATTCAAGATGCAAATTCTGAAGTTTCTTAAATTAAAAAGCAGCAATATATCCCAAAGTTTCCAAACATAATTTCAGAAAGTTTTTCAGAAATTCCTTTCAAACCACGAGACAGAATTCTACATCAAGATTGTCTCAAGAAACATAACCTGTTTTCAAAACTCTTATTTCCAGGGCTTCAGCTAAGTTAAAAGAGTTGTAGCAATTGCTGCAAGAGTTACCGGGACGAGGATTTATTCGCCTTAACGCACCACCAGAAGGTGCACCGTGTTAGGTCTATCAGAAAGGAGGACCGGTAACATGAGATCACGTATCGATCACCGAAAACATTACAAATCACCATTCTTAATCAATGTTCATTCCACGAATAGCAGGATTATCTGATATGCTACGACATCTTATATATTTTTTTCCAGAACAATTCACGATCATGCCACCATCAGTGGTGAGAGAAGGAACATGATGTTTCCAGACTGTTGATGTACATGTTATAGTCTCTTAAAAACGTTGATTTATATTCTGAGCTCCCAAATGCTCCAGCTATAGTATGAAATTTATGAATAAAAATTCTCCCATGAATTCTCAGACAAAATCGTCAATATATTCATTGATAAACATTCTGATCTACTGACTCTAGAGAAGAACACAAGAATCATCTTCTCGCAGTTGCACAAAACTTTTAACATGAGGAATTTATATGCACAACATTCCAGATATAAATTTCACTTGAACAAAGTGGCATTTCTGAGCCACCCTGTTTCAGCATAAAGAAATTTCAGACGATCCTGCGAAGGTGTAGGCCATCACCTGATGGTCCCGACCGACGCCTGTGAACGAAGTACAAATTTTTCTAGAACTCACTTGACTGCTACCGCCGAAATTGCTGACAATTCTCACTAAATTTCTTTCATAACTATTCAACCAGATTTCCACCAGAATACCCCATAATCAGGCAGAATTTGCATAGAAGCAGTATCACACAATTATGCATCTATGTTCATATCTAGATGCCTGGCATACCGCAGGTTTAAGATAGAACGCCGTCATGCTATCGAGTTATTACCACCAGTAGAAATTCTAGACCGAAAGGAGACAAGACTCCATGGAGATTGCTATCAGTCTACCACAGACTCAGAAAAAGCATAATACTATCTGAGTCATTGTCGACCATATAACCATCCTACGTGTTTACTTTCATCCGGAAGGATTACGCGGTAGCGGACTGCGGAAAATTCAGCAGTAAATCGTACGATTTCAAGGCATTCTATCGACCATCATATCAAACAAAATTCCTGTTCACGATCACGTGAATGTTTACGTCTACTTTACGCTCATGTTTATTTTCACTTCCACGATTACGTCTCATTCGTAGTATGATGCTGTTTCAGTTCATGTCTTGTGGTATCTCATGATTTAAGCTCACGTTAGCGTCATAACATTGTTCACGTTCAAGTTCGGGTGCCATTTCGCGATATACGTTTCACAATTTATTACCTAATACGGTTACAAAAAACTTGAGAAACCAGACTCAAGTTTAGCACTGTTTTCCATACTCAGGCAGATGTTTCAGTCCCAGGCTGTATCGGTTGGCATTCCTTCCTCAGTAAGCATACGTTCATGATATGTCTAGTATCACGTTCATGGCATATTCCATGCCAGCGTTCATCAGATGATCACAAACTACGTTCACAATTGCTCACGTAGCACGTTCACAATTGTTCACGTAGTTCGTCCCTATACGTTTTCAACATCTGGCTCAGAGATATAAATGTTATCTTTTCAGGATAATTATACGTACCGTTTCATGTACCTTACGTGCTATAACTTATTCATTGTATCAGATTCAGAAAATCCATTCTAAGTATGGAACCAGAAACTATCCAGCATCATCAGGACAATGTCATTAGGACCAATATTTCTTTTATTATGTTTAGACGTTTGAAGGAATCGTTTCGAGCGGGAGGCCACTTGATGAGATGGCATTTATACATGATCTCATCGTTCTTTTCGGGCTTTAAATGCAATAATATGTCATAAAATACCATATATATGCTTGTGTTTGTTTACTTGTGTGTTTTAGGTATGGATATCGTGAAAAAGACAAAAGATCACAAGAAACAAGGAAAAACGAACACGAGAAACGAAGCCGTACAAAGAACCGGGCCCTAATCATGGAATTTTCATCAAATACCCTTGAAGACTGGAAGACATACAAGATTGATCATCCAAGAATGAAGAAATGACAACTTAAAACCCTTGAATAGTAATAATTACAAGTTTGGTCCCTTAAGTTTGTCAAAATTTGCAAAAAGGTCCTTCAAGATTGAAGAAATGGCAAGTTTAGTCCCTCAACAATTCAAAATTGCCAACAATGGTCCCTCATAAAGTGGAAGACTCATTGAAGACCTTTGAAGATCAAATTGTCCAAGATTAGTCCTTGAAAAATCACCAAATGACAAAAATTGCCTTTGAAACATCTTTATGGAAAGTTTGTGCCAAAATTGTCAAGTGATGAAACTTAAATACAAAGGAGATGCAAGTTTTAGGGCTGGAAACCTTAAAAGCCAAAAATAACAAAACATAAGGACCATAGTTGCCAAAAAGGAAACATTCAAAAAAAATGCGCCTAACACATATGCCACCCCCAAAAAACGGATCTAAACACCTACTATTCACCTTTCTTACTACCCAGAAATTACTTTCACTTTTCCTTGGGTAAAAACCAATTAAACTTGCACACAAGTAATTCACACACTCACAAACCTTTCCCACTCCTAAAAACCTGCATCCCACTCATGTGCACCAAACCCCCAATTCCCCAATCCACCAATCACATCATTCCTTAGCCCCCAAGCATCATGACGTGGCTTAAATCAATGGCCAAGATTATTTGCTTCCTCCCAAAGCAAAATAAACGTCCAAGATCAAATGAGAGGACAAAATGCACTCAAAACCATTCAAGGGCACATTTGGGATTTTCTTATGATTAGGGTTTAGTTTTTTCTATTCTAGATTGTTCTATAGGCTCTATAAAAGGAGACCCAAGTTGTGGTGATCCCTTTGTTCCAGTTTTTAAGCTTGCACATGTAATACCTTTTTAAAGAAATAAAAAGTTTGGTTTTTGAAATATTCAAGTGTAATTCCTTTTTTATTGTTTTTAAAAGTTGAGTGTTGTGTTAAGCTTAATTCTGAGTTCCACACTTTTATTTGGTTAAACAACTTTGATTTTCAAAGTTGTTTAAGGTTTTGAGATTTTGAGAGATTTTGGTAAAATCTTCTCAAAAGGTATTTTGGTGTTCTTGGTTAATGTTATTGGTAATATAGGGTTTTAGAAAACATATTTGGAAGTTTGAAAAGGTTTTGGAAAGATTTAAGAGAAAGAAAAGAAAATCAAAAATATATATTATTACTTGTTTTTGTGTTTTCTTCCTTTGTTTTTGATTTGAGCAGGTTGAAGGCTTGTTGATTTAGTTCAGCACCAACCCGGGTTGGATTGGAGGAGGGTTACACACCCTCTAGGGCTTTGGATGTAAAGCCCTAAGGTACAAATCTTGTTCCTTGTTTAAAGTTCATAAAATAGCTAGTTGGTATGATCTTAAGTGATTTGATGATTAAGTGTGTTTATATTGCATGATTTGTGTTCTAGTGTGTATGTTTACATGTTAGATGCACTTGGAATCAATTTGGTAGCTTTTGTAAGCATTTTGGTTTGATAATTTTGGTTTACAAGTTTTTAAAGTGGTGTTTGGCAATACGGATTAGCAGGGCAAAGTGCTTAGAATTTGATCTTAAAAGGTGTTAGACAACTTGATTAAGGTTAAGTTAGGTGTTAGTAAGTTGGTAAATTAATTTTGATTAAGTTAGAAGTTAATTGGAATGGTAAAAAAGGATTAAGGTTGTTAAAAATCTGCATAAGTGTTGTCCTATCTTTGGTGCATGATTTTATGAGTTTTGATTGTTGATTTTTGATTGTTTGTTGCTTACATTTACTTGTGCTTGACTCCTTGAGCTTCAACAAGCTCAAGGGTGCCCCAATTGATCCAAAATATCTCCAAACAAAGCTCATTACCAAGCTCCTCTTGGCATCAAAAGTGCACAAGTGTGCACTTGTTTGGTTCATCAGAAAACAACCAGGCACGTTTTTGCATAGTATTGCGCCGCAAGACCTACTAGTTGCGGCGCAACTGAAGGAGCTGCTGATCTTGGTATTCCCGTTTCACTCGTTGCGGCGCAAGAAAAAAAACGTTGCGGCGCAACTAAAGGAGTTACTGACCAAAGGTGCTATCGTTACACTAGTTGCGGCGCAAGTCACAAACGTTGCGGCGCAACTAAGAAGCAAAAAAAGGAGGGGTTGCCTGGACTCGAACCCGCGACCTGCCGTTCACAACACCAACAACATAACCAACTGCGCCCTAGGGTCTTTGACTACTAGGGAGTGGTTTTGTTTTTTACTTAACCTATTTTTCTTTTGTCTTATTTTAAATAAGCCGTATCATTTTTCATTTTTCCTAGCTTATTCTTTAAGCTTATTTTACATTTCTTATTTTTCCTAGGTAAGTTATAGCTTTATTGATTTTTCTAAATTAGTTTCATAATTTTCCTTTTATTAATTAATTTTCTAGGATTTAATTAATAGACGTTTTTTATAAAAGCCATAAAAAATACCAAAAATAGTTTTAATTTTTAGAAAATTACTTTTTAGTCTTATAATAATATAAGTTGAGTAATTGTTCAATAAAATCATATTTTTGACATTTGAATTAATTAAATTTGATTTTAGGGCTTTAATTAGCATTTAAAATTAATTATTTAATTAATAAAAGGTTTTAAAATATCTTTATTGGATTTTTGTCTTTATTTATATTATTTTAGACTTGTTTTAGTCTTTTTAATCTTTTTCTTGATTTTGTTTTTTGGTTTTAATAATTTTTAATTTTAGTATTTTTTCTACGGTTTTACGTTTTCGTTTTTTACGTCATAGTGTAATTTCCAAGAAACCGTCATTCCATCTTCTCAATATTAATCTCAAATAAATACAAGTTAATTCACAACACCATACCTCCTTGGGAAACGAATCTTTCATTCATTTTATTTGATTGAGGGTCATTAGTGTTGATTTTTCCTAAAATCATCACTCGATACTTACCGCTATTTACGCTCTTTGTTTTCCTAAACAAGAGACGTATTTTACTACAATCATTTTTGGCGCCGCTGCCGGGGAGGTGTGTCGTGTCTTAATTTGGAAAATTTTGTTTTTGATATTATCCATAAATAGTATTTGTGTTAAGTGGAACTCCCTTAACACGTATTATCGGTTTTCTCGGTTTTTCTTTGTGAATATTATTAATATATTGTATTAAGTATCACAACCAAAATACAATATCTCCAAAAGTGTGAAAACACAACCTTGATTCGGGATTTCATCACTCGATCATTGTATTCGAATCTCAAACAAAAAGAAAAGGCAAAAATAGATAAATACTTTCGAGAAGCTCGATTTTAAAAAATACGAACTATAAGGTGGGTATAAGGCGGGTATTATAAAATATACCCTAAGGAAAAAGGCTCTTAAGTGCTTCGCGCCGCCTCGTTTCCCCGCTTGCTTGTGAGTATTTTGAGATTGAAGGCTAATCGAGGGTTTTGCCGCCCAAAGTATTAATACGTATACTATATTTGCTTGGTTTCTTTGTGATTAAACCCTCGTGAACAATTTGGTTTTCACCAAAGTTCTAAAGTCATTCGAAGGCGTTCACTCCACGTGATCGTTTTCATTCCTTTGAGGCTTCTTTAATCAAGAGTTTGATTCGAGGAGAGATTTTGTAGATTGTTGTCTACGTAATACACCAAAATCCAAAAAAAAATTAAATATCATCAAAAACACAAAAAAATTGAAAATCCACAAAACAACCAAAAAGAATCTTCTTTGCTCACCTCCCATTCTTCGTGAAGTTTATGATCACTCGTAATCAAGCTAAACGAGCTCGTAAACGTCTTCAAAAGCAAGCCAATCAATCGTTGATTGTTGAAGAACCTCCAATTGTTGAACCTATTATAGAACAAGAAGTCGTAATGGCTAATCGTACTATGATGGAGTTGCTACAAGCACCCACCGAGGGTTTTGGAGAGGCAATTGTTATTCCCGCCATCCTTGCGGAGAATTTCGAGATTAAGACGGGTTTAATGTCAATGCTACAAGCAAACAAATTTCGAGGTCATGAAAAAGACAACCCGCATTACCATATTAGGAATTTCAACCGTCTCACCGCCACTAGCAAATTCAAAGATGTTCCGCATGACGCCATTAAGATGATGTTGTTTCCATATTCGTTGGATGGACCCGCAAAAATTTGGCTCGAGAAAGAACCGCCAAATTCGATTTTGACATGGGCCGATCTCGTCTCTAAGTTTGTGAACAAGTTTTTTCCACCATCGAAAACAACACACTTAAAAAATGAGATTTCACGATTTGTGCAACGAAACAATGAAAGTTTTTCAATGGCATGGGAACGATTTAAGGAGATGTTACATGAATGTCCTCATCATGATTTTTCGGAATTGCATCAAATTGATACATTTTATAATGGGCTTAATGATCATGAACGAGATTATTTGAATGCCGCCGCGGGTGGTAATTTTTTGTGCAAGACGACAAATGAGGCTTTACAAATCATTGAAAATCGATCTAAGGTTTATAGCCCTCGTAACACACCGAGTGTTGCCAATATGGGTTCGTCATCGTCATCACAATCGTCTCGTAGCATTAACGCCTTACATGATGAAGCTAATGAGGAAAATCGGTTTTTTGATAGATTTGCTAATCTAATGTCCCATTGGAAGGCTCAAGAAGCTTCCAATTCCGCTTCGGTTAAAGCGGTTGCTAAGAATTGTTTATCATGTGGAGGAGCTCATGATTTATCCGAGTGCATTACCGCGGATGGTAACACTTCGAGTGCTTATGTAGCAACGGGAACTTACAACCAAACCGGCCAAGGTTCCCGCCAAAATCAAGCTCCACCAAATCAAAATGCTAATAATTATCGAAACAACAACCAAGGTAATTACCAAGGCAACACACGCAATTACAACAAAGGGAATTATCAAAGTGGGAATGGACAAATCTCTAATCAAAACCAAAACCGTGATTTTCAAAATACTACACAAGGTTTTCAAAATGCTCACACGAAAAATTTGCAAGGAGAATTTTTGGATTATGCAAAAGCAAATGATGCTAAATTTGATAATATGCAACGTGAGATGATTAGCTTAAGGTCCGAGTTGAAAAACGAGCTTAAAAATGAACTTGCTAATGAACTTAAAACTCATGCTAATAAAATGGAAGGAAATGTCCAACGTCTTCAACAAAACCAACAAAAGATGGAATTAGGACAACATGAGATTAAGCAAGAGTTATTGAAAGCGGATGCTAGGCAATCAAAATTTGAGGACCGAATGGCTAAAATGTTTGAAGCAATCATGTGTAAGCCCTCTTCTTCGGGTGGTCTTCCTAGTGATACCATTGCAAACCCGAAGGGAGAAATGAAGGTTATTACTACACGAAGTGGTAAAACTTTCAAGGAACCAATCTCTCGTCCAAGTACTTCTACGGAGAAGGAAATCGAGAAAGAACCCGAGGTGATGGTCGAAAAGGAGCACATTACAATCCCACGAAGTACCGCTCATGCCACACCTACGGTTACACCAATCCCAATTATGGAACCCGAGATTCCAAGGCCGTTGCCTAATGACCAACCCACACCACCTTTACCTTACCCTTCGAGACGGAACAAAGAGAAAGCACAAGAAAGGAACAATTATCAATTTGAGCTATTTATGAAAATGTTTCGTGATTTGCATTTTAACATAAGTTTTGCCGATGCTCTAATCATGATGCCTCGATTCGCCGCAAATTTCAAAAGTATGCTTAACAACAAAGAAAAGTTACAACAAACGTCTAGTTGTTCATCGGTTTTTCTAAGCCGCATACCACAAAAAGTCGGTGATCCCGGTAAATTTTTGATTCCGTGTGCTATACAAGATATGGAGGAATGCTACGCCTTGGCCGATCTTGGTGCTAGTATTAATTTAATGCCTCTCGAGACTTTCAAATCGCTTTCACTTCCGGCTCTTACTCCTTCGAACATGTCCATCGAGATGGCCGATCATTCTACGATCATGGCATGTGGAGTAGCCGAGGACGTTTTCGTTAAAGTCGGAAAGTTTTACTATCCCGTTGACTTTATCGTTGTAGACATTCCCATCGATCGAAAAGTTCCTCTCATTTTGGGTCGTTCATTTTTGGATACATCAAGAGCACTTATCGATGTTCATGCTCGAAAAATCACCCTTCGTTTCAATGAAGAAGAACTTGTCATCAATACAACACAAAACTCCAATCTTTCTCATGTATATTCTATTGCAACTTTAAACCATGGTGACTCGACCAATGTCATTTGCAAAGAATTTTCACCAAGAGTTTTAGGGAATGTCTCCAAAAACAATTTACCATTTCCTCCGCCGGTGGAGGTTATGAGTGCTAAGCCTACAAAGAAGAAACCATCAATACTTGAATCGAAAAATCCTTCACCTTCGTTCTTGAAAAGTGTTGATAAGTTGCCGGTTTCTACGGAAGATCTTTCGGATGATGAATATGTTGGCCCCGATGGGGAGGTTTTCTTCGTCGATAAACGTTTTGAGAACTTGCCACCACCAAAACCTAAACGGTTTCAAAATGTGAGAATTTTTAGTGTGACTAACATCGTCTTAGAAACACCGAATATTTTCGACATAATTAAAAAGGGTTTTCATAAGGAGAGTTTAAAAGATAACAAAAGAAAAGATCTTAAATGTGATTTAATTGATTTTTCTACAAATCTAACTCCGTCATCACCGCGTGCTTTGAGTGCTACAAACTCGTCTACTCCTTTTGACGATGTTTTGTGTGGTTTTAGTATGGGGGAAGCCCCTTATGTTCCCTCATCCTTGTCCACCGAGGACGAGATATTCGATCCCGGAATTTCATGTAAAGGGAAATCTCGGTCTTCCACCGATGCAATAAATGGAAACTATATCTATTTGCTTGGTGCGAGTCTACCTCGAGTAGCTCAAACGTTTGTCTTACCAATTGTCTCACCCTTCTACTTCTCATCTATTTTCTTCAAAATCTTTGAGTTTATGGCACATGTTGGAGTGGCGTTGAATTGTTTTTCCAATAAGAACGAGAACGCCACCTTCGACCCCGGTATTTTGCATCATTTAAGGACTTAGACCTTTTTACCGGTTGCTTTTTGGGCCTTGTTTATCATGTAAGCCCCATCAAAAATTGACCACACCATGATATCCCTAAATGTTCACATTTTGAGGGGATCGAGTCGAGCTCATGACTCGGTAATCAAAAACGAGGTGCCTCGTGGGGGAGATCCCATGCTTATCTTTATGCTTTTATATTCACTAATAAGGGGACTTGTACCCTTCCAACTCGTTGTCTCGTGGTTGTTTGTGATTGTGTTATCTAGATCATCATCATCGTCTACGATTGAAGACTCTCGTGTTCGTTTACGTGAGCCTCCATCGTTCGTTTGAAGAAGTTTTTCACGAATCCATGACATATCCTTTATTGTTCTAACAATTATCTTTTAGCATAATTAATAAACGGCTTTAGATATATTGTTGATCACCCTTTCCATGCTAGATCCAAAGCATTCGACTCTTCGTCTCTAGTATGGGGGTGCTCCACCTTTAGACTCGAAACATTGAGGACAATGTTTACTTTTAGTATGGGGGGGTGAATAGGTACTTGCTTTGCTACGCCCTCACGTTTTCCAATTTTCAATGTTTTGCTAATAAGGCTAAAAATGGCCAAATTTTAAAATTTTTCTTAGTTTTCATAAGTGTTTTTAAGACACGAATGTATATTTTCCGATGGGTAGAATAAGAGTTAATTTTTGACTCGATGGGCATTTGGAGCCATTTACATTCCTTAACCCGCTCAATTCAAGTTTTGCTAGACTTTTATTTAGGGAGCTTTAAAACGCGAAAGTCTTAATTCATTCGGATTAAGAACAAGAACTTTTCGCAAGTTCCTATAATTGATTCTAGAAAGTCACTTAACAAGGGAACTTTAAAACGCATTCTCTAAACTCGAAAAAGTCCAAGAAAGTGCAAGATCCTATAGGTGGCTTGAAAACCCAAAACTTTGATTTGATATAGTCTTAATGAAAGCTAATCCAAATTTGGCTTAATTTTGACTTGCATGGCTAAGTATTCACGAGTCTCTTTAATTAGAGGTCTTTAAATAGTGAAGAACGAGAAATGATAGAGTTAGACAAGTGATCATGCTAAACGTAGAACATGAAAGTGTTCTTTCAAAAACTCATATGTTTTTAATTGTGGCTTTTTCTTCCCATAAGATCAATGCATTAGGAATAAATCATAATTGCAATAAGTAAGGTCGTACGATTTGAAAGGTTACTTAGCCTCTAGCGCAAGATCGTTTAAAAGTTGCTCGGGGTTGAATAGAGTTCATAGCCAAGGCATAACTTATTGAAGCGGGACGCGAAGATTGGCAATCATCCAAAAAGGCCCTAACAAGGCATGAGGAGCTCTATGTTTGCTAAAGATCCAAAGATGATGTGAAGTATCATTGTTCCAAAATCAATATGAAGGATCGAGACACACGACGAGAAGCTATTACTCCCCTAAAGAATGGAGAAAGTCTATCCAAAAAGACCCTAACAAGGTATGAGGATAAATATATCCAAGTCCGAAAAGGAGGCGGATCGTTGTATATCAAAATCCAAAGTAAAGATTGAAGAAAAATGATGAAGTCGTGGTCCTATATGAAGAATCTCTCAAAAACGTCAAGTGAAGAAATTCCAAATATATGAAGAGAAGACCATAATTTCAAGAACGTCTTCCCAAGATTTGAAGTATGAAGTACATGCCAAATATCGGTCCGAGAAAGGTCTCAAATCGTGAAACGAGTTATGCCAAGATATGAACTTAAGGAGATACACGAGAAGCCGTTTTAAAAGATTTTGTCCTTCGGCTAACTATTGATCAAATCGTGCTACTTTGCTTTCGGACTAATAACTACTCAAATAAGTCAATATGAATCACTTGTGATCCATGACAAATAGATAAAAAATGCTAGTAACCCATTTCCTTTTATAATAACTAGGATTGCGGGGAGAAAAAGTATTACACAATTTGAACGTATGAGTAGTGTTAGCATTGTGACTTGTACCAACAATGATCTTGTTTTTGCACTTAGCATGGAATGTATGACAATCAAGGATGACGAAGTTTACTCTAAGGGACATTAACTTGTTTCTATTCTTTGACCCTAAAAGTCACATTTTGGTGATGAAAATCATACATTATGTCTTTACACAATATCGTAGTATGTTGCAAGTCTTTTACTCTTCAATAAAGGTTAATAAAATTGAACTTTGGTGATGCTTAGATACTTTATTCTAGCATTGCGTGAGGGCACGGCAATGGCTTAGTATGGGGGAGTGATGAGATGGCATTTATACATGATCTCATCGTTCTTTTCGGGCTTTAAATGCAATAATATGTCATAAAATACCATATATATGCTTGTGTTTGTTTACTTGTGTGTTTTAGGTATGGATATCGTGAAAAAGACAAAAGATCACAAGAAACAAGGAAAAACGAACACGAGAAACGAAGCCGTACAAAGAACCGGGCCCTAATCATGGAATTTTCATCAAATACCCTTGAAGACTGGAAGACATACAAGATTGATCATCCAAGAATGAAGAAATGACAACTTAAAACCCTTGAATAGTAATAATTACAAGTTTGGTCCCTTAAGTTTGTCAAAATTTGCAAAAAGGTCCTTCAAGATTGAAGAAATGGCAAGTTTAGTCCCTCAACAATTCAAAATTGCCAACAATGGTCCCTCATAAAGTGGAAGACTCATTGAAGACCTTTGAAGATCAAATTGTCCAAGATTAGTCCTTGAAAAATCACCAAATGACAAAAATTGCCTTTGAAACATCTTTATGGAAAGTTTGTGCCAAAATTGTCAAGTGATGAAACTTAAATACAAAGGAGATGCAAGTTTTAGGGCTGGAAACCTTAAAAGCCAAAAATAACAAAACATAAGGACCATAGTTGCCAAAAAGGAAACATTCAAAAAAAAATGCGCCTAACACATATGCCACCCCCAAAAAACGGATCTAAACACCTACTATTCACCTTTCTTACTACCCAGAAATTACTTTCACTTTTCCTTGGGTAAAAACCAATTAAACTTGCACACAAGTAATTCACACACTCACAAACCTTTCCCACTCCTAAAAACCTGCATCCCACTCATGTGCACCAAACCCCCAATTCCCCAATCCACCAATCACATCATTCCTTAGCCCCCAAGCATCATGACGTGGCTTAAATCAATGGCCAAGATTATTTGCTTCCTCCCAAAGCAAAATAAACGTCCAAGATCAAATGAGAGGACAAAATGCACTCAAAACCATTCAAGGGCACATTTGGGATTTTCTTATGATTAGGGTTTAGTTTTTTCTATTCTAGATTGTTCTATAGGCTCTATAAAAGGAGACCCAAGTTGTGGTGATCCCTTTGTTCCAGTTTTTAAGCTTGCACATGTAATACCTTTTTAAAGAAATAAAAAGTTTGGTTTTTGAAATATTCAAGTGTAATTCCTTTTTTATTGTTTTTAAAAGTTGAGTGTTGTGTTAAGCTTAATTCTGAGTTCCACACTTTTATTTGGTTAAACAACTTTGATTTTCAAAGTTGTTTAAGGTTTTGAGATTTTGAGAGATTTTGGTAAAATCTTCTCAAAAGGTATTTTGGTGTTCTTGGTTAATGTTATTGGTAATATAGGGTTTTAGAAAACATATTTGGAAGTTTGAAAAGGTTTTGGAAAGATTTAAGAGAAAGAAAAGAAAATCAAAAATATATATTATTACTTGTTTTTGTGTTTTCTTCCTTTGTTTTTGATTTGAGCAGGTTGAAGGCTTGTTGATTTAGTTCAGCACCAACCCGGGTTGGATTGGAGGAGGGTTACACACCCTCTAGGGCTTTGGATGTAAAGCCCTAAGGTACAAATCTTGTTCCTTGTTTAAAGTTCATAAAATAGCTAGTTGGTATGATCTTAAGTGATTTGATGATTAAGTGTGTTTATATTGCATGATTTGTGTTCTAGTGTGTATGTTTACATGTTAGATGCACTTGGAATCAATTTGGTAGCTTTTGTAAGCATTTTGGTTTGATAATTTTGGTTTACAAGTTTTTAAAGTGGTGTTTGGCAATACGGATTAGCAGGGCAAAGTGCTTAGAATTTGATCTTAAAAGGTGTTAGACAACTTGATTAAGGTTAAGTTAGGTGTTAGTAAGTTGGTAAATTAATTTTGATTAAGTTAGAAGTTAATTGGAATGGTAAAAAAGGATTAAGGTTGTTAAAAATCTGCATAAGTGTTGTCCTATCTTTGGTGCATGATTTTATGAGTTTTGATTGTTGATTTTTGATTGTTTGTTGCTTACATTTACTTGTGCTTGACTCCTTGAGCTTCAACAAGCTCAAGGGTGCCCCAATTGATCCAAAATATCTCCAAACAAAGCTCATTACCAAGCTCCTCTTGGCATCAAAAGTGCACAAGTGTGCACTTGTTTGGTTCATCAGAAAACAACCAGGCACGTTTTTGCATAGTATTGCGCCGCAAGACCTACTAGTTGCGGCGCAACTGAAGGAGCTGCTGATCTTGGTATTCCCGTTTCACTCGTTGCGGCGCAAGAAAAAAAACGTTGCGGCGCAACTAAAGGAGTTACTGACCAAAGGTGCTATCGTTACACTAGTTGCGGCGCAAGTCACAAACGTTGCGGCGCAACTAAGAAGCAAAAAAAGGAGGGGTTGCCTGGACTCGAACCCGCGACCTGCCGTTCACAACACCAACAACATAACCAACTGCGCCCTAGGGTCTTTGACTACTAGGGAGTGGTTTTGTTTTTTACTTAACCTATTTTTCTTTTGTCTTATTTTAAATAAGCCGTATCATTTTTCATTTTTCCTAGCTTATTCTTTAAGCTTATTTTACATTTCTTATTTTTCCTAGGTAAGTTATAGCTTTATTGATTTTTCTAAATTAGTTTCATAATTTTCCTTTTATTAATTAATTTTCTAGGATTTAATTAATAGACGTTTTTTATAAAAGCCATAAAAAATACCAAAAATAGTTTTAATTTTTAGAAAATTACTTTTTAGTCTTATAATAATATAAGTTGAGTAATTGTTCAATAAAATCATATTTTTGACATTTGAATTAATTAAATTTGATTTTAGGGCTTTAATTAGCATTTAAAATTAATTATTTAATTAATAAAAGGTTTTAAAATATCTTTATTGGATTTTTGTCTTTATTTATATTATTTTAGACTTGTTTTAGTCTTTTTAATCTTTTTCTTGATTTTGTTTTTTGGTTTTAATAATTTTTAATTTTAGTATTTTTTCTACGGTTTTACGTTTTCGTTTTTTACGTCATAGTGTAATTTCCAAGAAACCGTCATTCCATCTTCTCAATATTAATCTCAAATAAATACAAGTTAATTCACAACACCATACCTCCTTGGGAAACGAATCTTTCATTCATTTTATTTGATTGAGGGTCATTAGTGTTGATTTTTCCTAAAATCATCACTCGATACTTACCGCTATTTACGCTCTTTGTTTTCCTAAACAAGAGACGTATTTTACTACAATCACCACTCGAAACGGAGGAGTCCATCCGGACCTCTTTCCGTTTCCTTCAATAAATCCAGTTAGGTCCTTTCAGTCATGTCTCGTTCCATGTCCCATTTAGACATGTCACGTTACATGTTCACTTCAGTCATGTCATGTTTATACCTGTCAACAGCATTATGTCTTAGTTAGAAGACGAACGATCCTTTCAGCTCATATGCCTCTTCTGCCTTCATGTTATTTAAGCCTATGTGTCCTTTCAGCTCTTAAATAGCATCACTTTATTACCTTTAATTCGAGGACGCATTTCTCCTTTTTAGAGGGGAAGAATTGTAAAACCATGATATAATCGCATCCTTAATTCGAGGACGAATTTTTTTTAAAGGGGAAGAATTGTAAAAACCGTATTTAAAATCCATGAATATTAAATACGTGTAGTCTTAGCTTTAATTTTAACTAAACGTAAATAATAAATACGCAGCCTCAGTTATTAAATACTACAACAAAATAATTATCCAGAAGATAATTATTAAGTTCAGAAAATAAATAATTAAACGTTAGCAGTAATTACGCGATAATTATTAAGTTCAGAAAATAAATAATTAAACGTTAGCAGTAATTACGCACTCTCAGTTTTATTTAAATATTACAAATAATTAACTTTTCAGAAAATGATTCATAAGTTTCAGAAGATACGTATGTAATATTTATTATACAGAAAAGAATTAAACGTGTCAAAAAAAAATTAAAACGCGAGATATATATTTACGTTTCAGAACCAGATTTTTAAATACGAGCTTTTCGTAAATAATTAAACACGAATTAAAAAAAACAAAAAAGGGGTATTTGTGCTTTTGGGCCGGTTTTATAGAAACAAAAAGGAGAATGGACAATTGGGCTTTAAGCCCAGTATGCTACAAAACAGGAAAAGAACGGGGTAACCCCTTTTGTTTGTCACAACCGTAAAAAAAAAGAGACGCCTAGGGTTTCTAGGTTTGTGGCCGCCGGGTTGTAGAACAAAAAAAAAGAAAAAAAGATGCGGGTTTGATTGGTCACCATCAATTCGTGTATGATCTTCATTCTCTAGCAAATCTATAAACGGTATTCATCTTCCCTTTTAATTTCGTTTTAATTATTATCATAGCAACATGTTTTATTGATCTAACAAATGGGTAACATAAGTAATATGAAGGGGTGTCGGGTTTTATTACTCTTATCACAGAAACCGAGACCCAAAAGGGCCTCGGTGTGTCGTCTTGCTGCCAGCCGTGACCACACAGGTCTCGGTGGTGGTTGTGTTGTGACCAGCCCGAACCAAAAAGAAAATAGGGTGTGTTTGGGACTAACTGTAGTAAAGGGGTGTTTGGGATTACATGCTGTGGGGATGAACAATCAGCAGGGTGTGTTTGTTTTAGACAGTGGGAACCAAACAGTGGGAACATGATGAAATCAGTGGGAAAATAATAGGAGAACAGTGGGAAAGTTTTTGGATAGAAACTAATAATTTTATATTGAAAATAGCGACGGTTTAGTGACACATAATTCCGTCGCAGTTCTGTAGTGACTGTTTTTATGGACAGTTTTAGTCACACAGTTTTAGCGACAGATTTTTCTGTCGCTAGTTCTAGTAGGCGAATTTTATATATTTGTTGAATTGTTTTAGTGCGACCGAGAAAGGGGTATCTCGGTAGGCTCGAGTTATAGTTAAAATAAAAAAAATGAAGATTGTTAAATTATACCTTTTATTACTTAATTTTATAAATGTTTTAATTGTATATTTTTAATGAATTAAATTATATAGTTCTTTCATATTTTAAAAAGGGTATAATTTTATTAAATGAATTAAATTATTTTGGGAACTTTCTAATTTAAGAAACTTTCTATTTTTTTTAGCAGGTTACTAATAATAGTATTATAATATTAGAATCAATATATTATATTAGTAATAAGAAGTACATGATATATACTAATCATTAAACATTAAAGAACACTCAGAGTAATCAGTTTATACGCAACCAGTAAAATAATACGAGAACACGCAAAAAGGAATTAAGAACAATAATAAACAGTAATCAGAGACAGTAATCAGACAACTCATTTCACGTCCCTTATTCATGTAGTAACCGGGAAGTCGGAGTTCAGCTTTATTCTCTTTTCATTACTGGACACGAGGTACGGATTTTCCGTCCTTTCAGTAAGGACTTCCTTTCTATGCATGATTAGGATTCCCCGTCTGCAGCCAAATGTCTTCCCCAGTATATGTTTAAGTTTATCAGTAATCATGTTAATAACTAAATAAATTGCATGAGCATTATATACAAGCACGACCAGTTTATGTACTAGTTACGGAGGTACCGTAACCACGGCACTAGAGGCACCGGTGTCGTGACTCACATGCAGGAGAGTGATATCCTGCATCGTCCCACTCATGTTTCACGTTGGCCATTTTTTATATGTATGTTTAGTGGGGCGTATGGATGCATCCTAGGCTTATATGTGTTATAAGTTATCAGGGTGAATGTGGTGTGTGCTCTACATCCTTCACATTGGAGCTGATCCCTCCACCCAGCACAGTATTTAGAGGTCACCCCTCTAGCATGACGAGGTCACCCCTCCAGTTATTCATGCACGGTTGTTACAGCACGTGACCTATATAAGCTCTGGCAAATAAAATACAGTAAATGCATGTTTTCAGAATTAATAGTTATATTTTAGTATCAGTATATATGAACCAGGTTTCTCAGATTTTATGCAGAGTTCTACCACATGTTACATATCAGTCTTATAGCTTCATTGTTGTCTTCTATTTCATTACATTCAGAAATTCCTTATCATGCTTTATATCCGTTCACTGAGCGTTATGCTCAGCCGTAGTTTCCTTTCATGTTCTAACGGCAGGTACCCCAGGACGCTCTTAGGATTCTGAGAGCAGGTGCATTTGGATGGAAGCTATCCAGACTTCTTACTTTATGTACTTACATTATTCTGCTTATTTGGACATTGTTTAGTCCTTTCCTTCAGTATTTTATTTTTCATGTTTTGAGCTTATGGTTGGATTACCGATGTTTGATTCCGGTATTTCCGTTATGGTCATTTAATGTTTTAGGACATTTACCTTATGCTTTGATGACACGCCATAAATACACGTAACGGTCCACTTATTCAAGTGGGGTGTTACACATGTATTCGATACGTGAAGCCATAACCTTATCGATTAACAGAGAAATCATATTATATTTCTTTTATAAAAACAAACATGACAAATAAAAGGCAGCTTATAAATATTGATCCGAAAATTAAGAATTGCTACACAAGTGTTGGCTTTTCCAAAACCAATGCATCCCTTCTTCTTCCACATAGTGGGGTGCCGTGTAATGCTTAACCAAAAGGAAGATGGGCTTATGTTGTGGGCTTATGTAGGGCTAGCACACAAAGATAAAGGATCTTGGGCTAGTCCAAAATGTGTATGCATGCCTATGATGTACACACATATATATACGGCATAAATACTTAATAGAACGTATTTCCCAAATTTTGTTAAGTGTTGTGCATACATAGATTGTTATATATTTCATTACTTGTTCTCTTAGTCTTATGTACAAGGTTTAAGTTATGTAACTTATTACAATAGCAAAATGATTGTAGAAGTATAAGTACATAATGGACAAGTTCACACACATCTTATAGAAATATAACACATGACTGAATGTTCTTAAGATCATTAGATGAAACTTTATTACATTAAATCATGGTAAAATCATGGATTTTACAAAAAAATGTGTCAAACTTAGCATGAATTTGGAACGCTCCCCCTCAAAAATTGATCCAATTGAATTGTCATTGTGAGGATGTGATCCACATTTCACTTTTTTAGGACAGGAGTTGTTGAGCATACAATTTTTGAAAGATTTTGAATAATCATTGAGAAATTCTTGAAAAAATTGTGTTCAACGCGTTTTTTGAAAAATCAATTCTTTTTGGCGAAAAGGTTTTTTAAAGAAAAAACTTGAGTTCATAGACTTTGAATGTCTTGACAAATCCACTCAAGTGTAAGAAGATTTCTCTTCTTTTGCTGAGGGTAAGGGCACTAAAGCGTACACTCCCCCATGAATATAGATCCGGGTTGCAATCTGAAAGTAATTACAAGCCATTGTGTTGAGCTCAAAACGTTTAATGTTTTGTGACAAGCTCAACCCAAGATAAATTTCTCTAACCGTTGTTTGGAAATAATGTCCAAAATAGACATTTTCCTTTATTAAAAGTAGAAATGACATGTTTTGAAAAATATTTACAACTTTCATTCGAGCTTTATGTACACACCGTGTCGTTATTGAGCGACATTTCTAGGTACATCCATATTATCGATACTGAAAGACATGTCGAGAAGAATATTTTTGGATTATCAAAGATTTTTTAATTTTGTATTTTGCTTTTTCATTAATATTTACAGGTAGATGTTTGATAGATGAATCAAGCAGGCTTCTTTGCTAGAATCTCCAGTTCTGTTGGAGTCAAACATCTCATACCAATTTATCTAACAAGATACTTCAAACCTCTCTTTTGAAAGAGCTTTTGTAAACAAGTAAGCTAATTGGTAATCGGATCCAACAAAGTATAGTTCAACAATACCCTTTTCAACTTGTTCCTTAATGAAGTGATATCTGACATCAATGTGCTTCGTGCGAGAATGCTGTACCGGATTGCAGGAGATGGCTATGGCGGACTTTGAGTCACAATACATAGGTACTTTATCAAAGTGGAAGCCATAATCTGTGAGTTGTGTTCTCATCCAAATAACTTGAGCACAACACGTAGATAGAGACACATACTCCGCTTCGGCTGATGATAATGATCTGCAATCCTGCTTCTTGGAAGACCATCCCACAAGCTTATCTTGACCTAGAAATTGTGCACCACCAGAAGTACTTTTACGTGGAAGACACCCTGCATGATCAGAATCTGAGGCCGTTAGAAAGAAACCGGTTTCCCTCGGATACCAGAGTCCCAAATGAATGGTATTATTTAGGTACCGAAAGATCCGTTTAACCTCCTTGAGGTGCTTTTCATTTTGTCGTGCTTGATATCGTGCACAATAACACGTAGCATGTGATATATCTGGTCGGCTTGCTGTTAAGTACATGAGGGAGCCGATCATAGAAAGATATTTCGTTTGATCTATGGCGTCACCCTCCAAATCAGCATCTAGGGATGTGGTTGATAATGGTGTCCCAACGGGGTCACATGAGGTCATACCATGCTTTTTGATTATCTCTTGACAATACTTAGATTGTTTAATAAAGATACCACTTGGGGATTGGTGAACTTGAATTCCTAGAAAGAATTTTAGGTCGCCCATCATAGACATTTCAAATTTGTTGTGCATTACTTTTTCAAACCATTTTGAAAGTTTTGGGTTTGTAGACCCGAAAATAATGTCATCAACATAAATCTGCACAAGCAAAATGTCATCCCCATATTTATAAGTGAATAAAGTTAGATCAATGGAACCTTTTGAGAAACCTTTGGAGACTAGAAATTTCAAGAGATCGTCGTACCATGCCCTTGGAGCTTGCTTGAGTCCATAAAGTGCTTTGTGGAGACGATACACCTTGTCAGGATAATGAGGATTGACGAATCCTTCCGGCTGTGTGACATAGACTTCTTCCTTCAAAGGACCGTTAAGAAACGCCGTCTTTACGTCCATTTGATACACGATGAATCCCTTATGTGCAACATAAGCAAGGAAAATCCTGACCACTTCCATACGAGCTACTGGTGCAAATGATTCTTCAAAGTCAATACCCTCTTTCTGGCCATACCCATTAGCCACTAGCCTAGATTTATTCTTGATGATCGTGTTCTCTTCATCAATCTTGTTTTTCCAGATCCATCGAAGATTTAATGGTATTACATCGTATGGTCTGTCAACAAGCTCCGAGACTTTAAGTCTTTTAAATTGTTGAAGTTCATCCGTCATCGATTCAATCCAAGCATGATCAGCCATGGCTTCTTCGATGTTTTTGGGTTCAGATGAACTCACGGCGAGTGTGAACATACAAACGTCGCCATCGGTTTCAAGTTGTCGTCTTGTGCGAACAGGCTGTGAAGGGTTTCCAATTACTTGAACCAAAGGATGATCTCGGGTCCAATGATGTGTTGAAGGATGTCAATGATAGAACGTATGCATATTTGACGGATCAATGATGTAGAATTTTTGTACCCTTTAGGAAAAGGATGACAAAATAGTGGTAAGCATTAAGTGTCGGTTTAGGAAAACTGAGCACTAATGACCCTTAAGAAAGTTCAAGTTCGTTTCCCAAGGAGGCACGTGCGTTGTGTAATGAATTGATTAATTTTTGTGATTATATTGCTAAGAAAAAGAAAATAGAAATGGGAAAGAAATGACGGTTACGAAGACGGATCGAGCTAAGACGAAAAGGCGTTCACGTAAAACCGTAAAAAAAACTACAAAATTAAAAATTTTAAAACTAAAAATTAATCAAAAGCTAAAAGTAAGTCTAAAAAAATATAAATAAGAATAAAAATCCAATAAAAATATTTTAAAACCTTTTATTAATTAAATATTCAATTTTAAATGCTAATTAAAGCCCTAAAATTAAATGTAACTAATCAAAATGTCCAAAATATTATTTTATTAAACAAATAACTTACTTATATTATCTAAAGACTAAAAAGTATTTTTCCTAATTTTTAAAAACTATTTTTCTATTTTTAAATCACTAAAAACTATTTTTAAACTAAAATAATTATAAAAAAATAATAAAATGATGCTAAAGATAATTTACCAATTTTAAAAATCCTAATTTACCCTAATGAACAGTAGAAAATTGAAAAAGTTTGAAAAATATAAAATTTACCACTAAAAGACAAAAACAGTTTAATATAAAACCCTAATTAACTTAAATTAATTCTAAAAAATAATTAAAAGATGAACAGTAAAAACTTTTTTAACTAAGAATCTTAAAATGTTTTTCTAAATCTAAGAAAAATGTTTAAACTGAAAAATAAGTATTTTTGGCACTAAATGCCAAAAACAGAAATAATAAAAGTAATTAAAATAGCAATAAAACCTAAAAAATAGCAAATGAACAGTAAATAAAAATCTAATTAAACAGAAAAATCAGAATTTAAATTAGAAAAATAATGGAACTAGTTTGAAAGTCTAATTCACAAATTTGCCCACTAAAGACAAAAATTCAATGTTTCTGATAGTGACATGTGACAGACTTTGTCTTTTTGCTTAGCAGTGCTAACTTTTGCACAAACAGGGGGAATGATGTTCCCACTGCTAGTGTATTTTTTTTGATCAATTAAGCTATGAGCTTAGGAAAGCTTGTGCTTGGTTTTTGATTGGACAAATGGGCACTCCCACAACCAGTTGGGTTGTGGGAAGTCAGTTAAGAAAAACACAAGGTCTAACACACAAAAATCTCAAAAATAGCACAAAATGTTACTGATTAAGGACATGCACTTTTCTGATGAACAGTTGACTTTATATACTTGCACAAACACGAATTTTAAACCTCAAAATCTTGCACACAAATCAACCAGCTAGCATAAAAGTGATAGCAATCCCTTCTTAAGCCTATGATCTAGCAATGAGCACAATTTAATGAGCAATTTCTCACAAAAACAGTCAACACAAGGGACTTTTCTGATTATAGCTATTTTCAATATTTTAGCACGCAAATTTGATTAAAACTCCAACAAACTGAAACCCTATGACCAATATCACCCTAAACTATCAATACAAACATGTCTAGATAAGTTTTAAACCAAGAACTTGTCATAAATTCTGCCTAAAACACAAATCCAAACACCCCTTAATATTTCAATAACTACTTTTTTTCAAACCAAATCAAAGCAAGTTCAAACCAAACTGATTACATCTACTTCTAACATGTATATAATCCTAAAATGCACCTAATCAACCCTTAAAATCAACACTTGAACAACTTTCTTACCAAATCACATGAACACCAAATAAGAAAACTAAAAAATGAGAAACAAGGATTTACCTAGAGGGACCTACATCCAGGTTCCTCAATGGCTGCTTAGCCACCTCTAAACAGACCCGGGTCTGTGCAGAACTCTTGGGTAAATCAAGCTCCCAATGAATTTCCTGCTAAGAAAGAAGAAACAAACACAATAATCTGATTTTAAGACCTTTTTAAAACAAACTTTTACAATCCAATAATCCTTGAACCAATGACCCCCTTTTGAAACAAGTAACAACTTCAGTAATCCAATGATCCACTCCACTTTCACTTCATGAACCTTGGATTTATGAAAACCTTAAAAAAAACTTTTTGAAACCTTTGAAAACTAAAACCTCAAATTGTATCACCAAATAAATGGAACTCAGATTCTCAAGCATACACCAAATTTTAAAAATAATAAAAGGAATTACAATTTAACCAAAAATACCAACTTTATAATATTTAAAAAAGGATTACAAGTGCTTGAGTAAAAATCTGGAACAAGTGATAGAGGTCACATGCGACCTCTATTTATACAAGTGAAAGGAAGATTCTAGTATGCTTAAACCCTAATGTAGAAAAACCCTAAAATGCCCTTTGTTTGAATATTCAATCTTCAGTCAACATGGCAACATGTGATGTTGTACTTGGCCAGCTGTGGAGAGTGCATCAGGAGCGTTGAAATGATATTGGGGGCCAAGGAAATCCATCCATTCGCTCATTTGGTCGGGTATTGGGGTTTGGGGATAGAGACGGGTGCAGGGGAGGGTCCCACAAGACACATGGGTGTGTCTTGTGTTGATTTGGGATGTGGGTTTGGGTGACAAAGTTGTGAATTAGTGATCTGGAAAAGAAGAGACAAAACCCCCTTGTTTTTGATTGGATTGAGTCTGGGATTAAGTAGGGTTTATGGGGGTGATTAGTGCAGGTGTAATCCGTTTTGGGGAAATTAGATTTTAAAAAATCTGTTTGGTGGGAAATTATATAAATAACTAATTAAGTTATTTAAATGGTTTGGGTGGAAGTCTGACGTGGGAGTGGGTTGTGAGGTGGAAGGCTGTGAGTGGGTGGAGTGGGTGACATGGCAGGATGATAGGCTGTGGTGGGTTGTGATGTCTGGCAATTTGGACCCCTCAAGTTTCTTGTTTTCTTCACTTTGTATAAACAGCAACAAAACCTATTTTCCTTTATAAATAAGTTTCACCAACTTGTCAAATTTGGCAAGACAAGTTTTCAAACTTTAAACAAGGACTTGAAATGTAATTTCTTCAATCTTTAAGGGTTGTTCTTGTAACATCTTGATAATTTAGGGACCACAATGCATTTTATGAGTTTTGCAAGGGTATAAATTGCCAAGTCTTCAAAAATGAGGGACCAATGTTGACAATCTTCAATTCTTCAAGGTCATTTTTGGAAATTCCAGATTTGGGCCCGGTTCATTGTGCGGCTTCGTTTCCCGTGTTCGTTTTTGATTGATTCTTGTGATCTTTTTGTCTTTTCCTCAATATCCGTACCTAAAATACACAAGTAACAAACACGAGCATATATTTGGCAGTTTTAATGATATTTTATGCATTTTAAGCCCGATTTGGACGATGAGACTATGTATAAAAGCAGTCTCATCACTCCCCAATACTAAACCATTTCCGTGCCCTCACGCAATGCTAGAATGAAGTATCGTAGCACCTCCAAAATTTAATTTTATTCACTTTATTGTAAGGATAAACTAGCTACACTCCTACTATTACTACTACTTGCGTTTTAGACATAATGTATGATTTTCATCGCAAAATGGGATGTTTAGGTTCATAGAATAAGAACCCGTGAATGCTTCGTTAGAAATAATTTCATCGTCCTCGATTTTCACCCTAATTCTATGCCAAGCGTGCAACGAGATCATTGTCATTATAAGTTAGTAATGCTAACACTACTCATATGCCCTAATCACGTACTTATCCTCCCATTATTCCTAAGTTGTATCTCTTATATTTTATTTTGTCTTGAATGTTTCACGAGGATACATTGTTGACTTATGCGATAATAGAGATTTAGGTCTAAAAATAGAGTCCTAACGGTGTAACTAAGACCATCAAATCAATAACCCTTCCTAATAGACAACGATGTCAAAAAATTAAGTTGACAAGAAGAATCGATAAACACGGTTTTATAACGGTTTTGAACATGAGACTTATTACCAAGACTTTTATACGCCCCCTAACGGAAGGGCCTTATTATCTTTGGTTTACCTCCATCTTTTATTCAACTTCGCCATGAAGCTTTTATTATGACTTCGGTCTTGCCTTGCCTTTTATTATCCGCCTCATCGGTGGTTTTATTAGCCAAAGACGTATATCCTCACGCTAAAGCGAATTTTGGATCTTTAAAGCTTCGAAGATTAAGGCTTGATTCACTTTCAATTTTGCATAGATGTTTCGGCCTTGTGGGGCTTCAAATTGTTTGCTAGATTTAGGTGAGCACTTGAAATCTTATTATTGGGTGAAGCTTTTGATTATTCGGGTGCCAATACTTCAAAACCGTGACGCTGGCGATACCTTAATGTCTTCCCAATTTAATTACACGGAAGCTACTAGAAAAGACTAGAAACCCAACAATCCTAACTAAACCGCTAAGTCAATATTTATTAAGCAAAAAATATTTACAAGCGAAGGGAGAATAAGCAAACAACGAGAACACATGAGTTTTTGAAAGAATACGAGTACTCTACGTTTAGCATAGTAACTTATAAATAACTCTATCATTTCTCGTCCTCATTTAAGAGACTTAGCCTAATGTGAAGTTAAGGAATCAAAGCTAAGTGCTCAACACGCACGGTCGAGTCAAAAATTACTCTCATTCTCGCCATCGGAAAATCTACATTCGTGTCTTCAAACACTTATAAAACATGAGAAAAAATTAAAATTTGGCCATTTTTAGCCTTATTTTGCAACAAAATGACAAACAAAAAGGTAAACTTTGGAAAGCGTGAAGGTTTGGCAAGGCAAGTATCTATTCACCCCCATACTAAAGTTAAACATTGTCCTCAATGTTTCGAGTCTAGGGGTGCAAACACCCCCATACTAGAGACGTAGTCGAATGCCTAATATAACATGGAAAGGGTGTAACCAATAAATTAATAGCCGTTTATGAAGTGTGCTAAAAACCTAAGGTTAGAACATCAAAGGATATATCATTTGGATATTGAGAAAGTCTTCAAAGCAAACGATCGAGTGCTCCCATAAAACGAACACGAGAGGCTCCAATCGTGAAGATCATGATCTAAAAACCACAATGCACAAACAACCACGGAACAAAGGTTGGAAGGGCACAAATCCCCTCACATTAAACTAATTAGAAAGCAATAATATGTACATGGATAAGCATGGGACTCCCCCACGAGGCACCTTGTTTTTGATAACCGAGTCAAAAGCTCGACTCGAATCCCCCATAAATGTGATCATTTAGGGATAATCATGGTATGGTCAATTTTTGGTGGGGCTTACATGATAAACAAGGCCCAAAAACAACCGGTATTAAGGACTAAGTCCTTTGATGGTGTAAAATACCGGGATCGAAGATGGCGTTCTCGTTTTCATTGGAAAAACAAATCAACGCCACTTCATCATGTGCCAACATAAACCCAAAGGGTTTGAAGAAAATATATGAGAAGAAATAGAAGGGTGGGACAATGGGTAAGTCATAAAAACCATGAGCTACTCGAGGTAGACTCGCACCAATCAAATAGAAAGATTTTCCATTTATTGCATCGGTGGAAGACCGAGATTTCCCTTTATAAGCAATTCCAGGATCAAATATCTCGTCCTCGGTGGAGAGAGGGGAGGGAACATAAGGGGCTTCCCCCACACTAAGTCCACACAAAGCATCGTCAAAAGGAGAAGACGAGCTTGTAGCACTCAATACACGTGGTGATGACGGAGTTAGAATTGTAGAAAAATCTTTTAAATTCAATTCAAAATCTTTTCCTTTTTCATCTTTTATACTCTCCTTGTGAAAACCCGATTTAATTATGTCAAAAATATTTGGTGTTTCTAAAGCAATGTTAGTTACACTAAAAATTCTCACATTTGAAAACTGTTTTGGTAAAGGTGGTGGCAAGTTCTCAAAACGTTTGTCAACAAAGAAAACTTCCCCATCGGGACAACACATTCATCATCCGAAGAATCATTCACAATTGGAATCGTAGGCTTAACACTCTTAACCTCCACCGGCGGAGGGGACGGAACTTCATTTTTCTCAACAACTCCTAAAACTCTTTTTGAAATATTTTTGCAAATGTTTTTGATGGGATTGACATTGTACAAAGACGTGATAGAATACACATGAGAAAGTGTGGAGTTTTGAGTTGCATTAATGACGAGTTCTTCCTCATTGAAACGAAGAGTGATTTTCCTAGCATGCACATCGATAAGTGCTCTCGAGGTATCCAAAAATGATCGACCTAAAATTAAAGGAACTTTTGGATCGATGGGAATGTCAACAACAATAAAGTCTACGGGATAGTAGAACTTTCCAACTTTCACGAAGACGTCCTCGGCTACTCCACAAGCTAGAATCGTAGAATGATCGGCCATTTCGATTGACATTCTTGAAGGAGTGAGATTGGGAATATTGAGCGATTTAAAAATCTCAAGAGGCATCAAATTAATACTAGCACCAAGATCGGCCAAGGCGTAGCATTCTTCCATGTCTTGTATAGCACATGGGATTAAAACCTTGTCGGGATCACCGACTTTTTGAGGTATGCGGCTAAGAAAAACCGATGAACAACTAGACGATTTTTGCAATTTCTCTTTGTTATTCAACATACTTTTGAAGTTCGCGGCAAATCGAGGCATCATGACTAAGGCGTCGGCAAAACTTATATTAAAATGCAAGTCACGAAACATTTTCATAAAAAGTCCAAATTGATAATTATTTCGTTCTTGTGCCTTTTCCTTGTCTCGTCTTGAAGGGTAAGGTAAGGGTGGTGTAGGTTGGGGCATAGGCATCGGCATCGGCCTTGGAATCTCGGGTTCCATGATTGGTATTGGTTCAACCGTAGGTGTGGTTTGAGCGGTACTTCGTGGGCTTGGAATTTGCTCCTTTTCAACCACCACCTCGGGTTCTTTCTCTTTTTCCTTCTCCATAGAAGTACTTGGACGAGAAATGGGTTCTTTGAAAGTTTTACCACTACGAGTAGTAATAACCTTCAATTCTCCTTTCGGGTTCACGATGGTATCACTAGGAAGGCCACCCGAAGAAGAGGGTTTACACATGATAGCTTCAAACATTTTCTCATTCGGTCTTCAAAGCTTAGATTGCCTAGCATCCGCTTTTAACAACTCTTGCTTAATCTCATGTTGACCTTGCTCCATTTTTTGTTGATTTTGTTGGAGTCGTTGAACATTTCCTTCCATTTTATTAGCATGAGTTTTAAGTTCATTAGCAAGTTCATTTTAAGCTCGTTTTTCAACTCGGACCTTAAGCTAACCATTTCACGTTGCATATTGTCAAACTTAGCATCGTTTGCCTTAGCATAATTCAAAAACTCTCCTTGAAGATTTTTGGTGTGATCATTTTGAAAACCTTGAGTCGTAGTTTGAAAATCACGTTTTTGGTTTTGATTTGAAATTTGACCATTTCCACTTTGATAATTACCCTTGTTGTAATTACGTTGATTGCCTTGATAATTACCACCTTGGTTGTTGTTTCGATAGTTATTAGCATTTTGATTTGGTGGAGCTTGATTTTGGCGGGAACCTTGGCCGTTTTGGTTATAAGTTCTCGTGGCTATATAAGCACTCGAAGTGTTACCATCCGCGGTAATGTACTCGGAAAGATCATGAGCTCCACCAGACGACAAACAACTCTTAGAAACCGCTTTAACCGAAGCGGAATTCGAATCTTCTTGAGCTTCCAATGGGACATAAGGTTAGCAAATCTATCAAAAAACCGATTTTCTTCATTTGCTTCATCATGTAAAGCATTAATGCTACGAGACGATGAAGAGCCCATTTTGGCAACACTCGTTGTGTTACGAGGGCTATAAACCTTAGACCTATTCTCAATTATGACCAAAGCTTCCTCGACCGTTTTACACAAAAAATTACCACCCGCGGCGGCATTCAAATAATCTCTTTCATGATTATTAAGTCCATTGTAAAACGTGTCGATTTGGTGTAAGTCGAAAAAACCGTGATGAGGACATTCATGTAACATCTCCTTAAACCTATTCCAAGCCGTTGAAAAACTTTCATTTGATTCTTCTGAAAATTTAGAAATCTCATTTTTCAAATGCGTAGTCTTAGAGGGCGGAAAAAATTGGTTCACAAATTTTGAAACGAGATCCTTCCACGTCAATATAGAATTGGGTGGCTCTTTCTCTAACCAAATTTTAGCGGGCCCCGCTAAGGAATACGGAAAAAGCATCATCTTAATCGAGTCATTCGAGACATCCTTGAATTTGCAAGTGGCGGTAAGACGATTAAATTGGCGGATATGGTTGTGTGGATTGTCCTTCTCATCACCACGAAATTTGTTGTTTTGGATCATCGACAACAAACCCGTTTTCACCTCAAAATTCTCCGCAAGGATAGCGGGTTCACAATAGCCTCTCCATAACCCTCGGTGGGTGCTTGAAGTAACTCCATTATAGTTCGATTCGCCATGGTTGGTGCTTCTCGTACAATGGGTTCGTCAATAGGAGACTCCTCACTAGAATGAGTTGGAGTGGGAGTTTTGTTCTTTCGTCTACGTGCACGTTTTGCTTGATTACGAGTTAGCATAAACGTCACGTACAACGTGGAGACGAGCAAAGAAGATTCTTTTTGGTGTTTTGTATTTTTTCAATTTTTTGTGGTTTTTGATTGTATTAACCTTTTTGGAAATTGGTGAATGTATTAAGTAGACACAAATCTACAAATCTCCTCCTTAATCAAATCTCTCGATTAAAGAAGCCTCAAGGAATGAAAACGATCACGTGAAGTGAACGCCTTCGATGACTTTAGAACGATGGTGGAACACCAAATTGTTCAAGAGGGTTTAATCAATTGAAACCAAGAAAATATATATGATATGTAATAATACTTTGGGCGGCAAAACCCTCGATTAGCTTTCAATCTCAAAATACGCACAAGCAAGCGGAGGAAACGAGACGGCGCGAAGCACTTAAGAGCCTTTTTCCTTTAGGTCGTGAAATACAAACGCCTTATACCCACCTTATAGTTTGTATTTTTCAAAATCGAGCTTCACGAAAGTATTTATCTATTTTTGCCTTTTTTCTTTGGTTTGAGATTCGAATACAATGATTGGGTAATGACCTCCCAAGTCAAGGTTGTGATTTCTCACGTATTTGGAGTACTTGTGAATTTATTGTTCTACGTATACAATATAGTAATAGTATTCACACAAAAACCGAAAAACGATAATACGTATTAGTAGAGTGCTACTAATACAAATACTAATTATGGTTACTATAAAAACAACAATTGTTCAATCAAAACACAACACGCCTCCCCGGCAGCGGCGCCAAAATATGATGTAGAATTTTTGTACCCTTTAGGAAAAGGATGACAAAATAATGGTAAGCGTTAAGTGTCGTTTAGGAAAACCGAGCACTAATGACCCTTAAGAAAGTTCAAGTTCGTTTCCCAAGGAGGCACGTGCGTTGTGTAATGAATTGATTAATGTTTGTGATTATATTGCTAAGAAAAAGAAAATAGAAATGGGAAAGAAATGACGGTTACGAAGACGGATCGAGCTAAAACGAAAAGGCGTTCACGTAAAACCGTAAAAAAAACTACAAAATTAAAAATTTTAAAACTAAAAATTAATCAAAAGCTAAAAGTAAGTCTAAAATTATATAAATAAGAATAAAAATCCAATAAAAATATTTTAAAACCTTTTATTAATTAAATATTCTATTTTAAATGCTAATTAAAGCCCTAAAATTAAATATAATTAATCAAAATGTCCAAAATATTATTTTATTGAACAAATAACTTACTTATATTATCTAAAGACTAAAAAGTATTTTTCCTAATTTTTAAAAACTATTTTTCTATTTTTAAATCACTAAAAACTATTTTTAAACTAAAATAATTATAAAAAATAATAAAATAATGCTAAAGATAATTTACCAATTTTAAAAATCCTAATTTACCCTAATGAACAGTAGAAAATTGAAAAAGTTTGAAAAATATAAAATTTACCACTAAAAGACAAAAACAGTTTAATATAAAACCCTAATTAACTTAAATTAATTCTAAAAAATAATTAAAAGATGAACAGTAAAAACTTTTTTAACTAAAAATCTTAAAATGTTTTTATAAATCTAAGAAAAATGTTTAAACTGAAAAATAAGTATTTTTGGCACTAAATGCCAAAAACAGAAATAATAAAAGTAATTAAAATAGCAATAAAACCTAAAAAATAGCAAATGAACAGTAAATAAAAATCTAATTAAACAGAAAAATCAAAATTTAAATTAGAAAAATAATGGAACTAGTTTGAAAGTCTAACTCACAAATTTGCCCACTAAAGACAAAAATTCAATGTTTCTGATAGTGAGATGTGACAAACTTTGTCTTTTTGCTTAGCAGTGCTAACTTTTGCACAAACAGGGGGAATGATGTTCCCACTGCTAGTGTATTTTTTTTGATCAATTAAGCTATGAGCTTAGGAAAGCTTGTGCTTGGTTTTTGATTGGACAAATGGGCACTCCCACAACCAGTTGGGTTGTGGGAAGTCAGTTAAGAAAAACACAAGGTCTAACACACAAAAATCTCAAAAATAACACAAAATCTTACTGATTAAGGACATGCACTTTTCTGATGAACAATTAACTTTATATACTTGCACAAACACGAATTTTAAACCTCAAAATCTTGCACACAAATCAACCAGCTAGCATAAAAGTGATAGCAATCCCTTCTTAAGCCTATGATCTAGCAATGAGCACAATTTAATGAGCAATTTCTCACAAAAACAGTCAGCACAAGGGACTTTTCTGATTATAGCTATTTTCAATATTTTAGCATGCAAATTTGATTAAAACTCCAACAAACTGAAACCCTATGACCAATATCACCCTAAACTATCAATACAAACATGTCTAGATAAGTTTTAAACCAAGAACTTGTCATAAATTCTGCCTAAAACACAAATCCAAACACCCCTTAATATTTCAATAACTACTTTTTTTCAAACCAAATCAAAGCAAGTTCAAACCAAACTGATTACATCTACTTATAACATGTATATAATCCTAAAATGCACCTAATCAACCCTTAAAATCAACACTTGAACAACTTTCTTACCAAATCACATGAACACCAAATAAGAAAACTGAAAAATGAGAAACAAGGATTTACCTAGAGGGACCTACATCCAGGTTCCTCAATGGCTGCTTAGCCACCTCCAAACAGACCCGGGTCTGTGCAGAACTCTTGGGCAAATCAAGCTCCCAATGAATTTCCTGCTAAGAAAGAAGAAACAAACACAATAATCTGATTTTAAGACCTTTTTAAAACAAACTTTTACAATCCAATAATCCTTGAACCAATGACCCCCTTTTGAAACAAGTAACAACTTCAGTAATCCAATGATCCACTCCACTTTCACTTCATGAACCTTGGATTTCTGAAAACCTTAAAAAAAACTTTTTGAAACCTTTGAAAACTAAAACCTCAAATTGTATCACCAAATAAATGGAACTCAGATTCTCAAGCATACACCAAATTTTAAAAATAATAAAAGGAATTACAATTTAACCAAAAATACCAACTTTATAATATTTAAAAAAGGATTACAAGTGCTTGAGTAAAAATCTGGAACAAGTGATAGAGGTCACATGCGACCTCTATTTATACAAGTGAAAGGAAGATTCTAATGTAGAAAAACCCCAAAATGCCCTTTGTTTGAATCTTCAATCTTCAGTCAACATGGCAACATGTGATGTTGTACTTGGCCAGCTGTGGAGAGTGCATCAGGAGCGTTGAAATGATATTGGGGGCCAAGGAAATCCATCCATTCGTTCATTTGGTCGGGTATTGGGGTTTGGGGATAGAGACGGGTGCAGGGGAGGGTCCCACAAGACACATGGGTGTGTCTTGTGTTGATTTGGGATGTGGGTTTGGGTGACAAAGTTGTGAATTAGTGATCTGGAAAAGAAGAGACAAAACCCCCTTGTTTTTGATTGGATTGAGTCTGGGATTAAGTAGGGTTTATGGGGGTGATTAGTGCAGGTGTAATCCGTTTTGGGGAAATTAGATTTTAAAAAATCTGTTTGGTGGGAAATTATATAAATAACTGATTAAGTTATTTAAATGGTTTGGGTGGAAGTCTGACGTGGGAGTGGGTTGTGAGGTGGAAGGCTGTGAGTGGGTGACATGGCAGGATGATAGGTTGTGGTGGGTTGTGATGTCTGGCAATTTTGCCCCCTCAAGTTTCTTGTTTTCTTCACTTTGTATAAACAACAACAAAACCTATTTTCCTTTATAAATAAGTTTCACCAACTTGTCAAATTTGGCAAGACAAGTTTTCAAACTTTAAACAAGGACTTGAAATGTAATTTCTTCAATCTTCAAGGGCTGTTCTTGTAACATCTTGATAATTTAGGGACCACAATGCATTTTATGAGTTTTGCAAGGGTATAAATTGCCAAGTCTTCAAAAATGAGGGACCAATGTTGACAATCTTCAATTCTTCAAGGTCATTTTTGGAAATTCCAGATTTGGGCTGGTTCATTGTGCGGCTTCGTTTCCCGTGTTCGTTTTTGATTGATTCTTGTGATCTTTTTGTCTTTTCCTCAATATCCGTACCTAAAATACACAAGTAACAAACACGAGCATATATTTGGCAGTTTTAATGATATTTTATGCATTTTAAGCCCGATTTGGACGATGAGACTATGTATAAAAGCAGTCTCATCAATCAACATGGTGAGTAGAAGACTCTCCAGTTTCGTGTACCGGTGTACCGAATGGGTTGATAAATTCGTCTTCGTCAGATAATGCATTGTCTGCTTGATTTGTGTTCTCTGGAGCAATGGCAGTAGTTGTGGATGTTGTAGGATCGATTGTTGAAGTGATATTCTGAGGGGGTAAGTCTGCAGCAACCCATGTTGAAGTAGATGAATTTGTATCCTTTTGTTGACGATGATCGGTATCATCATTCTTATCATGAGTGACAACGGAAGACTTCGATACAACATGTTTATCCCCCGTGAAGTATTCATCATACATTGGTCCATATAACATTTCCAACTCTTCAATTGTCGTCTTGACTATCATATCTGCTCTTAGAACATCTCCTTGAACTAGCTTTGAACTTGACGGTTAATTGCTGTGGTCTTGAGTTCCGAGTTCCGTGCGGTTGTGAACGGAAGTCGTATGTCGTTGTGGGTCGGGACTTAAACTGTTTTGTTCAAGTGCCATTTCTTGTAATTCATCAAATTGGATGTGAATAGTCTCGACTATTAGTTTTTTTCTCTTGTTGTACACTCCATATCCCTTAGACTGAGTTGCATATCCCACAAGAATACATGCATCACCTTTCTCTTTCATCTTGTCCAGATTTTCACCATCTCGAATAATGTAACACGTACATTCAAAAACCTGAAGGTGTTTGAGTGAAGGTTTTCGATCATGAATTATGTGATATGGTGTCTTTTCGTGTCTTAGGATAATTAAGGATCGCTTTTGTGTGTAGCATGCGGTTGACACGGCTTCGGCCCAAAAGTATAATGGAAGTTTTGAAGAAGATAATAATGTTCGAGCAGCCTCAACTAAAGTACGGTTTCGTCTTTCAACAACGCCGTTTTGTTCGGGTGTTCGAGCAATAGATGTTTCATGTTCAATTCCTTCAGCTTCAAAATAGTTTCTCAGAGTTGAATTCAAAAATTATGTGCCTCTGTCAGTTCGAATCACTTTTACTTGAGCTTGAAGACCATGTTGTATCAGTTTAAGGAAGCTGATGAGAACTTCAGGTGTTTCATCCTTGGACCTCAAGAAGTGAGTCCATGTGTACCTTGAGTAATCATCGACAATTACCATAACATATTTCTTCCCATTGATACTATGAACACGCATGGGACCACACAAATCTATATGAAGAAGATCAAACCGTCCTTTAGATCTTGGTGTAGTCTTTGTTTTGAAGCTACTTCGTTTAGCTTTACAAAGCTCACAAGAAGAACAAAGATGATCTTTGATGAATTTCAAGCTTGGGAGGCCTCTCACAATATCTTTCTTAGAAAGCAAGTTGATGGTATCAAAGTTGAGATGAGATAGACGTTGATGCCATAACCATGCCTGAGTTGTTGAAGCTTTAGCCATGAAGCAAATTGGAGTTGTAGAAGTTGTGTCTTGAAGTGAAATAGTGTAGAGATCAGTACCCCGTGTACCGGTAAGTAAGTCATGCCCATCATAATCACGAAAAAAACATGTCTTCTTTCTGAAAGCAACCTCCAAATCCGCATCACAGAATTGACCAACCGAGAAAAGATTGTGATTGAGCCCTTCGACGTAGTATACCCTTTTTATCGTGATATTCCCCTGAACCAAATCTCCATATCCTAGGATCGGTGCAAATTGATCATTTCCAAATCGAACCGTACCTAGGAACTTCTCCACGAAGTTAATTAGAAGCTTCAGATTCCCCGTCATGTGCTTCGTGCATCCGGAGTCCAGTATGAAGAGAATTATTTGTATCACCTTCAGAAGAGTTAGAACACGATGGAGCATTTGCTAAATTGGATACCACAGTAGTTGTGATTGTAAAATCATTAGTGTCCTTAGCAACATTATTTAAAGGCACACTAACACTCGTTGTAACATTTTCTGTCCTAACTTTAGGCATCCATTTATATCCTGGAGGACATTGATTAGCAAACCACCATTTCCAAGACTTGCTAGCATACTCATATAATCCCTTAATTCTGCTTCTAGGGTTCTTAGTGGTAGAGTCTGATGCATTACTTTTCTTAGTGGGGGTTGCACCAGAGCGGTTTACTTTGCGTTTAGGTTTACTAGCACTAATAGGCATCGCAACTTTCTTCTTAGTTCTAGTATCTACGCCTTTGACATTATTCATAGCACACATAGAATGATTATCATTAGCACACTTTCCACATTTGACACAAACCAATTTCACATTCATAGCATTCAAATCATTCAAGACATTCAAATCGTCATTACTCACGATTACAGACTTTTTATTCTTAAAAACATTAAAATGCCTAGGGTGTTATTCTACTTCCTTCATCTTCCCTTGACTCTTGTGTTTCCAGACCTTATCATTCACTTGAGTGCTCTTAAGTTGAGGCTGGCTAACACTAGCAGTGGAGACTACTCCTGTAGTAGAAGACACATGATGGTGTGAAAACACCCATCCTTTTACTACTTATTTCTGGCTAAAACAAGACCAAAACACGTATTTAATATCATTTGTTTGGAATTATGCGTGGTTTTTGTGTTTATTGTGTTTTCAGAGTCAACCGGATGAATATTGAAGAAAACATGGGATTGCACGGGTTTTATCGAAGAAAAAGACTCAAGACGAAGTCTATTGTCCAAGAGATGCAAAAGATTTGAAGTCATTGTGCCTATTTGAAGATTTATCGAAGAAAAGGGCCAAAGATGGAAAATTCATATATGTCGAAGAACTCGAGTCTATTAAACAAAAGATTATAAGACGAGTTGGAATTATTCACCGACACTTCTCGAAATCCAAAGTCGGAAACGTTTATTTAAAGAAACGCAAAGACTAAAGAAGAAAGAAGAAAAGAAGCCCAAAACCAAAGCCCCTTCACAAGCCCACAATCACACGCCTATAAATAGGACTTCACTTCACCATTTTGGAGAAGAGTTAGTTTTAGTTAGTTTTTAGTTTTTCATTTTCTCTAGTCTTAGAGAGAGAAAGTTCTCAACTTTCTCTCACTAAGTTTTCATCTTTCTTTCTTTTAATCTTTCAAAGATTAAACCTTTGTATTGTTTCTTTCATTAATCAAGTTTAAGTTTAAGCTTTTTAATCTTTCATCTCATTCTACCTTTCTTGATTTTAGTTAACTTTTGGTGCAAAATACATTTGATCCGTGTTGTTCTTAATGTTTTTGTGCTTAAAAAGTTAATCTTTTTGTTCCTACATAAGCTTTCATTTGATTAAGCTTTAAGATTCTTGTGCTTATTGGCTTATTTACATGTTTAGTTTATTTACTTTTTATAAGTTTTCTTAAAAAGTTCATCTTTTTATCATTTGATTTATAAGTTTGCTTATTTTAAGTTTAAAAAGTTGTTGTTGTGCTTATTGAATCTTTTTCACTATTAGATTCGTGCTAGTTTTGGGTATAGCTTATTCAAAATAGCTTATCACCCTAGCTTAAGTTTCGGATCAAAAAGGTATCGGAAAGGGTAAAACCCTTTTCCGATTGGTTTATTCCGACGAGCTCACCCCCCTTATTCCGATCGTCAGATCGGAAAAGGGGTTTGACATATTCCGATTGGGAAGATTTGATACATTCCGACTGTGGCTTATTGGTATTATTCCGATTGGGTTGGTTTTTATGTATTCCGATTTGACTCATCTTAAGATATTCCGATTATGATCCTTAGCACATTCCGAATAGAGTCATGACCCCATATTCCGATCACCCTCATTTCCAGTATTCCGATCAGTCTGTTTGTTACGTATTCCGATCAGTCACATTTCCAACATTCTGATTAGCTTGATTTCCATATATTCCGATTGCACTTTCCGATCAAACATTCCGATCACGTTTAGGTTTTGTTTTCCGATGGTTTGAATTTCTTGTTTTTATAAAGTTTCCAAGTGTTAGTTTCATTAAGTTTTCAAGTATTTTTCTAATATAGTGTTTAAGTTTTCTAGCATTTATTTTTAAACTCGTCTTTTTAGTTTAATCTTTAAAACTCTTTTCACTCAATGACATTTACATTTAATTGCTATTAGTTTAAATTAGATAAACAAACCAACACCTTTTTATTAACCAAGAACAAATCATTTCACTTTGAGCTGTGAATCAATTCGAGGAGATTCCGAGAACAAATCTTGAACCCTATCAAAACAACCGTATCAACACACGAATATTAGTGTTTCTAAAAGTCTGAGGCGAGTGACTAACTTTGTTTTTGGGTTTAGTGGTCATTCTATGCATCCCTGGTTTAATCACATTATTGTGCTTAACGCTTGGTGCTAAAATATTCCGTATGGGTTGAGTGTCTGGTGACCTTTCCTTTCCATCTATCTTGGGGGAAAACATAGGTTTTGCAAACGAGGAATTTGAGAAAGCAGATGGTTTTCCCAAGATAGAGGATCTATTCACTTTAGAGGCATTGGGTTGTCTAATAACAGGTTTCTTAACGCTAGGTTCCACAACATTCCCACCCATCTTAGCAACGAGCTTCTTCAACTCTGCTATAGCTATGTCTTTTTCTTGTAACTGAGCTTTCAAATCCGAAATATCAAGATTTTTTTCGTTTAGTAATCGAAATGACTCAGATAATTTTACTTCCAAAGGTGTATCATTTGAAAAGCTGCCAACTTTCTTTTGCAAAGCAAGTTCAAGTGAGTGACAATGTTTTTAAAGATAATCATATCTATGTTGAAGTAACGAAAACTCTTTTTGGTCAACTTTATTCGAAAGCTGAGTTTCAAGACGTTCACACTCTTTGACTTGATCAAGATATTTGCATGCAACATCAGAATATTCATCAATATCAGCACAAGATGTAACATAAGCACACATAATATCTTTTGAGAGACATTCATGTATGTAACACCCCCAAAATAGGCCCACCGGAAGCACACTAGTTTTGGGGTCTTTTACATCATGATTATCCGAGTCTTGATCCAAGAGAACGACTTCTATGCCAAATATCACAACGCAGACTCCAAATAATCATACAGTCAAGTACCTGAGAATACATGCATAAAACGGTCAACATAAAGTTGGTGAGTTCATAAGTTTTATTAAAAAGTTTATGACACTTCAAAAGTTTTCAAAGGCCACTACCAAAGGAAGTATCATACCAGCGTTTAGAAATCGAGGGTTTCGCAACAAACGCAACAATAACCACAAAGTTCAGTCATATAACAACATTTAGCCAAAAGCATTACAACCAACACGAAATAATTCAGTTCATACGCAAGATTCATATTAACATCACATGCAAGATTCATATCAAGATCACATGCCCAATTCGTGTCAAGATCATATATATATAAGAAGCATAACAAGATCATACAAGATCGTAGCAAGATTCACAATCAAGATCAATACAAGATCATAGCAAGGTTCAATTCAAGATCAATACAAGATCATAGCAAGATTTACATTCAAGATCAACTGGACCACAAACAAAATGTTTTAAAACATATGAATCCATTATGGGAGATATAATAGCAAACATATAAAGTTTAGAAGCATATGAATCCATTTGAGATAATGGCAAGAATATAGGGTAAAGCTTACCCAGTTATGATATCGCTAAGCTCATGACACCGAGGCTAATGACAAGATGAAACAACAACAAGTGCCCGCTAGGTGTCCTATCCCTAAGACAACCTCTGAAATGGCCATAAGTATACGTCCGTTTGGCAGTGGTGACAGAGGACACCCGGACGGGAGTGCCAAACTCAGATAGATCTATCTATAACATATGTGCCTACTAGACCGGTCATCCGGAAGTAATTAACGGTTCATGATGGCCAAAGTGGGATAACGGTACTTAGGCATATCATACAATAACTTCCGTGATGTAATCAAGACAAAAACATATATTACGTCCATAAGCAAGAAACATATCATTATCATCAAAAAGATAACTTCAGTAAATAAACCAATATAACATGTATTGCATTCATAAGCAAGCAACAATCATTATCTTCATAAGCATAACCCCAACGAAGTAATTCAAGAAAACGATATTGTTGCGTCAACAAAAGATGTTACAAGCATTAAAAATACATTAAACATATAAGGCAGATCAAAAGAAGCTATGACTCATTCACATATTCACAATATGTAGCATAAACAATACTTTCAAAGTATAACCACGTATGTATGACAAACAATCATCAAAACGTATAAACACGTATATGACATCAACAAGCATGCATCTCCCCCAAAAGAGATTTAAAACATTTACAAAGCGATTCAAAATAGAAAGAGGGGGTATGAACTCACCTTAGTATGCAAAGATTCACAACAAGAATATGAAAATCACAGATGCAGCAAAGCAAGACGCGACCTAAATATGTAATGCTAGATTAGGTCACAAACGAATAATGCATTCGTGTCACACGCACATGTCACCTTTTACCACAGTTTTTGTTATAAATATATGATCAAAATATTTGTCGGTGTAAAACTCGACCAAACTTCCAAGCAAAGAAGATGTCGTCTCGACTCGATAAAATTCGGCAGCTTTTCAACGTTACATTTAATCTAGCCATTTTAAACGACACTTAACTCACGTTGAATAAAACTCGACTAATACGCTCTCAACCCAAAACCTTGACCCGTTTAAATAGAACTCGACAGAAAAATATGTTCCAATATTATTTGCACAAAACAATCCTTTTACCATTTCAAAACATTGACAATTAAATCAATTACCACGACTTGACAATCTAAAAAAAATACGTATCCCATGGATAGCCCCATTTGTAAAAATGCTTTTAAAAATACTCTAGGTCTGTAGGTACATAAGGGCACCATACTTTTTGTCAGTAAATTAGTGTTAACCAAATTCCAATCTCTCTCTCGTCTACCTCACGTCAACATGTATAAGCACTTGTAAAAATGTATCTCTCTCCCAAAACTTTACTAACCTTACTTCCCTCTTTCTTTCTCTCACTCTCGATACAAAACAGACTACACCATTCTTGCAACACATATCCCTCCAAAATTATGTATTTACCATCTCCCTCTCTCGTTAAAACAGCAATCCCAATATAAAACGATTCACCACACAACCCTCGACAACTCACAAAAGCTCTCACAAAACTCTCGCAAGCTTACAATCGTCATCTCACAAACTTACACACAAGTTTACACAAGGTCCTCACGAAACTCTAGCAACCTCTCACAAAATCTTGCCAAGCTCTCAACGAAAAACCCTCACAACTCGTTTACAAAGATCTCATCTTACATAAGCTATAACTTTCACGACACAAAACCGGGTTTCGACATGTAATCTTATATCTTTACTCACAGAAAAACGTTCCAACGTGATATTAAAGACGTTTTACAAAACTTCAAACTTAAAAACCATTTTCAATGTATCTTAACTCGTTTTAATGAAGCTACCCCTTTAAAAGGTTTAGAGTTTTTGTTTTCTGAAAATAGTGGTAAGGTGACGATATACATGCATGACAAAATGAAACAAAAGAGGATGGGAAGGTGGGCAGGTTTGAAGACAACTTGAAGGTCTTGGTACCATGAAGACATGGCTATAACCCTTTGAACAAGCAAAACCGAACTTTAAGACCCTCGAGCTAGTAAACCCACATAGCAAAGCCGTACTTACTTCGCAACCACAACAAGAAAAACCCGCTTCGTGTAGTTCTCACGTCGACAACAACAATGGGTAGAACTCTCGAACAAAGAAATAAACCCGCTACACGAACAACAACTAGGACTCTAGGAGACCCTCTTCGTCTTGTAACTCGCGCCTTCAAAACTCGTACCCGCTTCACGTCCATACATATCTTCGAGTAGTAACCCAGAAATGATCTTCGAACAATGGTGTTGGCGAAGGGTTGTGTTTAGTTAAAGGTCATTTTTATGTGAAAGTGAAATTTGTAAATCAGAAAATGGAGTTTAAAGGTGATGTTGTTGTGGTGATTGGAAAGGTGTAGAGAGTGAGATGGTAGAGTTTGATATATGAGAGTTGGAGACCGATGGTCGGATGTTGAATGATGGGTGTGAGAGTGAGATGGTGAAGGTTGATGATGAATTTCTACTCGAACAGTCTGGAGAAAAGGATGGACGTTTGCATAAGCTTATCTATGTGTAAAAGTTTTTGATAAGTGAGGAAGAATGAGAGTGGTAAGGTTTACAGGTAAAAATGAAACGTTAGGTGTGTGAGAGGGGGGACCGTTTTGTTCGGCAAATAGTATGAAGTTATAAGACGTACTACAACAAAGTAGTAGGAAATGCATGTGACTATTTTTTTGAAATTTGAAATTGGGTAAAGGGAGGTCTCGGTGGGAAAATGGAATGGGTGGGAGAATCCTATGTCTAATTTTGTTTTATTAATATGATGTTGTTTAATAAAATGATGGAATTATGTTAGTTTCAAAAGAATTTTCAGTGTAAACATGGTAGGTCGAGGTTCATGCGATAAATTTTTGGCAACATCGCCAAGGGATCGCGCATCTATCGGTCATATCGCGACGATGATTTAATGAAGATATAAACAACAAAGATAATTTCAAATAAGGACGCACACATCGCATTTATAATTTGTATTATAGATTATGCAAATCACGCGACACATAAATCGTGCAACGTAAATAAAATAAATATAAGGATGACGGATATACCTTGTGAGCGCACGAGGTCAATATCCACGTATTCAACGTTGATATCTCATTGACTGAGCGCAGCCAACAAATTAAAGTCAGTTTAGCACATAGGATGACATATAGAATACTCGAGGGTAAGAACTATAAATATCTTGTGGCATTTAAATATAAAGGTTTAATTTTTACTGTGTCGATACACAGAGGGTGCAATTTTTCTGATTTTACGAAAATATGTTTTGTTTTCAAAACCAAGAATTTTGGTAATGCGTAAAATTGAATTTTGAATAATAACTAATATAATTTATTATTATTTAAAACATGAAAATTCTCGGGTGTTACATCATTCACGTGCCATTTTGAGTTTCACCGTCGAAACTCGATCGTCGTTACCAGGTTGAGAAGTGTCAAGAATGTTGAAAATGAATAGATAAAGCTGGAATGTATCTGAAAGCGTTGACAGTCAATCTGACAAAGTGATAACGGTTCATAGAAAAATTAAAGGACAATAAAAGCAAGGAATCTAGCAAGTCGTCGACCCTGGAAAGTCGGTATAGGGTTAAGTACAGTTAGTTGGTTAAGCTCACGCTGGTCGATTTTTATTCAAAAAAATATGTGCAACAATTCACGTGTCGAATGAAGTTTGAGAAATCATTCGCCAAAACGCAATAATGGTAATGATAAAAGGACAAAATAATGATCAAGTCGTATGGACGAACCGTGATTCAATAACACACATTCCATAATTGGAATAATAAAATAATAATAAAAATATAGAGACATGTCGAATGCACTTAAGCCCACTTGTTTATAAATCGTTATTTACATCGAAAAGCGTTCTAATCCATGTAATAAAAATTTATAACTTCATGGTTCAGCGATTTATAACATATTTATTCAAATGCAGAGGCGTCCCAATCCATTTCAATAAAGACCTTATAAATCATTTATTCAAGCATACCTAGCAAAATTCACAGTGTAAATAGTTAAAATCTTCATAAACGATATTAAATAAATTTACCAAAAGTAAAGCGTATGAGTCGTCAATAAGTCGTGTCTAGTAACTAGACGTCCAAATTTATAGGGGAAAGAAAATAAATATTGACGCGCCATACGTGCGCAAAAATACTTATCAAACAAGGAGCTCATATATAATATAATGATGTATTATAACAATTATCAAATAGATAAAAGGAAAAATCAGTATATAAAGCAATCATAAACCGATAAAACAAGCAATCACGCAACAGCGGAATAAGAAATCGCAAACATACAAGCGAGATATTCATACATCAGCGGATAGGCAATCGTAATATGTAAAGCACACGTTCATATAGCAGCATAAAGAGCATGTTAACATGATAAAACACAAAAGAGCATCGGTTATAGTCTAGGCCTATACATTATCACCTAGTTCTCTATAACCAAGGCTCTGATACCATTCTGTAACACCCCCAAAATAGGCCCACCGGAAGCACACTAGTTTTGGGGTCTGTTACATCATGATTATCCGAGTCTTGATCCGAGAGAACGACTTCTATGCCAAATATCACAACGCAGACTCCAAATAATCATACAACCAAGTACCTGAGAATACATGCTTAAAACGGTCAACATAAAGTTGGTGAGTTCATAAGTTTTATTAAAAAGTTTATGACACTTCAAAAGTTTTCAAAGGCCACTACCAAAGGTAGTATCGTACCAGCGTCTAGAAATCGAGGGTTTCGCAACAAAAGCAACAATAACCACAAAGTTCAGTCATATAACAACATTTAGCCAAAAGCATTACAACCAACACGAAATAATTCAGTTCATACGCAAGATTCATATCAACATCACATGTAAGATTCATATCAAGATCACATGCCCAATTCGTGTCAAGATCATATATATATAAGAAGCATAACAAGATCATACAAGATCATAGCAAGATTCGCAATCAAGATCATAGCAAGGTTCAATTCAAGATCAATACAAGATCATAGCAAGATTTACATTCAAGATCAACTGTACCGCAAACAAAATGTTTTAAAACATATGAATCCATAATGGGAGATATAATGGCAAACATATAAAGTTTAGAAGCATATGAATCCATTTGAGATAATGGCAAGCATATAGGGTAAAGCCTACCCAATTATGATATCGCTAAGCTCATGACACCCCGAGGCTAATGACAAGATGAAACAACAACAAGTGCCCGCTAGGTGTCCTATCCTTAAGACAACCTCTGAAATGGCCATAAGTATACGTTCGTTTGGCAATGGTGACAGAGGACACCCGGACGGGAGTGCCAAACTCCAATAGATCTATCTATAACATATGTGCTTACTTGACCGGTCATCCGGAAGTAATTAACGGTTCATGATGGGCAAAGTGGGATAACGGTACTTAGGCATATCATACAATAACTTCCGTGATGTAATCAAGACAAAAAAATATTTTGCGTCCATAAGCAAGAAACATAGCATTATCATCATAAAGATAACTTCAGTGAATAAACCAAGAGAACATGTATTGCATTCATAAGCAAGCAACAATCATTATCTTCATAAGCATAACCACAGCAAAGTAATTCAAAAAAATGATAGTTTTGCGTCAACAAAAGATGTTACAAGCATTAAAAATACTTTAAACATATAAGGCAGATCAAAAGAAGCTATGACTCATTCACATATTCACAGTATGTAGCATAAACAATACTTGTAAAGTATAACCACGTATGTATGACAAACAATCATCAAAACGTATCAACACGTATATGACATCAACAAGCATGCATCTCCCCCCAAAAGAGATTTAAAACATTTACAAAGCGATTCAAAATAGAAAGAAGGGGTATGAACTCACCTTAGTATGCAAAGATTCACAGCAAGAATATGAAAATCACAGATGCAGCAAAGCAAGACGCGACCTAAATATATAATGCTAGATTAGGTCACAAATGAATAATGCATTCGTGTCACACGCACATGTCACCTTTTACCACGGTTTTTGTATATGATCAAAATATTTGTCGGTGTAAAATTCGGCAGCTTTTCAACGTTACATTTAATCTAGCCATTTTAAACGACACTTAAATCACGTTAAACAAAACTCGACTACTACGCTCTCAACCCAAAACCTTGACCCATTTAAATAGAAGTCGACAGAAAAATATGTTCCAATATTATTTGTACAAAACAATCCTTTTACCATTTCAAAACTTTGACAATTAAATCAATTACCACCACTTGACAATCTAAAAAAAATACGTATCCCATGGATAGCCCCATTTGTAAAAATGCTTTTAAAAAGACTCTAGGTCTGTAGGTCCATAAGGGAAGGGGAAGGTTATAAAGACCCCTCCTAAAATCCCATCCATACCCCCCCTGTTTTTTATATTTTTTTATTTTTTTTTATTTATTTTTTTATTTTTATAATTTTGTTTTTGTTATAAAACTATGAACCGAAAAATACGGAATTAAAAAAATAAAGTTTAACAGGTTAAAACTGTTAAACTGATAAAAATACGGAACAAAAACTGATAAAAACACTGTCCAAAAAATTATAAGGGGACAAAAAGTACACAAATAGTGTACTTTTTGTCCTTTTTATGTGGGCCAAGGGGGTATGTATAGATTAACCAAATTCCAATCTCTCTCTCGTCTACCTCACGTCAACATGTATAAGCACTTGTAATAATGTATCTCTCTCCCAAAACTTTTACTAACTTACTTCCCTCTTTCTTTCTCTCACTCTCGGTACAACAACAGACTACACCATTCTTGCAACACAACCCTCGACAACTCACAAAGTTCTCACAAAACTCTTGCAAGCTTACAATCGTCATTCACAAACTTACACACAAGTTTACACAACGTCCTCACCAAACTCTAGCAACCTCTCACAAACTCTTGCCAAGCTCTCAACGAAAAACCCTCACAACTCGTTTACAAAGCTCTCATCTTACATAAGCTATAACTTTCACAACACAAAACCGGGTTTCGACATGTACTCTTATATCTTTACTCACACAAACACGTTCCAACGTGATATTAAAGACGTTTTACAAAACTTCAAACGTAAAAACCATTTGCAATGTATCTTAACTCGTTTTAATGAAGCTACCCCTTTACAAGGTTTAGAGTTTTTGTTTTCCGAAAATGGTGGTAAGGTGATGATATACATGCATGACAAAATGAAACAAAAGAGGATGGTAAGGTGGGTAGGTTTGAAGACAACCTGAAGGTCTCGGTACCATGAAGACGTGGTTATAACCCTTCGAACAAGCAAAACCGAACATTAAGACCCTCGAGCTAGTAAACCCACGTCGCAAAGCCGTACTTACTTCGCAACCAAAATAAGAAAAACCCGCTTCGTGTAGTTCTCACGTCGACAACAACAATGGATAGAACTCTCGAAAAAACAAATAAACTCGCTACTCGAACAACAACTAGGACTCTAGGAGACCCTCTTCGTCTTGTAACTCGCGCCTTCAAAACTCGTACTCGCTTCACGTCCGTACAAATCTTCGAGCAGTAACCCAGAAATGATCTTCGAACAATGGTGTTGGCGAAAGGTTGTGTTTAGTTAAAGGTCATTTTTATGTGAAAGTGAAATTTGTAAATCAGAAAATGGAGTTTAAAGGTGATGTTGTTGTGGTGATTGGAAAGGTGTAGAGAGTGAGATGGTAGAGTTTGATATATGAGCGTTAGACTATCTTTATTAGCAAACTCATCTAACCCAATCTTACATTATAATATTATTTTTTATTCCTCTACTTATACAACCAATATATACCAACAATCTCAATTTTTTTACCATTTATCAACAACCCAACCCAACCCAACCTAACTTAACATATAAAATATTTTAAATATATATTAATTAATTAATTAAAATTTTATACTATAATTATGTATAAATAAATTAAAACTCAGCCCAATAACATTCTTTATACCCTTCTAGCTTACACAGCTTAACCTAAAAGCCCAATTACTAGCCAACTTACCATAATATTTAAAGTGTTTGTATAATTAGTCCTCACAACACACAGATTTGTGTAATCCTCACAAAACTCACGCCCCCATCTTCCTCAGATCTCATTTGGTCAAATCAAAGAAATCTTCCACCTAAACCCTTTATCTATTTGCCCTTCACACGAACCAAACATACTTTGAACCCTTTATCTGTCTATCAATTAAATACCGACGAAGAACAAAAGAAGGTTTTGGCAGATCTTGATATTAACTTTTCCTTTCCATTTATATATAACTTGTTATCTGGCCATATTATTTTTCTATTTTTTCTATCTTTCTCTTCCCGCATGTGATATGATGACATGTGGAAGGGTTGGTTGAAATATCTGAGGATCACGAAACGACTGGGTCGTGGATGGAGTTTGCTGATTGTGTACTTTTAGTAATTTAATATGTCATATTTAATTGTATGTACTCCCAACCGGTTGGCCAAAAGTCACGAATAAACATAGTCTTAGAGACCGATGGTCGGATGTTGAATGATGGGTATGAGAGTAAGATGGTGAAGGTTGATGATGATTTTCTACTCGAACAGTGGGGAGAAAAGGATGGACGTTTGCATAAGTTTATCTATGTGTAAACGTTTTTGATAAGTGAGGAAGAATGAGAGTGGTAAGGTTTACAGGTAAAAACGAAATGTTAGGTAATAAGTGTGAAAACACTTATCCTTTTACCACTTATTTCCAATAATAACAAGATCAAAACGTGTGATTTATGTCGTAAAAGTCGGAATTATGCGTGGTTTGTGTTTTTATTGTGTTTTATGACCAAAATATGAGAAAGGAAGAAAACACGGGCTTTCACGGGCTTTTATCGAAGAAAACGGGAAAAGACGAAGTCAAAAGATCAAGAGTGCAAAAAAGAACGGAAGTCTAAGACCTATTCTGAAGATTTATCGAAGAAAAAGTCTAAAGACGGAAGTTTAATGAAGTCGAAGAACTTAAGTCTAATAGAAGAAGAAAATTAAAAGACAAGTTCAAATCCCGAGACGACATCGAGAAAAGACGAAGAATTAAAGTCGAGTCGAGAAGACGTGAGGAAAGAAAGAAAGAAGATGCAACACATGCACTCCTTCCACCTTCCCTATAAATACCCTCCTAATACACATTAGGAGGGAGTTAGTCTTTATTTTCTTTCATTTTTGTAGTTTTTTAAATTCTAGAGAGAGAAAGCTTAACTTTCTCTCACTAGAAAACTTCATCTTTTACCTTTCTTGTTTTCATCTTATTAATCTTGTCTTAATCAAACCTTACTTTTAAGCTTAATCTTGTCTTAATCTTCACCTTATTAATCTTTCTTGTTAATCACAATCTTGTTTTGTTCATCTTTTTTCATCTTAATCTTCATTTCGCCACCTAAATGTTGTTACTTTACATGTTTCTTGATTCGTATGTTTAAGGTTTTATAAGTTTTGATCTTCTCCCTAGCTTATTGGTAGCTTATTGGAGTTTTTCTTGGCTTATTGTCCATGAAAAGTTGTTAAAAAGTTGCTAAAAATCGCCTTTATCCGAGATCCTATTTTTTAGGAACATCTGATTCGATTTTTCAACTTCTCCAAAGTTGCGAAATTGAATCATCCTTCTGATTGCGAATTTGTTCTTTCTTCTGATTGCGAAATCGAACTTCTCATGTAATTGCGAAATTGAACTTTCTTTATATTGCGAATTCTTTGTTTTTTTTCTGGCATTGCGAAATTGAACTTCTAAAGTTGCGAAATTGTTATTTCTTCTTTGCGAAATCATTCAATTTTACATTGCGAAATCTGTAGTTTCTCAGCAATTGTGGAATTAGGGTTTAATTGCGGAATTAATTCATAATTCCTCAATTTAATTGCGGAATTGTAGATTACAGGGATTGCGAAATTATAAGCTTTCACCATTGCGAAATTGATCTTGTTATTGCAGAATTATGCACCACTTGGTTATTGCGGATTTAATTCTCTTACATTTTTGCGAAATTAATTCAGATTTTTTATAAATTGCGAAATTAATTAAGTTTTATTTAAATTTGATTTTTGAACTCGTTTTTCCCGCCAGTTTCCTTAGTGTTATTTTTACTTGTTCGTCTTAGTTTAATTTTAGATATTTTAATCTTCAAAGTTTTCATTTTAATTAAGTTTTTAAGTTTTCATATTTACGTTTAATTAGTTTAATTTCTCGTCATTTATTTTTGAAAGTCTTTAATTTTAGTTTAATATTTCCTCGCTTTAGTTTTATTTAATTACTCAACGATGAATTTTCTTTTAATTAGATAAACAAAACCAAACCATTCTCTTGTTCACCAAAAGACGATTGAGTCGCACTCTTAACCGGTAATCAATTCGAAAAGATCGGGACGATAAGATTTTATACTTGGGGTAAAAGCCGAGTATTAAATGGTGCCGCTGCCGGCTCTTTTCGTTACGATTAAAGGTTTTTAGTGAGAGACGCATTGAATTTTGGGATCCGTTCTTTGAACGTTATTTTACTTGCTTTAAAAATTTTCAAAAAATTCTAAAAAATATAAAATTCTTAAAAAATACAAAAACATTATAAATTCCGAAAAAGTAATTCTTTTCAAAAGGTTTTGCACCAAAAAGATTATAAAGATTATATAGATATTCTCTGTGTATATTTTTCTTCTGCAGGTGTATGCGTACTAGGTCTTCGAACTATTCTGAGCCCGAGACTCGTGAAGATTTAGATATGGCTGGTGTTAATAACAACAATAACAACCCACCTCTACCCAATTTGAATAACAACAACAACAATGTACTCCTACCTGATTTACGAACAATGGAGGAATTGTGTCAACCCACCATGAACGGACGCGGAGGCCCGATTGCGCCAATCCACGTCACGGCTCAGGAGTTTTCGTTGAAGCATCACATGATCCAACAAGTGCAAACTAACCCATTTCGCGGAATTCCGGATGATGATGCCAACAAACACCTCGACAAATTCATTACCATCACCCAAAGCATGAAGTGCTCCGGTGTTTCTATGGATGACCTTCGCCTTCAACTTTTTCCCCACTCGCTTTCTCACCATGCCGAAAAATGGTTTGACCGTCTTCCTAAGAATTCTATTAATACGTGGAATGACATGACTCAACGCTTTTTGTCGCGCTACTTTCCCCCATCCATGGTCACAAGTCTTCGTAACCAAATCAGTGGATGCATGCAAGACAATGATGAATCGCTTTTCGATGCTTGGGAACAATACAATGATTTAATCGACCGCTGTCCTAATCACAATATGCTCCCCGTCACTCTCATTGACACCTTCTACAATGGTCTCACTTTTCGTGATCGTGACACGATCAATGCCGCCGCCGGTGGTACTTTTATGAAAAGGAGACCGGAGGAGTGTCGAGAGTTGATTGAAAACATGACTACTCACCACAAGAATTGGGATTCATCCGCATCCTCAAGATCTAACTCGAGAGTTAATGTTTCTTCTACTACTTCCAATCCTGAGATGACTAAAATTTCTCGACAACTCGCTGAGATGAACAAGAATTTCATGGCCATAGCCACAAACCACTTTCAAGAAGCTAAAGCCGTTGCTATTTCTTGTGACACATGTGGTGTTCCTCATTCTTATAATGATTGTCCTTCTACCCAAGCCAATTTTTCTGAAAACGTTAACGCGGCTTACGGTACTTATCCTACGGGAGGCTATCAAGCTCGCCCTCAAGGAGACCGTAGCTTGCTAAGTTATCGTTCAAACAATTATCTTGCTCCACCCGGTTTCCCTCCTCAGAACCAAAACCAACAACAAAGCTATAACCGAAACAACCAATCCCAACCTCGTGCTACCAATCAATATCAATCCCAAAGAAACCCATACCCAACTCAAGGAAATTCTCAAGCTTACCAAGCTCCACCTCTCAATCAACCGATGGCAGTGAGTCCAGACGTCGAGACGTTCATGAAGACTAATCGGGAGCTGGTGACGAATCTTCAGAGTCAAGTCATCAACTTGAAGGGCGAAATGACGAAACAAGGGAACGATATTCGAGCCAAGCTTAGGAATGACATGGCAAAACAGAGCAATGAGATCCGTGCCGACATCAGAGATTCTTTCAGCACTCAAGCGCTTAACCTTCGTGATATGATTGGTTCGCTCATCAAAGGTAATCAACCCTCTTCTTCGGGTACTCTTCTGAGTAACACCGTTGCGAATCCAAGAGGGGAGATGAAAGCAATCACCACTCGAATTGGAAAAGGTTATATGGAACCCGAGCTTCCTACACCTCCACCCGTGATTGTGAACAAGGAAAACGAGCAACTTTCCTCACCTCCTCCACCTTCTATCCCCATTTCCCCACCACCCGTGGTTGTGAGTGATCCTATTCCCATAAAGCCTTCTTCTTCATCCAATATACCTTATCCTTCGAGGTTGAGGAAAGAGAAGCAAAAGAGCAAGGATGATATTCAGGTTTCAAACTTTCTCAAAATGTTTAAACAATTGAATTTTAACATCTCCTTTGCCGAGGCTCTCGCTCACATGCCCAAATACGCTAAGATGTTTAAAGATCTTTTAAGTGATAAGGAAAAGCTTCTTGACATTGCTCAGACCCAACTTAATGAGAACTGCTCCGCGGTGCTCTTAATGAAATTGCCCACCAAACTTGGTGATCCGGGTCGCTTCTTGATTCCTTGCAACTTCCCGGGAGTAGAGAATTGCATGGCCCTAGCCGATCTAGGTGCCATTATAAACTTAATGCCTTTAAGTGTTTGGAAGCAATTATCTCTCCCCGAGCTAGTCCCCACTAAAATGACTTTGGAATTAGCTAACCGTACGGTTGCTTATCCAGTGGGGATAGCCGAAGATGTCTTTGTTGGCGTTGACAAATTCACCTTCCCGGCGGATTTTGTTGTCGTTGACTACGAGATGGATCCTCGTGTTCCATTAACCGTTGGACGTCCATTCCTGAGGACCGGTCGCACTCTCATTGATGTAGCCGCGGGCGAAATAATCATGAGAGTTGGTGACGATAAAATTGTCTTCAACATGGGTAAGATTTCTAAGCAACCTTATTCATATGCTAGTGTTAATGCTATTGATGTTCTCGATGAGGCTTGTGAAGAACATTTTCATGATGCTTGCAAAAGTACTCTCTCTTCTCTACCCAATGTTGAGACCGTTGCCTCAATTGCTCCGGCATTGACTCCTTTTGGAGAAAGTGACTTGGATGATTTCGAAGCTAGCTTGGGTCCTCTCGATATTAACTATGATAATTCGTCCACCAATTGGGATGAAGACATTCGTACTATTGAGAGACTTCTCAATGAGGACCCGTTTTCTTCTCCTTCTCCTAAAGAGGTGACTAATGATGATCCATCGTTAGTTTCACCATCTATTGAGGAACCTCCCACTCTTGAGCTTAAGGACCTACCTCCTCACCTTGAGTACGTTTTCCTTGAAGACAACGAGAAGTTACCGGTCATCATCGCAAAGGATCTGAAAGAAGACGAAAAATCCCGACTTGTCGCCGTGTTGAAAAAACATAAAAGAGCTATCGCTTGGAAAATCTCCGATATTCGCGGAATTGATCCTCACTTTTGCACACATAAAATTCTCATGGAGGACGACTTTAAGCCCACAATTCAAAGCCAACGAAGGGTGAATCCTAAAATCCATGAAGTCATCAAAAAACAGGTTATCAAACTTCTTGATGCGGGTATGATTTACCCTATTTCGGATTCACCATGGGTTAGTCCAGTCCATTGTGTGCCTAAGAAAGGAGGCATCACCGTTGTGCCCAATGCTAACAACGAGTTGATTCCTACCCGTCTCGTTACTGGGTGGAGAGTTTGTATAGACTACCGCAAACTCAATGATGCCACGAGAAAGGATCATTTCCCTCTACCTTTTATGGACCAAATGCTTGAACGTTTAGTGGGTAATGAATATTACTGCTTTCTTGATGGTTTCTCGGGTTATTTCCAAATACCCATCGATCCCCAAGATCAAGAGAAGACAACATTCACTTGTCCCTATGGCACATTTGCCTACAAAAGGATGCCTTTTGGCTTATGCAATGCCCCCGGGACTTTCCAAAGGTGCATGTTGGCTATCTTCCATGACATGGTTGAGCAAACCATGGAAGTCTTCATGGATGATTTCTCGGTCTTTGGGGATTCCTTCTCTTCTTGCCTTGCCAATTTGGAACGTATGCTTAAGCGGTGCGAAGACACTCGCCTTGTTCTGAATTGGGAAAAATGCCATTTTATGGTAAAAGAGGGCATTGTGCTAGGACACAAAATTTCAAAAGCCGGTCTTGAAGTCGACCGTGCTAAAGTTGATGTCATAGCCAAATTACCTCCACCTTCAACCGTGAAGGGTGTGAGAAGTTTTCTGGGTCATGCGGGCTTCTATCATCGATTCATTCAAGATTTCTCTAAAATCGCTCGCCCGATGACCCACCTCTTGGAAAAAGATACTCCTTTTATCTTTTCTAAAGAGTGTATCGAAGCCTTCAATCTTCTTAAGGATAAGCTAACTAAGGCACCGGTCTTGGTTACCCCTAATTGGGAGCTGCCTTTTGAATTGATGTGCGATGCTAGTGACTTTTCTATTGGTGCGGTTTTGGGCCAAAGAGTGAATAAACACTTCCAACCAATCCACTATGCTAGCAAAACAATGACGGGGGCTCAATTACATTATACGACAACCGAAAAAGAGCTTTTAGCTGTTGTCTATGCTTTTGAGAAATTTCGCCCCTATCTTGTTTTATCCCCCACCATCGTATACACGGACCATTCCGCGTTGAAGTACTTGATGACTAAGCATGATTCTAAGCCAAGACTTCTTTGCTGGGTTTTACTCCTTCAAGAATTCAACATTGAAATTCGCGACAAGAAGGGAGTCGAAAACCTGGCCGCGGATCATCTGAGCAGACTTGAGGATCCATATCAAGGGGATCATCCGAACACAGAGATCAATGACTCTTTCCCCCTTGAGACCTTAATGTCTATAAATCTCAATCTTGATGACACCCCGTGGTTTGCCGACATTGCAAATGACTTAGCGGGTGGAATTCTCATCAAAGGGTTAACATCCCAACAAAAGAAGAAGTTCTTGAATGATGTTAAGACTTACTTTTGGGATGACCCTTATCTATTCAAACAATGTGCTGATCTGATCATTCGTCGTTCTGTTGACGGACCGTCAGCTTTTGACATTCTCCAAGCTTGCCACAAAGGACCCACCGGTGGTCACTTTGGTCCCAACTACACCGCTAAGAAAGTGTTTGATTCTGGATTCTATTGGCCCACCATTTATCGTGACGCTCACAAAATGGTTAAGCATTGTGATGCTTGCCAACGCCAAGGCAAGATCACACATAAGGATGAGATGCCTCAAAATTTCATACAGGAATGTGAAATCTTTGATGTATGGGGCATCGACTTTATGGGGCCATTTCCATCCTCCAAAGGGAACAAGTACATCCTCGTCGCTGTTGACTACGTTTCTAAATGGGTTGTAGCCAAGGCTCTCCCTACAAACGATGCGAGGGTGGTTGTGAACTTTCTGAAGCAGCTTTTCGCTCGATTCGGTGTTCCTCGTGCTATTATCAGTGACCGCGGGACTCATTTTTGCAATGATCAATTTGCAAGAGTCATGGCTAAGTATGGTGTCAATCACCGTCTTTCCACCGCTTATCATCCCCAAACCAATGGGCAAGCCGAGATATCCAACCGTGGATTGAAGCGAATTTTGGAGCGTACTGTGGGAGAGCATCGCGCCGCGTGGGCCGATAAGTTAGATGATGCTCTGTGGGCTTTCCGTACTGCTTATAAGACCCCGATCGGCTGTACGCCTTATCGTCTTGTGTACGGGAAAGCATGCCACCTCCCCATCGAGCTGGAACATAAGGCGCACTGGGCCTTGAAGTGGGCTAACTTCGACATCAACAAAGCCGGTGATCATCGCAAGATTCAACACAACGAGCTCAACGAGCTGATGAATGAAGCTTATGAGAACTCGCTGATCTACAAGGAGAAGACGAAGATCATTCATGACGCAAAAATCAAGAACCGAGAGTTCCACGTTGGTGATCAAGTCTTACTTTTTACCTCTCGGTTGAAGATCTTCTCTGGCAAGTTGAAGAGCCGCTGGTCTGGTCCATTCACCGTCGCCAAAGTCTTTCCATATGGGACCATTGAGCTTTCTCAGCCAAATAGGCCCAACTTCAAGGTGAATGGCCAGCGTTTGAAGCTGTACTTTGGTGAGGACATCTCTCATGAGATGATTCCATCCCTCACCACGTTTCCCATAAACTAAATTTGGGTCGAGTCAGGCTCGTGACTCGGTGATCAAAAACAAGCGCTTCTCGGGAGGCAACCCGTGATCTATCCTTTACTGCTTTCATAATAAGTGTAGGGGGAACCCCGTATGTGTTTGTTGTCTTGTTTCTTGTGCTGTGCAGGGATTAAAGCTTCAAAGATCCACCTTGATGACTTTTGACGAACCGTGATACCGTGTTCCCATCTTCCCGGTTCTATCCTAAACTCTTGTGATTCAATATTTCATATTTTATATATGTTCACATTGAATTCACTTTAGTTGTCCTTTCCTTAGCAAGATTTAAACAAAGTGCACAATGTCCTAAGTGTAGGGGAGTTTACTCCCACATGCTTAAACATTGAGGACAATGTTTATCTCAAGTGTAGGGGGACTTCTATCGAAGTAAGTGGTCTTTTCCATGAATTTGCCCTCATTTTAACCGGAAAATTTGATTTTTCGACATTTTTCAAAATTTTTAATCTATTTTGGCCTAGTTGTATAGTTGTATTTGCCTTTGTTATGATTATTTTCTTTCCATTGCTAGAATAATTCTTCAATAAAGTGGTTTTAGATTTTTCTTAGTCGTGAACAATTTGACTCAACCCGAGTCTACTTATCCAAGTTTACTCTAGCTAGTATCCTTAACGTGTTTAAGTCAAGTTGTGCTAGGCTTTTATATAGGGAGCTATAAAACGCGAAAGTCTTAACTCTCACGGGTTAAGAACAAGAACTTTTCGCAAGTTCCTATAATTGATCCTAGAGAGTTGTTTATCAAGGGAACTTTAAAATGCGATTTCTAAAACTTGAAAAAGTCTAAGAATTTGCAAGATCCTATAGGCGACTCGAAAACCCAAAACTTTGATTTAATAGGCTAAGCATCCACGAGTCTCATTCCTTGAGATTTTAAACTATGGAGAACGAGAGATGATAGAGTCAATTATAAGTTCGGTATTCTTTCGTGAATTTATGTGAGTTAATTATAAGCCTATTCTCCATTCGCTTGTTAATAAATTTTTCTGCAATAAATAAGGTTGTACGATTTAAAAGGTTACTTAGCTTCTAGCCCCATATCGTTTAAAAGTTGCTCGGTACGGATTAGAGTTCATAGCCAAGGCATAACTTATTGAAGCGGGATGCGAAGATTGGCGAGTCCGAAAAGGCCCTAACAAGGCATGAGGGCTACATTTTGTTGCTAAAGATCCAAAAGTGATGTGAAGAATCATTTATCGAAAATCAATATGAAGGATCGAGACACACGACGAAAAGCAAATACTCCCCTAAAGATCATGGAGAAGTCTATCCAAAAAGACCCTAACAAGGTATGAGGATAAATAGATCCAAGTCCTAAAAGGAGGCGGATCGTTGTATATCAAAGTCCAAAATAAATATTGGAGAAAAATGAAGAAGTCGTGGTCCAAAGATGAAGAGTCTCTCATAACTTCAAGTGAAGAAATTCCTATTATGAAAAGAAGGCCTATATTTCCTGAACGTCTCTCAAGATTCGAAGTATGAAGTCGCTGCCAAATATCGGTCCGAGAAAGGTCTCAAATCGTGAAGCGAGTTATGCCAAGATATGAACTTTATGAGGTCACGAGAAGCAGTTTTAAAAGATTTGGTCCTTTATCTAACTATTGATTAAATCGTTCACTTTATTTCGGCCTAAATAACTATCGAAATAAGTCAAACAATGCATCCTCGTGATCATTCAAGACAAAAATAAAATATAAGAGATACACCTAGGAATAAGGGAGTCTAAGTGAATAATTGGCCCACATGAGTTCGTGTTAGTTTGCTAACTTATAATAACAATGATCTCGTTTTTAAGCTTGGTATGGGGAACGTGAAACTTGAGGATGATAAACGTTCATGACTGCCAAAACCCGATGTAAGTTTTTAATTTCTTTACTTGTTTTTTATCTTTTTCTGTTTAGTATTTAATAAAGGCCAAGGTGGGTTATTTATGATGGAAAATGTAAACCGTGCTTTAAATTAATGCATTGCATGAGGGCATTGCAATGGTCAAGTGTAGGGGATTTAATAAGTGTGAAAACACTTATCCTTTTACCACTTATTTCCAATAATAACAAGACCAAAACGTGTGATTTATGTCGTAAAAGTCGGAATTATGCGTGGTTTGTGTTTTTATTGTGTTTTAGGACCAAAATATGAGAAATGAAGAAAACACGGGCTTTCACGGGCTTTTATCGAAGAAAACGGGAAAAGACGAAGTCAAAAGATCAAGAGTGCAAAAAAAGAACGGAATTCCAAGACCTATTCTGAAGATTTATCAAAGAAAAAGTCTAAAGACGGAAGTTTAATGAAGTCGAAGAACTTAAGTCTAATAGAAGAAGAAAATTAAAAGACAAGTTCAAATCCCGAGACGACATCGAGAAAAGACGAATAATTAAAGTCGAGTCGAGAAGACGTGAGGAAAGAAAGAAAGAAGATGCAACACATGCACTCCTTCCACCTTCCCTATAAATACCCTCCTAATACACATTAGGAGGGAGTTAGTCTTTATTTTCTTTCATTTTTGTAGTTTTTTAAATTCTAGAGAGAGAAAGCTTAACTTTCTCTCACTAGAAAACTTCATCTTTTACCTTTCTTGTTTTCATCTTATTAATCTTGTCTTAATCAAACCTTACTTTTAAGCTTAATCTTGTCTTAATCTTCACCTTATTAATCTTTCTTGTTAATCACAATCTTGTTTTGTTCATCTTTTTTCATCTTAATCTTCATTTCGCCACCTAAAGATTGTTACTTTACATGTTTCTTGATTCGTATGTTTAAGGTTTTATAAGTTTTGATCTTCTCCCTAGCTTATTGGTAGCTTATTGGAGTTTTTGTTGGCTTATTGTCCATGAAAAGTTGTTAAAAAGTTGCTAAAAATCGTCTTTATCCGAGATCCTATTTTTAGGAACATTTGATTCGATTTTGCAACTTCTCCAAAGTTGCGAAATTGAATCATCCTTCTGATTGCGAATTTGTTCTTTCTTCTGATTGCGAAATCGAACTTCTCATGTAATTTCGAAATTGAACTTTCTTTATATTGCGAATTCTTTGTTTCTTTTCTGGCATTGCGAAGTTGAACTTCTAAAGTTGCGAAATTGTTATTTCTTCTTTGCGAAATCATTCAATTTTACATTGCGAAATCTGTAGTTTCTCAGCAATTGCGGAATTAGGGTTTAATTGCGGAATTAATTCATAATTCCGCAATTTAATTGCGGAATTGTAGATTACAGGGATTGCAAAATTATAAGCTTTCACCATTGCGAAATTGATCTTGTTATTGCAGAATTATGCACCACTTGGTTATTGCGGATTTAATTCTCTTACATTTTTGCGAAATTGATTCAGATTTTTTATAAATTGCGAAATTAATTAAGTTTTATTTAAATTTGATTTTTGAACTCGTTTTTCCCGCCAATTTCCTTAGTGTTATTTTTACTTGTTCGTCTTAGTTTAATTTTAGATATTTTAATTTTCAAAGTTTTCATTTTAATTAAGTTTTTAAGTTTTCATATTTACGTTTAATTAGTTTAATTTCTCGTCATTTATTTTTGAAAGTCTTTAATTTTAGTTTAATCTTTCCTCGCTTTATTTTTATTTAATTACTCAAGGGCGACTTTTCTTTTAATTAGATAAACAAAACCAAACCATTCTCTTGTTCACCAAAAGACGATTGAGTCGCACTCTTAACCGGTAATCAATTCGAAAAGATCGGGACGATAAGATTTTATACTTGGGTAAAAGCCGAGTATTATTAGGTGTGTGAGAGGGGGGACCGTTTTGATCGGAAAATAGTATGAAGGCATAGGACGTACTACAACAAAGTAGTAAGAAATGCATGTGACCATTTTTTGGAAATTTGAAGTTGGATAAAGGGAGGTCTCGGTGGGAAAATGGAATGGGTGGGAGACTCCTATGTCTAATTTTGTTTTATTCATATGAGGTTGTTTAATAAAAATGATGGAATTATGTTAGTTTCAAAGAAATTTTCAGTGTAAACATGGTAGGTCGAGGCTCATGCGATAAATTTTTGGCAACATCGCCAAGGGATCGCGCATCTATCGGTCATATGGCGACGATGATTTAACGAAGATATAAACAACAAAGATAATTTCAAATAAGGACGCACACATCGCATTTATAATTTTTATTATAGATTACGCAAATCACGCGACACATAAATTGTGCAACGTAAATAAAATAAATATAAGGATGACGGATATAGCTCGTGAGCGCACGAGGTCAATATCCAGGTATGCAACGTTGATATCTCATTGACTGAGCGCAACCAGCAAATTAAAGTCAATTTAGCACATAGATGACATATAGAATACTCGTGGGTAAGAACTGTAAATATCTCGTGGCATTTAAATATAAAGGTTTAATTTTTACTGTGTCGATACACAGAGGGTGCGATTTTTCTGATTTTACGAAAATATGTTTCGTTTTCAAAACCAAGAATTTTGGTAATGCGTAAAAATGAATTTTGAATAATAACTAATATAATTTATTATTATTTAAAACACGAAAATTCTCGGGTGTTACAATGTAAGAGTAGATCATAAGCTGTAGAAAACTCGTCTCTTTCAGGTTTATGGTCGTTCACTTCTTGTATAAGAGATTCCCCATATTTCAAATCATCAAACATTTCTTGGTTAATTAATGTTTCAAATTCCAAAATATGATTTTGCGTTCTTTCCGCAAGCGGAATCAAAATACTTTTCACAAGCACAGTTATATCGTTAGGAATTTCTTTGTCCCCTTTCGAAAGTTCACGTTTTTTCCAGTCATCATCAACAACCTTTTTGAAATTTTTCAATGTTACTATTGAGAATAGTAAGTGCTTGCTTACTCTTGCTTACAGAAGCTTTAAATGGCAAGTATTCAATAAATTTTGAAACATTAGTTTTCTTAGTGGCAAAAGCTTGTCTCCATTTAATTCTTATTTGTTCACATTCAAAAAATATTTGCTCACGAGTTTTTTGTGTTTGCGGTTTGAAAAGACCATAAAGACTATTTTCATAAGCATAATTATATGGTTTAACAAATTCTTTATTAAGTTTTGGTCTACACTCTTCTTCCACATCGTTTGTCTCTTCACTATCGGGCCTAACAACAAGACAGTCAAGATCGGTCCATTGGGACTCATCAAGATATAAGTGCTGATTCTTAGATTGAGCTTGCTCAAGGTACTTAGGATTTGCAAAACTAGGTATATCCTTGAAAAACGAACGAGGTGACAACATTCTCATGGTTTGAATTGATTGATTAGTTTTGTAAACAATATTATTGTAAAAATCAAGTTGAGTTTCAAGTTCTACCATTTTGTCGATGTCATTCGCTTGTTTAGTTTTGAAATCCTTTTCCATCTTTTCAACCACAACTTTCTTTTCATTAACAAGTTTAGTCTTATCGTCTTGAAGAAAACCATTTACTTGAGTTAGCTCATTAACTTTAGTGGTAGCAAGATAGGTTTTGTGACATTCAGTACTCAAAGAGGTGTTATAATTACGTTTCTCTTGTTCTAAAAGCTTAAGAGTTTCGTTATATTTCTCTTGAAAATCATCCTTTTTAACATTAATTAAACATCCTTTGTACCCTTCAATCTCATTGGTCTTTTGAAGAAGCTGAGCTCTATAGCTATCAATGGTCTCACTAGATTTAATTAGAGCAGCTTTGCATTCTTCAAAATTTTGAGTGAGCGTAGAGTTTGCCTTCTTTAATTGCTTTTGACTCTTTCTAGTTTCTTTGACATCTTTTTGTAAAGAAGCAATTAAGTTAGCAAGCGTAATACGCTCGTCATCATCATCATACTCATTTGCATGTTGATCATCCTTAGACTCATTATTGCACATGTCTGATGAATCGGGTGTGGTATTGCTATCAACCATTTCCATCATACATGTGTCATTAATGGCTTTGGCTAGCTCAGAATGCTCATGAATATTACCAAACACATTATATTCCTCTTCAGTGTGTACCTTATCGATTGGCTCAGTGTCAAAGATAGGACCATTGTCATCTTCAGTGACGTTGAGAACTTATTCAACCTTTGCCATGTACGAGTAATGTGCTTCAAGTTTTTGATCGGAGGCTTCATCATCAGTATCATCAAGCATTTCTCCTTCCTCAACCGACAGTTTAACCCCAGCTTCCATCTTCTTGCATAGCAGCATCTTTTCCTTATGATAGCCAGACTCCCTAACCCGTTTCGGCTTTCTACATTCCTTTGCCATATGCCCATAGCCTTAACAATTAAATCACTGAATCCCACTTTGCTGAACCACTGGAGTACCAACAGTTTCCCTATTCCCAACAGCAGTAGCAATCCTCTGAGTATCATACTTAGCATTTTGTCGATCATACCTTGCAGAACCCTCAACATGTGTTGGATTACGTCGATCATACCTAGGAGGACTTTCATCACGTTGACGTGTGTCATACCTTCGAGGACTCTCAACATATTGGTTCCTTGTATTTGATGATGTTCGAAGATTCTTGTTGGTGGGTTTGAATATTTTCTTGTAGGTCTTCATAATGAAAGAAATTTGTTGCTTCATTTCCCTATCATTCTGAGCTAGTTCTTCATCACTGTCCTCTTTTGATGATGGTGCAGGTGATGGTAATGGTGCTCTTGGTTCTTTGTCACGTGATCGTGTGGGAGCAGGATACTTAGATGAAGTGGAGTATCTTGGTGAGGAGGATGTAGTGGAGTACCTTGGTGAGGATGATGTAGTGGAGTATGACTTTGGAGCACGAGAGCGATGATCTTGAACGTGTTGAGTTGTAGACACCAAAGCAAGTGGATTAGCAGTCTTTGCTATCCGTTCAGCACAAAGTTCATTTGCCTCATTTTGAAATTGTTTCAAAATGTCAAAGAGCGTGTGATAGTTGACCTCATCTAACTTACTTTGTTGTTTCACCAAAGTTACGAACCGTGTCCACTCAGGTTAAAGTTGTTGTAGAAATTGTACATTGACTTGCATGGTGGAGACTTGCAAATTGTTTCTTGTCATGTCATTCATCATCTTGTAGAACCTTGAGTAATATGAATCAATTGACTCCCCATCCAATGAAGTAAACTTGCCAAAGTTCCAAAACAAGTTAGTTTTGACATCTTGCTTGTTTAGTGATTCTCCTTGTTGCAAGCGTTCAATAGCAAACCACATCTCTTTAGAAGTAGAGCATGCATCAACTGTTGAGTAAATATCATCCCCAATCCCACTTAGAATCAAATAGATTGCTTCTTTCTGTGCATCAATCCAAGAAGGTTTCTCTTTCGAAGTGTTCTCATATGTTTCCTCAATTGTTTGCTCATCAGAACCGGTCGTCGAGTCGGTTGCTAGAATTGCAGGAATGGTGATTGTAGTGAGATTATAGGGTCCTTCTTTGATGCAACGTCGAAGAACATCACCATTAGGTTTTGTGTCAATATATCGAAGGAATCGTGATTGCCATTATGCATATCTACCAGTCACAAGCATTGGTGGTCTCTCTTTGTTACCCGCCACCATGATGTTGTTGTTTGTCACACGATACTCTTGAGTTGAATCTATTTCGAGAAACTTGAACTTGTTGAAGTGAAAACGTATCTTAAGTAGATGTGTTGTGACTGTTGTTGTCGATGAAAAAATGTTAAAATCCCCTAAAAATTATCTTCTTCGGAATAATAGCTCTTCTGTGGAATAGATACTTCTTCGGAATATTGGGTTCTTCGGAATAATGGTGGATTTCGGATAAAGCTGAAACCTTCGGATAAACCACTTTTTCGTAATAAACGCCTATCTTCGGATAAACTCACAATTTTCGGATAAGTGCATTTTTCGGAATATGTACACTTCTTCAGAATAAATGGATTTTTCGGGAAAACAAGTAATCTTCGGATAAATGATTTTCAGAAAAATGACTTTTCTCGGAATCTCTACTTATCTTCGGATAATTCTTCGGAATAATCACATATATTCGGAATAATAGCTTAACTTATTTTCGGAAAAATACCAATTTTCGGAATTAGAAACCCTTATCCGAAAATCATCATTTCGGAATAATAAACCCTTATCCGAAGATATTTTTTCGGAATAATCTGTTTGGCCAACTAAGCTACTGTTCTTCGACGAACTCCAAAACCAATCCAAACAGCCCAAAAACTTGCGATATGAACCACAAAAACTTAATCAAATCCCTACCAAATCAATGTTAGTGATTTACATCAAGATTTATAACCCAAAAACACTAAAAAAATTAATTCGAGATGATTTTGAAGAAAAATCAACCGAATCAATCACTAAAAGCAACAACCAAACACAATCTACCCTGTAGCGATTGATACCAATTGTTGTTCCCTAATTTGTTCACTTCACCATGGTTGATTAATAGAAAATAGATGAAAAAAATGAAGATTTCTAGAGAGAGAAAGTAGTGAGAGAAATTAGAGAGAAGGTGGAGAAAACTAGGTGAAATTAGATTGAGAATAATGAGAACTTCCACCCTCCTAACATGCTAGGAGGGTGCTTATATAGTCCACCCACATGCGGGGTCTCTAATGGACTATATATGTTTCGGGTCGGGCTTAAATAAATGCTTAGTACCTTGAAAGAGGCCTTTTAAGCTAACCATCAAGCCCGTAATGTCACGACTATTTTAACTGACTATTAAAATATTCTAATAAATGTTACAATATAAACCTATGACCGAACATTCTTGTTTGACTCAATATTTTGAGGCTAACAAATTTCTTAAACATCCTCAAGAAGTTGGACACTTGTATGTCATCTTTATTCTTTAACTTCTCCTTCCTCAACCTAAAAGGGTATGGTAGATTGGGTTTGGGTGAAGGTTTAGTAGAGGGTGTTGGAGGACTCTTCTCTTAGGTTTCTTCAAGGATAGGCTTAGAAGGTATAGGGTCGGTTAATGGTGGAATGTCACAAGGAGGGACCGTGGGAAAAATCACCGAAGGGGGAGTAGGATTATTCATTGTTACCTTCGGGCCTTGTTCCCCCTTTGATGGTGGAGGAATGGAAGGTCCCATGGTGGTTTTCCCACTCCTTGTAGTAATGGCATTAACATTAGCTCGAGGGTTGGTTTGGGTGTTTGAGGGTAAAGCACCTTGAGGTCTTTGGTTTAAGAGCAACATAAACATCTTATTTGTCTCCTCTTGCATTTCCCTCAATCTCCTCTCATTGGCTTGAAATCTCCTTTCATTATCTTGATTCATCTTATGAAGAAGCTCAACAGTGTTACAATCATTTGGCCCATTTCATTGAAATCCTTGGTTTTGGAAGTGTGTATGTGGATTGTGAAACCCTTGTTTATTGCCATGAAAGTTGTTCCCTTGGTTTTGCCCTTGAAAGTTGTTTGGCCCTCTATTGTTGTTATTCCCTTGATAATTTTCTCTTGGCCCTTGGTGTCTATTAAGCATTTGTGGATTGTTTCCTTGGGTTTGGGTGGGTTGATGGGGAGGGAAACCCAGTGGAGCAAGGTAATTGTTGGATTTGTAAAAAAGGTGATCAGGATTGATGTTTGGTTTGAAATGTGCCCTTCCATCATCATTGTAAGCATAACATTATCCTTTATAGTTTTGAACTTTGTCAAAATTCAAGTATGAGCGAGGGCCTCCACATGTCTCACATTGAAGGATGATGGCATTAACATTGTTGGTAGAAGAGTTGCTCAATTGATTTTTTAAAAGTAGTTGCATCATATCACTAAGTTTATCAACCTTTTGATATAAAGCCTTGTCAATTGATTGAGTAGCACACTCTTGTACCACGTGTACCACCTCATCTCTATCCTAATTACTTTGGACCATGGACTTAGTTTCAATGATGTCCATTGCCTCTTGGATAGACTTAGCAAGAATGTTTCCACCCGCCGTCGACTTAAGGGAATCTTGATGGCGTGGTCTCAAACCATTGTAGAAAGTATTGATTTGGTGGACTTGGTCAAAACCGTGGTTAGGGCACTTTCTTAACAACTCTTTAAATTCATCCCAAGCCTCACTAAAGGTTTGATCTTTCTTTTGTTGAAAGCCTATGATTTGATTCCTTAATGCGGTGGTTCGTGAAGGTGGAAAGAACTTGTTCACAAATTTCTTCTTTAAGTCCTCCCAAGTGAGAATGCTATTAGAGAGTTGCTTATCTAGCCAAATCCTAGTATTTCTCTCCATAGAGAAAGGGAATAACATCAACTTAACCGCCTCTTGAGGTACCCCATTATACTTGATGGTGTTACAAATGGATAAGAATCTCTTTGTATGATCATGAGGGTCATCCATAGATCTACCTAGGAAAGGGATAGTGGAAACCATTTGTATCACACATGTCTTAAGTTCAAAATTGTTAGCGGCTATCTCGGGAATGACTATGACATCCGCATTCCCATCCACGTTGGATTGGAGAATCTCAATCAATGGTCGTTGATCCATGGCTTCGTTTAAGTTGTCAAAAGCACGATGCTCCAGCTTGAGGGACGGATTTTTTCTTATTCTTCCTCTTGGGAGGATGAGGTATGATAGTTGTAAAAATACGTCTTTTAGGAAAAACAACGTAATTCGGGTAAGTATTAAACAAACGGTTTAAGAAAACAACTTGTAAATGACCCAATGTGGTGAGTTCGTTCTCAAGGAGGCTTGTGTATTGTGTTAAGAAATGATTAAATGTTTGTGATTATGATTATGAAGAAAGAAAATAGAAAAGGATGACGGTTAAGATTAAAATTACACTAAGACGAAAAGTCGTGCACGTAAAATATGATGAATTTTAAAATATTAACCTAAAAATTCCTAGAAGATTACAATAAATCTTAAAAATTGTAATTAGAGTTTACAAAAAGTCAAAAATCACTCAAACCTTTTATTTAATTAAATATTAATTTTTTAATGCTAATTAAAGCCCAAAAAATCAGTTTAATTAACAAAAAGCCCAAAATGAGATTTTTCACTTTGTAAACCTCTAAAATAACTTAACTAAATTAAAAACTATTTTTGAAAAATTTAAAATTAATTAAAACTATTTAAAAATGATTAAAAATTATAAAAACCTTAAAATAATTCTAAAAAATAATTAAATGACAAGAAAATTAATCTAAAGCTTTTAATAATCCTAACTTAATGTATTTAACCTAGGAAAAATGAAAAAGTTGCAAAAATCTTAAATTTAATTTTAATAATAAAATATAATAAAATATTAATAAAAATCAAAATTTATAGAAAATTCTAAAAAGTTGCAAACTAGTTTATTTTAACCTAAATAAAACAGAATGAACTTGAAATGACCAAACTACCCCTATTGGGCCTCCAAATGGGCTAAATAACAAAACAGTCCCTTAATGGGCTAAATTAAGGCCCAATAAGAAAAAGTTCAGCCCAAAATCTCCTATCTGACTCAAAATTCAATTTTAAACACAAAATTTCATAGGCCCAAAAGCTGAAAGTGAGCTTATCACAACTTATTTCAAAGCAGCTTATTCTTAATGGGCTTTTTGGCCCATTAAGCTATAAGCTGATGCCATAACCTGAAATTTGACACACAACCTTCTCTTGACCTAATAACCTGTTTGTAAAAAGATTTTTTTAATAAGCCCAAGAAATAAGCCTGAAATAAGCAAAAGCTCTCTATAGAAAACGACAAAATAGTTCTTTTTGAGTTCTAGACCAATTCAAGGGCTGATTCTTGTTGCAAAATGTTCAAATGACAAAAATAAGCTTAATAATCAAAAAGATTTCCAAAAAGCACAAAGAATACGCTGGAATAAGCAATAAGCACTTTATGTAAAAGTCAACTTAGTTGGTTTTCTAGTCAAACCTAAAAGTCCCTAAAAAGCTCTAGATTAGTCAAATGGGTCAAATAAGGAAGATTGATTACAAAATCAAAGTTGTTGCAAGTCTGAATAAGCTAGAATAGCTTATAAATAAGCTGTTTAATAATTAACACTAGCAGGGGCTAGTTTTGGGTGTCCAGCAGTGGGAAAAGTTGCCACTGCTTGACTATCTTGACTTTTTGTCTTTTGTGGATTTTGGTTAGATTCAAGGAACACAAAGGCACCCTTATAACCAGTGGATTATAAGAAGTCAATCGAAATCAAATAAACACAAATCCTAACAGCCAATTGATATAATTTAATCAAAACATGCCCAGATATTGCACAGACATGAACATAAGCAGTTATGAACAAGATAAGCAGTTTTAGCAAGAATAAGCCAACCAAAATGAACCAAATGCACACAACAGCTTAAATAAATTCAAATGAACATAAATCAACTACTTTCATGCACTGGATTAAAGATTAGAACAAGACTCAAGCTAATTAAAGTTACTGATGAACAAATAGATGAACACAAGTGAGGTTGCTGATGTATTTGACCACAAATCCAAATTCAAACCCTCAAATCTTTCAAACAGGTTATATAAACTTTGTTTAAACACTTTTTATCCCTAAACATGCATACACTCTATGTTTTCCAAGATTTTAGGTCAAAATTGCATAATCAAGCAAGATATAGCACTTAATCAGATTTGATGTTTCAAAGAGCAAACTTGGAAAATATCAGAACTCAAGCACTTATACAACAAATACAAACTCAAACAAACACAAATCACCTACTTAAATTAGCATTCAAAGCATAAACAGGTAAACCCAAACACCCCCTTAAACTTTTTAAATCAAAATTTAATAAAGCAAATGTGTATTTCAGGTCAAGTCGAGCTTAGATATGCATCATAACATCATTCTCATGCATAATCAACAAGATTCAAGCACCAAGAACAACACATACAACAACAGTACACCAAATCACTTAAAACAAGTATTTTTAACAGATTTTTGGTAAGATGGCTCAAACCTCATGAATGTACATCCACACTCACGAATTTTTGAGATTATGTGCCTAGCTTAACAAGGCACAAGCTTCCAATAAGCTGCTAAGAGTAACAAGGTTAGAACAAGCAGTATATAAAACTAAAAAATGAAAAAGAAAAGGTGATCAATGCAAACTTTTTACCCACTCCTTGATTATCCCTAAACTACAAGCCCACAACACCGTGATAATCTTTTTATAAGGGTGTATAGATCACTTGTAATCCAAAATTCCAAGGATGTACCAAAGACTTAGCAAAATATCAGATTTTGGAAAATTATGCAATTTCTTGCACAATCTTTGAAAACAGGTTTTGAGACTCCAAAATCATAAACATGAAACAATAACAAGAGTATAATAAGGTTGGCACTTGGATTTCTTCAACACTTCAAACACTTTTTCATTAAACTGAAACAAGGATTTATAGAAAGTTGAACAAGTAAAAACCAAGAGCAAATGTAAATGTATGACCCTATACCCTTTATATAGAGGGTGTCCATGGTCTTCATGAACAAAAAAACTTAAAACCCTAGTTGTTGAAATTCCTGAAATACCCCTTTGGAGTTTGAAAATTTTGAACTCATGTGATGGAATCTTGGCGTCTTGTGAAGCTGGAAAGTGATGGAATTGATCAAAGGGCTCACAATGAGCTTATGTTGTAAGCTGCATTGTGAGTGGTAGATTCTCTACATGGTTTTGGCTTTATCCCAAAAAACCTGTGCACGGGGCTTTTCATGTGAGCCTTGGGGTGATGTGGCAAGAAAAGTGTGAGTTAGGTTATGTTCATAAGCACCTTAATCAATAATCTGGAGAAGATTAAGGCTTAATTATGAGTGACTAACAAAAGCACAAATTTGTTCTTGAGGTGAATAGTGAGTGTTTAATCCATTTTAGTTTTTGAAAACATGTTAACCGCGTTTATTTAATTTAATTAAATAAGTTAGTTAACCGGTTATGAGTGGATTAGTGACATGGCAGGACGTTGAGTGGTGATTTGTGGAAAAGGGGTAGTGGGACACGTGTTGGGTGTGGGTTGGTTAAGGTAACTTCTATGTCTTGGCAGCTTCAATCCCTCTTCTTTCTTCCTTTCTTCATTTTTTGTTTAAATTTGAAAACTGAATTCCCTTTGTTATTGAAGTTTCAGTTTTCATACTTTTGCCCCAAAAAGTTTTGTAAAGTAATTTCAGGGTATTTCTTGTAATTTGATGATTCTTCAAGGGTTGTTTTTGGCATTTTTTATTCTTCATGGTCTTGACTTGTATGATTGACTTTTTGGAGGACTAAAAATGACAATTCTTCATTTTTGAGGGACCACTCTTGCCAATTCTTCAAAGTTAAGGGTCCTTTTTGTAATTTTGACAAACTTTAAGGACCAAACTTGTAATTATGAATATACAAGGGTTTAAAGTGTCAATTCTTCAATATTGGAGGACCCTTCTTGTACAATCTTCAATTCTTCAAGGGTTATTCTTGGAAAATCAACTCTAGGGCCCGGTTCATTGTGCGGCTTCGTTTCCCGTGTTCGTTTTTGCTTGTTTCTTATGATCTTTTACTATTTTCTCAATATTCGTACCTAAAATACACATGGAACAAACACAAGCATATATTTGGCATATTTAATGATATTTGATGCATTTTAAGCCTATTTTGGACGATGAGACTATGTATAAAAGCAGTCTCATCACTCCCCCATACTAAACCATTGTCGTGCCCTGACGCAATGCTAGAATAAAGTATCATAGCACCTCCAAAACTCATTTTTATGCACTTTTATTGAATGATAAACTTGATACACTACTAATACTTGCTACTACTTGCGTTTTAGACAAAATGTATGATTTTCATCGCAAAATGGGACGTTTAGGTTCATAGAACAAGAACACGTGAATGCTTCGTTAGAAATAATTTCGTCGTTCTCGATTTTCATCCCAATTCCATGCCAAGCGTGCAACGAGATCATTGTCATTATAAGTTAGTAATGCTAACGCTACTCATATGCCCTAATCACGTACTTAGACTCCCATTTTCCTAAGTGGTATCTCTTATATTTTGTCTTTGTCTTAAATGTTCACGAGGATACATTCTTGACTTATGCGATGATAGAGATTTAGGTCTAAAAATAGAGTCATAACGGTGTAACCAAGACCATCGAATTAATAACCCCCCCTAATAGACAACGATGTCAAAAAATTAAGTCAACAAGAAGGATCGATAAACACGGTTTTATAATGGTTTTGAACATTAGACTTATTACCAAGACTTTTATACGCCCCCTAACGGATGGGCCTTATTATCATAGGTTTACCTCCATCTTTTATTCAACTTCGCCATAAATATGACTTCGGTCTTGCCTTGCCTTTTATTTAACCTCTCCATGAGGTGTTTATTATGGCCAAAGACGTATATCCTCACGCTAAAAGCAAATTTTGGATCTTTAAAGCTTCAAAGATTAAGGCATAATTCACTTTCAATTTCGCATAGATTTTTCAGCCTTGTGAGCTTCAAATTGTTTGCTTGATTTAGGTGAGATCTTGAAATCTTATTATTAGGTGAAGCTTTCGATTATTCGGGTTTCCAATACTTCAAAACCGTGACGCAAGCGATACCTTAATGTCTTCCCAATTTAATTACATGGAAGCTACTAGAAAAGACTAGAAACCAACAATCAAGACTAAACCGCTAAGCCAATACTTATTAAGAAAAATGTATACAAGCGAAGGGAGAATAAGCAAACAACGAGAACACATGAGTTTTTGAAAGAATACGAATACTCTACGTTTAGCATAGTAACTTATAATTAACTCTATCATTTCTCTTCCTCATTTAAGAGAATTAGCCTAATATAAAGTTAAGGAATCGAAGCTAAGTGCTCAACACGCACGGTCGAGTCAAAAATTACTCTTATTCTCGCCATAGGAAAATCTACATTCGTGTCTTCAAACACTTATAAAACATGAGAAAAAATTAAAATTTGGCCATTTTTAGCCTTATTTTGCAACAAAACGATAAACAAAAAGATAAACTTTGGAAAGCGTGAAGGTTTGGCAAGGCAAGTATCTATTCACCCCCATACTAAAGTTAAACATTGTCCTCAATGCTTCGAGTCTAAGGGTAGGAAACCCCCATACTAGAGACGAAGTCGAATGCATAATCTAGCATGGAGAGGGTGGAACCGTTAAATTTAAAGCCGTTTATGAAGTGTGCTATAAACCTAAGGTTAGAACATCAAAGGATATATCATGTGTGGACATCGAGAAATTCTTCAAAGCAAACGATCGAGTGCTTCTATAAAACGAACACGAGAGGCTCCAATCGTGAAGATCATGATCATCTAAAAACCACAATGCACAAACAACCACGGAACAAAGGTTGTAAGGGCACAAATCCCCTCACGTAAGCTACATTAGAAAGCGATAATATGTACATGGATAAGGATGGGAATCCCCTACGAGGCACCTCGTTTTTTATTACGGAGTCATGAGCTCGACTCGATCCCCTTAATACTAATTATCATTGAGGAAGGTGACTTGGTCGAGGTAGTTCAAAGAGGGAACTTCCCCGCCAAAGTAGTGCTTCAACCTATGTCCATTCACCTTGAAATTAGGGCCATCATTTTGAGCTAGCTCGATGGTCCCATATGGAAAAACATGGGTAATGGTGAATGGACCCGACCAACGGGATTTCAACTTGCCGGAAAAGATTTTCAAACGTGAGTTAAAAAGCAACACTTGATCTCCAATGTTAAAAACCCGGTTTTTAATTTTAGAATCATGAAACTTTTTAGTTTTTTCTTTGTAAATCAATGAATTTTCATAAGGAATGTCTCTCAATTCATCCAATTCATTTAATTGAATTTTCCGTTGTTTTCCCGCGGTCTCAATGTCATCATTACAATGCTTAAGGGCCCAATAAGCTTTGTGTTCGAGTTCAACTGGCAAGTGACAATTCTTCCCTTACACGAGCTTGTAAGGAGTGCACCCGATGGGCGTCTTATGAGCGGTACGAAAGGCCCATAAAGCATCGTCTGATTTATCCGACCACGATTGGCGGTTCTCTCCAATCGATCTCTCCAAGATCCTCTTCAATGCTCGGTTTGAAACCTCGACTTGCCCACTCGTTTGTGGGTGATAAGTCGTAGAAAGCCGATGTGTAACCCCATATTTCCTTAGGACCCTTTCGAATTGGTCATTACAAAAATGGGTTCCACGATCGCTTATGATCGCACGAGGGATTCCAAACCGAGAAAACAAATTTTTCAAAAACTTGACTACCACACGAGCATCGTTCGTGGGCAAAGCCTTAGGTTCCACCCACTTAGATAGGTAGTCAACGGCGACACGGATGTACTTATTACCACGAGATGATGGGGACGGCCCCATAAAATCAATTCCCTAAACGTCAAAGATCTCACACACTTGGATGATGTTTTGTGGCATTTCATCGTTTTGTGAGGCTTTTCCTTATCATTGGCATGAGTCACACGACTTCACAAGTGCGTGTGCATCTCGGTAAATAGTAGGCCAAAAGAAACTGGCATCAAAGACCTTCTTCGCCGTGAGATTAGCACCATGGTGACCACCCGTGGGTCCCTCGTGGCAAGCTCTAAGGAAATAAGAAGCTTCGGTGCCAAAAGCACAACGTCGAATGATTTGATCCGCACAAGTCCGGAAGAGGTAAGGGTCGTTCCAAAAGTAGAACTTGACGTCACGAAAGAATTTTCGTTTTTGTTGAGTCGTCATACCCTTAATGATGAAGTTCCCCGCATGGTAATTTGCGATGTCCGCAAACCATGGGGTGGATGAGTCAAGCTTAGAATTCACTACACCAAGTGTCTCGAGAGGAAATGTTTTGGTGATTTCTATATTCTCGTACACACTTTGGTGAGGATTAATACTTAGCTTTTACACCAAGTATAGAATCTGATCGTCCGAATCTCTTCGAATTGATTATTGGTAGAAAGTGTGACTCAATTGTTCTTGGTGGAAGATAAAAAAGTTTGATTATCTAGTTTTAAACTAAAAGCAAATAAGAAAGTGTCGTTGAGTAAAATAAGATCTTTAAAGGTTAAACTAAAATGAAGAGTTAAAAATAAATGCTTGAAAACCTAAAGACAAGATTAGAAAAAACACTTGAACACTTAATGAATCTAAAACTTGAAAACTTAGTAAAAACAAAACTCAACCCATCTGAATAATCCCAATTGGAATCAGATCGGAATACTGGTCAGAAAGTATGATCGGAATATGGAAAATGAATGCTAGAATCGGAATGTCGGAAAACAGAATTAATCGGAATACCAAATAATACCCTCGTCTCAATGATGGTGCAATCGGAATCCCTGATCAGAATCCAGTAAAAGAGAGCAGTCGGAATATGGTAGAAATGTCCCAATCGGAATGAGTCTAGAACCCTTTTCCGATCAAACGATCGAAATAATAAGGTGTAAATCGGAAAACTAACTCCCTAATCCGATCAGAGTGATCGGAATACAAGAATGCTAATCGGAATGCTAAATCAGAAAAGGGTTTACCCTTTTCCGATTATTTTGTGATTCGAAAATAAGCTAAGTGATAAGCTATGTTTGATAAGCTAACACCAAAACTCACCAAATCAGCAATGAAATAAACTAAATAAGCTCGAATAACAACTTTTCCAACATAAAATAAGCAATCTTTTAAATCAAACCATAAAAAATGAAACTTTTTAAGAAAGCTTTTAAAAAGTAAATAAGCGAAAAATACAAATAATCCAATAAGCACAAGGATCTTAAAGCTTAACCGTATGAAAGCTTAAGTATGATAAAAATACGAACCTTTTAATCCTTAAAACATCAAGATCAAACACGGATCATCAACATTTCAGATCAAAATTAACTAAAATAAAGAAAGGTAGAAAGAGATTAAAGATTAAAAGCTTAAACTTGAACTTGATTAATGAAATCCAAATACAAAAAGCTTAAACTTGAAAGATTAAAAGAAAGAAAAGATGAAAACTTAGTGAGAGAAAGTTGGAACTTTCTCTCTCTAAAAACTAGAAAGAAAAATTAAAAATTGAAACTAGCTAACTCCTCTCCTAATGTGATTAGGAGGGTCTATATAGGCTAAGTGGGAGGTGCATGTGTGGTGTGCTTCCTTCTTTCTTTTCTTCTCGACTCGATTTAATTCTTTGTCTTTTCTCGACGTCGTCTCGGGATTTGAACTTGTCCTAATAATTTTTCTTCTTAAATTTAGACTTGAGTTCTTCGACTTCATTAAACTTCTGTCTTTAGACTTTTTCTTCGATAAATCTTCAGAATAGGTCTTGGACTTCCGTTCTTTTTTTGCACTCTTGATCTTTTGACTTCGTCTTTTCCCGTTTTCTTCGATAAAAGCCCGTGAAAGCCCGTGTTTTCTTCCTTTCTCATATTTTGGTCCTAAAACACAATAAAAACACAAACCACGCATAATTCCGACTTTTATGACATAAATCACACGTTTTGGTCTTGTTATTATTGGAAATAAGTGGTAAAAGGATAAGTGTTTTCACACTTATTAAATCCCCTACACTTGACCATTGCAATGCCCTCATGCAATGCATTAATTTAAAGCACGGTTTACATTTTCTATCATAAATAACCCACCTTGGCCTTTATTAAATACTAAACATAAAAAGATAAAAACAAGTAAAGAAATTAAAAACTTACATTGGGTTTTGGCAGTCATGAACGTTTATCATCCTCAAGTTTCACGTTCCCCATACCAAGCTTAAAAACGAGATCATTGTTATTATAAGTTAGTAAACTAACACGAACTCATGTGGGCCAATTATTCACTTAGAATCCCTTATTCCTAGGTGTATCTCTTATATTTTATTTTTGTCTTGAATGATCACGAGGATGCATTGTTTGACTTATTTCGATAGTTATTTAGGCCGAAATAAAGTGAACGATTTAATCAATAGTTAGCTAAAGGACCAAATCTTTTAAAACTGCTTCTCGGGACCTCATAAAGTTCATATCTTGGCATAACTCGCTTCACGATTTGAGACCTTTCTCGGACCGATATTTGGCAGCGACTTCATACTTCAAATCTTTGGGAGACGTTCTTGAAGTTATGGTCTTCTCTTCATATTAGGAATTTCTTCACTTGAACTTTTTGAGAGATTCTTCATATTTGGACCACGACTTCTTCATTTTTCTCCAATCTTTATTTTGGACTTTGATATAAAACGATCTGCCTCCTTTTAGGACTTGGATCTATTTATCCTCATACCTTGTTAGGGTCTTTTCGGATAGACTTCTCCATGATCTTTAGGGGAGTATTTGAATTTCGTCGTGTGTCTCGATCCTTCATATTGATTTTCGATAAATGATTCTTCACATCACTTTTGGATCTTTAGCAACAAAATGTAGCCCTCATGTCTTGTTAGGACCTTTTTGGACTCGCCAAATTTCGCATCCCGCTTCAATAAGTTATGCCTTGGCTATGAACTCTAATTAATACCGATCAACTTTTAAACGATCTTGGGCTAGAAGCTAAGTAACTTTTCAAATCGTACAACCTTATATATTGCAAATAAATTTATTAGCAAGCGATGGGAGAATAGGCTTATAATAAACTCACATAAATTCACGAAAGAATACCAAACTTATAATTGACTCTATCATCTCTCGTTCTCCACAATTTAAAATCTCAAAGAATGAGACTCGTGGATGCTTAGCCAATTAAATCAAAGTTTTGGGTTTTCGAGTCATCTATAGGATCTTGCAAATTCTTAGGCTTTTTCAAGTTTAGAAATTGCATTTTAAAGTTCCCTTGATAAACGACTCTCTAGGATCAATTATAGGAGCTTGCGAAAAGTTCTTGTTCTTAACCCGTGAGAGTTAAGACTTTCGCGTTTTAAAGTTCCCTATATAAAAGCCTAGCAAAACTTGACTTAAACACGTTAAGGATACTAGCTAGAGTAAACTTAGATAAGTAAACTCGGGTTGAGTCAAATTATTCACGACTTTGAAAAATTTTAAAACCACTTTATTGAAAATTTATTCTAGCAATGGAAAGAAAATAACCATAACAAAGGAAAATACAACTATACAACTAGGCCAAAATAGATTCAAAATTTTGAAAATTTTTCGAAAAATCAAATTTTCCGGTTAAATGAGGACAATTTCATGGAAAAGACCACTTACTTCGATAGAAGTCCCCCTACACTTGATATAAATATTTTCCTCAATGTGTAAGCATGTGGGAGGAAACTCCCCTACACTTATGACATTCTGTACTTTGTTTAAATCTTGCTAAGGAAAGGACAACTATAGTGAATTCAATGGGAACATATAAGATATGAAATATTGAATCACAAGAGTTTAGGATAGAATCGGGAAGATGGGAACACGGGATCACGGTTCGTCAAAAGTCATCAAGGTGCTCTTTGAAGCTTGAATCCCTGCACAAAATAAGAAACAAGACAACCAAGACATAAGGGTAAAGGATAGATCACGGGTTGCCTCCCGAGAAACGCTTGTTTTTGATAACCAAGTCACGAGCCTGACTCGACCCAAAACTAGTTCATGGGAAACGTGGTGAAGGATGGAATCATCTCATGAGAGATGTCCTCACCAAAGTACAGCTTCAAACGCTGGCCATTCACCTTGAAATTGGGCCCATTTGGCTGAGAAAGCTCAATGGTCCCATATGGAAAGAAGTTGGCGACGGTGAATGGACCAGACCAGCGGCTCTTCAACTTGCCAAAGAAGATCTTCAACCGAGAGGTAAAAAGTAAGACTTGATCACCAACGTGGAACTCTCGGTTCTTAATTCTAGCATCGTGGATGATCTTGGTCTTCTCCTTGTAGATCAGTGAGTTCTCGTAAGCTTCATTCCTCAGTTCATTAAGCTCGTTGAGTTGAATCTTGCGAAGATCACCGGCTTTGTTGATGTCGAAGTTAGCCCACTTCAAGGCCCAGTATGCCTTATGTTCCAGCTCGATAGGGAGGTGGCATGATTTCCCGTATACAAGACGATAAGGTGTACAACCAATCGGGGTCTTATATGCGGTACGGAAAGCCCACAAAGCATCATCTAATTTATCGGCCCACGCGACACGATGCTCTCCCACAATACGTTCCAGAATCCGCTTCAATCCACGGTTGGAAATCTCGGCTTGCCTATTGGTTTGGGGATGATAAGCGGTGGAAAGACGATGATTAACACCATACTTAGCCATGACTCTTGCAAATTGATCATCGCAAAAATGAGTCCCGCGGTCACTGATTATAGCACGAGGAACACCGAATCGAGCAAACAGCTTCTTCAAAAAGTTCACAACCACCCTCGCATCGTTCGTTGGGAGAGCCTTAGCTTCAACCCATTTAGAAACGTAGTCAACGGCTACGAGGATGTACTTGTTCCCTTTAGATGATGGAAATGGCCCCATAAAGTCGATGCCCAATACGTCCAAGATTTCACATTCTTGTATGAAATTTTGAGGCATCTCATCTTTATGTGTGATCTTGCCTTGTCGTTGGCAAGCATCACAATGCTTAACCATTTTGTGAGCGTCACGATAAATGGTGGGCCAATAGAATCCTGAGTCAAACACTTTATTAGCGGTGTAGTTGGGACCATAGTGACCACCGGTGGGTCCTTTATGGTAATCATCAAGGATTTGCAAAGCTGTCGGTCCATCAACACATCGACGAATGATTAGATCAGTGCATTGTTTGAAGAGATAAGGGTCATCCCAAAAGTAAGTCTTAACATCTTTAAAGAACTTCTTCTTTTGTTGGGATGTTAACCCTTTGATGATAATACCACCCGCTAAGTAGTTTCCAATGTCCGCAAACCACGGAGTGTCATCAAGATTGGAGTGAATAGACATTAAGGCCTCAATGGGAAAAGAGTCATTGATCTCTTGGTTCGGATGATCCCCTTGATAACGATCCTCAAATCTACTCAGATGATCCGCTGCTAGGTTTTCGGCTCCCTTTTTGTCACGAATTTCAATGTTGAATTCTTGAAGGAGCAAAACCCAACGAAGAAGTCTTGGCTTAGAATCTTGCTTAGTTAACAAGTACTTCAACGCGGAATGGTCGGTATAGACAATGGTGGTGGATAAAACAAGATAGGGGCGAAATTTTCAAAAGCATAGACAACAGCTAAAAGCTCTTTTTCGGTTGTCGTTTAATGCAATTGAGCCCCCGTCATTGTCTTGCTAGCATAATGGATTGGTTGGAAGTGTTTTTTCACTCTTTGGCCCAAAACCGCTCCAATAGCAAAGTCGCTAGCATCGCACATCAACTCGAAAGGTAGCTCCCAATTAGGGGTAACCAAGACTGGTGCCTTAGTTAGCTTCTGCTTGAGAAGATTGAAGGCTTCAATACACTCTTTGGAAAAGATAAGAGGAGTATCTTTTTCCAAGAGGTGGGTCATCGGGCGAGCGATTTTAGAGAAATCCTGAATGAAACGATGATAGAAGCCCGCGTGACCCATAAAACTTCTCACACCCTTCATGGTTGAAGGTGGAGGTAATTTGGCTATGACATCCACTTTAGCACGGTCCACTTCAAGACCGTCTTTAGAGATTTTATGTCCTAGTACAATGCCTTCTTTCACCATGAAATGGCATTTTTCCCAATTCAGAACAAGGCGAGTGTCTTCACACCGCTTAAGCATGCGTTCCTAATTGGCAAGGTACGTAGAGAAGGAATCACCATAGACTGAGAAATCATCCATGAAGACTTCCATGGTTTCTTCAACCATGTCATGGAAGATAGCCATCATACACCGTTGGAAAGTCCCAGGAGCATTGCATAAGCCGAAAGGCATTCTTTTGTAAGCAAATGTTCCATAAGGACAAGTGAATGTGGTTTTCTCTTGGTCGTGGGGATCGATGGGTATTTGAAAATAACCCGAGAAACCGTCTAAAAAGCAGTAATAGTCATTACCCGCTAGACGTTCAAGCATTTGGTCCATGAAAGGAAGGGGAAAATGATCCTTTCTCGTAGCATCATTGAGTTTGCGATAGTCTATACAAACTCTCCACCCTGTAACGAGACGAGTAGGAATCAACTCGTTGTTTTCGTTGGGAACAACGGTGATTCCGCCTTTTATAGGCACACAATGGACTGGACTAACCCATGGTGAATCCAAGATAGGGTAAATCATGCCCGCATCAAGAAGTTTGATAACCTATTTTTTGTTAACGTCATGGATCTTGGGATTCACCCGTCTTTGGATTTGAATAGTGGGTTTAAAGTCGTCCTCCATGAGAATTTTATGTGTGCAAAAGTGGGGATAAATTCCACGAATATCGGAGATCTTCCATGCAATCGCTTTCTTATGATTCTTCAACACGGTGATAAGTCGGGATTTTTCTTCTTCTTTCAGATCCTTTACGATGATGACCGGTAACTTCTTGTTGTCTTTAAGGAAAACGTACTCGAGATGAGAAGGAAAATCCTTAAGGTCTAAATCCGGAGGATTTTCGATGGACGGCGTAGTCAACTTCGGATCATCGGTTGAGAAAGCCTTAGGAGACTGTGGAGAAATATGGTCCTCATTGAGAAGTTTCTAAATGGTACGAATGTCTTCATCCCAATTAGAGGGAGAATCGTCATATTGCAAATCCACATCTCCAAGAGTTGCTTCAAATTCTTTCAAGAGGAAATCACTTTCTCCAAATGGAGATAGTGATGGAGCAATAGAGGCAACGGTCTCAACAGTGGGTAGAGAAGAAGAACCACTTTTACAAGCGTCTTTGAAATGTTCTTCACAAGCCTCATCAAGAACGTCAATAAAATTAACACTCTCTTTTTCCGAAGGCTGCTTAGAAAGTTTACCCATGTTGAAGACGATTTTATCGTCACCAACTCTCATGATTAACTCGCCCGCGACAACATCGATGAGAGTGCGACCGGTCCTCAAGAACGGACGTCCAACGATAAATGGAACACGGGGATCCATCTCGTAGTCAACGACAACAAAATCTGCCGGGAAGGTGAATTTGTCGACACCAACGAAGACATCTTCGGCTATCCCCACTGGATAAGCAACCGTACTGTTGGCTAATTCCAAAGTCATTCGTGTGGGGACTACCTCGGGGAGAGATAATTGCTTCCAAACACTTAATGGCATTAAGTTAATACTAGCACCTAGATCGGCTAGTGCCATGCAATTCTCTACTCCCGGGAAGTTGCAAGGAATCAAGAAACGACCCGGATCACCAAGTTTGGTTGGTAATTTCCTTAAGAGAACAGCAGAGCAATTCTCATTAAGTTGGGTCTGAGCAATATCGAGAAGTTTCTCCTTATAACTGAGAAGATCTTTAAACATTTTAGCATATTTGGGAATGTGAGCGAGAGCCTCAGCAAAGGAGATATTGCAATTCAGTTGTTTGAACATTTTAAGAAAGTTCGAAACCTGAATATCATCCTTGTTCTTCAATTTCTCTTTCCTCAACCTTGAAGGATAAGGTATATTGGGTTTAGATGAAGGATTTGGGATAGAATTCGCACTCACATCTTTGGGTGATGGAGGGGTAGAAGTAGAAGGTGGTGGAATAGAAAATGGAGGATTTGGAGAAGGAGACTCGTTTTCCTTAGTCACAATCACCGGTGTAGGTGTAGGAAGCTCGGGTTGCTTTAAACCTTTTCCACTACGAGTGGTGATTGCTTTCATCTCCCCTCTTGGATTAGCAACGGTGTTACTCGGAAGAGAACCCGATCCAGAGGCTTGATTACTAGGGAAGAAACTAGCCATCATATTTCTCAAGTCATTCGTTTGACTTGCCAAAGTGTTTCACATATCAGCTCGAAGATCATTCCCTTGCTTCACCATATCTGCTTTCAAGTTGAGCATTTCGCGCTGAAGGTTTTGCACTATCGGATCATTAGTCCTCATGTAGGTTTCAACCTCTAGGTGTAATGCAGTGGGTTGGTTGGGAGGAGCATTGTAGGCGGGTGGTTGATAAGCAGGTTGTTGGTAAACTTGGTTGTTTCTTTGAGGTGGATATGGGTTTCTTTGGTTTGGATATTGATTTGGAGCACGAGGTTGGTTTTGATTGTTGCGATTGAGGTTGTTTGGGTTTTGTGGGGGAAAATCGGGAGGTGAAAGAAAGTTGTTTGAGCGATAGCTGAGCAAATTGCGGTCACCTTGAGGACGTGCTTGATAGCTTCCTGTAGCATAGGTACCGTTAGCGGCATACACATTTTCTGGATTGTCGTGAGTTGAAGGACAATCGGTGTATGAGTGAGATCCCCCGCATATATCACATGATTGAGTCATTGCATTGGCTTGGGCAGTGATAGCTTTGGTATTATTGGCGGCTTGGAGAGCAAGTGATTCAACAAGCGAAGTAAGCTTATCAAGTCTCTTTTCGCTCTCATTAGTGCTAGCACTAGCAACATTGGTCCGAACACTCTTGGTTTGCACTCTATACTTGTTCTCAATAATATCCCAAGCGACATTAGAAGACTTAACCAAACGATTACCCCCCGAGGCACTATTTAGTAAATCTTGTTCATTCATGCTTAAACCATTGTAAAAAGTATTAATTTGGTGCACTTTGGTAAAACCATGTTGTGGGCACTTTCTTAAAAGTTCTTTAAAACGGTCCCAAGATTCGCTAAAAGTCTCATCGTACTTTTGTTCAAAAGTAATGATTTCATTCCGCAAAGCGGTAGTACGAGAGGTTGGGAAAAAGTAGTTTATGAATTTGGTCTCTAAGTCCGTCCACGTAAGAATACTATGTGGCGGTTCCTTATCAAGCCAATGCCGGGCTTGTCCCTCTAAAGAGAAAGGAAAAAGTTGCAAGCGAATTACCTCTTGTGAAACCCCATTGAATTTGACCGTATTCGTGAGTTGAAGGAACCTTTTGATGTGGTCATGAGGATCATCAATGGTACACCCTAAGAATGGTTGAGCAGAGACCATTTGAATAAAGCCGGATTTGAGCTCAAAGTTGTTGGCTCCAATCGCGGGTATGACAATAGCATCGTGGTTGCCCTCTACATGTGCTTGCAAAAGTTCGATCATAGGACGATTGTCCGGTAGAGGTTCATTGTTGTTATTATTCATGTTGTTTTGAGGTAGATTATTATTATTGTTGTGTACACCGGCCATGTCTAAGTTATCAAGAGTCTCGGGCTTGGGATAAGACGTTGATCAAGTGCGCATACACCTGCAAAAAAACTAACAAAGCAGAAATATTTTTGGTTTTTTTATGTTTTTTTAATTTTTTTGTAGTTTTGAAAATTTTATATTTTTTAGGATTTTTGAAAATTTTAAAGCAAGGAAAATAACGTTCAAAGATGAACGGATCCCAAAATCCAACGCGTCTCTCACGAAAAACCGTTAATCTTAACGAAAAGAGCCGGCAGCGGCGCCATTTAATAACTGGCTTTTTGCTAAGTATAAAATCTTATCGTCCGAATCTCTTCGATATGATTATTGGTAGAAAGTATGACTCAATTGTTCTTGGTGGAAGATAAAAAAGTTTGATTATCTAGTTTTAAACTAAAAGTAAATAAGAAACTGTCGTTGAGTAAAATAAGATCTTTAAAGGTTAAACTAAAATGAAGAGTTAAAAATAAATGCGTGAAAACTTAAAGACAAGATTAGAAAAAACACTTGAACACTTAATGAATCTAAAACTTGAAAACTTAGTAAAAACAAAACTCAACCCATCGGAATAATCCCAATTGGAATCAGATCGGAATATTGGTCGGAAAGTAAGATCGGAATATGGAAAATGAATGCTAGAATCGGAATCTTGGAAAACAGAATTAATCGGAATACCAAATAATACCCTCGTCGGAATGATGGTGCAATCGGAATCCCTGATCGGAATCCAGTAAAAGAGAGCAGTCGGAATATGGTAGAAATGTCCCAATCGGAATGAGTCTAAAACCCTTTTCCGATCAAACGATCGGAATAATAAGGTGTAAATCGGAAAACTAACTCCCTAATCCGATCAGAGTGATCGGAATACAAGAGTGCTAATCGGAATGCTAAATCGGAAAAGGGTTTACCCTTTTCCGATTATTTTGTGATTCGAAAATAAGCTAAGTGATAAGCTATGTTTGATAAGCTAACACCAAAACTCACCAAATCAGCAATGAAATAAACTAAATAAGCTCGAATAACAACTTTTCCAACTTAAAATAAGCAATCTTTTAAATCAAACCATAAAAAATGAAACTTTTTAAGAAAGCTTTTAAAAAGTAAATAAGCTAAAAATACAAATAAGCCAATAAGCTTAACCGTATGAAAGCTTAAGTATGATAAAAATACGAACCTTTTAATCCTTAAAACATCAAGATCAAACACGGATCATCAACATTTCGGATCAAAATTAACTAAAATAAAGAAAGGTAGAAAGAGATTAAAGATTAAAAGCTTAAACTTGAACTTGATTAATGAAATCCAAATACAAAAAGCTTAAACTTGAAAGATTAAAAGAAAGAAAAGATGAAAACTTAGTGAGAGAAAGTTGGAACTTTCTCTCTCTAAAAACTAGAAAGAAAAATTAAAAAATGAAACTAGCTAACTCCTCTCCTAATGTGATTAGGAGGGTATTTATAGGCTAAGTGGGAGGTGCATGTGTGGTGTGCTTCCTTCTTTCTTTTCTTCTCGACTAGATTTAATTCTTTGTCTTTTCTCGACGTCGTCTCGGGATTTGAACTTGTCTTAATAATTTTTATTCTTTAATTTAGACTTGAGTTCTTCGACTTCATTAAACTTCCGTCTTTAGACTTTTCCTTCGATAAATCTTCAAAATAGGTCTTGGACATCCGTTTTGTAAGCACTCTTGATCTCTTGACTTCGTCTTTTCTCGTTTTCTTCGATAAAAGCCCGTGAAAGCCCGTGTTTTCTTCCTTTTTCATCTTTTGGTCCTAAACCACAATAAAAACACAAACCACGCATAATTCCGACTTTTACGACATAAAATACACGTTTTGGTCTTGTTATTATTGGAAATAAGTGATAAAAGGATAAGTGTTTTCACACTTATTAAGGATCTTCTAAACGAGAAAGATGATCGACAACTAGATTCTTGGCTCCTTTTTGTCAAGGATTTCGACATCAAATTCTTGTAGGAGGAGAATCCAACGAAGCAATCTCGGCTTTGCATCTTGTTTAGCCATGAGATACTTGATTGCCGAGTTATCCGTATACACTATGCATTGGGTCAAGACGAGGTAAGGTCGGAATTTCTCAAATGCATACACCACGGCAAGGAATTCCTTTTCTGTCGTAGTGTATTTAAGTTGAGCCTCGGTCATCGTCTTGCTAGCATAGTGAATAGGCAAGAAGTGCTTTTCATGATATTGCCCCAAAACGGCCCCTATGGCGTAATCACTTGCATCACACATGAGCTCAAAGGGGAGGTTCCAATTGGGAGCAACAAGAATGGGAGCTTCGGTAAGTTTCCCTTTTATGATTTCAAAGGCTCGTACACAATCTTCGTTAAAGGCAAAAGGAGCATCTTTTCGAGGAGATGTGTAAGAGGTCGAGAAATCTTCGAAAAATCCTTGATGAATCGACGATAAAAGCCCGCGTGGCCTCGGAAACTCCTAACTCCCTTAACGGTTATGGGATGAGGTAATTTGGCGATGACGTCTACCTTAGCTTTGTCTACCTCAATCCCGCTTTCGAAACCTTGTGCCCTAAGACGATTCCTTCCTTAACCATGAAATGACATTTTTCTCAACTGAGCACAAGGTTGGTTTCCTTACAACGTTTTAACATTCTCTCAAGATTCGACAAACACGAAGTGAACGAGCAACCAAACACGGAAAAATCATCCATAAAGACTTCCACCGTCTTCTCGATCATGTCATGAAAAATAGCCATCATGCACCATTGAAAGGTTCCCGGTGCATTGCAAAGTCCGAATGGCATTCTACGATAGGCAAACGTTCCATAAGGACACGTAAACGTAGTTTTTTCTTGATCACGAGGATCGATGGGGATTTGGAAGTAACCGGAAAAACCATCTAAAAAGCAATAGAAATCGTTTCCCGCAGACGCTCCAAAATTTGGTCCATGAAGGACAAGGGAAAATGGTCTTTACGAGTGGCGTTATTCAACTTACGATAGTCGATGCACACCCTTCAACCGGTCACGAGTCGAGTTCGAATTAACTCGTTGGCATCGTTTGGCACAACGGTCATTCTTCCCTTCTTAGGGACACAATGAATAGGACTCACCCAAGGGCTATCGGAAATAGGGTAAATCATTCCCGCGTCAAGGAGTTTAAGGACTTCCTTTTTGATGACGTCATAAATTTTGGGGTTCACCCTCCTTTGACATTGGATTGCGGGTTTGTAGTCCTCCTCCATTAAGATTTTGTGGGTAAAAAATTTGGGATCGATCCCCTTAATGTCGGATAATTTTCACGCAATTGCCCCTTTGTGGTCCTTTAGAACATCGATAATCATTCGGAAGATCCTTCGCAATAATAACCGGAAACTTATCGTCTCCTTCCAATAATACGTATTCAAGATGAGGAGGTAAATCTTTCAACTCGAGGATTGGCGGTTCCTCAATAGAAGATTTGGGCTCGATACTCATAACCTCCTCGGGTGGAGGAAATGGAAAATCGTTAAGAAAATCCTTGATAATCGAGAAGTCCTCATCGTTGTCGAGGTCTTCGTTACAAGTACGAGGAACATCAAATTCTTCCAACGTAAAACCACCACCTTCAAATGGAGTGAAGGATGGTGTCGAATTATCAAGAATAGGATCGAGCATAGTGGGATTGCCACTATTTTCATCGTCACCAAAACCTAAAACTTCTTGTGAAAATTCCTCGCAAACGACGTCGATCATATCAAGGAGGTTTATGGTTGCGACGGAATAAACATGAGAAATTGGAGAGTTTTGAGTTGCGTTTATAACAAGTTCCTCGTCGTTGAAACATAAGGTGATTTTTCTAGCATGCACATCAATCAACGCCATTGACGTATCCAAAAACGAACGACCTAAAATAAGAGGAACTTGAGGATCCGTGGGAATATCGACAATGATAAAGTCTACAGGATAATAGAACTTTCCCACTTACACAAAAACGTCTTCGGCCAATCTACATGCGGGAATCATGGAATGATCGGCCAATTCGATAGACATTAGTGAAGGAGTAAGATTAGGAAGATTGAGCGACTTGAAGATTGCAAGAGGCATCAAGTTAATGCTAGCACTAAGATCGGCTAAGGCATAGCATTCTTCCATATCTTGAATAGCACATGGAATCAAGAATTTACCAGGATCACCGACTTTTTGAGGTATGCGGTTAAGATAAACCGATGAACAACTTGACAATTGTTGCAATTTCTCCTTGTTGTTTAACATACTATTAAAGTTAGCGGCAAATCAAGGCATCATGACGAAAGCGTCGGCAAAACTTATATTGAAATGCAAATCACGAAACATATTCATAAAAAGCTCAAACTGGTAGTTCTCTCGTTCTTGGCGTTTCTCCTTACGAAGTCTCGGTGGGTAGGACAAAGGTGGTGTAGGTTGAGGCATAGGCATAGTCTTTGGAAACTTGGGTTCCAATCTTGGTAATGGGTCAACCGTAGGTGTGGCATGAGCGGTACTTCGTGGGATTGGGATATGCTACTCTTCGACCACCACCTCGGATTCTTCCTTAATTTCCTCCACCGTTGGAGTAATTGGTTGAGGAGTCGGTTCCTTAAGTGTCTTACCACTTCGTGTGGTAATCACTTTCGTCTCTCCCTTAGGGTTCTATATGGTGTTACTAGGAAGACTACTCGAAGACGGTTTACATATTATAGCCTCAAACATGGATGAAATTTTATCCTGAAACATAGATTGCCTCTAATCGGCCTTAAGCATCTCTTGTTTTATTTCATGTTGCCCTTGTTCCATCTTTTGTTTGTTTTGTTGTAACCTAGTTACATTACCCTCTATTTTGTTGGTATGAATCTTAAGCTCATTTGCTAACTAGTTTTTCAACTCCTTTTTCAAGTCATTCTTAAACTCGGATCTTAGGCTAATGATCTCCCTTTTTATATTACCAAACCTAGCATCATTTACATTTGCGTATTCAACAAATTCATTTGGATGATCTTTCAAGTTTTTAAAGCTCTTGTTGTAGTTTTGTAAATCATTATTTTGATTTTTGTTTGAAACTTGGTTATTAGCCCCTTGATTCCCATAGTTGTTACCCTTGTAATTGTTTTTGTAACCAACTTGATTTTTTCGATAGTTGTTAGCATTTTGATTGGGAGCAAAACCCGGTGGAGTCATTTGATTAGAGCGGGTAACTTGACCGTTTTGGTTATAAGTTCCCGTGGCCGCGTAGGCACTCGAAGTGTTACCACCGTTGGTAATGCACTCGGATAAATCATGATCTCCACCACAATACATGCAAGAAACCTCAATCGCTTTAGCCGTAGCGGGAGTGCTTTGTTCACCAACTTTAAATTCAATGAAAAGACCCTTAAGCTTATCAAAGATTTTGTTCTACAAATTTGCCTCAATTTGGCAAGCATCGATGGTGTGAGACAATGAAGGTGAAGCCGAAGACGAAGCCATAAGAACACTCAACGTGCTACGAGGGCTATAGACCTTAGACCTATTCTCAATAATCAACAACGCTTCCTCGACGATTTTACACAAAAAATTACCACCCGCGGCGGCATTAAGATAATCTCTCTCATGATCGTTCAATCCATTGTAAAACGTGTCAATTTGATGAAAGTCGGAAAAACCATGATGGGGACACTCGTGTAACATTTCCTTAAACCGATTCTAAGCCGTAGAAAAACTCTCATTAAATTCTTGTGAAAACTTTGAAATCTCGTTTTACAAATGCGTAGTCTTAGAGGGCGGGAAAAATTGGTTCACAAACTTTAAAACGAGATCCTTCCACGTCAATATAGAATTGGGTGGCTCTTTCTCTAACCAAATTTTAGCGGGCCCCGTTAAGGAATACGGAAAAAGCATCATCTTAATCAAGTCATTAGTAACGTCCTTAAACTTGCAAGTGGCGGTAAGATGATTGAATTGGCGGATATGGTTGTGCGGGTTGTCATTTTCATCACCACGGAATTTGTTGTTTTGGATCATTGACAACAAACCCGTCTTAACTTCAAAATTCTCCGCAAGGATGGCGGGAATCACAATAGCCTCTCCATAACCCTCGGTGGGTGCTTGAAGTAACTCCATCATAGTTCGATTAGCCATGGTTGCTTCTTGTTCTACGATAGGTTCGTCAATTGGAGATTCCTCACTTGAAAGGTTAGGTGTGGTATCCTTTCGGTTTCTACGTTTACGTGCACGTCTAGCTTGGTCGCGAGTTTGCATAAACGTCACGTACAATGTGGGGATGAGAAAAGAAGATTCTTTTTGGTGTTTTAACTTTTTCAATTTTTTGTGTTTTTGATTGTTTTTACTTTTTTTTGATTTTGTGATGTATTACGTAGACATAAATCTACAAATCTCTCATCAAATCAAATCTCTCGATTAAAGGAGCCTCAAGGAATGAAAACGATCACGTGAAGTGAACGCCTTCGATGACTTTAGAACCTTGGTGGAACACCAAAACGTTCAAGAGGGTTTAATCAATTGAAAAAAAAGAAAATATATATGATATGTAGATAATACTTTGGTTGGCAAACCCTCGATTAGCCCTTTTTATCTAAACACGCACAAGCAAGCGGAGAAACGAGGCGGCGTGAAGCACTTAAGAGCCTTTTTCTTTAGGGTATATTTTATATACACGCCTTATACCCACCTTATAGTTTGTGTTTTTCAAAATTAAGCTTCACGAAAGTAATTATCTATTTTGACTTTTTTCTTTGTTTGAGATTCGAATACAATGATCGAGTGATGAAATACCGAATCAAGGTTGTGTTTTCACACTTTTGGAGTACTTGTGAATTTATTGTTTTACGTATACAATATAGTAATAATATTCACACAAAAACGAAAAACCAATAATACGTATTAGTAGAGCTCTACTAACACAATTATATTTATGGATAACATAAAAATAACAATTGTTCAAATGAAAACACAACACGCCTCCCCGGCAGCGGCGCCAAAATGATAGTTGTAAAAATACGTCTTTTAGAAAAAACAACGTAATTAGGGTAAGTATTAAACAAACGGTTTAAGAAAACCACTTGTAAATGACCCAATGTGGTGAGTTCGTTCTCAAGGAGGCTTGTGTATTATGTTAAGAAATGATTAAATGTTTGTGATTATGATTATGAAGAAAGAAAATAAAAAAGGATGACGGTTAAGATTAAAATTACACTAAGACGAAAAGTCGTCCACGTAAAACCGTAAAATATGACGAAATTTAAAAATTAACCTAAAAATTCCTAGAAAATTGCAATAAATTCTAAAAAATGTAATTAGAGTTTACAAAAAAAAAAAAATCACTCAAACCTTTTATTTAATTAAATATTAATTTTTTAATGTTAATTAAAGCTAAAAAATCAGCTTAATTAACAAAAAGCCTAAAATGAGATTTTTCACCTTGTAAACCTCTAAAATAACTTAACTAAATTAAAAACTATTTTTGAAAAATTTAAAATTACTTAAAACTATTTAAAAATGATTAAAAACTATAAAAACCTTAAAATAATTCTAAAAATTAATTAAATGACAAGAAAATTATTCTAAAACTTTTAAAAATCCTAACTTAATGTATTAACCTAGGAAAAATGTAAAAGTTACAAAAATCTTAAATTTAATTTTTAATAATAAAATAATAATAAAATATTAATAAAAATACAAAATTTATAAAACATTCTAAAAAGTTGCAAACTAGTTTATTTTAACCTAAATAAAACAGAAATGAACTTGAAATGACCAAAATACCCCTATTGGGCCTCCAAATGGGCTAAATAACAAAACAGTCCCTTAATGGGCTAAATTAAGGCCCAATAAAAAAAGTTCACCAAATAAGCCCAAAATCTCCTATCTGACTCAAACTTCAATTTTAAACACAAAATTTCTAAGGCCCAAAAGCTGAAAGTGAGCTTATCACAAATTATTTCAAAGCAGCTTATTCTTAATGGGCTTTTTGGCCCATTAAGCTATAAGCTGATGCCATAAGCTGAAATTTGACACACAACCTTCTCTTGACCTAATTAAGCTGTTTGTAAAAATAATTTTTGAATAAGCCCAAGAAATAAGCCTGAAATAAGCAAAAGCTCTCTACAGAAAACGACAAAATAGTCGTTTTGGAGTTCTAGAACAATTCAAGGGCTGATTCTTGTTGCAAAATGTTTCAAATGACAAAACTAAGATTAATAATCAAAAAGATTTCCAAAAAGCACAAAGAATAAGATGGAATAAGCAGTAAGCACTTTTTGTAAAAGTCAACTTAGTAGGTTTTCTAGTCAAACCTAAAAGTCAAACCCTAAAAAGCTCCAGATTAGTCAAATGGGTCAAATAAGGAAGATTGATTAAAAAATCAAAGTTGTTGCAAGTCTGAATAAGCTAGAATAGCTTATGAATAAGCTGTTTGATAATTAACACTAGCAGGGGCTAGTTTTGGGTGTCCAGCAGTGGGAAAAGTTGCCACTGCTTGACTATCTTGAGTTTTTGTCTTTTGTGGATTTTGGTTGGATTCAAGGAACACAAAGGCACCCTTATAACCAGTGGATTATAAGGAGTCAATCACAATCAAATAAACCCAAATCCTAACAGCCAATTGATACAGTTTAATCAAAACATGCCCAGATATTGCACAGACATGAACATAAGCAGTTATGAACAAGATAAGCAGTTTTAACAAGAATAAGCCAACCAAAATGAACCAAATGCACACAACAGCTTAAATAAATTCAAATGAACATAAATCAACTACTTTCATGCACTGGATTAAAGATTAGAACAAGATTCAAGCTAATTAAAGTTACTGATGAACAAATAGATGAACACAAGTGAGGTTGCTGATGTATTTGACCACAAATCCAAATTCAAACCCTCAAATCTTTCAAACAGGTTATATGAACCAAATGCACACAATAGCTTAAATAAATTTAAACAAACATAAATCACCTACTCAAATTAGCATTCAAAGCATAAACAGGTAAACCCAAACACCCCTTAAACTTTTTAAATCAAAATTTAACAAAGCAAATGTGTATTTTAGGTCAAGCCAAGCTTAGATATGCATCATAACATCATTCTCATGCATAATCAACATGATTCAAGCACCAAGAACAACATATACAACATCAGTACACCAAATCACTTAAAACAAGTATTTTTAATAGATTTTTGGTAATATGGCTCAAACCGCATGCATGTACATCCACACTCACGAATTTTTGAGCTTATGTGCCTAGCTTAACAAGGCACAAGCTTCCAATAAGATGCTAAGAGTAACAAGGTTAGAACAAGCAATATATAAAACTAAAAAATGAAAAAGAAAAGCTGATTAATGCAAACTTTATATCCCTCCTTGATTATCCCCAAACCACAAGCTCACAACACCTTGACAATCTTTTTATCAGGGTGTATAGATCACTTGTAATCCAAAAATTCCAAGGATGTACCAAAGACTTAGCAAAATATCAGATTTTGGAAAATTATGCAATTTCTTGCACAATCTCTGAAAACAGGTTTTGAGACTTCAAAATCATAAACATGAAACAATAACAAGAGTATAATAAGGTTGGCACTTGGATTTATTCAACACTTCAAACACTTTTTCATTAAACTGAAACAAGGATTTACAGAAAGTTGAACAAGGAAAAACCAAGAGCAAATGTAAATGTATGACCCTATACCCTTTATATAGAGGGTGTACATGGTCTTCATGAACTAAAAAACTGAAAACCCTAGTTGGTGAAGTTCCTGAAATGCCCCTTTGAAGTTTGAAAATTCTGAACTCATGTGATGGAATCTTGGTGTCTTGTGAAGCTGGAAAGTGATGGAATTGATCAAAGGGCTCACAATGAGCTTATGTTGTAAGCTACATTGTGAGTGGTAGATTCTCTACATGGTTTTGGCTTTATCCTAAAAAAACGTGTGCATGGGGCTTTTCATGTGAGCCTTGGGGTGATGTGGCAAGAAAAGTGTGAGTTGGCTTATGTTCATAAGCACCTTAATCAATAATCAGGAGAAGATTAAGGCTTAATTGTGAGTGATTAACAAAAGCCCAAATTTGTTCTTGAGGTGAATAGTGGGTGTTTAATCCATTTTAGTTTTTGAAAACATGTTAACCGCGTTTATTTAACTTAATTAAATAAGTTAGTTAACCGGTTATGAGTGGATTAGTGACATGGCATGATGTTGAGTGGTGATTGGTGGAAAAGGGGTAGTGGGACACGTGTTGGGTGTGGGTTGGTTAAGGTAGCTTCTATGTATTGGCAGCTTCAATCCCTCTTCTTTCTTCCTTTCTTCATTTGTTGTTTAAATATGAAAACTCAATTTTTGTTATTGAAGTTTCAGTTTTCATACTTTTGCCCCAAAAAGTTTTATAAAGTAATTTTAGGGGTATTTCTTGTAATTTGATGATTATTCAAGGGTTGTTTTGGCATTTCTTCATTCCTCATGGTCCTGACTTGTATGATTGACTTCTTGGAGGACTAAAAATGACAAGTCTTCATTTATGAGGGACCATTCTTGCCAATTCTTCAAAGTTAAGGGTCCTTTTTGTAATTTTGACAAACTTTAAGGACCGAACTTGTAATTATGAATATACAAGGGTTTAAAGTGTCAATTCATCAATATTGGAGGACCCTTCTTGTACAGTCTTCAATTCTTCAAGGGTTATTCTTGGAAAATCAACTCTAGGGCCCGGTTCATTGTGCGTCTTCGTTTCCTGTGTTTGTTTTGCTTGTTTCTTGTGATCTTTTGCCATTTTCTCAATATCCGTACCTAAAATACACATGGAACAAACACAAGCATATATTTGGCATATTTCATGATATTTGATGCATTTTAAGCCCATTTTAGACGATGAGACTATGTATAAAAGCAGTCTCATCAAGGTACACCACTCGGCATGTGTGCACGTGCTCGAGTGCGCATACAACTAAACACGATAAATGAGAGAGGAGCTCTCGGTCGACTTTGAAATAGGTTATCTCCTTCGAGTTTCAATATGAAAATCCACAAGAAAATATATAAACATGTAATACTACTTGGGCGGCAAAACCCTCAACAAGCCTTCCTTCTCAAAATACTCACAAGTGAACGGGGGGAATGAGGTGGGTTGAAGAACTTAATTACCTATCTTCCCTTAGGTTTGCATATTATAGAAAAGCCACCTTTCTATTCACCATATAGTTCGTATTTATCGAATTCTTGCTTATTGAAAGTATTTATCTATTTTTGCCTTTAATTTCTTTGATCGATACACGTATTTGGGACCGGAACACCCCCAGCTACGGTGTATTGCCAAGGCAATACTTATGGAATAGTGTGTATTAAGGTTCGTATCTACGTATACTTATTTACATATAATACTATAAAGAAAATATTTTTGTATTTATTTGATTTTTTAAAGAAAATAAAATATGTAGGTAAAAACGAGTGAATGCTATATATACAATATATTTTTATGTAATCTTTTAGGAAAAAGATTACTTTTATATTTTTATTTTTTTTTCAATTCTTAGGAAATAATAGACTTTTTATGGTATTTTTATTTTTTATATTTTTATCTTTTTGATTTTTTTTATGTTTTCTATTTAACAAAAAGTAACGTTCACAAGTGAACGGATCCCAAAATCCAATATGTAACTCTCAATTAACCGTCAATCTCCACGCAAAGAACCGGCAACAGCGCCATTTAATAATTCACTTTTTAAGGTTCGTTTTTCTCTCGGTCTTTACGAATTGATTAATCGATATCAATCAAGTCACTTAATTGTTTTTGGTATTTGATTGTTATATTTTGGTAATCTATTTCTAATTATCACAAAGCCGTAAAAAAGGTAAAAATATTATCACCTACGTATCCGTACTATACTAAAAACACATTGTACATATCATCAAATAAGCACACTGTACAAGTAAACAAAGCACAACAAGAATTAAATGCCAAAAATGTAAAATTAAGAAAGTCTAAGTGCTAATTATGTAAACTTGAAAAGTACAAGGACTGAAAATGTAAAATATGTAAACTAAATGCCAAATGTAACAAATTTACCAAACTTGCAACAAACTAAAACAACCCTAACAAACTTAAGGGACCAAACAGAAAACCCTAACCAATTAAACTAATTACCAAAAGTTTAGCAAGTTTAAATAATCCAGGAACCAAGTTTCAATTTTAAAGAATTATTAAGCCAAAAACGGGCTAAGCCATTAATAAGCTGTATCTTGAGTTCTAGCTTATCAATTAAGCTCAAACCAATTCCAAAAGACTCAGAATTGAAAATAAGCTAGTCAAGATCAAAGGAATAAGCTGAATTGGTCTAAATCTCAAATAAGCATTTTCTAATAAGCTCTTTTTAAGAGATAAGCAGTTTGAAATAAGCACTTAAGCTAAAACTCACAAGAAACATCTAAAAGCCTAAAATATTGAAACCTATACAAGAAACTTCATAATTCATCAACTGAATAAGCTTGAAATTGAAATAAGCTAAAACTGGGCTTATGTCGACTTTCTTTGACTTTTATTGACCAAAAGTTGACCAAGCTTAAATCTCAATTTCAACACTTTTCTAACTGATACGTGAAAGAAAATTGCCAGTTTTGTGAAGGAAATCAATGGAAAATGAAAATATGTCTTAACAGAATAAGCCTTTTGTTACAGAGACTTTTAAGCTGTTCTAGCTTATTCTAGACTTCATATTTACCATTCCTAAAAGTTCATATAATAAGCTTTCCAAAACACTAACGCACAAGGTTTAACTCCAATAAATGAAGAAGTTCTAGTGTATTGAATATGACTGTTTTAAGCATATAAGGCTGACCCAAACAATTTTAAGGTCATTTGCCTGTTTGACTATTGCTTTGACTTTGAAATTTGGCACAAGTGTTATTTACCAGTTATTAAGTGACAACAAATAAGAATTTTACCAATTCACTTACTGATTTAAAAGAACCAGTTTAAATAAAACAACACTTTAACCTATGAAACAGGATTTAAAGCAAAGCTAAACAGATTTAGCTAGGAGATCATAGCTATAGCTACTCACACAAATCAAACAGGTCCTAGTAGAACAAGTAGCATGCAAATTCAAGTAATTTTACACTAAGAAACTGAATTACGCATGTTAAGCTTAGATCTTAATCAACAATCAATCAACTATCTACCATCACCAGAACACCATAAATATCCATGGATCACCATCATCATTAATCTGCTACTGGCTGAATTGGCTAATGGCTAGAACTGGTTGATTTAACTATCAACTACAACAATCTTGCTTTAACAATGCTTCCAAAACACTCAACACATTATGTTATCCAAGCTTGGATAACAGAATCAATGGATTCTTGGATAGAATAGTAGAATGCTAGGATAATGAAGAGAATTGAGAGTTAAATGTGAAATGAAGGTTTCATTAATGGTGAAATCTGTTACAAGTTTGTTATAACTACTAACTGATTACAATAGTGTGTTTGTCAGACACACTATTGTAACAGAACTAAAGGAAGTGAAAACAAGGGATACTTTAAGCTAAGTGTGTGAATTTCACACACTTTCTAGATTTTTACAAATGAGACTACAACAGGGTATTTATAGACATGAAATGAGATGTAGTTGAGGTCGATGACGTGTCTGCTCCACTAGAAATCTTCCACATGTCAGAATCTGGCAATTTGTTCTTGATTGAATTGGGGTTAATTTATCCACTTGATTTCATGTTAATTGGATTGCTGGGTTGTGGTCGTCTCATCCTTGCGATCAGTTTTCATGTAGAAGTATTCTCTTGATATTGCTTCTAGCTTAATCCACATATCGGGCTTGAGTTGAACACGTGACACGTTGTGGCTGGCTGTTAAATATGCACACAGATCATTATCTTGAAACTGAAATATGATTGGTTAGCAAGTGTGAGTGGGATGTACTGTTGAGATCCTCTCTCTCTTCATTTATGGATCTAAAGCTTGCAATCCGTGTAGCTTGTTTACTCGATTCTGATTGGTCCAAGGGCTTTCACACGGATCAAGCTTGATATATCTTTGCAAAATGGTAGTTTAAGCCCTCCAACTTTGGCAGATTTTGGTTCTAGCATAGAAACTTTGTAGATTTGACATCTTTAGCCTTTTGAATTGTAATTTGAACATCTTTGACCCTTTGACTTTGGTTGACTTGGCACTTTAAATCCTTTAACTTCTTGAATATTCGTGTGAAGCCCTTGAACTTTGGAGACTTGTCAAAATAGGTCCTTCTTTTATCTTTTTCTTCATAATCATGCCTTGAAATCCGTGTTTGCACCAACTCGTATCATTTTACCTACAATCACAAACAACAAAGAATACAATATAATTCTGCTTTATCACATTAAAACTTGGTATTTTCCTTGTGCTTTAGGGTTTTAAATGTTATAATTGATATGAGATTTCACTCATATTAGTTCAACACAACCCCCTCCTAACAAAGACAAACGGAAGCAACCTCTCATACCCGTAGAAAATGAGGAGGTCGTTTCTACTGAAGCACGAGAGATATATATAGGTCGCCAGCAACCTGCAAGCCCTCATCCCACTCGTCACTAAGTGAATGAGGGACCAGCGAGGCGTAGGTGTTGGCATAACTGATCCAGACGAAGGACAACTAAGCCCGGGAAAGCGGGATGAATCACAAGAACTCCCAGAAACCCCCATAAGGAAAGAACCAGGACAAGATTCGCCCGGAAGGACGCGTAGAAGAAGTCATCGCAGCAAACCAAAAAGGGGAGAGCCACTCCCAAGCGATGACTCGTCTGGTTCTAATTCGGATGACTATCATCATAGGCGTCGCAGAATGACGCGTTCTTCTTCAAAACCTCATATAACGACCCTGATAGCGCAAGAGGTTCCCATCGGACCTCCGAGCATGAGAACCGAGACTTTTCCCAACTGTGGAGGCGAGGGAGAGCAAACGATTTCATAAAACGTATCCAACATTACACGGAAGCATAAAACAACGTATGTCGACAAACATTAAAACATACGACGACACTACCGACCCAAATGACCATTTAAAAGTCTTTGAATCACAAGCAGGGATTGAGTAGTGGCCTGAACCTACATGGTGCAAATGTTCAATTCCAGTCTAGTGGGTAATGCACGAAATTGGTTCGATAGACTCCCGCGTCGGAAAATTGGTGGATTCGAAGAACTAAGGAAAGCCTTCAGAAGAAACTACACGCAACAAAAGAAGTGCGATAAGAGCGTCGTATCACTCGCGGGGGTCAAACAGAAACATGGAAAATACTTGGAAGACTTCGTAGAGCGTTTCAAAAATGAGTGAATTCAGATCAAGGAATGTCCTGAAATTTAAAATGTGTCTTGCTTCAGGGCCAGAATAACCAACCTGTTGGGAATAAAATTACCTAAGTCACTAGGACGCTGACAAGAAGAACTTGGACGCTGACAAGAGTAAACGAGGCGTTGACAGGTGAGACGCTGATAAGAATTATCGAAGCCGCTGACACAAAGAATCTTAGTCACTAGAAGATTGCATGAGTTGTGAAGATAAACACTTTCATTGTACAATGTAGGAAGACAAGGACTAAATCTGCCAATGATGAATTCTTCAAGCTGTTGGACAAAATATGAAGATAAGAATTCAAAATATATTCTTAAATGTTTAAAAGAGTTAGTCAATAAGTTATTTGAGTATGTTTATCTTGTGTCTCTTCCTAAACTAGTTTATCTTAGCTTTTTGTACAAGGCTCCTTAACCTATAAAAGGAGGCTTTAGGGTTAGACATAAGACATCCCTTTCATACACCTCTTCCACATATTTCACAAACACTTTCGTTGTAATCATTCATTGATATTATTAATCAGAGTGAAAGTTTAGAATTCATATATTGTTTGTTTGTTCTTTATTCTAAGTATTAGTTTCCGCATAATACCTAGAGTGTTGAATACACAAAGTTTCTCTGCGTATTACTCTTGATTTATCTCGATAATACAAAGCTAATCGATCTATGTTTGGGATCAACAAGTGGTATCAGAGCTTGTTGAGAAACTTTGATTTGAAGAACGAAATCTAGTATCGTGAGGTAAACCAGGATAAGGAAGAAGGTGAAGAAGAATCTGATGATGTTTTCAGTTAAGGCCAAGTCTACTTCAAGTTCCACAAGTTCCAACTCATCTTCGTCATCTGATAATGAGGTATGTAATGACTCTTCTTGTAGGTTAAATACTGAAAGACTTAATAAAAAAGTTTTAAAGTTGAAATCAGATGTTTTAGACATAAAAGCTAGACTTTCAAATTATCAAGTGGCACTTGTACAATCTCAGGGGACGATAGAGGAGTATAAGAAAATGGAATTTGACTTAAAAGATCAAATTAATGTTTTGTCTCATGAACTCAAAGTTAGTGTTGAACTTAGGGACATATTGGAAAGATCCAAAGGAGTTATACAACTTAAGTTAGATGAGGCCATTAAAGATAAAAAGAAAGTAAGGCTTAAAATTCAAAAGTTTGATAAAGCCACTCAAACCCTAGAAAAATGTGTAAGTGAGCAAAGAGATTCTAGGGACATGTCTGGGATTGGGTTGAAAGAATATGTGGCTGTTCCACCACCTGCTGGGAACTTCTATGGTGTCCATAGAAAGGATCTATCTTGGACTGGTATTCCAGAACTCCAAGAAGAGGAATTTATTCCTCCACCTAGAGTCCTTTCCCCGGTTGAGGAATATCAACATAAGGTTATTGACTTAGAAGATTGGAAGAAGGCCAACCACACTTTGTTTGTTAAGGGTGGGATGCTTAGTGAGAGTCCATTTGTGCCTATACCCATTGAGAGTCCAGTAGTATCTACACCTATCACTGTGACGAATCCCATCACTGGAAAAGCTATTAATATTTGCTCCCCAATTAAGAAATAACCTAGTGTTAAATATGTTGAAATATATAGGAAATCTAGGTCACTCAAAAGCCAAGAAAGTGTTAATAGGACAGGGTTTTATCAGTCTAAGCCTGAGTTTGTGTCCAAAAAGGCTTGTTACTCATGTGGGAGCTTCTCACATTTGGCCTATAATTGTGTCAGTGGATGCAATTCATTCGCTGACAATAGGTCATTCAATGTCAACCATAGACCTTTTATCCACACTAGACCACAGGCTACTAGACCAGATCCTTTCTTCTCTAAGGCAGCTAATACCCATGGACAAAGGCCCTTTCAAAAGACCAACACTTGGTCAAACAGGCAGTATATTCCTATAGCAAACCCTAATCTGAGCGCTGACAGGAATAAATTTAACGCTGACAGGAACAAATGCAACGCTGATAGCTCCAAGTTTGGCATGAAAACGCCACAACTAGCTGTTGTTAGACCTTATTTTAGACCATATAAACAAAGATACTTGGTTAATAAGGGTCAAAGGTCTAGGGCATCATCTCATTTAACTTGGAAACCTAAACAAGAGCAAAACTCTAATTTTAATGGTATTTCAATGACTTGCAATAGATTTAAATATCTTGAGAAGGTCATTACTAAACTCATTGGAACAAATTGGGTGATTAGGTAACAAAGGGATGAACAGGGATTTATGGTAAAGAATAAGACCACTCTAGTTGAACAACTAGATAGATCCAAGTCTGACAAGGCTTGGATCTCCAAAGAAAACTAATTTGTTTTCTTTGTGAGCAGACTATCCAATAGCAGGTTAATGATCAAGGATATTGGGATAGTGGATGCTCAAGGAACATGCATTATTGGTCTTTCCACTAATATTATTTTTATCCACTGACATGTTATCTCTACCCATTGTCGTGGGAAAAGTAGCCTCTGTTGGTGTGTTTTTGTGGTTTTTATCTAACTATGCAGGAATGTGGAGCTACATTTGGATGGATACAGAGTTGCAAACATTTATTTATGATGGTTGGAATGTTTAAATTCTTATCTTGAGATAAAATTTTGCTTCTTCACATATAATGATTTGTATGCTTCTGTTAAGGGGAGGCAAACCTTTACGTTTTCTGGGTACTCTTAGAGCACTCTTGCACAATTCTAGATTGTGTCCACTGGTGATTGGGGGTTAGAAATAATGAATGCTCTTTCCTTATGAAATTGTTAGAATTTCTAAACCTCGAGGCACTGTAGCATGCACGTAATTTATTTTGCATCCATGCTGCCAAGACGTTTGACCTAGATTTGGGTTTGGTCGGTTGGGAGACTTTGGGTATATGCTTGGGTTACTTGGGGAGTTGCAAAGGTTTTATATGAGTTAACTTTCTCTTTGGGGCATTTGTGAACAAAGGACTCTAGAGTTCATGTGTGTCTATCATGATTTTACATGAGTGTATGCATGAAAAGTGTTTGTCACTCTTGATTATTAGAGACTAGTTAATTTCCTTAGGATTACTACCTTTGTTTGTATTTTAACTAAAGTTTTCTACATTCGCAAGTCCATTTTATTCTCAGATGGTGTCATTTATAAACTGATTTATAAACCTAAAATGTTTCATCATCCTTTCATTTTTCAACTTTTTGGATATCTCGAAGCCTAATGATCATTAAGATGTTTTTCCTAGTGATTAACATCTAGTAGCAGTAGAGATCACTTTCACAAGGGTGAATAGTGTTATGGAGATGGCTGAGACTATTGGCACTAGCTTTAATGCAGGTCAAGTCAGATTTATCATCAGTAAGTCCATCCCCATGTACTATGAATCAACATTGAGGATTCATTTCCCAAATTTAGATGAGGACAGTATGAAACCTTTGACATTAGTGGAATTGACGAAAATCTGAATTAGCTTGCAAAAGCAAAATACAGAAATGGTACAAATTGTCAAGGATCACTGATTTGAACTGATAGACTTGTTGTTTTGGAAGCTGATGCAAGGAGGACATTCTTGATTCCGTCCTTGTATATTGATCTTGGAGAGGAGTCTTAAAAATGGGAGGAGCAATCGAATTTGAGTGAAAAAAGTTATAAAGAAGGCTCCATTAATTCTACAAGTATGATAGAGATGAGAATATGGGGAGTTGAGAATTTGTTGAGAGCTCAGCACAAAGTTAAAGGTCGACTACACCAGTGATATGAGTGTTGACCTTTGATTCACACTTAAATTCAAGGATAGAGCATGTTTGTAAGATCCTCTCTGTATGTTTTATTTAGAAACTTGATTACTAGAGTAGATATCAAGTTTAGGGGAGGATTGTTGGGAATAAAATTACCTAAGTCACTACACTGACAAGAAGAACTTGGACGCTGACAAGAGTAAACGAGGCGCTGACAGGTGAGACGCTGATAAGAATTATCGAAGCTGCTGACACAAAGAATCTTAGTCACTAGAAGATTGCATGAGTTATGAAGATCAACACTTTCATTGTACAATGTAGGAAGACAAGGACTAAATCTGTCAATGATGAATTCTTCAAGCTGGTGGACAAAATATGAAGATAAGAATTCAAAATATATTCTTAAATGTTTAAAAGATTTAGTCAATAAGTTATTTGAGTATGTTTATCTTGTGTCTCTTCTTAAAATAGTTTATCTTAGCTTTTTGTACAAGGCTCCTTAACCTATAAAAAGAGGCTTTAGGGTTAGACATAATACATCCCTTTCAAATACCTCTTCCACATATTTCACAAACACTTTCATTGTAATCATTCATTGATATTATTAATCAAAGTGAAAGTTTGGAATTCATATATTGTTTGTTTGTTCTTTATTCTAAGTATTAGTTTCCGCATAATACTTAGAGTGTTGAATACATAAAGTTTCTCTACGTATTACACTTGTTTCATCTCGATAATACAAAGCTAATCGATCTAAGTTTGGGATCAACACAACCAAGACCTGATACGAAAGATAACGAAAAAACTCTAGAGACCTTCGATGGAGTTATGCGGCGAGTAAGATCCTTTATACAAGGAGAAGTCGCTGCTACGGACAACTGGGAAGCCACCCCGAAATACAAATCCCAGGACTCGAACAAGAAGAGCCTGTTAACCGGGGTAATTTACGAAACCGCGATTACGAGGGAAGGCAGAAAGGGGGTCGCAACGACGACATTAAGTTCACACCCCTAAAAAAGACCCCTAGAGAAATATTCCTATAAGAAGGCACGAATTTCCTAAAACATCCGCAAATGACCACCCTAGTGGAAAGGCGAACATATAATAGAGTGAATACCATGGTGAAAAAGGACATGGTACAAATGAGTGCATTTAATTGAAAAAGCACATTGAAAGTCTGGCAAAGGAAGGCAAATTAAAGCACCTCGTCAAAGAAGGGGAAAGTATAGAAGATAGCAAAACAAAGCCAATAGATATGCCCGCAATCGTCTCCATGGTCCAGACATGGCAACACAGGACCAAACAAAAAGTGGCCCAAAATTTTCTAGGGGACCAGACATCTCATTCCCACCTCTTACCGCAAGTAACATCACAGAAAGACCATTGACAATAAAGGTCAGCATCAGAGATCATATCATCTGTCGTATGTACATCGATGGAGGATCCTTAGCAGAAATCCTTTATGAGCATTGCTTCTCACGGTTGAGCTTGGGCATTAGAAATCAGCTAGTACCCACAACTTTGCCATTGATTAGCTTTAGTGGAGAGGCGGTGTGGCCTCTAGGTCAGCTGAGACTGCTAGTCACAATAGGTGATGACGAACACTTAACTGCAGTATTGATGAATTTCTTAGTGATACGCTCACCATCGTAGTACAACGACATCATTGGGCGACCGAAAATCCTAGCGATGCGGGCCGTACCATCCACGGCTCATGGCCTAATAAAATTCCATGTAAAGGGGGGAATCGTCACAATCTTCAACACGATCATACCACACTCAGAATGCAACACAATTGCGGAACCGCCAAGAATAACAGCGGAACCAAAATTATCATCACCACCAAACTTGATGGTGGCCATCCACAGGATTTCCCAGAGCAAGAAGTAATGATCAGAGGAACGCTATCCGACGAGGGGCGAGCGGACATGTGTAAACTCCTAAAAAACAATCTGGACATCTTCGCATGGGAACCCAAGGACATGACAGGGGTACCGCGGTCGATCGTAAAACATAGACTATAAATCCGTGAGGGATATCCTCCAGTCAGGCAAAAGAAGTGAGGACAAGCCCTATATCGCGACAAGGCAATACTAGAAGAGGTAAAAAAAGCTTGTAGATGCGTGGATCATGCGAGAAGTCTATTACCATGATTGGCTCTCCAACCTAGTTATGGTCAAGAAGCACGTCGAAAGTTGGCACATGTGTGTTGACTTCACATATCTCAACAAAGCCTGCCCTCAAGATTGCTACCCACTTCTAGAGATAGACTAGAAAATTGAATTACTGTACGGATATACTTATAATTGTTTCCTAGATGCATATAAAGGGTACCACCAGATACAGATGGCGGAGCAGGATGAAGAAAAGATATCATTTCACACTAGTTAGGGGGTCTATTGCTACACAAAAATGCCTTTCGGGCTAAAGAATGCGGGAGCTACGTACCAACGGTTAGTGGAAAAAGCATTCGACAACCAGATTGGGCGAAATTTGAAGGTCTACGTTGATGACTTAGTCATAAAAAGTCACATAGAGGGAGAACTCATCCTAGACATTGAAGAAACCTTTGCCACGCTTAGAAAAATCAATATGAAGCTAAATCTCAAAAAGTGCACCTTTGGCGCTATGGAAGGTATGTTCTTAAGATACATGATAAATCCCAAGGGCATTAAACCTTTCCCAGACAAAACGGATGCAGTAATACAACTCCAAATCCCAAGAACGTTGAAAGAAGTGCAATCCCTCAACGGGAAGCTGGCAGGCCTAAACAGATTCCTCTCCAAATCCGCAGAAAAGTCACTTCCTCTATTCAAAACAGTAAAGAAATGCATAAAAAAAGACTTTTAATTAGACAAAGGAGGCAGAAGAAGCTTTCGACCAGTTAAAGAAGCACTTAGCAGCACTCCCAATGTTTATCGCACCCCGACGTGTACTTATCGGCTATACATGGAGCGATCAGCGTAGTACTAATGACGGATAGGGATAATGTGCAAACACTAGTTACTTCATAAGCATAGCTCTACAGAGCGCATAACATAATTACTCCCCAATGGAAAAACTGGTACTGGTGCTAGTATTCGTAACAAAAAGATCGCGCTGGTAATTTCAGGCGCATCCCATAGCTGTAATCACATGTCAGCTGACAAAACAAATTATATCAAAACCGGATGTGGCATGAAGACTACAAATATGGAGTGTCTTGCTCGGCGAGCACACAACATCATGTATAGGCCGCGTACTGCAGTCAAAGGACAGATCCTGACATATTTCATTATAGAGAAGCCAGAAGAAGAGGAACAAACGCCCAAAAAAGAGGAAGTACTACAAGACCCTTGGGTCTTATTCACGGATGGATCCTCTTACGTCGAAAGATCGGGCGCAGGCCTTATCCTGACTAACCCCAAAATTTATGGAATTCACATATGCCTTACGCTTTGAATTTACAGCCACAAATAATGAAGCCGAGTATGAAGCGTTGATAGCAGGGCTGAGAATCGTAGCCCGCATGGGCGTACGTAACCTTGAAGAAAATTTGGATTCTCGCCTAGTGGAAAATAACATTTTGGGCGAGTATGAAGAAAAAGAAGATAATATGATCAGGTACCTACAAAAAACCAAGTCGTTGATTGAAGGCTTCAGCAAGTTTACAATACAGTAAGTCCCGAGAGGGGAAAATAACCAAACCTGATACCCTCAGTAAAATAACATCCACCAGCTTCGCGCACCCGTCTAAACAGGTCCTGGTGGAGATCATAAGAGACAAATCCATAGCAGAAGCAGAGATATCATCGGTCGTAGAAGAGGATAGTCCTACATGGATGACCTCGATCATCGACTACTTGACTAACAAAACACTCTCGTATGACGAGACTAAAGCTAGACGAATCCGAAGGCACTCATAGCAGCTTGAGGTTAGGAATGGAGTCCTTTACAAGCGATCGTTCTTACAACCATGTCTACGGTGCGTAGGACCGCGTCAGGAGAACTACGTCATCAGTGGGATTTAAGAAGGGTCTTGTGGCATGCACGCAGGGCCTAGATTAGTGGTGGCGAGAGCGATACACAACGACTACTATTATCCGACCATGCACGAATACGTGCGAACACTTATCTTAAAGTACAACGATTGCCAAGTCCATAGACCAGTACCACGTCAACCCCAACAATAGCTAACACCCATCACGTCTCCTTGGCCATTTTATAAATGGGGAATCGATATTGCATGACCCTTCCCTGTAGCAGTAGGGGGATCAAGTTCTTAATAGTCGCGATTGACTACTTCACTAGATGGATCAAAGCCAAAGTAGTCGCGACAATTACCAGCAGTCAAGTGAAAAGGTTTTTTTGGGATATCGTATGCTGGTTTAGCTTGCTAGGTGAGATAGTCTCTGACAATGGCAAGCAGTTCGCAGAAAACCCATTCAAAGATTGGTGTGCAAAGAACAATATTAAACAGCGGTTCACATCAGTAGCTCATCCACAGTCCAATGGACTCGTGGAAAGAGCTAACAGGAGTCTTGGCGATGGGATAAAAGCACGTCTGGGGAGGAAAATAGGAAATGGACTGATGAGCTGTCACACGTATTATGGGCGCACCGCATCATGAAAAAAACAGCGAACGGAGACACTCCCTTTGCCCTGACATATGGGACGGAGGTAGTCATACCTACCGAGATCGGGATACCAACATAATACAAGGATTTACCTCGTATAAAGTTTGTTCGTCTCGATTCAATTCGAATTGACCGTGGTTTTAAGTGTGACTCAGTCGTTCTTGGTGGAAAATAAAGTGGTGTGATTATCTATTTTAAACTAAAAGTAAAAATTGAAAATGAAAATGTCATGGAGTAAAAATAACAGCTGTTAATGCAATAATGCCTAAAAACGTTACTTGCATTTTTCGGTCTCGCTTAGTTTTGAATACGACAATATGTAAAAACAAGCATTTACGAAAACAACGAAAAACAAATTCTTGAGTTCAAGTATTTTTTATTTTACCCATTTTCACTTAGGGTATGAATAAACAAGTACTAACCTTAATCAAGTGATCAAGTGATTTAATCTTTTCTTAAAACTAACTTTTTATTAAGTATGACAAGTTTTTAATTAAACTTTCTTTTTAAGAAAATGTTTTATTAAATTAAATATTTGAAAATTTGAAAATGGCATATTCCCTTTTGATTTGGAATATCCTTTCTGGATATTTTTATAATCAGATATTACTTCCACCACTAAAGGACAAAAAGGGAGCGGAGTCTAGTCCGGCGGTTCCCTAGCGCCTAGGCGGTTCCTTATCGATAAGGTACCGCCGGCTGAGATAAGGAACCGCGGGCAAATATAGCCGTTGGCCCTTTGTCCTATAAATAGTGGACCTTTCTCAGATTTTCAATCCACCTCTTTTGCACACAAATTTCCAGATTCAAACATACTTCTTAAATCACTCAAATCCTTGATCATTTGATTGATTACTACTTGTTTAGAAGTGAATCTATCTCATCCATCCCTTCCTCTTCAAGTGCAAAGAGAAGAACACTATCATTGTGAAGTATTGTGTCCACCACCAAAGATCCTTTGAAGATCAAATTTTATACATTTGTTGTTGTGTAATAGTTGTGAAGATCCAAGTAGTTGTGTCTATTTGGAAGTTGTGTATGTACTAAGTATAGTTGTGTAGATTGGTCCTAGCTACGATTAGGGCTCGACTTTTAGCTTATAGTCGGAAATTGGTTAAGCGACGTGTACGGTTTTCTCCACCATAAGGAGCTTGTTGTGTAGTGAACTCTCGAGTAACGAGTACTCGAGGAGTGGAGTAGGAACAAGGAGTGAGCTTTGTTGCCGAACCACTATAAATCCTTGGTGTTTGGTTTGATCTTTCTTTACCCTTAACTCTTTACATTCTTTATTCTTTGTACATATATATTAGTTAGTATTAGTTTAAGTTACACTATCATTGTTCATATTGTGCATAAGAAGATTTCACTTATTTCCTTAAATCTAAGTTTTTTGAGAAAATGGATTTTTTGAAAACCATTATTTAACAAGTAAATATAAGAAACTATTCAACCCCCCCCCCCCCTTCTAGTTTCTACAATTGGTATCAGAGCGGGTTGCTCAAGTATTTTTAAAGTATATTGTATTTTAAATAATGAATCGATCTATGGATTCCAACAAGTACCTAGAAGGGCAATGTATGCAAAGACCACCAATTTTTGAAACCGATAGTTTTATTTATTGGAAAAATAGATTTGAGACTTATGTGAAATAAAAAGAGTTAGATCTTTGGCATGTTATTACCAATGGTGATTTTTTACCTTATCAATTTAATGAAGTTCCTAAAACAAAGGAATTGGTCACTTATGACAAAGCTAATGACGATACTAAAAAGAAACTTTCGAAAAATAATGAGGCTAAAATGGTGATTTATAATGCTTTACCTAAGAAAGAGTATGAAAGGATTTATATGTGTGAAACCGCTAAAGATATTTGGAACACTCTTTTAGTAACCCACCAAGGTAATAGCCAAGTCAAAGAAAGAAAAATCGATCTTCTTGTCTAACAATATGAACAATTTGTCATCTTAGAAGATGAAGCTATTGATAGTGATTTTGCTAGATTTAACACTATTATTAATAGTCTAAAAGCACTTGATGAAGGTTTTTCTAGCAAGAACAATGTTAGGAAGTTTCTAAGGGCCTTACATCCGAAGTGGAGAGCAAAAGTCACGGCGATCGAAGAATCGAAAGATCTCTCAACTTTATCACTCGATGAACTCATAGGCAACTTGAAGGTTCATGAGATGATAATTTTGAAGGACTCGGAATTGGTGAAAACCAAGAGTGAAAGGAAGTCTCTTGCACTCAAAGCCAAAAAGGCACAAAGCCATCATGATAGTTCCTCGGATAGTTATGACGAGGAGTATGCATTGGCGGTGAGAGATTTCAAGAGGTTCTTCAAAAGACGAGGTCAACACGTGAGGCGACCCAACAATGACAAGAAACCATTCTCAAAGAATCGATTTGCCAATTATGAAAAAGGTGATAGGAATTGCTTTAGATGTGGTGATCCAAATCATTTCATTAGTGATTGTCCTAAGCCTTCATGCGACAAGAACCACATGGCGTTTGTTGGAGGTTCATGGAGCGATAGCGGTGAAGATGTTGATGACAACCCCAAAGAGGAGGAATGTCTCATGGCTCACACTTCTAAAGAGGTACATTCCGAAACCGAATATTATAGCTATGATAGCTCCACCTTAGATGATATTGAATTAGAAGGCCAATATGACAATTTACACACACTTAGCCTTAAATTCATAGAAAAGAACAAGACCTTAAAATCAACTAAAACTAAGCTTGAAAATGAGATTAATGAAGTTAGGGAAAAATTAGCCAAGCTTGAGAAAAATAAAGAAGTTGATATAGGTTTTTTAAGTTGTGAGAAACTTAGGTTAGACAATGAAGATCTCAAGAGCACCTCCATTAAACTGGAAAAGTACATGAAAGGTACTAGTGCTCTTGATGATATGTTAAACAAACAAATTCATTCTAAGGAAAGACTTGGTGTAGGTTTTAACTCAAATGAAGCATCAATCAATGAACCTAAACAAGTAAGATTTTCAGAAAAACCATCTGCTGTACGCGGTCCCCGATTGTATGGGGTGGTTCCTTATCACTATGGAACCACCGCCATAGATAAGGAACCGCGGCCAGAAAGTGATTTTGATGAAAATCTTGAACTTTCTGAAAAGTCAAATTTAAGTGAACATCCTAAGCATCTTATTGTTAACAAAGTGAAATTACCCATACTTGACGAAAAATGTCGTTGATAAGTTCTATAAGCCTTTGAGTAAACCTCTAATGGGAAATAGAAGTTTATCAAGACCGTCTTCTACTCCACCAAGAGTACGGAATGAGTCTAGGCCTAGAAGTAGAACGACAACACCTAGAAGAGATAGTCAAAACAATTCACAACCTAGAAGTAAAACTCTAACACCTAGAAGGAATGACCACAGCTCTAAACCAAGATCAAATACACCTAGGAGAAATAATGAACAACAAAATGGTTATATGAATTATTATCCTCCTCCCTTTTTTCCCCATGGGGAACCCCACCTCCGTTCATGCATCCCAACCAAATGCAAGGGATGTTTGGAACTAACAACTTTGGACCCATGAGATATTAGGGACCAAATGTTTGATCGTGTGTGTTGTTACCTAGATATGCTTGGGAATTGATTTGGAGCCCGACGACAGGATTAAGGATAGTGGTTGTTCTAAACACATGACGGGTAATAGAAGTTTGTTCTCGCGCTACAAAGCATATGATGGAGGTAACGTCACATTCGCTAGTAGTCTACGTGGTAATATCATTGGCAAAGGTACGGTTTCTCTTGACTCCATGACTATTGAAAATGTTGAGCACGTAGATAATTTAGGATTTAACCTTTTATGCATAGGTCAAATTTGTGACAATAAGTGTAAGGTCATCTTTTCGGAAAATGATAATGAAATCGTAAAAGATGGAAAGGTCATTGGAAAAGGTGTTAGAAAGCATGGGCTTTATGTCATGAAGGTCAATAAGAAGTCAAAAGACAACATATGTATTGCGACTATAAATGATAGTTCTACTCTTTGGCATAGGAGATTAGGTCACGCTAATATGCGTCTATTTCAATCTTTAGTCTCTAAGGAGTTGGTAAGACACCTCCCCAAGATGAAGTTTGATAGTCACTTTTATGATTCTTGCAAAGTTGGAAAGCAAGTTCACTCAAGTCACAAAGCCAAGAATTTGGTTTCAACCTCTCGGTGCTTAGAACTCCTACATATGGATCTCTTTGGACCTATGCCATACGGAGTTATGGAGGTAACCTTTATACCCTAGTTATAGTTGACGACTACTCTAGATTCACTTAGACTATATTTTTGGCATCTAAGAATGAAGCTTTCGATCATTTCGAAATATTTAGTCGAAGAATTCAAAATCAACTAGGATGTCCAATTGTCTCTATTAGGACGGATCATGGTAGGGAATTTGATAATGAAGTGCATTTTGGTGCCTTTTGTGAAGCTCATCGTATCACCCATAACTTCTCGGCTCCTCGCACTCCACAATTAAATGGGTAGTTGAAAGGAAGAATAGAACCATCTAAGAGATGAGTAGGACGATGTTAAACGAGCAATCTTTGCCGCAAAAGTTTTGGTGCTATGTCGTGGACACATCGACTTATATTCTCAACCGAATTCTTATTCGACCTTTCCTAGGAAAGACCCCCTATGAGATTCTTAAAGGTATGAAACCCTCATTGGAATACTTTAGGGTGTTTGGAAGCAAATGCTTTATCCTCAACACCAAAGACTACCTTACCAAGTTCGACCCAAAGTCTTACGAAGGTATCTTTTTAGGTTATTCCCAAACTAGCAAAGTGTACATAGTCCTCAATAGAACCTCAGGCGTAATTGAAGAATCACTTAACGTGACTTTTGATGAAACCCCTCCTTTAACCAAGACACCACCATTGGTTGATGATGACTTGGATGAAGTAGAAGTAGTTAAAGCCAAAGAGGTTAGAAAAATAGGAGTTGAAGACCTTGATGTTGAAAAGGAAGTAAACATTAAGGAGTCTAAGGATCATACTCTCAATAATATCATTGGAGACTTAAATCAAAGGACCCTAAGATCTCAAGTCCAAAAACAAAGCAACTTCTTTTGTTTCGTCTCCTTGATTGAACCAAAGAATGTTAAAGAAGCTTTGACGGATGAGAGTTGGGTCATTGCGATGCAAGAAGAATTGAATCAATTCGTTGCTAATGATGTTTGGGAACTTGTTCCTCCACCTAGAAGTTCTACCATTATAGGAACCAAATGGGTATATAGGAATAAGCTAGATGAGAATGGTGTTGTGTCTCGTAACAAAGCTAGACTTGTAGCACAAGGCTATAATCAACAAAAGGGATTGATTATGACGAGACATATGCTCCGGTAGCAAGATTAGAATCCATTAGAATCCTTTTAGCCTACGCTTGTGCCTTAGATATTAAGCTTCAACAAATGGATGTAAAGAGTGCGTTTCTTAACGATTTGATCAATGAGGAGGTATATGTGGCTCAACCTCCCGGCTTCATTGATTTTGAGAAACCGAATCATGTTTACAAGCTTAAGAAGGCACTTTATGGTCTTAAACAAGCACCCAAAGCTTGGTATGATAGACTTAAAGCGTTTCTTGTTAAACATGAGTATACCATCTCTTTACAAAGAAGAAAGGTTCTCACCTCATAATCGTGCAAATATATGTGATGACATTATCTTTGGCTCAAGTTGTCAAGAATTGTGTGATGACTTTGCCAAAATCATGCATGATGAGTTTGAAATGAGTATGATGGGAGAACTTAACTTCTTTTTAGGACTCCAAATTAAACAAATGGACGATGGTATTTTCTTTAGTCAATCTAAGTACGCTAAAGAAATGCTAAAGAAATTTGGATTAGAAGAATCTAGACCAATGAAGACCCCAATGGCCTCGGATACTAAACTAACCGTAGATGATGATTGTGAGTCGGTAGACAACACCAAATATAGAGGTATGATTGGTAGTTTGTTGTATCTAACGGCAAGTCGACCGGATATCATGTTTAGTGTTTGCCTTTGTGCTCGCTTCCAAGAGGCTCCCAAAACCTCTCACCTTGAAGCGGTTAAGCGTATCTTCCGATACATTAAGGGCACTATACATTTAGGATTATGGTATCCTAAAGGGACCGGCGTAGAAACCATTGTCTACGCGGACTCGGATCATGCGGGAGACTATGTGGACCGGAAAAGCACTAGTGGTGTTTGTACCTTCATGGGTTGTTGTTTAACTTCTTGGTTCTCCAAGAAACAAACCGCTCTTGCGATATCCACCACGGAAGCCGAGTATGTGAGTGCCGGAAAAGCATGCCAACAAGCTCTATGGATGAAGCAAGCGCTTGTTGATTACGGGATTTGTCTTGATGATGTTCCCAGCATGTTCGACAATAAAGGTGCTATAGACCTTAGCAAGAGTCCCGTGCAACATTCGCGAACCAAGCACATAGAAATTCGTCACCATTTTCTTAGGGATAATGTTCAAAAGGGGAACATTTCAATTGAGAAGGTACCCTCCGAGGATAACTTAGCCGACATCTTCACTAAGCCACTTAAGAGGGAACCTTTTAATTACTTGTGTCTAGGTCTAGGATTAATGGAACATATTCCTTAATTGCTTTCCCTTTATTGAGTCTCTTACTTTCTTTTGAGTCTTTTATCACTTTGAGTCATTGAGTCTCCTAAACTCTACTTGAAAATCTTCTCTTCTCCTTTTCAAGATCTTCAAAGTCTCTTTCGAAAATGGTCAAGAAATGTTTGACATTGTTAATTCAATCTAAAAACGTTTTTCATAGCAAGAACAAGATAGAATCATGGATGATCATTGTGTCATGACTTAAGGTCTTGTCTTACACACCTCCTACATCAATTTTTAAATCCATGTAGTTTGGTCAATTCCTATTTGGTGAGTTAGTATGTGTTATCTTTGTCTATCTTTGCTTTTAAGCATATTCCTATGATAAGTTAGACTAGAAAAATAAGATTTGCTAAAAAATATTCCTTCACCACCAAAACTCAGCCTCTATAGGCGGTTCCATATATGAACCGCGGTCCCTTATCAAAAAGGAACCGCCGGAAGCAATAAGGAACCGCGTACAGTGCTTCCTTTTTCGGGTATTTCTGAAATTCCAAATTTGTTACAACATTTTTGAGAATCTTTGCTTCAACCCTTTGACCACCCCAAAAATACCTTAAGCATTCCCTATTTAACCATAAGCATTTTGCCATACTTCACATCCCAAAATGTCTTACTCTCCTAATGAAAGCCTTGATTCTCCTCCATTTTCCCCAATTGCTTTCAATCCCAACTCACCCAAGAACACTTTCAATCCAAATTCACCTAAGAACACTCTTAATCACATTTCTCCTACCAAGAATGGTGATTGTGGAACATCTTTTCTTCCACCACCACCCTTTAGTGTTCTTCCTCCTTCTCATGATAATGTCATGAACCATGGGACATATTGTCATTGTTGTCAATATCAACATCTTGCTATGGCACACATCTATGAGGAGTTGAGCTACATCAAGAGTCTCTTAATCAAGCCTCCTCTTCACTTTGATTATGAGATCTCCACCAAGCCACCACCACCATATTCCGCCACTACCTTGTCTTTTATATAAGCATTGGTTGCCTATCCACAAGACACCTTATTCAAGCAAATCTTGGAATTCTAGATTAACTAGGATTAGATTTATGCTTTTGGCTTGTCTCCTCTTTCATACATCTTTTGTATGACTCTTTTTATTTTATATGACTTCAATTGGATCTTAGTCTTTGTGTTTTTCTTCTCTTTTTATTTTTTTATTTTTTTTGTGTGACCTATAGCTATCTCTTGTTGGTTGTTTCTTTTGTTCAACTAATCCTTCTATATAGCTTGTCACCATATCTCGATTCCTCGGTGCCCCAAGCAAGGGGGAGTAAGCACCAAGGGGGAGTATTTGCAAAGTTCGTTTCTTCAACACCGACTTGTGCAACCTTTTTGCTTCGACAAAGGGGGAGAAATGAATAAACTCGTCTTCGAAAAATCTTGTTTTTTGTGTGATTGAGTTTATGTATTGTCATAATCAAAAAGGGGGAGATTGTTAATGCAATAATGCCTAAAAACGTTACTTGCATTTTTCGGTCTCGCTTAGTTTTGATTACGACAATATGTAAAAACAAGCATTTACGAAAACAACGAAAAACGAATTTTGAGTTCAAGTATTTTTCATTTTACCCATTTTCACTTAAGGTATGAATAAACAAGTACAAACCTTAATCAAGTGATCAAGTGATTTAATCTTTTCTTAAAACTCACTTTTTATTAAGTATGACAAGTTTTTAATTAAACTTTCTTTTTAAGAAAATGTTTTATTAAATTAAATATTTGAAAATTTGAAAATGGCATATTCCCTTTTGATTTGGAATATCCTTTCTGGATATTTTATAATCAGATATGACCTCCACCACTAAAGGACAAAAAGGGAGCGGAGTCTAGTCCGGCGGTTCCCTAGCGCCTAGGCGGTTCCTTATCGATAAGGTACTGCCGGCTGAGATAAGGAACTGCGGGCAGATATAGCCGTTGGCCCTTTGTCCTATAAATAGTGGACCTTTCTCAGATTTTCAATCAACCTCTTTTGCACACAAATTTCCAGATTCAAACATACTTCTTAAATCACTCAAATCCTTGATCATTTGATTGATTACTACTTGTTTAGAAGTGAATCTCTCTCATCCATTCCTTCCTCTTCAAGTGCAAAGAGAAGAACACTATCATTGTGAAGTGTTGAGTCCACCACCAAAGATCCTTTGAAGATCAAATTTTATACATTTGTTGTTGTGTAATAGTTGTGAAGATCCAAGTAGTTGTGTCTATTTAGAAGTTGTGTATGTACTAAGTATAGTTGTGTAGATTGGTCCTAGCTACGATTAGGGCTCGACTTTTAGCTTAGAGTCGGAAATTGGTTAAGCGACATGTATGGTTTTCTCCACCATAAGGAGCTTGTTGTGTAGTGAACTCTCGAGTAAGGAGTACTCGAGGAGTGGAGTAGGAACGAGGAGTGAGCTTCGTTGCCGAACCACTATAAATCCTTGGTGTTTGGTTTGATCTTTCTTTACCCTTAACTCTTTACATTCTTTATTCTTTGTGCATATATATTAGTTAGTATTAGTTTAAGTTACACTATCATTGTTCATATTGTGCATAAGAAGATTTCACTTATTTCCTTAAATCTACGTTTTTTGAAAAAAATGATTTTTTGAAAACCATCATTTAACAAGTAAATATAAGAAAATATTCACCCCCCTCCCTTCTAGTTTCTACAAAAGCTTTAAAAATTAAACCAAAAATTTGGACTTAAAATAAATGAAGAGAATTTAAAACTTTAAAAAGTAAATTTGAAAATAAATCTAAGATAAAAACAATTTAAAATAAAGTTTAATAAAAGTGGTGAGAAAAATAAAGATTTGAAAATAATTTGGAAAACCAAAAACTGAATGCAATTCGGGAAACCAACTTTGAACTTAATCCGGAATGTACAAATCCAAGACCTAGTTCGGAATCACTATCACCTACGTAATTCGGAATATGATCCTGTATATAGATCAGAATCTGTCTTTTTGATGTAATTCGGAATACGACTCTGTACTTAGTTCAGAATACTGAAGGTTGCATGTAGTTTGGAATACACGTGTTGAAACTAATTCGGAATGTCCTAGTTTCTGACTTAATTCGGAATACACAATGATGGATCTAATTCGGAATCCACATTCCCACACTCAATTCGGGATACAGATTCTTATACCTAATTCGGAATATAAAAAATGACCTAGTTCGGAATGTATTTAATTCGGAATATACTTGCAAGTAATTCGGGAAGTTGTGTTTTGCTCACAATTCGGGAAACAGAAATCAAACCTAGTTCGGGAAATGAGGTTTTAGGACACAAGTCGGAATGATGAAATGTAAGACTTAGTTCGGGAAAAGAGGGTTTTAACATAACCCTAAATAGCTACAAGTTTAAGCAAAACTAAAATAAGCTAAAAATCAAATAAGCACTTACTAAAACTTTTACCAAATTGATTTTTAGAAAAAGCTAATAAGACACAATTTAAAAACTTTTAAAAACGCTAAATAAGAAAAAATTTAAAATCAACTTTTTATAAAAATATTAAGCTACCAAAATCAAGTTATTTTTAAAAACTAATAAACATAAAAATTAAGCGAATAAGCACCTTAATCTAAAAACTCTAAACACACCAACTCAATAAGCACAATCAAACAAGCAAAACAATCACATCATCAACAAAATTAAACCAACTACATGATTAATTAAACAAAATAATAGATTATTAAGAAAGGTAGAATGAGAGATATGAAATAAACTTGATTAAATTGCAGATTAAAATCAAATATTACAAGATTAAGATGAAGGTTTGATAACCTTGAAAGAAAACTAGAGAGAAGAAAAATAAAAAACACTTAATTACCTACTAAAACTTAAAGACTAAAATTAAGACTAGCCTTCTAATGACACATTAGAAGACTATATATATAGGGGAAGGAGTAGGTGCTTATTTCTTCTTCCTTTCTTTTCGTCTTTCTCGTCTTTTAAATAACTTGCTTTCTCGACTTTGTCTCGGGATTAGACGAATAATAACTTGAACTTGTCTTCTAATTTTCTTCTTTTAGTAGACTTGGTTCTTCGACTTTGTTAAAATTCCGTCTTTAGACTTTTTCTTTGATAAATCTTCAGAATAGGCCTTTGACTTCCGTTCTTCTTGCACTTTTGATCTTTTGACTTCGTCTTTTGTCTTTTTCTTCGATAAAAGCCCGTGAAAGCCCATGTTTTCTTCCCTTTTCACATTTTGGTCCTAAAACACAATAAAAACACAAACCACGCATAATTCTGACATTTACGACATTAAATACACGTTTTGGCTTGGTTATTATTATAATTAGGTGGTAAAAGGATAAGTGTTTTCACACTTATTAAATCCCCTACACTTGACCATTGCAATGCCCTCATGCAATGCATTAATTTCAAAGCATAATTTACATTTCTCATCATAATCAACCCACCTTGGCCTTTATTAAATAATAAACATTAAGGAAATTTAAAAAGATAGAAAATTGCAAAATAAGTAAAGAAATCTAAGACTTACATTGGGGTTTTGGTTGTCATGAATGTTTATCACCCTCAAGTTTCACTTTCCCTAAACCAAGCTTATAAACGAGATCATTGTTATTATAAGTTGGCAAACTAACACAAACTCATGTGGCCCAATTATTCACTTAGACTCCCTTATTCCTAGGTGTATCTCTTATATTTTATGATTGTCTTGAATGATCACGAGGATGCATTGTTTGACTTATTTCGATAGTTTATTTAGGCTGAAAATAAAGTGGGACGATTTAATCAATAGTTAGCTAAAGGACAAAATCTTTTAAAACTGCTTCTCGGGACCTCATAAAGTTCATATCTTGGCATAACTCGCTTCACGATTTGAGACCTTTCTCGAACCGATATTTGGCAGCGACTTCATACTTCAAATCTTGAGAGACGTTCTTGAAATTATGGTCTTCTCTTCATAATAGGAATTTCTTCACTTGATGTTTTTGAGAGATTTTACATACTTGGACCACGACTTTTTCATTTTTCTCAAATCTTTATTTTTGATTTTGATATACAACGATCCGCCTCCTTTTAGGACTTGGATCTATTTATCCTCATACCTTGTTAGGGTCTTTTTGGATAGGCTTCTCCATGATCTTTAGGAGGGTATTTGCTTTACGTCGTGTGTCTCGATCCTTCATACTGATTTTTGATAAATGATTCTTCACATCACTTTGGATCTTTAGCAACAAAATGTAGCCCTCATGCCTTGTTAGGGCCTTTTCGGACTCGCCAATCTTCGCATCTCGCTTCAATAAGTTATGCCTTGGCTATGAACTATAATTAATATCGAGCAACTTTTAAACGATATTGGGCTAGAAGCTAAGTAACTTTTCAAATCGTACGACCTTATTTATTGCAATTAAATTATTAACAAGCGATGGGAGAAAAAAGCTCATAATCAACTCACATAAATTCATGAAAGAATACTAAACTTATAAGTGGCTCTATCATCTCTCCTTCTCCACAATTTAAAATCTCAAGGAATGAGACTCGTGGATGCTTAGCCAATTAAATCAAAGTTTTGGGTTTTCAAGTCATCTATAGGATCTTGCAACTTCTTAGACTCTTTCAAGTTTAGAATTCGCATTTTAAAGTTCCCTTGATAAACGACTCTCTAGGATCAATTATAGGAACTTGCGAAAAGTTCTTGTTCTTAACCCGTGAGAGTTAAAACTTTCGCGTTTTAAAGTTACCTATATAAAAGCCTAGCAAAACTTGACTTAAACACGTTAAGGATACTAGCTAGAGTAAACTCAGATAAGTAAACTCGGGTTGAGTCAAAAGATTCACGACGTTGAAAAATTAAAACCACTTTATTGAAAATTTATTCTAGCAAAGAAAGTAAATAACGATAACAAAGGAAAAGACTACTATACTACTAGGCCAAAATAGATTAAAATTTGAAAAATGTCGAAAAATCAAATTTTCCGGTTAAAATGAGGACAAATTCAAGGAAAAACCCACTTACTTCGATAGAAGTCCCCCTACACTTAATATAAACACTGTCCTCAATGTTTAAGCATGTGGAAGTAAACTCCCCTACACTTAGGACATTGTGCATGTTTGTTTAAATCTTGCTAAGGAAGAGACAACTAGAGTGATTTCAATGTCAACATATAAGATATGAAATACTGAATCACGACAGTTTAAGATAGAACCGGGAAGACGGGAACACAGGATCACGGGTCGTCAAATGTCATCAAAAGTGCTCTTTGAAGCTTTAATCCCTGCACATCATAAGAAACAAGACAACAAACACCTATGTGGCTCCCCCTACACTTATTATGAAAACGGGTAAAAAGGATAGATCAACATGTTGCCTCCTGAGAAGCGCTTGTTTTTGTTAACCGAGTCACGAGCCTGACTCGACCCAGAACTAATTCAAGGTAAACATGGTGAGAGATGGAATCATCTCATGAGAGATGTCCTCACGAAAGTACTACTTCACATGCTGGCCATTCACTTTAAAATTAGGCCCATTTAGTTGAGAAAGCTCAATGGTGCCATAGGGGAAAACTTTGGTGACGGTGAATAGACCAGACCAACGGCTCTTAAGCTTGCCCGAAAAAAATCTTCAACCGAGAGTTAAAGAGTAAAACTTGATCACCTATGTGAAACTCTCGGTTTTTAATCCTAGAATCATGAATGAGCTTGGTTTTCTCCTTGTTGATCAATGAATTCTCATAAGCTCCATTCCTTAGTTCATTAAGCTCGTTGAGTTGAATCTTCCGAAGATCACCGGCTTTGTTGATATCAAAATTGGCCCACTTCAAGGCCCAATACGCCTTATGCTCCAACTCAATAGGGAGGTGGCATGCCTTCCCGTACACAAGACGATATGGAGTGCAACCAATAGGTGTCTTATTTGCGGTACGAAAAGCCCACAAAGCATCATCTAACGTATCGACCCACGAGGCACGATGCTCTCCCACAGTTCGCTCTAAAATTCTCTTCAGTCCATGGTTAGAAATCTCGGCTTGACCATTTGTTTGAGGATGATATACGGTGGAAAGACGGTGATTGACACCGTACTTAGCCATGACTCGAGGAAATTGATCATTGCAAAAATGAGTCCCGTGGTCACTGAAGATAGCACGAGGAACACCGAATCGAGCAAATAGTTGTTTCAGAAAGTTCACAAGCACCCTCGCATAGTTAGTAGGTAAAGCCTTTGCTTCAACCCATTTAGAGACGTAGTCAACTGCTACGAGGATGTACTTGTTCCCTTTAGATGATGGAAATGGCCCCATATAGTCGATACCCCATACGTCAAAGATTTCACATTCTTGGATGAAATTTTGAGGCATCTCATCTTTATGTGTGATCTTGCCTTGTCCTTGGAAAGCATCACAATGCTTAACCATTTCGTGTGCATCATGATAAATGGTGGGCCAATAAAATCCAGAGTCGAAAACTTTCTTCGCGGTGTAATTGGGACCAAAGTGACCACCGGTGGGTCCTTTATGGCAAGCCTCTAGGATTAATAAGGCTATCGGCCCATCAACACACCGACGAATGACAAGATACGCACATTGTTTGAAAAGGTAAGGGTCGTCCCAAATATAGTGCTTAATGTCTTTAAAGAACTTTTTCTTTGTTGGGACGTTAACCCTTCCATGAGAATTCCACCCGCCAAATAGTTTACAATGTCCGCAAACCATGGGGTTTCATCAAGATTGGAGTAAATAGACATCAAGGCCTCAAGGGAAAAAGAGTCATTAATCTCTTGATTTGGGAGCTCCCCTTGATAAGGATCCTCGAGCCTACTAAGATGATCCGCGGCTAGGTTTTCCGCTCCCTTTTTATCACGAATTTCGATTTTAAATTCTTGTAGGAGCAAAACCCAACGAAGAAGTCTTGGCTTGGAATCTTGTTTGGTTAACAAGTGCTTCAATGCGGAATGGTCGGTATAGACAATGGTGGTGGAAAGAACAAGATAGGGGCGGAACTTCTCAAAAGCATACACTACAGCTAAAAGCTCTTTTTCAGTAGTGGTATAATGCAATTGAGCCCCCGTCATTGTCTTGCTAGCATAATGGATTGGTTGGAAGTGTTTGTTCACTCTTTGTCCCAAAACTGCTCCAATAGCAAAGTCCCTAGCATCACACATCAACTCAAAAGGTAACTCCCAATTAGGGGTAACCAAGACCGGTGCCTTAGTTAATTTATCCTTAAGAAGATTGAAAGAGTCAATACACTCTTTAGAAAAGATAAAAGGAGTATCTTTTTCCAAGAGGTGGGTCATCGAGCGAGCGATCTTAGAAAAATCTTGAATGAAACGACGATAGAAGCCCGCATGACCAAGGAAACTTCTCACACCCTTCACGGTTGAAGGAGGAGGTAATTTAGCAATAACTTCAACTTTAGCACGGTCGACTTCAAGACCGGCTTTGGAAATTTTAGGACCAAGAACAATACCTTATTTTACCATGAAATGGTATTTTTCCCAATTAAGAACGAGACGAGTGTCTTCACACCGTTTGAGCATACGTTCTAAATTGGCAAGGCAAGATGAGAAACAATCACCATAGACCGAGAAATCGTCCATAAATACTTCCATAGTTTCTTCAACCATGTCATGGAATATAGCCATCATACACCTTTGGAAAGTCCCGGGAGCATTGCATAAGCCGAAAGGCATTCGTTTGTAAGGAAATGTTCCATAAGGACAAGTGAATGTGGTTTTCTCTTGGTCTTTTGGATCGATAGGGATTTGAAAATACCCGGAGAAACCGTCTAAGAATCAATAGTAGTCATTACCCGCTAAACGCTCGAGCATTTGATCCATGAAAGGAAGAGGGAAATGATCCTTACGAGTGGCATCATTGAGCTTACGATAGTCTATGCAAACTCGCCAACCCGTGACAAGTCGAGTAGGAATCAACTCATTGTTTTCCTTGGGAACAATGGTTATTCCGCCTTTCTTAGGCACACAATGGACAGGACTAACCCATGGCGAATCCGAAATAGGGTAAATCATTCCGGCATCTAGAAGTTTTATAACCTCTTTCTTAATGACATCATGAATTTTGGATTAACCCGTCTTTGGCTTTGGATTGCGGGTTTAAAGTCATATTCCATGAGAATTTTATGAGTACAAAAGTTTGGATCAATTCCACGGATATCAGAAATTTTCCAAGCAATTGCTTTCTTATGATTCTTCAGCACGTCGATAAGTCGAGATTTTTCATCTTCTTTCAAGTCCTTTGCAATGATGACGGGTAACTTCTTATTGTCTTCAAGGAAAACGTATTCGAGATGAGACGGTAAATCCTTAAGCTTTAAATCCGAAGGAGTTTCAATGGAAGGCATAGTTAAATTTGGATCATCGATAGAGATATCCTTAGGAGAAGGTGGAGAAATATGGTCCTCATTGAGAAGTTTCTCAATGGTACGAATGTCTTCTTCCCAATCGGTGGGAGAATCGTCATATTGTAAGTCCACATCCCCTAAAGTTGCTTCAAATTCTTTCAAAAGGTAATCACTTTCTCCAAATGGAGTCAGTGAGGGAGCAATAGAGGCAACGATTTCAACAATGGGTAGAGAAGAACCACTTTTACAAGCGTCTTTGAAATGCTATTCACAAGCCTCATCAAGTACGTCAATGAAACTAACGCTCTCGTTTTCATAAGGTTGCATAGAAAGTTTACCCATGTTGAAGACGATTTTATCGTCACCAACTCTCATGATTAATTCGCCCGCGGCTACATCATTGAGAGTGCGACCGGTCCTCAAGAATGGACGTCCAACGGTTAATGGAACACGGGGATCGATCTCGTAGTCAACGACAACAAAATCCGCCGGAAAGGTGAATTTGTCGACACCGACGAAGACATCTTCGGTTATCCCCACCAGATAAGAAACCGTACGGTTAGCTAATTTCAATGTCATTCGTGTGGGGACTAGCTCGGGTAGAGATAACTGTTTCCAAACACTTAATGGCATTAAGTTTATACTAGCACCTAGATCGGCTAGGGCCATACGATTCTCTACCCCGGGGAAGTTGCAAGGAATGAGAAAACGACCTGGATCACCAAGTTTGGTTGGTAATTTCCTTAAGAGCACTGCGGAGCAATTCTCATTAAGTTGGGTTTGAGCGATATCAAGGAGTTTCTTCTTATTACTGAGAAGATCTTTAAATATTTTAGCATATTTCGGCATATGAGCGAGAGCCTCGGCAAAGGAGATGTTGAAATCCAATTGTTTAAACATTTTAAGAAAGTTTGAAACTTGAATATCATCCTTGTTCTTCAATTTCTCTTTCCTCACCCTTAAAGGGTAAGGTATATCGGGTTGAGATGAAGGCTTTGGAATGGAATTCTCACTCACATCCTTGGGTGGTGGAGGGGTAGAAGTAGAAGGTGGAGGAATTGGAGAAGGGGGCTCGTTTTCCTTTGTCACAATCACCGGTGTAGGTGTAGCAATCCCGGGTTCCTTTAAACCTTTACCACTTCGGGTGGTGATTGCTTTCATCTCTCCTCTTGGATTAGCAACGATGTTACTCGGAAGAGAACCCGAACCAGAGGTTTGATTACATGGGAAGAAACTAGCCATCATATCCCTTAAGTCATTCGTTTGACTGCTTAAAGAGTGTCGCATATCGGCTCGAAAATCATTCCCTTGTTTCGACATATCTCCTTTCAAGTTGATGATTTGACTCTGAAGATTCTTCACCAGTGCGTCATTAGTCCTCATATAAGTTTCAACCTCTTGATTAAATGTTGTGGGTTGGTTGGAAGGAGGAGCATGGTAGGCAGGTGGTTGATAAGCGGGTTGTTGGTAAACTTGGTTATTTCGTTGAGGTGGATATGGGTTTCTTTGGGTTTGATATTGATTTGGAGCTCGAGTTTGGTGTTGATTGTTGCGATTGAGGTTGTTTTGGTTTTGAGGAGGAAAACCGGGTGGTGAAAGGAAGTTGTTTGAACGATAACTGAGCAAATTGCGGTGACCTTGAGGACGAGCTTGATGGCCTCTCGTAGAAAAGTTACCGTTGGCGGCATAAACATTTTCCGGATTGTCATGAGTAACCACCGCATATTTCACATGACTGACTCAAAACATTAACTTGCGCATTGTTCTTAACATGTAAAGCAAGGTCGGTCATGATTGAAGTAAGCTTGTCAATTTTCTTGTCGGTTTCACTAGCACTAGCACTAGCCATAGTAGCCCTTACACTCTTGGTTTGGACTTTGTTTTTGTTCTCAATAATTTCCCAAGCTTCATTCATAGTTTTCACAAGAATATTACCCCCGAGGCACTATTTAGTGAATCTTGGTAATTCAAAGTTAATCCATTATAAAAAGTATTAATTTGATGTAACTTTGTAAAACCGTGTTGTGGACACTTTCTTAAAAGTTCCTTAAAACGATCCCAAGATTCACTAAATGTCTCACCGTACTTTTGTTCAAAATTGATAATGTCATTCCACAAAGCGGTAGTACGTGAGGGTGGAAAGAAATAGTTTATGAACTTTTTCTCAAGGTCCGTCCATGTTGTAATACTCTGGGGTGGTTCCTTATCAAGCCAAGTTCGGGCTTGTCCCTCGAGGGGGAAAGGAAAGAGGAGCAAACGAATTGCCTCTTGTGAAACCTCATCGTCATGAGTACGGCCCAGAAAAGGTGTTGCGGAAACCATTTGGATAAACCCGGATTTGAGCTCGAAGTTGTTGGCGTCAATATCCAACACCATAATTGCATCATCGTTGCCTTCGACGTGTGATTGTAAGAGCTCGATCATTGGACGGTTCTCCATTGTATTGACAACGGGAGGCTCGACAACAAGAGGTTCAATAGTAGCGGCTTGAATGGATTTCCTCCTTCTTGAACGGGTACGCATACACCTACAAAAGAACAAAATAGAAAAATAGAAGAAGACTAATGGTTAATGTGAAAAAGAAAATATTTTTGGTGCAAAATCTTTGAAAAAGAATTGTTTTTATGATTTTTTAAATGTTTTTGGATTTTTTTGAAATTTTTTATTTTTATGGATTTTTGAAAATTTTTGAGCAAGAAAAATAACGTTCACAAGTGAACGGATCCCAAAATCCAACGCGTCTCTCGCTAAAAATCGTTAATCTTTATGAAAAGAGCCGGTAGCGGCGCCATTTAATACAAGATTTTACCTCGTATAAAATTTGTTCGTCTCGATTCAATTCGAATTGACCGTGGTTTTAAGTGTGACTCAGTCGTTCTTGGTGGAAAATAAAGTGGTGTGATTATCTATTTTAAACTAAAAGTAAGATTTGAAAATGAAAATATCGTTGAGTAAAAATAAAATCTTTAAAAGTTAAACTAAAAAGTTAGACTTAAAATAAAGGGTAAAATCTATAAAATACCATCTTACTTATCAAATTTTGCCTACTTTAACCACTTACTATTTAATCTCGTGACTTTACCATTCTACTTTTAAATTCGTTCCGAAGTTACGAACTTGGTAACTTGTAACCGACACGGTGGGACGGTAATATCCACATCATTATTTAATTTTGTTATAATTCTGCCACGTCTGATTTCTACTTTCTATATACCATGACTTGCTCGTTGACTTATATATAATAACGAAAAAAACGCATAGTTCATTTCATCTTTCTTTTTACCCAGATTCACCTACAATCTAAACATCCAAAAAAAATTACGTGAGCACCCAAAACCTATAATCATCATCTATAATTTCTCTTCAATAAACACAAAAATCCAGTATACATCGTCATTATGAAACGGATCTGGACACACCTCCGATTACATACCTTGTCACACAACCATTTCCTTTTTAAATCCATAAATTGATTACACCCCCGTCGATCCTTCAATCCATAAACTGATTTAAAAAAAATCCTCTATCAAGATATAATATCCTGGATTTAGATTAGGTGGTGTGGAAAGTGACGAAGATGGTGCAGACGGCGGCTGTAGGATGGCGAGCATATCTCGTGTATCAATTGAGGGTTGAATGATTCACCAGATAGAAAAAAATCACATATTTTTAAAAGGATTTTAACATGTGTGAATATGGGTTCTATTAATGTTGTTGAAATGGGATTATGCGTATGTTATCTCTAGAGTTTTTAATTTTATTGGGATGTATTTGATTTGGAGTTGAGATGATAATGATATACACATCAATAATTGTAGATCTCAAGATGAAGAGCATATGTAGATTTCAGTTGATAATGATAATATGTAGATTTCAGTTGATGATAATGATATACCATCCAGTATAAATGAAAATGAGTTGTTGAAGGGATATTTTAGTCATTTAAGTTTGACAATATAAGTTTGACACTGGACCAATTTGCTTGCCACAGTGAAGTGAGTAATAATACACGGAGAGTCACACGTGTAAGATATAAAGTTAAATAAATAATGACGTAGAAATATAGCCTGTAACATAGGTAATATTAGTACAAAATAAACAAGTTCGTTGGTAATGTCATGAGATAAATAAGTAAGTGTTTAAAGTCGGCATATTATCAAAAGTAGGTTGGTATTATTTAGCTTTTACCCTAAAATAAATGACTAGAAATTAAAACTTTAAAAAGTAAATTTAAAAATAAATCTAAGATAAAAACAATTTAAAATAAAGTTTAAAAAAAGTGGCGGGAAAAATAAAGATTTGAAAATAATTTGGAAAACCAAAAACTGAATGCAAGTCGGGAGACCAACTTTGAACTTAATCCGGAATGTACACATCCAAGACCTAGTTCGGAATCACTATCACCTACGTAATTCGGAATATGATCCAGTATATAGTTCGAATTTGTCTTTCTGATGTAATTCGGAATAGGACTCTGTACTTAGTTCGTAATACTGAAGGTTGCATGTAGTTTGGAATACACGTGTTTAAACTAATTCGGAATGTCCTAGTTTCTGACTTAATTCGGAATACACAATGATGGATCTAATTCGGAATCCGCATTCCCACACTCAATTCGGGATATACATTCTTATACCTAATTCGGGATATAAAAAATGACCTAGTTCGGGATGTATTTAATTCGGAATACACTTGCAAGTAATTCGGGAAGTTGTGTTTTTCTCACAATTCGGGAAACATAAATCAAACCTAGTTCGGGAAATGAAGTTTTAGGACACAAGTCGGAATGATGAAATGTAAGACTCAGTTCCGGAAAAGAGGGTTTTAACGTAACCTTAATTAGCTACAAGTTTAAGCAAAACTAAAATAAGCTAAAACTCAAATAAGTACTTACTAAAACTTTTACCAAATTGATTTTTAGAAAAAGCTAATAAGACACAATTTAAAAACTTTTAAAAACAATAAATAAGCAAAAATTTAAAATCAACTTTTTATAAAAATATTAAGCTACCAAAATCAACTTATTTTAAAAACTAATAAACATAAAAATTAAGCGAATAAGCACCTTAATCTAAAAACTCTAAACACACCAACTCAATAAGCACAATCAAATAAGCAAAAAAATCAAATCATCAACAAAATTAAACCAACTACATGATTAATTAAGCAAAATAATAGATTATTAAGAAAGGTAGAATGAGAGATATGAAATAAACTTGATTAAATTGAAGATTAAGATCAAAGATTACAAGATTAAGATGAAGGTTTGATAAGCTTGAAAGAAAACTAGAGAGAAGAAAAATAAAACACATTTAATTACCTACTAAAATTAAAGACTAAAATTAAGACTAGCCTTCTAATGACACATTAGAAGACTATATATATAGGGGAAGGAGTAGGTGGTTGTTTCTTCCTCCTTTCTTCTCGTCTTTCTCGTCTTTTAAATAACTTGCTTTCTCGACTTTGTCTCGGGATTAGTCGAATAATAACTTGAACTTGTCTTCTAATTTTCTTCTTTTAGTAGACTTGGTTCTTCGACATTGTTAAACTTCCGTCTTTAGACTTTTTCTTCGATAAATCTTCAGAATAGGCCTTTGACTTCCGTTCTTCTTGCACTTTTGATCTTTTGACTTCGTCTTTTGTCTTTTTCTTCGATAAAAGCCCGTGAAAGCCCATGTTTTCTTCCCTTTTCACATTTTGGTCCTAAAACACAATAAAAACACAAACGACGCATAATTCCGACATTTACGACATTAAATACACGTTTTGGCTTGGTTATTATTATAATTAAGTGGTAAAAGGATAAGTGTTTTCACACTTATTACAACACTTCGCACAACAGAAGTAGATGTAGTCACAAACTATGAAGAATTGCGGCTAAAGTTGGATTTGCTTCAAGAAAAGCAAGATTTGGCTGCAATTAATGAAGGCAAAGCTAAGTAAAAGAATAAAAGGTTACTATGACGCTAGAGTGCGAAAAACTTCGTTCGCACCAGGTGACTTCGTATATCACGCGAATGAAGCAAGCCACATGGAGAACACAAGGAAACTTGGACCAAAATGGGAAGGACCTTACATAGTAACGGATTCTTTGGGGAATGGTGCGTATAGATTACGTGACATGGATGGTCATGACTTACGGCGAACATGGAACATTTGCCATCTGAAGAAGTGCTATCTATAAAACCATGTATTATTTTCTTTTCATTACTTTATGATGTCATGTATTTCAAAAACTTACAAGTAATAATAAAATATCGTGGTTCCTAGCTAGCTCTACGACCTTTTCTTTCACAAATTATATATGTCATTCATATTGAATTATATCATGCCTGCGGGCGTACGCGTACACATCGTTTCCAGGAGAAATAATAGGATTGAGTTGAACCTACTAATTTAGCTTGTCGTGTTAGAGGGATGCAACACCATCGACCACGGATCAGGTATCCTTGTTAGGCCCATTGCTAATCACGACGTCGTAGTAAGTTTTACAGCCAGTACATTCCATGCTGGACCTGAAAAAGACAGAACGTGCACACCTAACAACTGGTCAAAGTCTTTGGCCATCCTTATGGTAGTAGCGGTACACCATACGTAATGAATTAACTTCACCCAAAAGGACACAATTATGATCTTAACACAAGTCATAAACAAAACATATATTGTGTTATACACTTAACATGTAATATAATCCCATAAGTACGAATACGATGGCCTACGAGTATTTAACAATTACAGACTAAGTGCGAACATTCGCACTCACAAAAAATAGAACTGTTTTACCCGAAACAGGAATTGTTCTACAACAACTTAGAGAATGAGGCGGATCTCTTAAGCTTTACAGTAATTGTGTTAGAAGAATATATCTTGTATCCCTGATAGGTGTGAAAACACCCATCCTTTTACCACTTAATTGTAATAAAAACCAAGCCAAAACGTGTATTTTATGTCGTAAATGTCGGAATTATGTGTGGTTTTTGTTTTTATTGTGTTTTAGGACCAAAATGTGAAAAGGGAAGAAAACACAGGCTTTCACGGGCTTTTATCGAAGAAAAAGACAAAAGACGAAGTCAAAAGATCAAGAGTGCAAAAAGAATGGAAGTCCAAGGCCAATTCTGAAGATTTATCGAAGAAAAAGTCCAAAGACAGAAGTTTAATAAAGCTGAAGAACTCAAGTCTAATTAACGAAGAAATTATAAGACGAGTTTAATTAATCCCGAGACAAAGTCGAAAAAAGTCGAAGAATTAAGAAGACGAAAAGACGAGAAAAAAGAAAGAAGGAAAGAAAGGAGCAACACATGCTTCCATTCTCCCTATAAATAGAACCCATTTCACTTCATTTCATTTTGTTGGCTAACTTGACAAATTAGCTTTCCTCCATTTTCATTCCTTGCAAATTTACTTTCATGACATTTTAAATACTTGTCTTGCACTTTAATTCCTTTAATTCAAGTAAGTGTTTTAATTTTGTTATTGAATCTTTACTTTCAATTAAGCTTTTTTCTATCTTTCTCATTCTACTTTTCTTGTTTTTGGTTCATTGCAATTTCGGATTAAGCAAGGTTTTGCTTAATCTCTTGTTTATTTTATTAAAAAGTTCATCTTTTTATTTTATTAATAAGCATCTTTTTATTAAGTAAGGTTTTGCTTATTTACTTTTTAGTTTTCTTAAAAGTTTAGTCTTTTTTAAAGTTTGCTTATTTCTTATTTTAAAAGTTTTCAAATTTATGCTTATTGATCTTTTAATGTTTGATTTTTATAGCTTAAAGTGTTTTAGTGCTTATTGTGTTAATTTTCTTATTTTTGATTAAGTGCTTTTTAGTTAATTTTTCTAAAAAGTTGTTTTTAAATATTTTTTATTATTTAGTATTTTTAAAAGTTTTTAAATTTTGGTCTATTAGCTTTTTCTTAAATTTGATTTGGTTAAGTATTTAGATAAGTGCTTATTTGGTATTTGCTTATTTGTTATTGTATGCCATCGTAATGCTTAAGGGTTTTACCAATACGATCCAGTAAGTGTGATCGCATAAACCCCGAGGGTTTCTACTTGTGATCCATTACTGCGATCCATAGTACGATCGTTCACTACGATCACACTCCTTAATCCACACCACGATCACTTGTTGCGATCGTGGGTACGATCATAGAGTGCGATCCTTGGGTACGATGGAAACGATATGGCATTGCGATGCATGAGTACGATGGAATCAAACATTGCGATTCATGAGTACGATGGAATTAACACTACAACATTACGATGGAATTGTCATGCATGCATGCATGCTCAAGGTTGGCGCCATTTTCACCTAGTAGGCTGGCTGCTTCCGGCAGCTAGCCTGCTAGCTTGTTTATTTAATAGTATTGTTCCGTAATTGTTTAGTTTTATCTGAAAGTTGTTCCGATTTTATTTTTGAAAGTTACGTATTTTTAGTTGAATTTTTCGTCGATTTTTAGTATTAATATTTTTTCGTAAAGTTTAAGTTTTATCTTTTATTTAGTATCCGCTTTACGTTTTGCTTCGTTTAGCTTTAAAGTACCATTTTAGTTTTATTCTCTCCTTTTTCATTTAGTAAACTTTATTTTCGAGTCGATAGTTAATTTCGTCTTTTAGTTTTATTTTTATTAATTGTTTCGCTTTAAATTTCATTTTATTATTTGTTTTAATATTCGTTTTAATATCGTTTTAATTTTTAGTTTTTAATATTCACCTTGTTTTACTTTCATTATTTGTACTTGTCTTTAGTTTGTTATTAAATACTTTTCGCATTTACTTTTTAATTAGTTATAGATAATCAACTTCTCTTTTTCTTAACCAAAAACAATTGAGTCGCACTTTGAACCGGAAATCAATTCGTTAAGACACCGAGAAAACGAACTTTTTAACCTAGCAAAATCCCAATTTCAAATGGCGCCGCTGCCGGCTCTTTTCGTGAAGATTAACGGTTTTTTGTGAGAGACGCGTTGGATTTTGGGATCCGTTCTTTTAGGAACGTTATTTTCAAGCACAAAATTTTTCAAAAAATCCATAAAAATTAAAATTTTCAAAAGTACAAAAACATTTAAAAAAAACCATAAAATGCATTTCTTTTCTAAGTTTTACAACCAAAAATATTCCTCTTAACCCTCTATTGTGTTTAATTCTTTTTCTCAACCCCTCTAAATTTTAATTTTTCATGGATTCGTCTTGCGTACGGTGTGGGAGACCATGGAATGGTTATCAAACATGTCAATGGTGTACTTGTGAGCGGTGTGGCTCTGATATTGACGATACACAATTTAGATTTTGTCCATTTTGCAATTCAACAAATTCATACTTCTTCTCTTACAATACTTTCTCACCCTCTCCCGTATATGACAATCCTTATCCTAACAATGCACCGGGGTTTTCTCCATACCCGTGGTGCAATATTTGTGGGGGCGCCCTCATGATGCTTCTTCGTGTCAACCGATGAACATCTTTGAGCCAATTCCGTGTTATCATCCCAGTGTGTATGATAATGAGCCCCCACATCACACCCTCACTCATCAATCATTTTTGGAAGATAGTCTTGCCGAACAACTCACTACTTTGCATGACTTTCTCCAAAGTTTACATCAACTCCTAGCTGACTTGCATCAGGAAAGGCAACCTTTGCTTGATGGTGACCAAATCTTGAAATCCACCAACACCTTTTTGAGCCAATTTAGTCGTTTTCCCTTCTTTTCTACACCAAAATGTTTAATTACAACCTGGGATAGAGTAGGTTTAATTGAACATACTCAGGGAGATGAACAACAAAATTTGCTTCATGAGCTTCTTAAAGATGTGGAGGTTATTAAGGAGGAGTTAGCCGACTATATCACTCCTAACTGGAATGGTCTAGTCTATTATTATGATGATGACGAGGATGATGTCTACAATCTCAACCAATCTTCTGAAGTTACTACTCCTACTCTCGCTATTCCTCATGCGTCTAAGGAACGTGATTCATTGAGTGAGATTAGTGATTTTGGTCTCGATAAATTCTTTCATGGTGAGGTTTGTGACATACCGACTGATATGGAGCTTGAGGACGACGTTGCTCTTACGGAAGAGGTCGATCCTAATGATAACGATTTTTCTCCACGCTATGAGAATTTTACTTTTGAAATTTCTCAATCTCCTTCGGGTGATGCGGGCAATGACGATCTATTCTCTCCAAATTATGAGAATTTTACCGATGAACTTGCTCTTGTAGATGAGGTGGAAGACGTGATTCTTCGCGACAGATTACGGAAAGTACATCTTCTTATTGCTCAAATTGAAGCATTGACTTCTCCTCCTCTTTCCGAGTCTTTACCTCCATCTATTACTCCCGTTGAGGATAATGACCCATTGCTGGAAGAAATCGACATTCACTCAATACCTCCGGGTAGTGATGATGATGACACGGAGGGGGATATTATTTTTGATAATTTGCTGCAGGAAGGTATTGTCCCAAGTCCACCTCCCGAGCACCTTTCATCCAGTCCTTTAGACACCATTACGGAGGATGAGTGCTTTGACCCGGGAGGTAACATTGATTATTATATGATTGATAACCTTACGGCTTTGCCGCTGTCTGAGCATCAATTGTCTTTGGGGGATGACAATTTGCTTACTTTACCCACCCCACCTCCCATGGATCATGACCTCACATACTTCTCGTATGTTGAGCGGACTTTTCTCCCATTCAAGACTTATCCTCCTGCCTCTCCTTTATTAATGTCCTCCGGGAACGAGGACAAGGTCTTTGATCCCGGTATTACATTTGAAGCTTCCCCATGGACCATTTAATTCGGGGACGAGTCAGGCTCGTGACTAGGTTAACAAAAACAAGCGCTTCTCGGGAGGCAACCCGATTATCTATCTATCTTTATCTGTTTTTATAATAAGTGTAGGGGGAGACCCTAGTATGTGTTTGTTGTTTTCTTTCTTATCATGTGCAGGGATTCGAGCTTTCAAATATACATTCTTGATGACTTTTGACGACCCGTGATTCTGTGTACCCGTCTTCCCGGTTCTATCCTAAACTCTTTTGATTCACTATTTTATATTTTTCAATATTAAAATAGGAATCACTTTAGTTGTCTCTTCCTTAGCAAGATTTAAACAACGTGCACAATGTCCTAAGTGTAGGGGAGTTTACTCCCACATGCTTAAACATTGAGGACAATGTTTATATTAAGTGTAGGGGGACTTCTATCGAAGTTAAGTGGGCTTTTCCTTGTAGTTGTCCTCATTTTAACTGGAAAACTTGATTTTTCGACATTTTTCAAAATTTTTAATCTATTTTGGCCTTGTAGTTTTCCTTTTTTATTTTTATTTACTTTCTTTGCTAAAAATAAAGTTTAATAAAGTGGTTTTAAATTTTTCAAAGTCGTGAATATTTTTACTCAACTCGAGTTTACTTATCTAAGTTTACTCTAGCTAGTATCCTTAACGTGTTTAAGTCAAGTTTTGCTAGGCTTTTATATAGGGAACTTTAAAACGCAAAAGTCTTAACTCTCACGGGTTAAGAACAAGAACTTTTCGCAAGTTCCTATAATTGATCCTACAGAGTCGTTTATCAAGGGAACTTTAAAATGCGATTTCTAAACTTGAAAAAGTCTTTGAGTTTGCAAGATCCTATAGATGACTCGAAAACCCAAAACTTTGATTTAATTGGCTAAGCATCCACGTGTCTCATTCCTTGAGATTTTAAACTGTGGAGAATGAGAGATGATAGAGTCACTTAAAAGTTTGGTATTCTTTCGTGAATTTATGTGAGTTGATTATAAGCCTATTCTCCCATCGCTTGCTAATAAATTTATCTGCAATAAATAAGGTTGTACGATTTGAAAAGTTACTTAGCTTCTAGCACAAGATCGTTTAAAAGTTGCTCGGTATTAATTAGAGTTCATAGCCAAGGCATAACTTATTGAAGCGGGATGCGAAGATTGGCGAGTCCGAAAAGGCCCTAACAAGGCATGAGGGCTACATTTTGTTGCTAAAGATCCAAAAGTGATGTGAAGAATCATTTATCAAAAATCAATATGAAGGATCGAGACACACGACGAAAAGAAAATACTCCCCTAAAGATCATGTAGAAGTCTATCCAAAAAGACCCTAACAAGGTATGAGGATAAATAGATCCAAGTCCTAAAAGGAGGCGGATCGTTGTATATCAAAGTCCAAAATAAATATTGGATAAAAATGAAGAAGTCGTGGTCCAAATATGAAGAATCTCTCAAAAAGTTCAAGTGAAGAAATTCCTAATATGAAAAGAAGACCATAATTTCATGAACGTCTCTTAAGATTCGAAGTATGAAGTCGCTGCCAAATATCGGTCCGAGAAAGGTTTCAAATCGTGAAGCAAGTTATGCCAAGATATGAACTTTATGAGGTCCCGAGAAGCGGTTTTAAAAGATTTTGTCCTTTAGCTAAATATTGATTAAATCGTCCTACTTTATTTTCAGCCTAAATAACTATCGAAATAAGTCAACAATGCATCCTCGTGATCATTCATGACAAAATTAAAATATAAGAGATACACCTAGGAATAAGGGAGTCTAAGTGAATAATTGGGCCACATGAGTTCGTGTTAGTTTGCTAACTTATAATAACAATGATCTCGTTTTTAAGCTTGGTATGGGGAACGTGAAACGTGAGGATGATGAATACTCATGACGGCCAAAACCCCAATGTAAGTCTTTGATTTCTTTACGTGTTTTGCATATATTTCTATATGTTTAATAAAGGCCAAGGTGGATTGATTATGATGGAAAATTTAAATCTTGCTTTGTAACTAATGCATTGCATGAGGACATTGCAATGGTCAAGTGTAGGGGATTTGATAGGTGTGAAAACACCCATCCTTTTACCACTTAATTATAATAAAAACCAAGCCAAAACGTGTATTTTATATCGTAATTGTCGGAATTATGCGTGGTTTGTGTTTTTATTGTGTTTTAGGACCAAAATGTGAAAAGGGAAGAAAACACGGGCTTTCATGGGCTTTTATCAAAGAAAAAGACAAAAGACGAAGTCAAAAGATTAAGAGTGCAAAAAGAATGGAAGTCCAAGGCCAATTCTGAAGATTTATCGAAGAAAAAGTCCAAAGACAGAAGTTTAATAAAGCCGAAGAACTCAAGTCTAATTAATGAAGAAATTATAAGACGAGTTTAATTAATCCCGAGACAAAGTCGAAAAAAGTCGAAGAATTAAGAAGATGAAAAGACGAGAAAGAAGAAAGAAGGAAAGAAAGGAGCAACACATGCTTCCCTTCTCCCTATAAATAGAACCCATTTCACTTCATTTCATTTTGTTGGCTAACTTGACAAATTAGCTTTCCTACATTTTCATTCCTTGCAAATTTACTTTCATGTCATTTTAAATACTTGTCTTGCACTTTAATTCCTTTAATTCGAGAAAGTGTTTTTAATTTTGTTATTGAATCTTTACTTTCAATCAAGCTTTTCTCTATCTTTCTCATTCTACTTTTCTTGTTTTTGGTTCATTGCAATTTCGGATTAAGCAAGGTTTTGCTTAATCTCTTGTTTATTTTATAAAAAGTTCATCTTTTTATTTTATTAATAAGCATCTTTTTATTAAGCAAGGTTTTGCTTATTTACTTTTTAGTTTTCTTAAAAGTTTAGTATTTTTTAAAGTTTGCTTATTTCTTATTTTAAAAGTTTTCAAATTTATGCTTATTGATCTTTTAATGTTTGATTTTTATAGCTTGAAGTGTTTTAGTGCTTATTGTGTTAATTTTCTTATTTTTGATTAAGTGCTTTTTAGTTAATTTTTCTAAAAAGTTGTTTTAAATATTTTTTATTATTTAGTATTTTTAAAAGTTTTTAAATTTTGGTCTATTAGCTTTTTCTTAAATTTGATTTGGTTAAGTTTTTAGATAAGTGCTTATTTGGTATTTGCTTATTTGCTTATTGTATGCCATCGTAATGCTTAAGGGTTTTACCAATACGATCCAGTAAGTGTGATCGCATAAACCCCGAGGGTTTCTACTTGCGATCCATTACTGCGATCCATAGTACGATCGTTCACTACGATCACACTCCTTAATCCACACCACGATCACTTGTTGCGATCGTGGGTACGATCATAGAGTGTGATCCTTGGGTACGATGGAAACGATATGGCATTGCGATGCATGAGTACGATGGAATCAAACATTGCGATTCATGAGTACGATGGAATTAACACTACAACATTACGATGGAATTGTCATGCATGCATGCATGCTCAAGGTTGGTGCCATTTTCACCTAGTAGGCTGGCTGCTTCCAGCAGCTAGCCTGCTAGCTTGTTTATTTAATAGTATTGTTCCGTAATTGTTTAGTTTTATCTGAAAGTTGTTCCAATTTTATTTTTGAAAGTTACGGATTTTTAGTTGAATTTTTCGTCAATTTTTAGTATTAATATTTTTTCGTAAAGTTTAAGTGTTATCTTTTATTTAGTATCCGCTTTAGGTTTTGCCTCGTTTAGCTTTAAAGTACCATTTTAGTTTTATTCTCTCATTTTTCATTTAGTAAACTTTATTTTCGAGTCGATAGTTAATTTCGTCTTTTAGTTTTATTTTTATTAATTGTTTCGCTTTAAATTTCATTTTATTATTTATTTTAATATTTGTTTTAATATCGTTTTAATTTTTAGTTTTTAATATTCACCTTGTTTTACTTTTATTATTTGTACTTGTCTTTAGTTCGTTTTTAAATACTTTTCGCATTTACTTTTTAATTAGCTATAGATAATCAACTTCCCTTTTTCTTAACCAAAAACAATTGAGTCTCACTTTGAACCGGAAATCAATTCGTTAAGACACCGAGAAAACGAACTTTTTAACCTAGCAAAATCCCAATTTCAATCCCTTTCGAGCCTCTTCCATGTCCTTCAGCACTCTAGCATCTCACTTAATCAATGGGAAGGTCATGATAGGCACAACGGCAGGCAAATGGGCCGTGTCGGCGTTCGGTGCAACTTCCTCACCGTGCGCCATCTTCTTCTTAGCAGCATGAGCGACATGAGCCTTAAGTACTTCTTGCAAGGGAACTTCTTTAGCCACCTGGAAGGGGTTTAGTATATCACGAGGATAAGAGAATAAGGGTACCTTCAGTTGTTCTAGGCTGGGCTTCAAATGGAAGTCTGGTTGAGTCTCTGCGCCCTATCTCTTGTGCCTCTCCAAAGTCAAACCTTCCATTATCATCGACAACAGAAGCTCTTGGTATGCGCCCCTGATAGTTGTATTTTTACGTCTTTTAGGAAAAAGAGCGTAAATGGGGTAAGTATTAAACAAATGGTTTAGGAAAACCAAGTGCTTATGACCCTTGCGTTAGTTCGTTCTCAAGGAGGCTTAGTGTATTTGTTAAACTTGATTATATTTGAGATTAATATTAAGAAAGAAAAGGGAAAATGATGACGATTACGATTATGATAAAACTACGACGAAAGCTAAGACGTAAAATGTAAAAACGTGACGAATTTTAAAAATTACTCTAAAAATTCCTAGAAAATCAAAATAAATCCCTAAAAATGCAATTAGAGTTTACCAAAAATCAAAACTTTTTCAAACCTTTTATTTAATTAAATATTAATTTTTAATGCTAATTAAAGCCCTAAAAATCAATTTAATTAACAAAAAGCCCAAAATAAGATTTTTCAATTTGTAAACCTCCAAAATAACTTAATTAAATTAAAAAGTATTTTTGCAAAATTTAAAACTAATTAAAACTATTTAAAATGATTAAAAATTAAAATAAAATATTAAAATAATATTAAAAATTCAAAATTTATAAAAAAATTCTAAAAACTTGCAAAAAACTAATTTATTTTAACTTAATAAACCCAGAAATGAAAGTTAAATGACGTAAATACCCCTATTGGGCCTCCAAATGGGCCAAAAGTGAAAACAGTACAAGCTTAATGGGCTTTTTAGCCCAATAAGCAAAAAGTTAACCAAATAAGCTGAAAATTTCCAGATAAGCTTAAGATTTGATTTTAAACAAAAAACTCTAAAGGCCCAAAAGCTGAAAGAGTGCCTATCATAGCTTAATAGAATTCAGCTTATTCTTAATGGGCTTTTTGGCCCATTAAGCCATAAGCTGAAAATTGACACACGTCCTTCTTTTGAGATTATAAACTTCTTTGTAAAAAGAATTTTTGAAAATGCTCACGAAATAAGCCCAGACTCTCTACAGAAAACGACAAAATAATCGTTTTTGAGTTCTAGACCACTTCAAGAGCTGATTTAAGTAGAAAAAGGTTTGAAATGACCAAATTAAGCTTAATCAACAAAAAGATTTCAAATAAGCACACCCAATAAGCTGGAATAATCAATAAGCTATTTTGAAAAACAAAAGTCAATTCGTTTTCTAGTCAAACTTAAAAGTCAAAGGCCACAAAGCTCCAGATCAAGTAAATGGGTCAAATAATGAAGACTGATTACAAAATCAAAGTTGTTGCACAATAGAATAAGCCAATATAGCTTATTAATAAGCTGATGACCAAATTACACTATCAGTGGGAATTTTCAGTGGGAAAGAGTTCCCACTACTTGCTTTTAATGAAAGGCTTTTTTAGAGAGTTTCACTTGATGTTTTTGGACAATAAGGGCACCCCTACAACCAGTGAGTTGTAGGGAGTCAAGAACAAGCAAGAAAACACACTTTCCATCAAGCCAAATGATACAGTTAATTCAAAAGGTGCACAGACATGATATAGACATAATCTGATGATATTAAGCAATGTTTAAGCTAGAATAAGCCAGCCAAAGTCCACCAAATGCATAGAACAATTATAAAAGACTTAATGAAGCACAAGTAAACTAGTTTCAAGAATTGTTCACATATTAGAGCTAGAATCAAGCATATGTTACTTAACTGATGTTCTTGATGAACACAAACAAACTTTTGCTGAACTATATGACCGAAAATCAAATTTCAAATGATCTAAACAAGTTATCTAGTTGCACAAATTTTGGTTTTTAAACATACAATCATAGATCTAAGCCTCAAGAACAAAGTTAACCAGTTTTTAGTTCAATAGCACCCAAAACCACTTTGTTTTAGGCAAGATTCAGATTCAAAGTTTAAAAGCATAAGAATAGCAAATTTCCATACTAGAACAACCCAGTATTAGATGCAAACACAAAACTACCCTTAACACCTACTCAATCTTAACCAAAACTACCAAGACAGTAGTCCCAAACACCCTTTTAAAATTTTAAATCAAAATTTAACAAAGGCAAAAAGTTTTCAAGACTGAACCAAGCTTAAACATGCATCATAACAACAACACAATGAACTCAGAACAAGAACTCATGCATAAGAACACATCATACATAGTCCATACCACTTTTCACTTAGAATCAATTTTTTGGATAGTTTAAAAAAGGAAAATACAAACCTAAGGAATGTACATCCACACTCCCGAATATTAGAGCTTAAGTTCTAGCTTGAACAAGAACTAGCTTCCAATAAACACCCCTTCTAGGATGAACAAGGTCAAGAACAAATAGATTATATAAAAAATGGAAAACAGGCTGAATTCTTCCAATCTTGTAACCCACCCTTGAATCTTCCCAAACCACAAGCATCACTTCACCTTGATAAGTATTCTATCAGGGTGATATGATCAACTTCTGATCCAAAAAGTTCAAGTGTTTGAACAAAAACTTGGAAAAATCAGATTTTAGGAAAACTTTGTGTTAGCCTCAAAATATTGAGTCAAATAAGAATGCTCGGTCATATGTTAATTATGTATCGTATATTAGAACGTTGTAATAGGTAGTAGATTAGTCGTGTTATACGGGCTTAACTTTAGGCTAAAGTTCATTCATAAGTAACTAAAGCCCAAAAGGAAAGCCCGACCCATTAGAATATAGTCCATAAGCAAGCCCGCATGTGGGTGGACTATATATACCCTTCCTAGCATGTTAGAAAGGGTGTTGGTCATTTTCATATTCTCTCTCTAATCTAATCCTCCAAAAGTTCCAACCATTCTCTCTACTTTCTCTCACTACTTTCTCTCTCTAGAATTCATCTATCTTCTACCTTTCTTTCTTGTTTAATCATCACGTAATCTATGGGACAACTATTGGTATCAATCGCCATGGGGTAGTTTTGTGATTCGTTGTTGATATTATACATGGTTCGTGTGATTTACTCCTAAAATCATCTCGAAATCAAGTTTTTCTTGTGCTTTCCGTGCTCTACATCTTGATTTACATCTCCTACATAGTTGTGGTAGGGATTTGGTTGCTTTTGGTTGGTTAAAATCACGGATTTCTTGTCAAAAATCTCATTTTTTTACCTAAAGTTTCGGAAAAGTACAAGCATTTCGACAGAATTCCATCGGAAAAGGGTTTAATTTTCCGACAGTTATTCCGATAGCACTCCATCGGAAAAGGGTTTTAATATTCCGACCGTTATTCCGATTGTGTATTTCGGTAGGTTATTCCGACAGTGATTCTGACAGGGATTCCGACAGCCTTATTCCGACAGTGATTCCGATAGTGATTCCGACAGTTATACATTCCGACATACATTCCGATACTACATTCCGACAGACATTCCGATACTACATTCTGACAGTATTCCGATACTACATTCCGACAACAATCCGATGGGCATTCCGATAGCACATTTCGATGGGCATTCCGATGATATGTTTAGCTAAATTCAAATTTTTTCCATACTAGTTTAAGGACATTTCTAGCTTGATTTCAAAATTTAGCGATTACAAAATTTTTTGGTCTACCGTTTTGTCTGACTGGAGAATTTATTGTCGGACTGAAGAAAAATTGCAATTTTCAGAATTTAAACCACAACAACAATCACAACACATCTAGTTAAGATCCATATTCACTTCATCATTTCAGAGAATATTGAGATGGATTCTACTGCTGAATATCGTGTGACGAACAACAACATAATGGTGGCGGGTAACAAAGAGAGACCACCAATGCTTGTGTCGGGTCGATATGATCAATGTTAATCCCGTTTTCTACGTTACCTTGACACAAAACCTAACGGTGATGCTTTAAGGAAATGTATCTTTAATGGACCCTATAAACTCTCAAGGATTCAAGTTCCTGGAGTACCAGCCACAAACACAACTGAAGAACAACTTGCATATGAACGTGATGAAAAGAGAAACGACCTCACGCCAGAGAACCACGCTTGGTTTGATGCAGAAAAGGAAGCAATCTACTTAATTCTCAGTGGCATTGGAGATGATATTTATTCCACGGTTGATACTAGTTCTACTGCTAAAGAAATGTGGACGGCTATTGAAAGATTGTAACAAGGTGAATCACTTAACAAACAAGACATGAAAACTAAGATGTTTTGGGACTTTGGCAAGTTTACATCAAAGGATGGGGAATCAATTGATTCTTATTACTCCCGATTCTACAAAATGATGAATGACATGACCCGAAACAACTTGCAAGTTTCCACCATGAAAGTCAATGTCCAATTTCTACAGCAACTTCAACCAGAGTGGACACAGTTTGTAACCTTGGTGAAACAACAAAAAAAGTTAGATGAAGTTTCATATCACACGCTCTTTAATGTTTTGAAACAATTTCAAAATGAAGCAAATGAACTTCGAGCTTAACGTGATGCAAAGGTTTCAAATCCACTTGCTTTGGTGTCTACCACTCAACATTACCCAGATTATCGTTCTCGTGTTCCAAAGACCTACTCCACTCAATCATCATCACCACGATCATCCACTGTCTCTAAGTCACATGCTCCAACAAGATCCTGAGGCAAAGAAGTTGCAAGAGAACCATCACCCACACCTGATCAATCCTCCGAAGAAGACGGTGATGAAGAACTTGCTCAAAAGGATAGGGAATTTAAGCAAAAAATGGCTTTTATTATGAAACAATACAAAAAAATCTACAAACCTACCCACAACAACCTCAGAACGTTATCTAACACGAGGAACAACTATGCTCAAAGTCCTCCAAGGTATGAAACACGAAGACGTGCTGAGAGTCCTCCAAAGTATGTTCGACAACCCATAAAGTATGATAATCAGAGGGTTGCTACTGTTGTTGGAAATAGGGAAACTATTGGTACTCAAGCTGTGCAACAAACTGGGATTCAGTGTTTTAACTGCCGAGGTTATGGGCATTTGGCTAGAGAATGTAGGCAGCCAAAGAGGGTCAAAGATTATGGTTATCATAAGGAAAATATGCTGCTATGCAAGAAAATGGAAGCTGGGATCAAGTTATCAGCTGAGGAAGGAGAAATGCTTGATGACACAGATGATGAACTCTCCGACCAAGAACTCAAGGCACATTATTCATACATGGCAAAGATTCATGAGGTCCTTAACGTCACTGATGATGACAATGGTCCTATCTTTGATACCGAGCCAATTGATAAGGTACAACATGATGATGAATATAATGTGTTTGGTGATACACATGAGCATAGTGATCTACCAACAATAATTACTGACAAGTGTATGATGGAAATGGTTGATAGCAATACCACAACCGATTTATCAGACATGTGCAATAATGAGTTTGAGGATGATCAACATGTAAATGAGTATGATGATGAGGAGCATATCGCGCTTGCTAATTTAATTGCTAGTTTACAAAAATATGTTAGTGAAAATAGAAAGAGTCAAAAGCAATTAAAGAAGGCAAATGCAGCGCTCACTCAAAACTTTGAAGAAAGCAAAGCCGCTCTTATTAAACCTAGTGAGACTATTGATAGTTATAGGCTGAGCTTCTTCAAACGACCAAAGAGCTTGAGGGGTGCAAAAGTCGTGTTCTCAACGTTAAAAAGGACGATTTTGAAAATAAATACAACGAAGCTCTTGCTTTGTTAACAAAGAAAAATGTCAATTTAATGTCTTATTAAGTGATGAACGTCAAAAAACGTACCTTGCCACAACAAAAGTTAATGAACTTGAACAGAGGCTTTCTATGAATACCACCGATTCTGCTAAAATTCTTGACGAAAAGAAACAAGAGGTTGAAAAATTAAAACAATGTTTCAAAAATAGACAAGGCAAAGATACTGAAAAAGTAAAGGATCTCGAAGAACAATTCGATTTTTTTATAAAAAGTTGTTTATAAAACGCATGACTCTATTCAAACCGTTAGAATGATAACACCTCGGTCGTTTTTCAAAGGTCGACCTAGCTTTGCCACTCCCAAGTACCTCGAACAAGCTCAAGCTGCTAACCCTCACTTATATCTTGATGAGTCTGAATGGGCCGATCATGATTGCCCAGTAGCTAGCCTCGATAATGAAGAGACGTCCCTTTGGGATGAAGAGAGTAGATCACCGGTCAATAAAGATTTTGTGAAACCATATAACTATGCTTATGAAAACAGTCTTTATGGTCTTTTCACTCCACAAAAACAAAAGTCTTGTGAGGAATTATTTTTAGAATGCAAACAAAGACGAATTCAATGGAAGAAAGCTTTTGCCACTAAGAGGAAAACGAATGTTTTTAAATATATTAACTATTTGCCTCTTGATGCTTCTAAAAGCAAAAGTAGAAAAACACTTGGTTTTCTTAAACAATATATTGATAATGTTCAATCAATTGTTGAAAGCGATTGGGAAAAACGTCAAAAAGATAAGTGGAAAACAGAGATTCCTCACGACATAACTGTGCTTGTGAAAGAACTTTTAATACCAAATACGAAGATAATAAAAGTACATGTTCTTGAGTTTGAAAACTTGATTCGGTCTGAAATGTTTGATGATTTGAAATATGTTGAGTCTCTTGAAAAAGAAATTGATGAACTTTAAAATGACAAATCAGATTTTTCAAACGAATATGATCAACTCTTAGAAGAATGTCTCTCCAAAGATATTTTATGTGTTACTCTTCAATCTTATGCTGATATCGATGAATATTCTGATGTTCTATGCAAATATCTTGATAATATCAAAGAATGTGAGCGTCTTGAACTTGAGCTTTCAAAACGTAAAGAAAATGTTGATAAAAAGGCTTTTGAGTTACTTCAACACAAAACTGATTTCCTTCAAAAACATTGTCATTCTCTTGAACTTGCTTTGCAAAAAGACATAGGAAGTTTTCCACATGATAATAAATTGAAAGAAAAACTTTCCCAAATGTGTCGAGAAATGAATGAAAAGAGTTTGGAAATTAAAGAGTTGAAAGCTCAGTTACAAGACAGGGAAATAGCGATAGCAGAGTTGAAGAAACTCATTGCTAAGATGGGTGGGAAAATTATGGAACCTAGTGTTAAGAAACCTGTTGTGAGACAACCAAATGCGCACAAAGTGACTAGACCCTCTGTTTTGGGAAAACCATCTGTTTTCTCTAATTCTGCATTTGCAAAACCTGGGTTTGCCCCCAAGACGGATGGGATGGATAGGTTACCACAAAACACTCCCAAAACGCATATTCAATCACAAAGCATTAAGAACAAAAATGTGGTTAAACCAGGGATGTATAGATTGGCCACTAAACCTACACACAACAAAGAAAGTCAATCACCTCAGACTTCTAGAATCACTAATAGACGTGTGTCTTTTACTACAGGAGTAGTCCCCACTGCTAGTGTTAGCCGGCCTCAGCTTAAGAGCACTCGAATAAATGAAAAGGTTTGGCAAAAAAAAGTCAAGGGAAGATGAAGACAGTAGAAGACCACCCTAGGATTTTCAATGTGTCTAAGAATAAAATGTATGTAATCGCATGTAATGATGATTTGAATGATTCGACTTTGAATGCTTTGAATGTTAAGTTTGTTTGTATGAAATGTGGAAAGTGTGATAATGCTAATCATGCTATGTGTGTTTCAAATAATGTCAAAGGCGTAGATACTAGAACTAAGAAGCAAACTGCGATGCCTATTAGTGCTAGAAAACCCAAACGCAAAGTGAACCATTCTGGTGCAACCCCCCTGAGAAAAGTATTGCATCAGACTCCACCACTAAGAACCCTAGAAGCAGAATTAGGGAATTATATGAGTCTGCTAGCAAGTCTTGGAAATGGTGGTTTGCTAATCAATATCCTCTAGGAGATAAATGGATGCCTAAGGTTAGGACAGAAAATGTGACTACGTGCGTTAGTGTGCCTGAAAGTGATGAAACTACGGAAACTAATGAATCGGAAATCACAACTAACATGGAATCCAATTTAGCAAATGCTCCATCGTGTACTAATTCTTCTACAGGTGATCGAAATAATTCTATTAATACTGGACTCCGGATGCACGAAGCACATGACGGGGAATCTCAAGCTTCTAATTAACTTCGTGGAGAAGTTCCTGGGTACGGTCCGATTCGGAAATGATCAATTTGCACAGATCCTAGGATATGGAGACTTGGTTCAGGGGAATATCACTATCAAAAGGGTTTACTACGTCGAAGGGCTCAATCACAATCTTTTCTCGGTTGGTCAATTCTGTGATGCGGATTTGGAGGTTGCTTTTAGAAAGAAGACATGCTTCGTTCGTGATTATGATGGGAATTACTTACTTACCGGTTCACGAGGTACTGATCTCTACACTATTTCACTACAAGACTCCACATCTTCAACTCCAATCTGTTTCATGGCTAAAGCTTTAACGACTCAAGCTTGGTTATGGCATCAACGATTATCTCATCTTGACTTTGATACCATCAACTTTCTTTCCAAGAAATATATTGTGAGAGGCCTTCCAAATTTGAAATTCATCAAAGATCATCTTTGTTCTTCTTGTGAGCTTTGTAAAGCTAAACGAAGTAGTTTCAAGACAAAGACTACACCAAGCTCTAAAGGACGGTTAGATCTTCTTCATATAGATTTGTGTAGCCCCATGCGTGTTCAAAGCATCAATGGGAAGAAATACGTTATGGTAATTGTCGATGACTACTCAAGGTACACGTGGACCCTCTTCTTAAGGTCCAAGGATGAAACACCTATGATTCTCATTAACTTCCTTAAGCTGATACAACGTGGTCTTCAAGCTCAAGTAAAACTGGTACGTACTGACAGAGGCACATAATTCTTGAATTCAACTCTGAAGAATTATTTTGAAACCGAAGGGATTGAACATGAAACATCTATTGCTCGAACACCTGAACAAAACGAAGTTGTTGAAAGACGAAATCGTAGTTTAGTTGAGGCTGCTCGACCATTATTATCTGCTTCAAAACTACCACTATTCTTTTGGGCCGAAGCCGTATCAACCACATGCCACATACAAAACCGTTCCTTAATTATCCCAAGACACGAAAAGACACCATATCACATAATTAATGATCACAGACCTTCACTCAAACACCTTCATGTTTTCGGATGTACGAGTTATATTATTCGAGATGGTGAAAATCTAGACAAGATGAAAGAGAAAGGTGATGCATGCATTTTAGTGGGATATGCAACTCAGTCTAAGGGATACAGAGTGTACAACAAAAGAACAAAATTAATAGTCGAGACTATTCATATTAGATTTGATGAATTGCAAGAGATGGAACTTGAACAAAACAGTTTAAGTCTCGATCCACAACGACAAAAGACTTTTGTGCACAACCTCACGGAACTCGGAACTCAAGACCACAACAATGAACCGTCAAGTTCAAAGTTGGTTCTTGAACATGTTCCTAGAGCAGATATGACAGTGGACACGACACTTGAAGAGTTGGAAATGTTATATGGACCAATGTTTGATGCACGGGGGAGAAACATGTTGTATCAAAGTCTTCTATTGTCACTCATGATAAGAATGATGATACCGATCATCGTCAACAAAAGGATACAACTTAATCTACTTCAACACGGGTTGCTGTAGATTTGCCTTCTCAGGATATGTCTTCAACAATCGATCCTATTACATCCACAACTACTGTCATTGCTCCAGAGAACACAAATCAAGCAGATGATGCATTATCTGATGATGACGATTTTCACAACCCATTCGGTACACCGGTACACGAAACTGGAGAGTCGTCTACTCGCCATGTTGATCCGTCAAATATTCATACGTTCTACCAACGACATCCTTCAACACATCATTGGACCCGAGAACATACTTTTGTTCAAGTAATTGGAAACCCTTCATAGCCTGTTCATACAAGACGACAACTAGCCACCGATGGTGATGTTTGTATGTTCGCACTCGCCGCGTGTACAGCTGAACCGAAAAACATCAAAGAAGCCATGGCTGATCATGCTTGGATTGAATCGATGAAGGATGAACTACAACAATTTGAAAGACTTAAAGTCTGGGAACTTGTTGACAGACCATACGACGTGATTCTGTTAAATCTTCGATGGATCTGGAAAAACAAGATGGATGAAGAAAACACGATCATCAAGAACAAAGCTAGGCTTGTGGCTAAGGGGTATGGCCAGATAGAGGGAATTGATTTTGACGAATCATTTGCACCAGTTGCTCGTATGGAAGCGGTCAGGATTTACCTTGCTTATGCTGCACATAAGGTATTTACTGTCTATCAAATGGACGTAAAGACAGCATTTCTTAACGGTCCTTTGAAGGAAGAAGTCTATGTCACGGAGCCGGAAGGATTCGTCAATCCTCATTATCCTGACAAGGTGTATCGTCTCCACAAGGCACTATATGGACTCAAGCAAGCTCCAAGGGCGTGGCACGACGAGCTCTCAAATATTCTAGAATCTAAAGGTTTCTCAAAAGGTTCCATTGATCTAACTCTGTTCACTTATAAATATGGGGATGATATTTTGCTTGTGCAGATTTATGTTGATGACATTATTTTTGGGTCCACAAACCCAAAACTTTCAAAATGGTTTGAAAAAGTCATGCATAGAAAATTTGAAATGTCTATTATGGGCGAACTAAAATTCTTTCTAGGAATTCAAGTTCACCAATCCCCAAGTGGTATCTTTATAAACCAAGCTAAGTATTGTCAATAGATAATCAAAAAGCATGGTATGACTTCATGTGACCCCGTTGGGACACCATTATCAACCACATCGCTAGATGCTGACTTGGAGGGAAATACCATAGACCAAACGAGATATCGTTCCATGATCGGCTCCCTCATGTACTTGACAGCAAGCAGACCCGATATTTCACATGCTACGTGTTATTATGCACGATATCAAGCACGAACCACTGAAAATCACCTCAAGGAGGTTAAACGGATCTTTCGGTACCTAAAGAATACCATTCATTTGGGACTCTAGTATCCGAGGGAAACTAGTTTCTTTCTAATGGCCTATTCAGATTCTGATCATGCAGGGTGTCTTGATACATGAAAAAGTACTTCTGGTGGTGTACAATTTCTAGGTCAAGATAAGCTTGTGGGATGTTCTTCAAAGAAGCAGGATTGCACGTCACTTTCATCAGCCGAAGTGGAGTATGTGTCTCTATCTGCGTGTTGTGCTCAAGTTCTTTGGATGAGAACACAACTTAGGGATTATGGCTTCCACTTTGATAAAGTACCAATGTACTGTGACTCAAAGTCGGCCATAGCCATCTCCTACAATCCGGTACATCATTCCCGCACGAAGCACATCGATGTCAGATACCACTTCATAAAGGAACAAGTTGAAAGAGGTATCGTTGAACTATACTTTGTTGGAATGGATTACCAATTAGCCGACTTGTTTACAAAAGCTCTGTCGAAAGATAGGTATGAGTACCTCGTTAGGTAAATTGGTATGAGATGTTTGACTCCAATAGGCCTGGAGATTCTAGCAAAGGTGCCTGCTTGATTAATCTATCAAACATCTACTTGTAAATACCTTTGAAAAAGCAAAATACAAAAATATATAACATATAAAAACAAAACACAAAATTAAAAATCTTTCAAAATCCAAAAATATTCTTCTCGACATGTCTTTCAGTATAGATAATATGGACGTACCTAGAAATGTCACTCAATAACTACACGGGTGTGTACATAAAGCTCGAATGAAAGTTGTAAATATTTTTTTCAAAACATGTCATTTCTACTTTTAATAAAGGAAAATGTCTAATTTGGACAATATTTCCAAACAACGGGTAGAGAAATCTGTTGATGCAAAAGTTGGGTGATCCTTGCTAGACCCAAATTAGGCTTAATTCAGGTTGGCTGGGCTCCGGCTCCTGCACCAAGTGAATCGTTTGGTTGGGATCCTACACACTAAACAACACGCGTTAGGCTTACCGTGGGAATGTTTCCCACGATTAGACTCCGGCGTGAGAGTAAGTAATCGATTAGGGTTTATGTGAATTGAGAGTAGAACGTAATACCTTTGTGGAACCCTTGGGGGTTTCTTTTATAGGCAGTGGAACCCTTGTGGGCTGCCACTTGATACTTCGGCCCCAAGGAAAGGATAACTATCAGAATTAGAATGATTGTTATCTTCTAATTTTGGTAGTGAATATCCTCCTCTATTGGGATAAAACTATTCCTAGACAGAATATGATTCTGTCTAACCCTATGTCGGCCGCGCCGGGCCGTGGGCCACACACATGTGCGCGGTTACTGTTCATTCAAGCCCATAAGCTTGAATGACATTATTCCCACCCATCTGTGATGGGCCGGATACGGGTAGTACCCGTGGGCCGGGTTCCTGACCCGGTTGGGGGCTATACGTCATCATGTCCCCCAGTCTAGTTGTTACAACCGTAGGCGTAACCTCTAGACTATCAAGGTGCTCTCAGGACATACCATGGAAAACCTAGGAAATGCGAAACATTAAAAATTTTATTCTGGCCGCATGTGGCGACCCGTCGTAGGAATATATTTTAAATAGTACCTCAGCCGCACGTAACGGTCGAGACAATTTAAATGTAACATTAAATACAGTCTTACGTAAGAGCCGCATAACCCGACACAAGAATATAAACATTAATGATAGTCAACTTTCTAGTCGCATGCCTGCAAAAGTGCACCATTAATGCCCACCCTTGAGCCACGTAAAACTGCCAAGAAGTGACCCATGGGTCCCCCTCTGTTTTTGCAGAAATGTCAGAAACCCTATCCGTTGGATAGGCGAGGTGGTTTACACGTGTCGAACATCCATGGTACCTCGGAAACCGAGGCAACCCTATATAAGAGTTGCTATGCGTGTTTGTTACACACACAACTCACCCCTTCTTCCGCCATTGTTATTCTCAAGCTTATACCTCCAAAACTTTGCCTTCTTTTCCACGGATTTCCTTCGCTGCAGGTTAGATCATCACGCCCTTAAAAACCTTTGTATAAAACATGGTAAAGGACAACCCCCTTATCACGGATGTCCTTAACGTGATGTCTGCGGAAAAATACCTCGACTTCCTGTCGAAGTATTATGTACCCGAAAGCGTACATCCCACCTATCCAGGTGATGGTGAAGCGATTACGGATGCACCGGCGGGGAAAATAGGCATATACACACGCCTGTTTGACTCGGCCAACTACCGTATCCCCTTATCCAAGTTTTTGGTAGACCTTCTATTATATTGTGACTTCCATATCACCCAGCTTCACTGCATAGGGGCGTGTAAAATCAACCAGTTTGAAATTACATGCCATACATGCGGAGTAACCCCAACCGTGAATCTTTTTAGGGCTTTTTATTTCCCTCAGCTAGTGAATGGGTGGCTGTCGTTTAAAAAACGACCCGGGAATGCCCCTATGACGTATAGGAAGCCTCTAGACTCCCTTAATAACTGGTACGACCATTACTTCTTTGTAGATGAGAAGGTGTTCCCTACCCCCTTCGTACTCAAAACCAAAGCCCCCAAAGACTATCCGCCCAAATCCAAAGATTATAGCATCAGGGACCTAAAAATACTGGATACCTACCGCACAGAATTCCACAGAGGGTTGCCGGAACACTTTCTGTGTTTAGTAGGGATAAGCCGCCGTTACTTTGGGAGGGATGACTTATACCCGTGCTTCCTAACGGAACAGGGAGAGGGTAGGACTAATTTATATGTTGTAGATTTGATTTGTCACGCATATGTGTAGAACTTTACTAACCCATATACTTTTAAAATGTTTGCAGAGATGAACCTTCACGGACTAATCCGCCAGGGCGACCCAATGAAGGTAGCGGAAGGATTCTGGCCGCTGAAGCCGAATGAGCTCCCCTTGCTAGAAGCGCTAGCCGACCGTACGATGCCGCTCGAAGGAACATCCGAGCCTAGATCAGACGAAGAAGAGCCTGCCATCGAGAAATCCCCATTGGATTTCCTCAATGAAGATGGCGAAGAACCATTGCTAGAGGGGGGCACCACCAACCAGGAAGAGGAGAATGACCCCAACGAAGACACAACTCAGGCCTCCGGGTCCGCCCCGCTCACTTCTAGGAAGAGAAAGACCACCAGGAGGGTGGCAAAGAAAATAGGGGACGAGGCCGGAGCCGCGAATGCTCCTCCTAAGAAGCTGAGGAAGGACCATCTGCAGTACCAAGAAGGGAGTGGTACTGCGACCGCCCAGGCCGACCCCACCCCGAACATGGGAGGGCCAGCCTTGCGAGTCACCCCCGTGAGCGCCGTAGCTCCTACCGGCCCAGACCCTGCCATTGGCACCTCGTAAGTACCCTTTTGAGTATGATTCGTGTCTTTGTATGATGCATAAACTAATATTGTCATGTTAAATAACAGGGCCAATCCGACAGCCGTAGCGCAGGAGGAAGAAGTGGGGAGGAATCCATCCCCCGCACCAACCAACAAGACCCCATCCCCCGCTGCCACACATGCCAAGGAGCCGCACCCCGAGGGGCCAGAAGAAAGCCTGCGCTTAGCATGGAACCTGTCAAGTTTGACAAGGCTGGAGGCAGAATCCGAGTGTTCAGAATTTATTGAACACATCACCCCGCCCGTCCTCGCACAAGATCTAGATGAGTTAGATCATGAGGCCCTCATTGAGCAGTTTGACGTGTCGTCCTCACACCAGGTGACGGTGGGAGCCGCGTTAAGACGCCGTCTAATCAAGGCCCTCACCAATGTGAATCGGGCAGATAAGAGGATAGTCCGTCGTGAGGCGATGGTCGTGAAGAACGAGAAGACCATCGCATCATTGCAGGCGGCGCTATTGACAGCCGAGGCGACGGTGAAGGAGCAGGCGCATCATGCCGACGCCAGAGAGAAGCGCATTGCTGAGCTTGAAGCCCTCGTAGCCGCATCAAACGAGAAGGTAAACTTTTGAAATTTTGTACATACACTCAAACTTTGGGTATGCATTTAACCCAAGAAAAGTATATATACTTGTAATAACTCCAAATTTTATATGCAGGTGTCTGCGGCCGAAGCTGCTACCAAGGCCGTGACCGTGCAATCCTTCAACATCGCCCAGGAGCGTGATGCGCTGAAGGATGAGTTGACGCGGACCCAGACCAACCTTGAAGAGCAGGCTGTCTCAGCTGATGAGGAGCTAAGCAAGATGACTGTAAGTTGTGCTGAGAGGATATGCCCTCCCCTGCTATCCGCTACCGCCGGTCGCAGGTGGATTATCAGGCAAGGACTGCGACTTGCTGTGAGTAGGGCATTGGAAGCTCCACACCTATTGCAGGCGTTTACCGGGGTCGTATCCGATGGAATCGACCGTGGTAGACATGAAGGCTTGGTCAAAGCTGCAGAACTAATAGGGAAAAATGAAGATATCACACATCATCCTTATCACAACTCCTCCGTCGCGGATAATATGACCGCGTCCATGAATGCCTTAGCGGAAATCCAACACCCTCTCCTAGACGAGCTTGAGGCACTGAAGGACGCTCCTAACCAGGCAATAATGTCCCGGCTGAGCGCTGATCCTATTCCTTTGACATTGGCCACTTATGATTCCGCATCCAAAACCATGAAAGGCGAGAAACTTCTTGTAGAAGAACTGGATGCTATTGCGGCCAAAGCCCGGGATGGGAAGGATGCTCGTGGGGAGGTCCTCCGTGATCTAATTAAGGAATGGAAGAAGGAGATAGGGGAATTCCTACCCCCCTTGTAACTTGTCAGTTGTAAACATTAGTAATTTATAAATTTATTCGTCCGTGTATGTACACGGCTAAGACATATGTTAAATAACTTGTCTTTTATTTTGGAGTCCGTGATTGACCACGGCAATTTTGTTATATATTTGGAAACTTGTGTATTTTGACTGTGTTGAATATTGTACATCAATACTGCATGATATGTCACGTCTTACACACAAAGAAAGAAAATACATACAAGTCTATAATTTACTAGACATGCGACGTGCGTCTTTACTATGCGGAGCACTGTGTGACTACGGCATATGAAACTTACCCCGACGTCTTGTGAATAAGGTGTCTAGTAAGGATACATGATCCGTGCGGCTGGGGTTGCATCCCTCTTACGCGACAAGTTGAATTAGTAGGTTCACTTAATCCTCTTACCCCACCTGGAGGCGTATAGTACATGTACAGTAATTTGAAAGAATGCATATGAATGAAACATGGCATATTATAATATAAGTAAAATTCATACGACTAAAAAAAATCTAAAAAATGATTTGCACGAAACAAGCCGTGGGGCTAGCTAGGCACCACGGCATTTTATTAGAACGTTTACATTTTTGTTTAAACAATGATGACAAGTCCTAAAAACAAGAAAGGAAACTAAACAAACATAAGAAAAACAAAACAGATAGACCGCATGGTTCTTCATTAAAGGCACATATAGCAAAGCACTCATGCGGAAGCCGTAGCTTTCAAAGATAGCACCTTTTGAGATTGGCAATGTTCCATGTGTGCTCTAGGTCGCGGCCATCCATGTCACGTAACTTGTGCGCGCCTCGTCCCAAGGCCTTCGTGACTTCATACGGTCCTTCCCACTTATGGCCCAGTTTTCCTGTATTCTCCGCTCTACTCGCTTCATTAGCACGATAGACATAGTCTCCCGGTCGAAAAGAAACACCCTTGACCTTGGCGTCATAATAAGCTTTCAATTTGGCCTTGGACTTAGCCTCACTGATGGCTGCTATTTCCCTTTTTTCTTCCAACAGATCCAGGTTGATTCGCAGCTGCTCGTCGTTCGTGACGACCTTAACTTCTGCCGTGCGGATGGTAGGCATTCCTATTTCTGCTGGTATAACAGCTTCAGTGTCGTAAGCCAATGCAAATGAAGTATCTCCGTTGGCTGTTTTGATCATAGTCCTATGTGCCCACAGCACATGTGATAACTCATCAACCCATTTGCCATTTCGTTCGTCCAAATGCGCCTTGATGCCATTCCCCAAGCTTCTATTTGCCCGTTCGACAAGGCCATTTGTCTGCGGATGCTTAATAGATGCGAAGCGCCGCTTGATGTTCAATGATGCACACCAATCTTTGAATGGGCTGTCCGTGAACTGCTTGCCGTTGTCCGAGATGATTTCTCCTGGTAGACCAAAACGGCACACAATATGTTCCCAAACAAACTTCTTAACTTGTTTTCCTGTGATAGACTTGACTGCCTTGGCCTCTATCCATCGTGTGAAGTAGTCCATCGCAACAATCAAGAATTTAACTCCCCCCGCAGCTACAGGAAATGGTCCTGCAATGTCGATTCCCCACTTATAGAATGGCCATGGGGACGTGATAGGTGTAAGCTCCTGCTGCAGGTGCCGCGGTACTGGCCTATGCACTTGGCAATCACTACACTTGCGAATCATGTCGCGCGCGTCTCTGTGCATGGTAGGCCAATAATATCCTGTTCGTAAGGCTCTAGCTACCACGGATCGTGGACCCGCATGCATGTCGCATAACCCTTCGTGTATGTCACTGATTACGTAAGCGGCCTGACGTGGTCCAACACACCGCAGCCACGGCTGCAAGAAAGAGCGCTTGTAAAGGACGCCTTCTCGAAGTTCGAAATGCTGCGACTTCCTTCTAATGCGCCGTGCTGCTTTTTCCTCGTCTAGAAGGGTCTCACTAGTCAAATAGTTGATAATCGGGGTCATCCATGTAGGTCCATCCTCCTCAATTATAGCAGCAACCTCCCCTTCCGTTATAGATTTCTCCTTGAGTATTTCCACCAAGACTTGTTTAGACAAGTGAGCGAAGCTTGTGGACGCGATCTTGCTAAGAGCGTCCGCCTTCTTGTTCTCGCCCCTTGGCACCTGCTTGATGGAAAACTTACTGAAAGTCGCGATTAGCGACTTGACTTTTTCCATGTACCTGACCATGTTTTCCTCTTTAGCCACATATCCACCTAGAATATGGTTCGCGACAAGCCGTGAGTCCACGTAGGCCTCAAGGTTGCGGACTCCCATTCTAGCGGTGATTTTTAAACCCGCAATTAATGCTTCATATTCTGCTTCGTTGTTGGTGGTCGTGAACTCAAAACGGAGGGCGTACGTGAATTCCATTCCTTCTGGATTTGTGAGGATGAGACCAGCTCCGGACCCGTCCGTACACGAAGATCCGTCCGTGAATAACACCCATGGTTCCGTTGGGATCTCGTCTTGTTTAACCATTGGCCCTTCCTCATCCGGCTTCTCGATCAGGAAGTCTGCCAAGATCTGGCCTTTCACAGCCGTCCTTGGCCTATAAGATATATTGTGCTCCCCCAATAAGATGTCTATTTTTGTAGCCTCCCTGCTACGTCCGGTCTAGAAATAACCTGCTTGATTGGCTGATCCGTAATGACCACAATTGGGTGCGCCTGAAAGTACCGGCGCAGCCGCTTTGTAGCAAACACTAGTGCTAACACCAATTTTTCCATAGAGGAGTAATTCAGCTCCGGCCCTTGTAGTGTTCTACTTATAAAGTAGACCGGAGTTTGCACTGTATCCCTATCTGTCATGAGTACCGCGCTTATTGCGCCATGAGTGGCTGAGAGATACATAATAAGTTCCTCCTTTGGCCGAGGAGCTACTAGCATAGGGAGAGACGCGAGGTGCTGTTTGAGCTGGCCGAAAGCTTCCTCGGCTTCCTTCGTCCACCGGAAGTCTCCCTTCCTAATGCACTTCTTGAGTGTCTTAAATAGGGGTAATGACTTCTCTGTGGATTTGGATAAGAACCTATTCAGCCCGGCTAGTTTCCCATTCAAGGATTGCACCTCCTTCCGTGTCTGAGGGGACGGCAGTTGTATTACTGCGTCCGTCTTCTCTGGTCAAGGTTTGATGCCGTTTGGGTCAATCTAATATCCAAGGAACATTCCCTCCGTTGCCCCAAACGTACATTTTTTTGGATTTAACTTCATGTTAATCCTTCTCAGTGTGTCGAATGTCTCTTGGACATCCCGGAGAAGTGCCTCCTCCGTGTGACTTTTTATAACCAAGTCATCCACATAGACCTCCAAGTTGCGGCCTATCTGTGATTCAAAAGCTTTGTCCACAAGCCGTTGATATGTAGCACCGACGTTCTTCAGTCCAAACGGCATTTTCGTATAGCAATATACGCCCTGACTCGTATGGAACGCCGTTTTTTCTGCATCCTACTCCGCCATCTGGATCTGGTGATATCCTTTGTATGCGTCCAAGAAGCATTTAAAAGGATACCCACATAGGGATTCCACCTTCCAGTCGATTTCTGGTAACGGGTAACAATCCTGTGGGCAAGCCTTGTTCAGATCCGTAAAATCCACACACATGCGCCAACTTCCGTCATGTTTTTTGACCATGACCGGATTGGATAACCACTCGTGGTAGTATACCTCGCGCATGATACCTGCGTCCACTAGTTTCCGTACTTCCTCCAATATCACTTGGCTGCGCTCAGGCGCCTGGCCGCGCTTCTTTTGCTTGACGGGTTGGTACCCTTGGCGGATCTGGAGCTTATGCTCTGCTATCGCACGTGGCACGCGTCATATGCTTTGGCTCCCATGCGAATATATCTAAGTTTGCACTTAAAAGAGAGCACATGGCCCTTTTTCCGCTATCCGAGAGCGCCCCTCCTATGGATACCTCCTGTTTCGGATAGTCAGGGTGAATTGCTACCTTCCAATTGGGAGGTGGTGATCCATCCTTGGGTGGATCAGGTGGAGCCGGTGTTGTCACGGTGTGAAACTCGGATGCCGGTACGATTGTCTTGTAAATGGTAACAATTCCCCCCTCAACGGGGAATTTGATCATTTCGTGCGTCGTGGAGGGTACCGCCCGTATAGCCAAAATACCTGGTCTGCCTATAATCCCATTGTACGGAGAATGTGAGCGTATCACCATGAAGTTCATCTACGCCGTAGTGGAGTGTTCCTCATTCCCAATGGTTACAAGCAGCCGTAGTTGCCCTATTGGCCAGATAGTGTCTCCACTAAAGCCGGTGAGCGGCGCCGTGGCCGGTACTAATTGGTTTCTTATTTCTGGGCATAACTGCACAAAATAGTGTTCATACAGTACCTCTGCTGACGACCCTCCATCCACATACATGCGACGAACATTGTGTGTTCCAATGCTTATCTCAATAGTGAGAGGCGCATCGGTCAAATCGCTTGCTGTGATGAGAGGGAACGAGATTTCCCTGCCGCGTGAAAATTTTTGACCAACTTTCTGCCTCGTGCGGTGTTGTCTGGATTGGATCATGTATATGGTCGAAGGCTTGTCCTTTTGGGGATCCTTCTTATCGTACTTCTTGTTGTCTTTTCCATCCTTCCAATCCTTAACTAGGTGCTTGAGTTTACCTGATTTGATCAGCGACTCAATATGCTTCTTGAGCTGGATACACTCCTCCGTACCGTGGCCTTTGTCATTATGGAATTCGCAGAAGCGATTTCCTTGTCGACGTTCCGGCGGAGTGGTCATTGGGGGAGGCCTTGGAAAGTTTTCCCCTTCCGTCAACAAGATCTCCCGGTAGGACATCTTTAGGGGGTGAACTTATCGTTCGGCCGTCCTCCTTTGCTCTGGCTCTTATAGTCTGAGCCCTTGCTATTGTTCTGATTGCCTTGACCTCCCGACTGTCTCCAGGACTGGTCATTTGACCGATACCCATTTCCTCGGGATGGGTAGGCCGCGGCAACAGCTGTTTCTCCTTCTATGAAATTTCTGACCCTTTCCATGAGGTCATCATATCTCTCTGGGCGCTTGTCATTGAGGCGCCTGATCAACTCTCTGTCTGTTATGGCGTGCATGTAGTCAGAGATTTTCAGGAGCTCCGGCATTGTTTTTGTGTGCGTGCACTCATCATTGAAGCGTTCAGTGAAGGCTTCTGTGGACTCCCCCGGCCGTTGTTTGACAGTTGCCAATGAGACCGGATCCCTATTATACTTCTTCCTCTGAGTATAATTGTTCTCAAACGCAGTACGTAGATCCGTGAAACTATCAATGCTCCGTGGAGGGGGTGCCTCAAACCAGTCACGGGCATTTCTGATCAAAGTTGAATTGAACATTTGGCACCATATAGGCATGGGCCATCGCTCAATTTTAGCCTGCGTATCGAATACTTTAAGGTGATCAACCGGATCACCAGTCCCATCATAGGTCTTGACACACGCCGGCATGCGACGTTTGGTGTCCTCAGAATAGTTCCGTATGCGGAGGGTGAACGGGTCTTCCCTTGGATCCGCCCATGGCCGGGTGAGCCTAGGGTCATCCCGTGGTTCACACCATGGACGCAAAAGATCCTCCGCGTCTGTATCACGATAATAAGGGCCACCATAATACCCATCATTGTTTGGTGGTGGTGGAGGGGTGCGCCTAGGTCGGCGACGCTTAGACGGATGGTCATCTGAGTCTTCTCCTGACGGGTCTAGAAACGGTGGTGGTGCCCCATCCTTTGGGTAGGGGCCACTTTTTTGGGATGAACCGGAAGCCTTCTTCCCAGTGTTCATCCTGTCCCACACACTCGTACGACGAGCGGTTCTGGCCAACTCTCGATCTGGCCGCTCGGGTGAACCATCAGACTTATCTCCTCCTTCTCGAGACTGCATTAATTCCTGTATGAGACGATCTCCTATGCGCTCAAACACATTCCTGGGTTGAGGGGTTTCCTCAAAGATGCTCTGCTCCTAAGGCCGAGCTCTCCTTTTCCTCTGATTTTGGGAAGAGGTGATTGGTCCGGTGTCACCAAAGTTGAGTCTGGATTGGAGGTCCCTCCCCAGATTCAACCTTGACGCGATCCCCGGGACGATCCTATCGAAGTTCTGCGTGAGAACTCGAGTAAGATCCTCCTCGCTGAGTGGTAGGACCTCTACTTCTTCCTCCGCAGATGGTCTGCGCGGCTCCTTGTTAGGAGGGTTGGGCGCACTCCCTGGGTCAGGGTTGTCCAGGGTTGAAGTAGGTGGGGGTGTCATGGAGATCGTGCTCGTTACCCCTAGGGGCTGAAAGCCGCCCCGGTTACCAGGTTCGCCAGCAAGGAGGCTTGGTGATTGATTGGGGATGAGTATCCGTTCCCCTTAGGACTTCCGATTTCCAGGATTCGTATTCCTGGGATTGCCTTCCTGGTGTCCCTTCGTCATTGAAAGATTCAGAATGAGGTTTTTGTTCTAGCTTAGTGTAGTGGGCCCCACGAATGGCGCCAACTTGTTGATGCAAAAGTTGGGTGATCCTTGCTAGACCCGAATTAGGCTTAATTCAGGTTGGCTGGGCTCCGGCTCCTGCACCAAGTGAATCGTTTGGTTGGGATCCTGCACACTAAACAACACGCGTTAGGCTTACCGTGGGAATGTTTCCCACGATTAGACTCCGGCGTGAGAGTAAGTAATCGATTAGGGTTTATGTGAATTGAGAGTAGAACGTAATACCTTTGTGGAACCCTTGGGGGTTCCTTTTATAGGCAGTGGAACCCTTGTGGGCTGCCACTTGATACTTCGGCCCCAAGGAAAGGATATCGATCAGAATTAGAATGATTGTTATCTTCTAATTTTGGTAGTGAATATCCTCCTCTATTGGGATAAAACTATTCCTAGACAGAATATGATTCTGTCTAACCCTATGTCGGCCGCGCCGGGCCGTGGGCCGCACATGTGCGCGGTTACTGTTCATTCAAGCCCATAAGCTTGAATGACATTATTCCCACCCATCTGTGATGGGCCGGATACGGGTAGTACCCGTGGGCCGGGTTCCTGACCCGGTTGGGGGCTATACGTCATCACAATCTATCTTGGGTTGAGCTTGTCACAAGACATTCAACGTTTTGAGCTCAACACAATGGCTTGTAATCACTTCCAGATTGCAACCCGGTTCTATATTCACGGGGGAGTGTACGCTTTAGTGCCCTTACCCTCAGCAAAAGAAGAGAAATCTCCTTATACTTGAGTGGATTTGTCAAGACATTCAAAGTCTATGAACTCAAGTTTATGCTTTAGAAAAACCTCTTCGCCAAAAAGAAAAAGTATTTTTCAAAAAGCGTTGAACATAATTTTTTCAAGAATTTCTCAATGATTATTCAAAATCTTTCAAAAATTGTGTGTTCAACAAACTCCCATCCTCAAAAAGCGAAATGTGGATCACCTCCTCACGATGACAATTCAATTGGATCAATTTTTGAGGGGGAGCATTTCAACTTCATGCAAAGATTGACACATCTTTCTCCCGAAGATTTTTAAGACTATTTTTCAAAATATATTTTAATCAAATTTGGTATCTCTAATATCAAAAGATTTTATATATTAGAGATAGGGGGAGAAAATGTGATTAAAATGTGATCTTATATAAGACTCAAGCACTTTAACTCTTACCTACATGTGCGAAACACTTTTGATTATCGATGCACATGTGAAGGGGGAGCCTTTCTGAAACGACAAAACTAGCAATGTGTTAAGTGTTTTTCTAACACTTTTTTAGAATGTAAAGTGGTTTATGTGTGACAACCGTGGTTTTGGGTTGGTCACTTGGTCTTACTTTTAGGTTATTTTATGTGTGCTTACTTGAATTGTGTGTTTACGTGTTTATTTTGTGTGAACGAGGTTGGTGTGGTTATCGTTTATGAGTATAGAGTACTCATAAGTAAATCGAGGAACGGTTATTTCATGTTCATGAGCTCACAAGTGGTGACTATGAAATGAAAATGGTGATATTATGGTGTTTACGTATACGTATAAGTATTATAGTAATAGTATTTTTTTAGGATTTACGGTTTAGCATTTAGAGGTCTCGGGTGAGGTAATTATCCAAAAGAATATTTTTCGGGATGGTTTTAAGTCATTTAGGACTTAGTTATAAAGTTTATTTAAGAATATGAGATTTTTTTTAAAAGTGTATATTTTACGTCTTTTACGGTAAAACGCGTAAAAACTGACTAGTTTTACGGTTTTGAGGTTTTGGGAGCTTTAAGAGCTGAAATAAATTAAGGAAAATTAAGGTAATATTACTAATACATATATTAATAATAAAAAGAAAAAAAAAACGAAAATTAAGGGGGTGTTAGTCGGTTAGGAAAAAAAGAAAAGAAGGAAAAAAAAAAGAGGAAAAAGGAAAGTTGGGTTTGGGTTGGACAAGGATTCACCCACACCCTATATATTATATTATTTACTACCAAAAGAACATAATTAAATCCCTGGAGATTAATGGTCGACGGTTTTTGGGAGAGTTTTTAGGGTTTCATAGTTTTTTCTTCTTCCATTAATTTAAAGGTAAAACCTTCAAATCCCTTTTTAATTAAATTGTTTTTATGTTTATTTAATCATCTATTGATGGATTAGGGTTAGGGTTTAATATAAAAACAGTAAATTAATGTTGTATTAATCATAATATGATGATTACATAAGTTAGGGCTTGTAATTAGAGGGATTAGGGTTAATTAATGAGGTTGATTTTGTTAAACCCGTTTTTAAAAACTGGGCAGAATTTTGAGTCAATTTTTTTGATCATATCGGGAGTTCTACAAACTCTTATTTTGCGATCCACATATCCCTGGAAAGCTACTTGAAGTGGCTTTTCAATGCAAGAAACGAGAACTAAATTGGAGGTCGGGAAGTGGGTTAAAAACAGGTTACAACAGTCGGAGGTCAAAACAGTTTTGAATTCAGCCTGTTTTCTTTTTAAGTTTTGGGTTGTTTGGGGTACTTAGGGTTGCATTGGGATCTTCTCACGAACATGAGAGATGGTTTATATATTTTAATAAGGATCTGCACTTGGGCTAAGATTGTGGTTTAGGGTAAGACCCTCTAATGGTAATGAACTTTTCATACGTTTAAAATCAGGAAAACTGGAATGACAAAAGTATATATATATATATATATATCAGGGCCTTAACAGTAGCTTTAAGGTTAGGGCAAGTGTGAGGTGTTAGCCAACATATGTAAGGGTATGAATATTCCTTTTACAGAAACCATGGGTATGTTTAAGTGGACGTTTGACTTAAAGTTTTGAGACCTAAAACTGGGACTGTTTTGTGTAAAATTGTGAACGGGATAGCTATTAAACTTAACCAAGTTAAGGACTTGTTAGGGAAGGGTAATGGGGTGTTTAGAGTTATAAATGGGGTATTTATATGAGAGGAGGTTAGATGTCCATCATAGGTTGATGAACCATTTTAGAGGTTGGTTCATGTATTGATTTATGTGTTTTTGGATTATTAGCTTGGGGCTAGAGCAAGGACTTTGGAGAAGCAATCAGGTGAGTTCATAGTCCCATTTTACTACGTTTTTAAATGTTTTTTTTCCAGTATGGGATGGAGATGACACTTGTAATGTTCTTTAACATGATTTAGTACTATGTTATAAAATGTGTGGACATAAATGTGTTATTGTGTGACTTGCGTGCTTATGTGTTCTCATATGTGGTTTGGTACGTGTTCTGCTATGTGAATCTTGTTTGGATTGTGATTGGCTTTGGTACATAGATGTATGGGCGTCTATGGGACCAGTTGTGATGTGTGTGGAGCGTGGGGCACGATCCGTCCTGAGTACTTGTGCATCGTCTCTTCGGAGGCAAGATATCTCGACGGGGATATAGTTCATCTTCCACAGGTGGTGTGGGAAAGATCCGGATAGTGTGGTGTGTGTTCTTGTGCGTGTGACGGGATACTTCTTGATTGTTATAATGTGCTTTGTGAATTGTAGATGTGATTGGTACTTGGCTTGAGTTTTGTTGTGGATGCATGTAGCATGATTATCACATTATGGTCCATTACTATAAATTGTTTTTCTTCAACTTATTTACAGCGGATGTCAAGGTTTCTTATGATGTTCTAGATAACTTAAACCTATGTTCTCACCAACTTTATGTTGACAGATTTTAGTGTCATTTTCAGGTGAGGTAGTTGTGCAAGATGATGTTAGAAGTGGCTAGAGTATAGAGGCTGCTAGGATTGCATTCGGAGGAATCCCCTTTCCTCTTAGATTTTATTTTGTGTTTTGATTTAGTGAACTTTGTGGTACCTATATGTTTGATGTTTGTTTATTTGTATGTCTTTGGTAAGAGGTAGGCCTGTTACCTACTTACCTAGACGCCTGCATTGTTGAGATATTGTCACGACATTTGTGTCGCCATCTATGATATTTCAATTTCATTTAGTTCTCTCTATAGACACGCTGTTGTTGTGATGATATCCATACGTCGCGCCCCATATTCCGCCATGGTGGGGTGTGACAGAATGGTATCAGAGACAATGGTTATAGAGAATTAGGTTGCCTAGTCGTGTAGCCTAGTCTATAGCTTAAGGGTCCCTGCATATAGGCGTCATAGGAGTATGTGTGCATTTTATAGTAATTGATGTGTTATAATATTATTTTTGCAGTATTTGTTAGGTTATGAACTACTATGGTTCATACTTAACTACATGTTATTTTCTTTACGAGTTTTGATTAGTGCGGGTGGAACCATGGTCGTATACGCTAGTCATTGTTGGATTTCGCTTAATTATGTTTTCATGTTCTTTATACATTTCGAATTTTGTCTACGCTGGTTCCGCTGGACTACTAGTTTATGTGTTTCGTGCATTGGCTATGTTATTTTAATACATGGTATTTTAATACATGGGGTTTTGGATCTTATCTTGTGTGGTTATGTGCTTGTGAGTTGTTGGATTATGTGTTATGTGTAGTATTAATTTCTTATAAGTGTCATCATAGGAGGGAGTACATTGGTGAAAGGGAACATGTATAATTATGGAGGCCTACATAATTATATATGTGCCACAACACCACTGGACTTTCAAGTATGATTGCATGAAAGAGAGTTAATACATGCTTGTATAGTATATGTTGGATGGATTTGAGTGTATGTACGCTTATGCCTATGTATGTAAAATTATTTTCTACCTATCGGTTGTATTCTTGGGATGGTTGCTAGCTCGTTTCTCTTTGAGATGTTCAACTTCTGTAGTAGCGCATTGCTCGGGTCCTCATTTCACGTGTTTGTTTGTACGGTACTTTTGGCGTGAAGGATTTGAGATGGTGGAGATTTCTTTTTGGGGTAACGATGTCTTTTGTTTCGAGTTATACATGGTAAAAAAAATATAGAACTTGCAAATTGAAAAAAAAATAGTTGTTGGTAGTCGATGAAATAAGGAAGTGTCGAAAACGTGTTTGAAATAAGGTGAAATATAATTTTTTTTTAACATATAAGCATGCCTTTTTATTCTAAAATATTTTGGTTTTGATCACCTAAAGTTATTGTTCTTTAGTTAAAATTCTTGTTCTTATTAACTTAACTATGTTAAATCATGTATTAATCATATGATGGGTGAGAGTTTAAATTTTCTAGAATTAAAATAAATTAGACCTTGAATTTTGTAATTAATAATGGGTTTTTTTTTAGGGTTTAAAAATCGTTTTTTTTTTTGGTATAAATCGGAGTAGGCAGAAACTGTCGCTAAACTGTCAAAATATGTCGCTAACTGTCAGAAACTGTCGCTAATGCCTAGGCAGATTTTGAGAAAAATCGTTTTGGTCATAACTTATTCGTTTTTAAAGGTTTTTGGGTGATTCAAAAGCCTAAACTCGGAACATACTTTTCAAATATTCAGAAAGTTTCGTAATTGGAAGTCAGTAGCTTGGTCGAATTAATTGTACAAGTGTTGAGTTTAAGGTTAATTTTCGGACAATATGGTTTAAACTCGTGTTTTGGGTATTTTGTGGTAATGAACACTTGGAGGGTTAACATAGAGATGAGTTGGGAAGGAATTTGAGAGTTCTTTAGACCTTATTATACGTGGTTATATTTTGATGAGTTTTGATTTATGGTACTTATGAGTAAGACTGAAATCGGGGTGACAGTGTTAAACCCGTTGAGTTATGTGACGGCTCCTAACTTGATTTCAAGACAGTTCTTGTCTGATGAGTTGCGAGATTTAGTTAGGTTGGTTACATAACTTTATGGTTTTGATAAGTTTCCTCGCGGACGGTTAAGGCTCATGTGTTGTTGGTTGAGATTATTTTCGTGTAAACTGAGTTCACGTTTGAACGTGAAGGTTTTATCAGGGATATGCATCCTCGTTTGTTTGCTGAGAATAAGTTTGAGTTTGGGAGTGAATCTCAGGACGAGATTTCTATTAGGAGGGAGTGATGTGACAACCGTGGTTTTGGGTTGGTCACTTGGTCTTACTTTTAGGTTATTTTATGTGTGCTTACTTGAATTGTGTGTTTACGTGTTTATTTTGTGTGAACGAGGTTGGTGTGGTTATCGTTTATGAGTATAGAGTACTCATAAGTAAATCGAGGAACAGTTATTTCATGTTCATGATCTCACAAGTGGTGACTATGAAATGAAAATGGTGATATTATGGTGTTTACGTATACGTATAAGTATTATAGTAATAGTATTTTTTTAGGATTTACGGTTTAGCATTTAGAGGTCTCGGGTGAGGTAATTATCCAAAAGAATATTTTACGGGATGGTTTTAAGTCATTTAGGACTTAGTTATAAAGTTTATTTAAGAATTTGAGATTTTTTTTAAAAGTGTATATTTTACGTCTTTTACGGTAAAACGCGTAAAAACTGACTAGTTTTACGGTTTTGAGGTTTTGGGAGCTTTAAGAGCTGAAATAAATTAAGGAAAATTAAGGTAATATTACTAATACATATATTAATAATAAAAAGAAAAAAAAACGAAAATTAAGGGGGTGTTAGTCGGTTTGGAAAAAAAGAAAAGAAGGAAAAAAAAGAAAAAAAGAGGAAAAAGGAAAGTTGGGTTTGGGTTGGACAAGGATTCACCCACACCCTATATATTATATTATTTACTACCAAAAGAACATAATTAAATCCCTGGAGATTAATGGTCGACGGTTTTTGGGAGAGTTTTTAGGGTTTCATAGTTTTTTCTTCTTCCATTAATTTAAAGGTAAAACCTTCAAATCCCTTTTTAATTAAATTGTTTTTATGTTTATTTAATCATCTATTGATGGATTAGTGTTAGGGTTTAATATAAAAACAGTAAATTAATGTTGTATTAATCATAATATGATGATTACATAAGTTAAGGCTTGTAATTAGAGGGATTAGGGTTAATTAATGAGGTTGATTTTGTTAAACCCGTTTTTAAAAACTGGGCAGAATTTTGAGTCAATTGTTTTGATCATATCGGGAGTTCTACAAACTCTTATTTTGCGATCCACATATCCCTGGAAAGCTACTTGAAGTGGCTTTTCAATGCAAGAAACGAGAACTAAATTGGAGGTCGGGAAGTGGGTTAAAAACAGGTTACAACAGTCGGAGGTCAAAACAGTTTTGAATTCAGCCTGTTTTCTTTTTAAGTTTTGGGTTGTTTGGGGTACTTAGGGTTGCATTGGGATCTTCTCACGAACATGAGAGATGGTTTATATATTATAATAAGGATCTGCACTTGGGCTAAGATTGTGGTTTAGGGTAAGACCCTCTAGTGGTAATGAACTTTTCATACGTTTAAAATCAGGAAAACTGGAATGACAAAAGTATATATATATATATCAGGGCCTTAACAGTAGCTTTAAGGTTAGGGCAAGTGGGAGGTGTTAGCCAACATATGTAAGGGTATGAATATTCTTTTTACAGAAACCATGGGTATGTTTAAGTGGATGTTTGACTTAAAGTTTTGATACCTAAAACTGGGACTGTTTTGTGTAAAATTGTGAACGGGATAGCTATTAAACTTAACCAAGTTAAGGACTTGTTAGGGAAGGGTAATGGGGTGTTTAGAGTTATAAATGGGGTATTTATATGAGAGGAGGTTAGATGTCCATCATAGGTTGATGAACCATTTTATAGGTTGGTTCATGTATTGATTTATGTGTTTTTGGATTATTAGCTTGGGGCTAGAGCAAGGACTTTGGAGAAGCAATCAGGTGAGTTCATAGTCCCATTTTACTACGTTTTTAAATGTTTTTTTTTCCAGTATGGGATGGAGATGACACTTGTAATGTTCTTTAACATGATTTAGTACTATGTTATAAAATGTGTGGACATAAATGTGTTATTGTGTGACTTGCGTGCTTATGTGTTCTCATATGTGCTTTGGTACGTGTTCTGCTATGTGAATCTTGTTTGGATTGTGATTGGCTTTGGTACATAGATGTATGGGCGTCTATGGGACCAGTTGTGATGTGTGTGGAGCGTGGGGCACGATCCGTCCTGAGTACTTGTGCATCGTCTCTTCGGAGGCAAGATATCTCGACGGGGATATAGTTCATCTTCCACAGGTGGTGTGGGAAAGATCCGGATAGTGTGGTGTGTGTTCTTGTGCGTGTGACGGGATACTTCTTGATTGTTATAATGTGCTTTGTGAATTGTAGATGTGATTGGTACTTGGCTTGAGTTTTGTTGTGGATGCATGTAGCATGATTATCACATTATGGTCCATTACTATAAATTGTTTTTCTTCAACTTATTTACAGCGGATGTCAAGGTTTCTTATGATGTTCTAGATAACTTAAACCTATGTTCTCACCAACTTTATGTTGACAGATTTTAGTGTCATTTTCAGGTGAGGTAGTTGTGCAAGATGATGTTAGAAGTGGCTAGAGTATAGAGGCTGCTAGGATTGCATTCGGAGGAATCCCCTTTCCTCTTAGATTTTATTTTGTGTTTTGATTTAGTGAACTTTGTGGTACCTATATGTTTGATGTTTGTTTATTTGTATGTATTTGGTAAGAGGTAGGCCTGTTACCTACTTACCTAGACGCCTGCATTGTTGAGATATTGTCACGACATTTGTGTCGCCATCTATGATATTTCAATTTCATTTAGTTCTCTCTATAGACACGCTGTTGTTGTGATGATATCCATACGTCGCGCCCCATATTCCGCCATGGTGGGGTGTGACATTATGGTTACGATCAAATACACACAACATCTTTAATCCACGACGTTATTCGTGTCAAAAGGGTGGTTAGGTTTAAGTCCAATGATCCTACCAGAACCGGAGGGATCTTCCCAGGGACAATCCAACAGAGTATTAGAAGTCCTTAGGAAAGACGGAGTAGAATGTGAACGTAGTTGAATGCTGACTAAGTACTGATGCTAGCACTGGAACAATCACAACAAGGTGCTAGTAATGATCTCTTGGTAAGCATTGAAGGGGTTGAAGAATGAAAAAGAAATGTAAGGATAAAGGGTGTAAACAAAGAAGCCCTCCATACAACTTAGGCAGAAACCGGGTCAACACATCATGAAGACAACTCATCATGGACCCAGTGATGTAAAGCATAACCCTTTCCTAGCTACTCAGGCTTTTCTCAAAAGAAGTTTGTTTTATTGTCACGGAGAACAACATGACTTCTATTAGCTTTCTTATTCCGAGATAGTTGATATTGAATAGGTGGCATCCGCTCCAGCCTCCGACCACTAAAAGTGCACAAATCGAGTCTAGAGCCTAGAGATCAGTCAAATCTCATTAGGACACACGGAATGACGATTAAGAGAGTCCTACGCTATATCCTTGCGATATTGCTAGAACACTCAGAGTGATACTACTTAGTATTTACAATGATGAGTGGAAATCCTTCTAGTGTTAACTTCAAACAACACTGCGGTAGGTCATATGTCAGATTCTTTATGAATTGAACATGTGAAAAACTAAAAAGCAACAGTGGTTTGATTCTGAATTGATTCAAACTCGTTTCAGGTTTCTAGGCAATATCTTTATGGTCTTGCAAGAACATTCAGAGTGATATTCATTAATATTCACAGTGACGAATAGAAATCCTTCTAGCGTCAACCTCAAACAGCGCTACGGTAGGTGACTTGCGAGATTCTTATGAATCAAGCTTGTGTCCACTGGGAAGAAACAATGGTAAGATTCTTTATGAATCACACTTGTTCCAGGAATTTGAATTGACGACTTTAATCAAGCGGATATTTATCCAATTGATTCACTCTTTATGTTCGTAGTCTTGCTTTGAGACGGTCGAGTAAAGAGAACGACTAGTACAGCCGCGAAACCCTGTCAAGAAGATTCTTAATTTAATCTACCTAATCACAGGTACTGTATTTAATATCGTATAACGGTCTTCATCGGCCGGAGGTAAAACACTACCGATTTAAGACGAATGTCAAAGCCATTCAGTCCGTGTCTATGTTTTGTCTCGAGAAGGTGGCGTCACGGTGTACTTATCAAAGTCAAAGATTTAAAACCACATACTCATGCCTAAAGACATATTCAACAATTAATAGCGTGAGCATGTGGATGAAGACACAAGATCGCAAGATGGCTAAGACAAGTCAAGGATGATTTGAAGATCACAAGATAAAAAAAACAAAGTAAAAAGACAACGACAAAGGCTCAAAGATCACATCATGAAGAAACAAGACTACTATTACACGTTTAAGACTCATTTATGGCGAGATTAGTAATCTCTACAATTCTCCAAATGACAAAGGGTAATGACCTCTCTTAAAGGGTAATGACCTCTCATTGGGGGAGATTGTTAGCCTCAAAATATTGAGTCAAACAAGAATGCTCAGTCATATGTTAATTATGTATCGTATATTAGAATGTTGTAATAGGAAGTAGATTAGTCGTGTTATACAGGCTTAACTTTAGGCAAAAGTTCACTCATAAGTAACTAAAGCCCAAAATGAAAGCCCGGCCCATTAGAATATAGTCCATAAGCAAGCCCGCATGTGGGTGGACTATATATACCCTTCCTAGCATGTTTGGAAGGGTGTTGGTCATTTTTACATTCTCTCTCTAATCTAATCCTCCAAAAGTTCCAACCATTCTCTCTACTTTCTCTCACTACTTTCTCTCTTTAGAATTCATCTAGCTTCTACCTTTCTTTCCTGTTTAATCATCACGTAATCTATGGGACAAAACTTTGAAACAAACTTGCATAAACTTATAACCCAAACTTTTGGAACCTCAAATCACAAACTTAGAACAACAAACATGAAATGTAAAGGTGGTACTTGGAATTCGTTAACAAAGTTAAACACTTTTTCATTCACTTGAACAAAGGCTTTACAAACTTGTGACCAAAGAAAACCAATAACAGTCTAAGATATGTTTCTACTACCCTTTATATAGAGGGTCACAAGTCCTAAAATGCTGAAACCCTAATGAAGTGAAGTCCCAAAATTCCCTCTTGAAGTTTGAATACTTGTTGACAGAATTTGCCTTTAGAGATGAAACATCTGAAAAACATTTGTTGTGTAGTGATCTTGGACGTCAAACTTGAGCTTAGGAATCAAGCTACACTTTGGGGCGTTGATCTTCTGCATGATTTTTCTTTGAGAGTGAAAAGTGGGGCAGGGGAGGTATAAGGTGGCATGTGGGGTGATGGTAATGGCTGTTTAAGAGTGGGTTTAGGTTTAGTTATCCCTTAACCATAAATCTGGAGTACATTAACACGTAATTTTTTTTGGTTAAGAAAAACCTAATTTTGGTTATGAAGTTGATGAACATGTTTTTTATCTTGTTTTATGTTTAAAAAGTTGTTAAGGCGCCAAATTAACAAACTAATTAATAATTAGTTTATTAACCGGTTAGTGGATGGGTGAGGTGGCAAAAGGATGGATTTTGATTGGTGGATTTTGTGAGTGCGGTGAGGGGACATGGTGTGATTGGTCTAGGTTATTTTGGCTGTCTCACAGATTTGGCCCCTCTTTTCTTCCTTTTTTTGCATATCAAGTTTAAACAGCTCAAATCCGAGTTCCTTTGTAATTGAAGTTTCAAACTTCACACTTCGGCCACAAATACTTTCCAAAAGGTTTATCAAGGACTTGTTTTGTAATTTGATGATATTTGAAGGGTGATTCTTGGCATGTCTTCATACTTCAAGGTATTCACTTATATTCTTGTCTTTATGGAGGACTAAAAGTGACAAGTCTTCAATTTTGAGGGACCATTCTTGCAATTCTTCAAAGTTGAGGGTCCTTTTTGTAATTTTGACAAACTTTAGGGACCAAAATTGTAATTATGAAGATACAAGGGTATTAAGTATCAATTCCTCAATATTGAAGGACCCTTGTACAATCTTCAATTCTGCAAGGTCTTTTCTTGGAAAATCAACTCTAGGGTCCGGTTCATTGTGCGGCTTCTTTTCCCGTGTTCATATTCGATTGATTCTTGTGATCTTTTGTCATTTTCTTGATATCCGTACCTAGAATACACATTGAGCAAACACATGCATATATATGGCCCTTTTTATGATATTTTCATAGTTTTAAGCCTGTTTTGGATAATGAGGACAATCTTTGATCCTCTGCATGGCTGCATTCAACTTAGCGTTGGTCGTAGGTTCATAAAACATAACCTCTTTAAGCTCCGTGGTTAGTAGTTTTTCTTTGTTAGCTCGTTCAAGGCCCACACTGGTGCCCTCATCAATTGCAGCAAGAACAATGGATCCAAAGGCATTCTTCAATTATGGGGCCTCCAGCGCACCCATGGCAGCCAATCGCATTCCATGGCATACTAACCACCGTTTTTCGGAGACCTCAGACATAAGGCGAGGATAGAGCTACTCATCATAGTCAATGCTTAATCTCTAGAGTTTGCTGTCCTGATCATGCAATTTTTCTTTGACCACATCTCCCAGCGAGTCCACATCCTAGAACATTTGGTCATTGGCAGCCTCAAAGTTCTTCATTGCAAGCTGGTTGGAAGATTGTAGCTGTTGCATCTTTACACGTTCTTCATTAAGGGTAGCAGCCAATTCCTCTTTCTCTTCAGTAAGGCAGTGAATGGTCGCGGCATCTAGCTTCGCCCTCTTCTCCTCTGTAGCAACCTTTTCTAATTCCTTAGCAAGGGCCTGGTTCTTCTCACCCAATACCTATGCATGTTGAGCTTCCATTGACCGCACTTGTGTGGAAAGCTCTTGGAATCTATTCTTCAAACGTGACATAAGAGTCACGTGGTACACTGAGATGTAGCTAACCTCGTCCGCTAGGGTGGCATCATTAAGACTGTCCAAAATCTACGCCCTCCCAGGCGGGGTAAGATTATCTAGAAAGCTGGTGCAGTCGAAGGTGCTAGATAAATCTAAAGATTAGGGTATACACCAGTTGGGGACGAACACATTGTCATCCCTACCAGAACTCTCACCGGTCGCAGGGCATGGCCTTCTTAGGGCTCGGTGACACAGCAAAGGGACTGGGTGTGACAGTCATTGCAGGAGTTGGCTTCTCAGTGTCATGGCTGCGGAATAGAAAAGGGTATTAGATGTGGCAAATAGGTACACAACGATGGTTCCTATGAGATATGTACCTTACGTCAATAGTAACAGGAGGGGTCTTAGGAGGATTCTCGAGAAAATTCTCCCCAATATCCTATTTTGCTATGCGCTCTGGTGTGAATTCCCTTTGGAATTCGGGCACAACAGTAGAGGGTTGCCTTGTCTCCACACGAGCGGATTTCCTGGAAGATATTGAGGAATCCCTATGCCTTTTACTCGACAAATTTATTTTGGCTTCCTCTTCCATCTCATATTCCTCCGTGGCGAATTCAACATTCTCCGAAATATTCAACGAAGACAGGTTAGTACTCTCCTCTTGAGTGGGTGGCTGTTGTTGCGCTCCTACACTCTGAAGAGGAACAGGGTTGGGCACTTCCGTAGCTTGGGACGAGGAAGATGCTTCAATGTCCAGATTCATCGTCCGATCATCAACTCTAGCGCCTAACTGTACCTTGCCCTTGCGAAGTGGTTGGGACAGTACCGTCAGTTCCATAGGAGCACGATTCCTGACAATGTCCATAATATCCATCTCTGCGTACAAATAAAAAGAAAACAATTAGCCAAATATCAAGGAGTGGGGTACTTACAATGTACACAAGGAGAAGAGATGACCACTAACCCTGGCCGTCGTGATCATGAAATAAAGGAACCTCGTTCTCACCGACAATTATCACACGAATCAAGCCTATTAAACACAAAAAGGCCTCAGGATAAGGATAAGCCTAGATAGAAATGCGGTTCGTGTTTATGGTTTGGGCATCGTCTTCATCGTACGAATCAGGGCCAGGTTTTGGGTCTCTCTTTAGCGTCTCTGGGGTAACAAATGGAAAGTCAAACGGGAAGGCTGCGTGATTGATCCAGAAGAATGAAGTGTTCCAATTCCTTAATGCATCCAATTTTATTCATATCATTAGGGCCCGTTGGCACGTTTTGCGAAGGATACCCATCCGTTAATGTAAGAGGGCGAATAGAAGACACGAAAAAGGTCTACGGTGGGATCTATATCAAGCGTGCGACAACTAATCTCAAAATTTAAATTTTTGGTCGCGCCAATACAGTGTAGTTGGGATGTATGGATTAGGTGGTGAACAAGGATGCTTATTAGGAAACGAGACAAAGGAATACGATTATTTTCAAACTCAAAAAATCTAGTATATACTCCTACTTTCCCTTCAAGGATTTGCCCTATGTTCCTTTAGGGAGCAGGTACTTCTAGATGGAGGTAGTTCGGAATGTAATAATCAGGTGTGAAGTGGTGCAGTTCGTCCGCCGTGATAACAGATCCAATCTCTGATAATCATTTTACCATATTGATGATATTCACAATTAAGAGAAGGATAAAGTCGTGCAGAGTATTACCTTTCTTTTCTTGCTTGGTGATATAGATGAAAGGTTCGTTAATGGCGGATAGTGTGTGTTTTTATTGTGAAGAAATACGATGAAAGACGGCGTGGGGAATGTGTTGTTGGCGAGAGAATTTGAAATCTTCTTTGGTATTCTTCTCAAACACTCATTCTACCAGTGGCAATTTCATGGTGTGACTTGTTGATTATAGTCTACTAGTTGCAGCACGCTGTGCAACTACTAGACTGGGGGGACATCATGACGTATAGTCCCAAGTCAGGCTAGATTAACCGACCCGCAGGTACTACCCGTATCCATTACATATGGATCATACACAGACATCGATATGGCCCATAAGGCCCAGTAAGCCGCTATCGCACGTGGTTATATCTTAACCTTGTCTTGGTCGCACTCGGACAAGATCAAACAGAATATAATCTAAATAAGATTATGATTCGCCTAGGTGGAGACGATATACATTATCCTTATTTACGCGATAACGGTAGTTATCCCTTTCTTAAGCCGCAAGAATAGGGAAGCCCAAATAGGGTTTGATCGGGTATAAAAGGAACCCTAGAGGTTCCAAAAAGGTACGATATTCACAATACTCTAACCCTCACATATACTCAGACCGATTACTTACTCTCACGCTGGAGTCTAATTATGGGTCACACGCCCACGGTAAGCCTAATGGTGTCTGTTATTTAGTGTGTAAGGTCTTTAAACAAGTTCACTTGGTGCAAGAGCCAGAGCCCACAAGACCCCAAATTAAGCCTAATTCAGGTCAAGTGAGGCCCATCCATATTTTGTATCAATAATCGCTTTGAGTAATCGGTGAGAATTTAGAGTATTGTGTGAATCGTACCTTTGTGGAACCTCTTAGGTTCCTTTTTTACCCGATGAAACCCTAGTTGAGATTCCCTAAACTTGCGGTCTAAGCAAGAGATAATTACCATATACAACAAGATCCTTATCGCGTAAATAAGGAGAGTTTATATCCTCTTAACTTAGGTGAATCGTAATCCTAGTTAGATTATGATTCTTTCTGATCCTGTCCGCGTGCGGCCAGGACGCGGTTGAGATAGAACCGTATACGACAATGGCTTATTAGGCCACATAGGCTTCAGTGCTGTCTGTCTATGATCCATACGTAATGGATACGGGTAGTACCCGTGGGTCGGGATTTATAGCCCGACTAGGGACTATACGTCATCATGTCCCCGCAGTTTAGTCGTTGCACAATGTGCCGCGGTTAGACTATAAAAGTAACTGTATTCACACTTGAAACTTAGTTGGTAGGAAAAATGTGAAGTGTAGCAAAGAAGTTTCAAACATTCCCGCCTAATCTTGCACATACATCCCCCTTTCACCTACCCCCTCAGAAATCGGAAAAAGTGATTGACACGTCAGCACACCTATTCACCTTCCACCGTTAGATAGTGCTAGTGGATCACACGTGGCAATCATGCACATGAAGGAACAATAACCCTAGGGTTATATATACCCTTTTTACCTTTTCACTGTGTTACTCACAATAACAAATCTCCAGCCGCCATTAACGAACCTTCATCTCCCAACGCGAATCAACCAATCAAGAAAGGTAATTTCCACCGCGACCCCGTTTCCTGTCTAAATTTTTAATCCAAAAAATGGTGAAGCAACTACAGGGCGTCACCTCTCTTATTACTGAGAACAAATTTCTCCACTTTACATCCGTGTACTATATCCATATGAATCTTCATCCAGCAGTTATTGCTCCTCGAGCAAACATAGCAGATTTCCCAGCCGGGAAAGTAGGTGTTTACACTAAAAATTTTGAATTTGCCAACAACTGTATCCCACTGTTGCGCTTCCTTGTGAATGTATTAGCGTACCACCAAATACATATATCCCAATTAAACTGCATCGGTGCGAGAAAATATCGAATTTTGAGATAAACTTATGCACCTTAGGAGTAGACCCCACCATAAACCTATTACGCGCTTTATATACACCCGCATGCACCAACGGATGGGTATTTTTTGGAAACGCGTTGGTCGGAAAAACTGGATTCGCTAAAACAATGGAATAACAAGTTTTTCTGGATTGACATCATTATATTTTCCTATGATTTTCCATTCGTGACCCAAGAGACGCCTAGGAGAGATGCAATGCCTGACCCTGGTTCGTATAACGAAGGCGATTCCAAGGTGATAAATGTCAACCATATAATTATCCAACCATACCCTGAGGCGTTCTTATAACTAATTGGTTTGAGCCATGCGCCTATAATGGGTGAGGGTGAGATTCCCCAATTTTGTCTTATCTATCACGTCTGTTGTAAGAGTATTTCCTATGATTTTACATGAATGGTTTTAACAATTATTCTTGTTCTTTTGTTGTAGACTCGATATCCTTTCGACAAAGTAGCTGCTACCCCGCAAAAATACATGCATCACCTTTTTCTTCCATTTTGTCGAGATTCTCATTGTCTTTAAGAATATAGCATAAAGATCCAAATATTTGAAAGAATTTAACCGTAGGTTTCCTGCCATTGATGATGTGGTATGGTGTCTTTTCATGTCTATGGATTACGAGAGAACGATTATGAGTAGAACAGGTAGTTGCAATTGCTTCAGCCGAGAAGAATAATGGTAATTTTGATGCAAAAGCATTTTTCGCACAGCCTCAACCAAAGTATGGTTCCGTCTTTCAAGAACGTCGTTTTGTTCAGGAGTTCGAGCAATTAAAGTTTGGTGTTCTATGCCTTCTTATTCGAAAAAAGATTGCATAGTCTTGTTCAAAAATTATGTACCCCTATTCGTTCTTACCGCCTAAGACTTGAGCCTGAAGATTGTGTTGTATAATCTTGAGAAAGTTTTTGAGAACCTATGGTGTTTCATCTTTGGACCTCAATAAGTAATTCCATGTGCATATGGAGTAGTCATCAATAATCACAAGAATATACTTTTTCCATTGATACTCTCTACACGCATGGGGCCACATAAATCCATGTGTAGAAGTTTCAATCGTCCTTTCGAGCTTAGGGTAGTCTTCGTCTTGAAAGACTTTCATTTTGCTTTCCCCAACTCATAAGAAGAACAAAGATGGTGTTTGACAAATTTCAACTTAGGAAGACCGGTCACAATATGATTCTTCAAGAGCAAGTTGATGGTGTCAAAGTTGAGATGAGACAAACGTTGATGCCATAAACATGCTTGAGATGATGAAACTTTAGCCATTAAGCAAATAGGATTTGGTGAAGTTATGTCTTGAAGAGTGTCTTTGTAGAGATCAGTGCCACGAGAGCATGTGAGAAGATCATTTCTGTTGTAGTCTCTAACATAAAAAGTAGTTTTCTAAAAAGCAACTTCTAAATCCGCATCACAAAATTGACCAACCGAGAATAAATTTCGATTCAGTCCTCGATGTAATAAACCCGTTTGATAGTGATATTCCTTTGAACCAAATATCAATATCCAAGTATCGATGCAAAATGATCATTTCTAAACCGCACCATACCCAGAAACTTCTCCACGAAGTTTGTAATACTAATACACACGAAATTCAAACACGAAATATATATAGATCTATATATGTCGCGAGTAGATCTATAAAAGAAACATGATATAAAGATGATACGAAAATAAAGAAATGACTAAGATGAACAAAGGATTAAAACAAAAAGAAGGATTAGATTAAGAGAGAAGAAAAAGAAGAAAACAAAGTAGGTGATTTTTCTAGAGAGAGAAAATAAAGAATTTCTCTCACTACCACTATGAAAATGGAAAAGCACACACACAAATGAGGTGGAAATAGCCTTCTAAACTAAGGCTTACATATTAGGAAGGCTTTCCTCATATGTGTGTTCGGGACTAATTCCCGTTACATACATAACATTATCTTAGAACTCTCGACACCTTTAAATAGCATTTTCCACGACCTTCGCAACAGTATATTATATGACCATCACTTTAAATACGGCTAAGAATCTCCCCCTAAAGGGTTGTCATGTAATATGTAACTTCACTTCTTTGTTGTTGCAGACTTTGAAGCTCGTTGTCTTGAGAGTTCCTTCATAGTTCCTTTCATGACTTGTGATCTTGCATTTTTGATCTTTGCCTTCAATTGATCATTAAGCTTTGCCAACTTGTGTTATTGTATCTTTCCCCACATACTCATATTTTGCATCGTCTTGAAAGCTTGTTAACAATCTCCATTGATAATCAGAGTAGCAGAAGTCTTTGTCTTTAGATGTTCTTTAGCATTCTTCATTTACTTGAATATGTGGTCTTGAATCATGACTCTTGAGACTATGCCACCGTTTGCATTCCTCCGGTTTCCCGTTATACAGTACAAATATTGTAAATGTGATTAGGTAAGTTCATAGAACTTCCTTGATAGGGTTTCTGGTTGTGGTAGCCATATCAATACTTGAATACCTCGAAAGATAATTCATAGTAAAGAGTGAATCATGCAGTTCCATTCTGCTGATTAAGTCGTCAATTCATTTCCTAGAACAAGTTTGAATCAATTAAGAATCAAACCGCTGTTACTTTCTAGTTAACATATGTTCAATTCAAAATGAATCTTACATATGACCTACCTGAAAGTTTATGGACTTATATTTAATAATCATGTGATAGGATCAAACTTGAGATTACGGGATTGCACACAATACGTAAAGAGTTAATTTATTTAATAAATATATTTATTATATTTATTAATTTATTTAATAAATATATTTATTACATTTATTAAATTAAACCAAGCTATAACTTTAACGATCGTTAAATAATTAAGAGTTAAGTATTAACGAACGTTATGGAATAAATAGTAAGTGGAATAAATAGAAAGAAGAATGGAAGGTACCGGAACACCCCTAAAGGGTGTTTGGGTCGTCGTTATGAAGGGGGAAAAAGGCGGAATGAAAAACTTTCCTTATATTTGTTTTGGGCTACAAGATAGGTCTATATAAAGAACCCCCCACCCTTATAATTCAACACACCATTCTCCCCTCTGTTTCTCTCTAGTCGATCGCAAGGGCAAACCCACAAAGGGGTTTGGTTGGTTTTCATGATCTATCGATTTTACCTATAATCTAGTCCTAGCCCCTTTCTAGGGTTGTTGGGTAGATTTTCCCACAAGCGTAGAAGCTCGGTTTACACGTGCTAGAATCACAGTTAACTCGTTGTATTACGTGTGTACAAGAACGTAATATAGTCTTACTTTAGACTATATCTTGGTGGTGTACGTTATAAACTCGAATTGGTGATTCGTTCTTTATCTTGTGGATTTGCTTTAGTGTAAAGGTATGTAACCCTAATTCGATTAATTATAATTATGTTATTATGATCTTGTTAAATCTCTTCTGCTATATGTGTGCTTTGATCTCGTTTAGGGTTTTGTGTAGTTGTTATGAACTATATAAACCTTCATGGCATCGAGAGCCGTTTTAACATGTTATAATTATCGAAAATCTAAAGTTTTTTAACTAATAATTGTTTTGAGTTAAAACTACATGTTTTTAGGTTTTCTTAAAAATTAGGATTTTGTTTTTTTAAAATTAGGGTTTTGACCGAATTTTATAAAAAAAGGGAATTGGTTTTGAAACCCTAAATTACATGTTGGATAATTTTAGATTAAATCGCATGATTAATTGTTATGTCATGTAAATTAAAGGTTACGATCCCAAGAGATTTAATTGTTAAGATTTGAGGGTGGATCCATGATTAACGTGCATGTTTTCATGGATCGTAAAATCGTATGTTTATATGATTTTATGTGCTACTTGCTTTATTTGATTCAATAAAGCCTGAATTAAGGAAGACTTTTATATGAATATAAAAACCTAGATTTAAAGTTTATTGAATAAATCGTATGCATGTGGCTATTTGATTTATTTATCGCACAAATAAATTGTTATTATGTGTTTATGATTTAGTTGTTTACTTGTTTATGTTAAAATTGTACGAATTGTTGTAAACAAGGGTTTTTTAAAGAAAAACAAATATGGACTAAATCATATTAAAATTAAGATTTGTTTGAGATCTAATTTACAAAGAATTACGTTGATTGGTGAATTGAAAAATAATCTAACGGCCTACTCCTTTTGACAAACTATAAAGTGGGTATAATGCACCGTTGGTCATGTACCCGGTTAAGGAAGGAGGTGTTAAGCCATTAGTCGCTGACCAAATTCCCGGCTCGCCTGTGCGTCAAATTGAAATTACCTACGATTATTATTTGAATTATACCTTAATGTTAATTTACCGCAAATTCACATCCGAAATCACAACGAATAAGGTTATTGCTTTGTGCTTTAGCCGTAAGTACGTTGTGAATAGTTGTGGGTAAATTATTTGATTGGTTGAACCAATACCTCAACATATGTTTTTATTAAACTTATGCTATGGAGTTGTATGCATGCTTCTCCATACATTGATTTTGACATCAAATTTATACCCTTAAAATTTAGTCGAATGCTCCTAATTGACGAACACTTGAAATTACTACGTCATCAAATGAGATTTTTGGACGATGTTGTAATAGAGAGAAAACTTTCATAGAATGAGAATTCGTATAATGGTTTTACGTTACTCAGATTAGACGATTTAATGAAGTTACTCAGTGAGATCTGGAAACTTAAGGCATTCAAAATTGATGAAACATGTTTATAATGCAAAACGTTATTTGGCAATGTAAATCCCTTAAATATCTAGAACTTGAAAATTATTTGTCAATTGAATTGTTCGACAAGTCGCTATATTGAGTACATTCATTACTAGCAGATCAACTGATGTAATAGATCTATGTCAATATATGTTCTAGGATTTAAGGAAAATACTATGGTTTTTATACCGGGGTAATTTTATTTTCTTGAAAGTATTTTATTATCGAAAATACTAATATTTGAACTTATTTCTGTAGAAATGGCTCAACCCGACAATAACACTAAAAATCTCGCGTTTAAAACGTTTTTTGATCGTCCCGAAATTACTGGCCCAAACTTCAATGATTGGTACCGTTCACTAAGAATTTTCTTGAGAGTAGCGGTTACTATTGATATCTTGACCACTCCTTATCCGGAGGATCTTGCTGAAGGAGCTTCTAAAGCGCAAAGGCTTGAACACGCTGGTAATGTTAAGAAGCACTCGGAGGTGGTTTGCTTAATGTTAGGGAAAATGTCCCCTCTGCTTCAAAAGAAGTATGAGTTATTTTCTCATAAGAGTATGCTTGATGAACTCAAGGCTATGTTCGAGAAGCTACAAGCTGTGGAGATTGACGACTTAGTAGATGTTTTGCATAGCTGCAAGCAAACTCCTAGAAAGTCTGTTAGTGCCCATTAATTGGAGATGAGGGGTTATATGGAACAGCTCATTACAGTAGGACAACCCTATGATCATAATATGGTTATCAACTTGATCAATATGTCCCTTAACAAGGACTTCAATGATTTTGTTACAAACTATAATATGCATTGCACGAGGAAGATAGTTAATGATTTGCATGCAATGCTCATTGACTATGAAAAGGGGTTAAAGGACAAGGTGTTGGGTCCACTAGATATGGATCTTGTAGCCTGTTATGGATGGTGAACGACTTCTGTAATCACAAGTCTATTCACAGAGAGACTCTAGATGAAACACACAGAACAAATACTATGAACACGAAGGAACAAAATAACTAAATAACTTGATCCTTACTAAGGATTTCTACTATTAATATGAAATGAATAATGTTTGATGAAGGTGTGTCTAACCCTTTTGCCAATGGTTCCTTTTATACTACAAGGAAACCCTAATACCACATTAAACCAAAACGTGTAACTTCTGATATGCATATCCTTTCCTAACATATCTCATGCATATCCTAAAAAACTACTCAGAATAATAATGTTTGACTTTCTACTAGACTAGGAGCACATATGTCTCCTACTACTACTAGGACCAAGAGGAACTACATACCTCCTATATTATCTATTACAAACATACAGCAGCACTACAACCAGCATCATGGAACACACAAAAACCGTTGCAACGAGTAACACCTAGAGGCTTCTTGAAAGCTTGAAACAGATCTGCACCTTGTTGAATCTCTACAACATCATGAGCAGATTTGATGAGCCTTTACCAAGTAGCTGCTCGCTCTTGGGCTAGCTAGTCTTTGTGGTGGAATAAGCATCACCCTAGGAGACCAGAACCCATCCCAACTCTTAGAGTGTAAATCAATGGTGAGTGGGGGTACCCTAAATTTTTTTGGGCAAATCATCACAGCCGTCAACGGATTTGATATGAGTCTTTACCAGAAGTTGTACCCCTCCTGACTAGCCAACTCTTAGCAATTAAGCATCGGTGAGTTGAAAACCCTATAGCTTTGAGCAAGCTATTACAACTATCAACGGATTTGATTTAGATCTTTACCAAGAGCCGTACCCCCTGGACTAGACACTTTTCAGTCTAGGACCAAGGAAAGTGAAAACCATCTAGTTTTAGGTAACCTGGCAACCATCAACGGATTTGATTATCACACCAGAGCCATACACTCATGGTGAATCAACTCTTTCTTGTCTATTAAACATGGTGAGTTGATGTAAAACCCGCATGCTTTTACCATGAATAGTACCCTTAAGATCGTACGTACTAGATTAAAAATTTCCTATTATAGCATGATTATGATTACGTGTTAGGATTTTACGTATTACGTACGTGTTAGAACACGATAAGTATTTACTACGCACGAGCACGCAATAATTATTTGACAATAATTAATCACGAACATGCGATCATGAAATCATGAACGTAATTAAATCACGAACTATTATTAATTACGTATATATATTTATTACGAGCGTAAATAAATATATTAGGTCACGGTAATTATTTAACGAGAACACATTAAATGCGAACACAAATAATCACGAACGAATAACTAAAAATCGAGACACGGAAAACGGTACGGGTACCCCATGTGGGGCCCCTACCCGCGGCTACAAGGAAGAAATGGGCCAAGCCCATTTCAATTTTTACTAAAGGGGGTTAAGGAAAATAACACTACTCATTTAACTTTACAAAAGAATTTACAGAAACCTAAAATCCTCCTCCTCCTTCTTTTTCTCTTTTGGCCGCCACCCTCAAACAACACCAAAGGGGTGTTTGTTGATCTTTGATCTTGGAATTGTTGTTGTTGTTCGTGTTTGTTCATCGTTACTTAGATCCACGCACTCGGTAATTCTTTAAACCTTTTTCTTTTGATTTAATCTTTTAATTAATTAAGAACATGTTATGTTTTTTTATAAAACCTAATTAAATCATAGATCTAATATGAATTTGGGTTGGAATAAAATCAAAAGGTATGTTTAGGGGTGTTTTGTCCTTGGCCGCAACCTACACCGAACCCGAGAGGGTCTCGGTTTGGCCATTTGACCACCACCAAGACCATATGGTCCCGGTTGGTTGGTGTGGGTCCCACGGCAGCATCAAGACAAGGGTAACCCCGAGTTGGTTCGGGGTATGGCGTCGATTTCATGTCCAGTTTATGGTTCTTAGTCAAGATCCGGTTCATGGTGTATGTTTAGATTTTTTTTATGATCTTATGTTAAAATTAAATTAATAACATGACATGATTAATTTAATAACATGACTTAGGTTATTTTAATTATTAAAATCATGAAATTATTAACCTAAGTATTTTTATATTTAGACTTATAAATTAATTAATTATTTAAAAACCATGGTTATAATTAATTAATCAACATGACTTAGGTTATATTATTAATAAATAATAATACATGTTTTAACCTAAATATTTAACTTCATTTAATTAAAAACATGTTATACTTTAATTAAATATTCTAACCTATAGTTTATTTTAATTACATGAAATAATTAATAAACTATACATTATATCATATGACTTAGAAAATAATCATGAAAATACTTAGGCTTATATACTTAGCTTATTTAACCAGCTTATTTCAAATTATGGAAACTTCTATTTTAGAAACTTATTTAAATAAGGCAGCTAATCTATTTATGGAAGCGTTCTATTTTTAGAAACTTATTTATTTCAGGCAGCTAATCTATTTTTGGAAACTTATTTAAATAAGGCAGCTAATCTATTTATGGAATCTTTCTATTTTTAGAAACTTATCTATTTTAAGCAGTAATTCTATTTTTGGAAACTTTCTTTTTTTGGAAACTTTCTATTTTTGGAAACTTTCTATTTTTCGTAACTTTCTATTTTGGAAACTTTCTATTTTTGGAAACTTTCTATTTTAGGAAACCTGCTATTTTTGGAAAGTTACTTATTATTACACAGTAAGTATAATAACACATGAAATACCAGAAAGACTTAATTTGATTAAACAGAATGTAAGATAAACACAGTTTAAGGCTTTAAACCAGTAAAACATGGTAAGAACATATAAAATAAGCTAAGACATGACATAAAACCAGCTACGTATTTAGTAAGCAGATACTTATTCATGTATGTATTTATGTAGCACTAGTGATACGGAAGTAGGATTCCTCTCAGTTCATCTTCTTCGTTCACTGGATATAAGGTACGGATTCCCGTCCTTTTAGTATGGACATTCTTTCCTTATTAGGATTCCCCGTATGCAGCCAAATGTTTTCCCGTAGTATAAGTATGTGTTTGAATTGCTTATGTTTAATTTAGAATACCTATAGCCATATACATGCATGACCAGTTTCACCTAGTTATGGAGGTACCATAACCATAACATTAGAGGCACTGATGTTATGACTTCACCACGGCGGAGTGATTGCTCGTGGTGTCCCTTCAGCTTTTGGCTATTTATATTATATTTATCATGTGGGGTGTATGGGTGCATCCTAGTTACATGTTTTCAGTCAGGATTTCATGGTGAATGTGGTGTGTGCCTTGCATCCTTCACAAGGAGCTGATCCCTCCCACCCAAAACCAGTATTTTAAATTAGAGGCAGCCCCTCTAATTTGCATGATGAGGTCACCCCTCCAAGTATTCATGCACGGTAGATTTTCATGACCTATTTTGGCTAATGGTAAAATATGATAAACAGTTTTTACAAGATAAAATAAGGCTTTTCAAACTATAAAACCAGTTTTATCAAGACTTAACCAGGTTACTCGGGACTTAGTTTCTTCCGCTGTTATATGTTATATGCTTATCCTATTCATGCTTTATTGTACATCCGTGCACTGAACGTATTGCTCAGCCGTTTTCCTTTTCTATGTTCCCAAAACGGCAGGTACTCAGGGACGCTCGTAGACTTTAAGAGTATGTGCATATGGACTAGAAGCTTTCTAGCCTTTCTTTACTTTATGCATTTCCTTTCTTTTATACATTGCCATGGACATTGTTTAGTCCTTTCCTTTGCTATACTTATGTTTGTGTGTGATGAGCTTTACATTTGGACTACCGATGTTTGATTCCGGTATTTTCCTTTTATGGTCATGTAATGTTTAGACATTTTTCCTTGTATGCTTTGATGACACGCCATAATTGCATGTGACATTTCCATTATCAAAATAGGGTGTTACAATTATGGTATCAGAGCCAAGGCTTCGACCTGTAGGCTCTCAAATATGACCTGTGATTAGTGGGTAGTCACTACGGTCTTCCTAGAACTGACAGTTGTTTTCATGCATTCATCATTTTTAAGCATACATATATATGTCATTGTCGTAGATTTATGACTAAGTAATGGTTGGTACAGGACTGGCCCTATTTAGTCGCATGTGTTTTATCGAAACTTTTAAATTTGGGACCGACCCATAGGCGTCCCCTCGCCATGTCTTTTGTTTTGGGTGAACTGACCATAGGCGTTCACTCTCGAGCATACAAAAGTTTTCATAAAACTGCATCATGCATTCATACACAAAATTTTCTTGCATAAATTTTTTCTCGTGAAATTTTGGTATAAATTTTTTTCATGTATATGTATATTTTATGTAGAGATATGTTTAATCATATGTTTTATGTTATACTGTCAGATGGTTCTCACACGCGAACAGGAACAACTCAATGCTGCAATTCAAGCTGCTATGTAAGCTTTGCTTCCTCAACTGAGGAATGACATCAGGGCTGAAGTTCAAGCTGCCAACAATCAGCAGCATAATCAGGCACCTCCTCCTCCTCCAGTGACATTAGCAGTATGGCTGGAGAGATTCAACAAGCTCCACCCTCGAGCTTTTGAGAAGACAGATATCCCCAGCGATGCTGAAAGCTGGTTGGCTCACATCGAGAAGATTTTCAATGCTATGGGTTGTAACCCCGCATACAAGGCGAGGTTGGCATGCTATCGGTTCGAAGGCGATGTGCTTAATTGGTGGTTAGCATTGATGCAGTCTGAAGGTGGTGATGAGTGGGTTGCTGGTTTGACTTGGGCTCAGTTCAAGGACAGGGTGATGGAGCAGTTCTTTCCCAAGGCTGAGCAGGACAAGCTCAAGAGAGAGTACCATGGGATCCGACAGAGAGTTGGGGAGAATAGCAACGAGTTTATGCAGCGCTTTCTTCGCTTAGCTGGTTTCCTTGGTGCGACAGCAGGTACTCCTAAAGAGCAGGCACACCACTTTAGGTGGGCCCTTCGCACATTGGTCGCAAACAATTTAGTGTGTGCTACGTTCAACACTGTAGCACAAGTGGCCGATGCAGCACGTAAGCTGGAGATGCTGCAGGAGAGAGATGAGTTCGGGGAAGCTGAGAGACCCGACAAGAGGTAAACATTCGTATTCAAGCGGTGATCAATCCGTATACTTTCCATATATGTCAATTATTCATCTCTTTAAATGTATCTTCCAGGCAGAAAACTGGGGACCAGTCTCAGCCGGCTACTCAGCAGCAGCCTCATCAGCCCAAGGGAAATGGTCAGACTAACGACCGTTCTACTACGGATAGGCGTGGCGGTAATGATAATTACCGCAACAACGTTGGACACTCCAACAACAGCAGGTCCTAATACTTACGCATTTCATTATGATTTCATGTTATAACTCATATTCTGACACTTCAGCAAAACTTCTACCAGGAACCATGTAAACGGTAGGGACCAGAACTAGAGAGGTTCACAGCCTAGCCGCCCAGCTATCACTGGTATTCAATCATACAATTATCCGCATTGTCCTTTGTACCCAATTAAAATGTCTTATGTAAAATGTTTTATCAGGTTCCCAGCCAGCCAGCCAGAGCACTTGCTGGAGGATTCACTCATCCTCTTTGCTCTACTTGCCATCGTAGGCACCCAGGACCATGTCGCCGTAATACTGACGCATGCTTCAAGTGTGGTCTTCCTGGCCACATCATGAAGGATTGCCGTAAGGGCGAGATGGAGGGTACATCATGACATGCTGATACCAAGCCGCCTCCTACTACCGGGAGTGTCTACACGACATCTCGAGACCAGGCCAACAAGTCTACAGGTACCATCACTGGAATCTTGTATATGTATGGTCAAGCTGCATGTGTTCTTTTCGATACGGGTGTTACTCACTCGGTCATTTCTACTGCTTATGCTAAGAACATTAGGATGCTCCCCATGCCACTAGAAAATAGGCTTACTATTTCCATGCCTTTGAGGGACTATGTATTATTCACTCATGTATACAAGAGTCTTCCCCTAGAATTTGACGATAAGGTTCGACCTGTTGACGCACTTCCGCTGGACATGAATGACTTCGACATGATTTTGGGCATGGATTGGCTATCCAAGTATCATGCTACCATAGACTGCCATTCATATCGAGTTATCTTCGGGGATGTTAATGCACCAGAGTACATTCATAACGGGTTCATACCCGGACGGTCTGTATAAGTCCTATCTACCCTGCAAGCGCGTGCACTACTGTCACATGGCTGCGAGGGTTATCTAGCTACGGTTCACGACATGGATGCTGAATCCCCATCAATTCAGGATCAACCAATAGTGTCGGAATTCCAAGATGTTTTTTCAGCAGAACTTCCGGGCATACCACCTGCACGAGAAGTGGAATTCAGTATCGAGCTTATTCCAGGAGCTGAACCAATCTCCAAGGCTCCTTACCGCATGGCTCCCATAGAGCTGAACGAGCTGAAGGATCAACTGCAAGAACTTCTTGAACGAGGTTTCATTCGACCGAGCGCATCTCCATGGGGCGCACCGGTCTTGTTTGTTAAGAAGAAGGACGGCAGTATGCGTCTTTGCATAGACTATCGCGAGCTCAACAAGATTAGGATCCGGAATAGATATCCACTGCCACGTATTGACGATCTGTTTGACCAACTCCAAGGGGCCAAACACTTCTCCAAGATTGATCTTAGGTCAGGCTATCATCAGCTACCGGTCAAGGAGCAGGACATCGCTAAGACTGCCTTTCGTACCCGTTATGGCCACTACGAGTTTGTAGTTATGCCAATTGGCCTGACAAATGCTCCAGCAGTGTTCATGGATTTGATGAACATAATCTTCCATGAATTTCTGGACAAGTTCGTCATTGTTTTCATCGATGACATCCTGATTTTCTCAAAGTCCAAGGAGGAACACGAAGACCATCTTCGTACAGTACTACAGATTCTTCGCCAGAAGCAGCTGTATGCTAAATTCTCCAAGTGTGAGTTCTAGTTAGACAAGGTGGCATTCTTAGGTCACATTGTATCAGCAGAAGGAATCACTATGGATCCAGCGAAGGTTGAGGCCATTACTAAGTGGCAAAGGCCGACATCAGCGACGGAAGTCCGTAGTTTCTTAGGCTTAGCTGGCTATTACCGTAGGTTCGTGGAGAACTTTTCCCGCTTAGCACTACCATTGACCAAACTGATGCGGAAAGGGGAGAAATTCGTCTGGACTGAAGATCGAGAGAAGAGCTTTGAAGACCTGAAGCAGAAGCTAGTATCTGCACCTATTCTTACTCTCCCATCTGGTACGGGTGGATTTCAAATCTACAACGATGCATCGGGGAAGGGACTTGGTTGTGTTCTCATGCAACATGGGAAAGTGATCGCGTACGCTTCACGGCAGCTTAAGCCTTATGAAGAAAATTACCCCACGCATGACTTAGAACTTGCTGCAGTCGTGTTTGCATTGAAGATATGGAGGCACTACTTATATGGAGAATCATGTGACATTTTCACGGACCACAAGAGCTTGAAGTATATCTTCACTCAACGTGAACTGAACATGAGGCAGAGGAGATGGTTAGAGCTGTTGAAGGATTACGATATTAATCTACTGTATCATCCCGAAAAGGCAAATGTAGTAGCAGATGCTCTTAACAGGAAGTCCGGAATGATCAACGGCATTAAAATCGAAGAGGAAATCATAAGAGACTTGGAGCGACTTGACATCGAAATCATGGTACGTGGACAGCACGGTTACTGGGCTAATTTTAGAGTAGAACCCGAGTTACTCTCTAAGATCAAGGAAGCTCAGAAGGATGACGGAGAAATCTGGGCGATAGTACAGAATTTGGAGAAATAGACAGAATTCAGAGTAGATGCAGATGGTATCGTATGGCAGGGCACGAGACTTTGTGTTCCTGATGACCAAGAACTCCGGGAAGCTTTGTTAGCTGAAGCTCATAGCTCCCTATTCTCTATACATCCTAGTTCGACTAAGATGTACCATGACATCAAGCAGTACTTTTGGTGGAGTGGTATGAAACAAGATGTGGCCACTTACGTCTCCAAATGTCTTACCTGCCAGCAGGTTAAGATCGAGCATCAGCGATCTGGCGGTCTCCTTCAACCGTTAGATATTCCAGAGTGGAAGTGGGACAAAATCACCATGGATTTTGTTACTGGTCTTCCGCCTACCAAGAGGAAGCACGATGCGATTTGGGTTATCGTAGATCGACTTACCAAATCAGTTCATTTCTTACCGATCCGCAAGGAAGATCCGGTAAGTAAACTCGCAGATACGTACAGAAGAGAGATCATGAGACTCCACGGTGCACCATCCAGCATCGTCTCAGACAGAGATCCTCGATTCACTTCGCGCTTTTAGAAGAGTCTACAGAAAGCTTGGGGTACACAACTTAAGCTTAGCACGGCTTTTCATCCTCAAACGGACGGACAGTCGGAACGAACCATTCAGACATTGGAACATATGTTTAGGTCATGTGTGTTGGAATGGACGGGTGATTGGGACGATTACATCTGTTTGGTGGAGTTTGCATACAACAACAGTTGGCACGCAAGTATCAAGTGTGCTCCTTTCGAGATGTTGTATGGCAGAAAGTGTCGCGCCCCAATCTGCTGGGATCAGGTTGGCGAGCGAACACTTGAAGAACCAGAAATCTTATTAATAAATAATAATACATATTTTAACCTAAGTATTTAACTTCATTTAATTAAAAACATGTTATACTTTAATTAAATATTCTAACCTATAGTTTATTTTAATTACATGAAATAATTAATAAACTATACATTATATCATATGACTAAGAAAATAATCATGAAAACACTTAGGCTTATATACTTAGCTTATTTAACCAGCTTATTTCTAATTATTGAAACTTCTATTTTTAGAAACTTATTTAAATAAGGCAGCTAATCTATTTATGGAAACGTTCTATTTTTAGAAACTTATTTATTTCAGGCAGCTAATCTATTTATGGAAACTTATTTAAATAAGGCAGCTAATCTATTTATGGAAACTTTCTGTTTTTAGAAACTTATCTATTTTGAAGCAGTAATTCTATTTTTGAAAACTTTCTATTTTTGGAAACTTTCTATTTTTGGAAACTTTCTATTTTTCGTATATTTCTATTTTGGAAACTTTCTATTTTTGGAAACTTTCTATTTTAGGAAACCTGCTATTTTTGGAAAGTTACTTATTATTACACAGAATGTAAGATAAACACAGTTTAAGGCTTTAAACCATTAAAACATGGTAAGAACATATAAAATAAGCTAAGACATGACATAAAACCAGCTACGTATTTAGTAAGCAGATACTTATTCATGTATGTATTTATGTAGCACTAGTGATACGGAAGTTGGATTCCTCTCAGTTCATCTTCTTCGTTCACTTGACATAAGGTACGGATTCCCGTCCTTTCAGTATGGACATTCTTTCCTTATTAGGATTCCCCGTATGCAGCCAAATGTTTTCCCGTAGTATAAGTATGTGTTTGAATTGCTTATGTTTAATTTAGAATACCTATAGCCATATACATGCATGACCAGTTTCACCTAGTTATGGAGGTACCATAACCATAACATTAGAGGCACTGATGTTATGACTTCACTACGGCGGAGTGATTGCTCGTGGCGTCCCTTCAGCTTTTGGCCATTTATATTATATTTATCATGTGGGGCGTATGGGTGCATCCTAGTTACATGTTTTCAGTCAGGATTTCATGTGAATGTGGTGTGTGCCTTGCATCCTTCACAAGGAGCTGATCCCTCCTACCCAAAACCAGTATATTAAATTAGAGGCAGCCCCTCTAATTTGCATGATGAGGTCACCCCTCCAAGTATTCATGCACGGTGGATTTTCATGACCTATATTGGCTAATGGTAAAATAGGATAAACAGTTTTTACAAGATAAACATAAGGCTTTTCAAACTATAAAACCAGTTTTATCAAGACTTAACCAGGTTACTCGGGACTTAGTTTCTTCCGCTGTTATATGTTATATGCTTATCCTATTCATGCTTTATTGTACATCCGTGCACTGAGCGTATTGCTCAGCCGTTTTCCTTTTCGATGTTCCCAAAATGGCAGGTACTCAGGGACGCTCGTAGACTTTAAGAGTATGTGCATATGGACTGGAAGCTTTCTAGCCTTTCTTTACTTTATGCATTTCCTTTCTTTTGATACATTGCTATGGACATTGTTTAGTCCTTTCCTTTGCTATACTTATGTTTGTGTGTGATGAGCTTTACATTTGGACTACCGATGTTTGATTCCCGTATTTTCCTTTTATGGTCATATAATGTTTAGACATTTTTCCTTGTATGCTTTGATGACACGCCATAATTGCATGTGAAATTTCCATTATCAAAATGGGGTGTTATAGTTGATCACCATTTGTTGTGTGGACTGATTCCGACACCAGAAGTACCTCTCAAAATAGCTCAAGTGTGAAAATGCCAATGTTGAAAACAATTTCATGATGGAAAAGTATAAGCAGATATTATATTATCACATGTTTAAAGTATAAGAAGATCTTATATAAAAGTATATATATGTATTTTTTTTAACTAAATAACTAAAGTAAAATGTGAGTCACCAATCACTGTACATATTGGTGAAAAGAATGTAAGTATAACACAAACATAGTAAAAACAAACCAATCACATACCAGAAGCGGCAACCTTGTCTGCATGTAGCCGGACTTGAATACCTTCAACCAAGGTAGTGGCCATGGCAGACTCATTACTAGAATGAGCATTAGACACCAGCAGATGACACTCCAGCATAACTTCCATGGTAGCAATGGTTAACGGATACTCCAAATCAGTAAGCATAAGACAGCAGCACCAGACTCAAGCTCTAACACATGAACACCACACCCAGCATACAACTTCCATCTCCTTATCACCCATCGAGGTTGATCTGTCCATACACCAGCATGGGGAGAATCAGGATGGGAATCCAACATCAGCTTCAAGTCACCCCAAATTATCAACCCAGGCAAGTTAGGAAACTCACTTGGAGACTTAGGAATATCAGCATCCACCAAACCATATAATAACATAAGATCACGACGCTCCACCCATGACAAAATACTTTTCAAACCAGAGACATATCGGGTGTATCCATCACTAGTCGTAATCTTATGAGTAATGGTACCACGAGAAATGGGGGATGGACGAACTTCCCAAGCGACAATCACACCCTTGCCAAGGTGCACCTCAGTCTCACTATCAGAAGCAGCATCAATAAGATTGGCAGGATCTCTCTTCTCAAACAGAACAGACTTACCACGACGAGCCTTCTTCTTCCTAATAGATCGGCGAGGAGTGGGAACACCCGAAGAAGATTCCGTCTTGACTTTAACATCAGCAGTAGGAACAAAGTCCTCAACAACCATAGGATCAGAAGTAGCTGCACCAGCTGATGGAGTAGGATGTGGTATAATCCCCGTGTTGGTGTGGGCTTCACAGCAGGAGTAACAGTAGTGGGATTAGTAGCAGGAGTGGTAGTAGCTTCATTGGTGGTGGTAGTATCATCATGAGGGTGAGTGGGATCAACATTTGAAGTAGTGGTGGGAGGAACAACAGTAGGAGAACTTGTGGATGGAACCTCAGAAGTACCCTTGTGAACATCCGACGAAGAGGTAGGAGTACCAGCAGGCTTAGAAGTGAGGACAACACGAGGAGGGGGGGGGGGGGGGGGCGATAAATGACATATTCAGGGATAGGCGTATTTTGACGCTTGATCATCTTGGTGTACAAATCTTTAAGCTCATCAAAAGACAGCCTCCTCACCCTTTCCCGTGTCTATCCAGTCTGATAGTAAGCAACCGATTGATTCTTAACATATTGCTGCATCAACTTTCTCTCCTCGGTACGCGACAAAGGTCTGTTACGGCGCTTTTCACGAAGTTGGGCAGCAAGAGACAACTGTTGTTGACGCATCAAAGCCATTGCCCGTTGAACACAATTGCCTTGATTCACATCAGCACCCAACAAATCTTTGAACTGCGAGTAATCAGAAGTAAGTATGGTAAGCACCTTCATCCAGTCATGATAATCCCAATGCATGGTATTGTGCCTCAACTGTTCACGTCTTTGTTGTTGCAGGGCTTCATCCTCAGTCATGGCTTGTTCATCAAGCTCCTCTTATAACCGCTGAGCAGCCTCTTCCCCCCAATCTCCCTTCTTCTAATTGTCTGCGAGTTCGCTTCTTGGGAGGAGAGGGTGCTTCAGTCATAGGGGCTTTACCATTGGGATCATGAGAAGGACCAGCAGAAGGACCAGCAGATTCATCCATTGGCTTGGGATCAGCATCGGCATTAGGAATGCATGAAGGACTAGGAGGAGCAGGCAAGTCGTCACTTGGCTTATCAGCAAAGGCAACCCTAGCCAAGATAGTCAGCCCATCCTCCTCAACATCTTCATCAGATTCAGAAAGCACAACTTTATTCTTTTGACGTTTCAGCTCTGTCTCTAATGCTTTAACTCTGTTCGCCAACGGGAGCACGAAATCCCGTATGAGCTTGAGGTGATGATTTAGCTCATCTTCCAAAGAAACAATCTTGGCATAGTACTTGTGCATAAGAGCTAGCAAAGAAGTTAGAGTAATTGGTTCCTCAGCTTCCCCACCAAGAGGACTTGGTTTAGGGGATGCATCATTGGGACCAGAAGCAACAGATGGGTCATCCATATGAGCATGAGAGCTAGAAGGCTTCTCAGCAGAGTGCGGAGATGGGCTAGAAGGGGGAGTATCAGCAAATGGGGACTCATGTGGGCGAGAAGAGGGGACAGCCTTTGAGGTAGATGGCATTTCTACCACCACCTCTCTAGCAGGCTCCTCAACCTCCACATGAGGCACACCAGTAGCAGGGTCTCCTCCTCCATAGGATCAACCTCTAATGGAGGTTCCTCCTCGGCTTGTTCAGCCAAAGGAACCACATTGGGATCCTCTTGGGCAAGGCCCAGCATAACATCAGTAAGTGGCCTCAAAGGACCCTTATAGCCAAGTGCCATATTCACATACACCTTTCAAGTAAGATTTGGGGTCACATATTCCTCCCTATTCCTAGGTAGGAACATAAGAACCTGCTGTAAAAACCTAGGGTACATCAAGAACTTCTTCCTAGAGCCATTATCACTAAGGTTACAAATCATGCCCTCAAACAAGTAACGAGAAAAGTTAAAAGTACGATCCTGAGCAAGACAAATCAAACCAGTAGCAAGGGGGATGGGAAACGCATCCCAACTCCCAGACTTTGGAATCAAACAATGAATCAAGAAGTGAACCAGTAGCTTCCATTGAGGGGAAAATCTATTCTTCTAGAAGTTAAACTTCCCCCCATGATTATAACCTATAGCAGCCATACCATCCAATACCTCTGAATTGGGAATAGAGACAATGCCATCTTCATCTTGGAGATGAAGGGCAAACCTAATGGATGCCTTAAACACCATATAGGAGCGACCATCTATGGTAGCATGGAGCTCTAATGGGAGACCCAAGACATCAATGAGGTTGGCAGTTTCCCAAAACTGACGTATAACAGTATCATACATAGTGGGGCAAACAGTAAGAGCATACCTTAGATTGGAAGCTTCAATGAATTCCAGGATGTCTGTGAGCTCTTCTCTTTTAGGACCTTCGCCAAGATAGGCCACCTTGTTATGACCGGGCTTGTACTGGAGGGTTGCCATTGTTGATGATGGATGCAGTGGAAGATGATTGATTGAAGAGGATGAAGGGTAGGAGCGTATGTGTATGTGTATGGTTGGGATGATTGAGTCAAATGAGTGATTTGACCATAAATAATGGTCATAAAACTGTTCATTGACCCCTAATTATGGGGGTTGCCCTTTCAAAATTAAGTCATTAATGCAAGAGTAACCACTTGCCCCTTAAACCATTATTTTCAAATCCTAGTTACCAAAGATAAACCAAAAAGGTGTACACTAGAAGTAACTCGTGTTGACTGAAAGTCAAAACGCGTAAGGTCAACACTAGGAGCACCAAGTAGTCAACAAAAGTCAACGAATTGAACAATGACCCAAAACCGATACTAGAAGCCAACCAGGAGTGAAGTATAAGGGTTTGTACCCACTAGGAGCAGAAGACTGCCACTAGGAGTAACCAAAATCTTCCACTAGAAGTTGCACACACCGCGAATACCCATGAAAACTGTTGTTAGAATCTACCATATGTAAGACTGTACAAAGAAATATGTACAATAAGCATCCCCTTAGGCTTAGCCTCCCCTCAATCCTAGGCCTCAAGGATTGACCATACCAATGTGAACCGCCAAGTGGTTGAACCTCGGGCGATCAAAGGCTTTAGTCAATAGGTCAGCAACATTATCATCCGTATGAACTTTAAGAACCTGTATCAGCTTCTTCTCATTGGCATCCCTTATAAAATGGTGCCTAATTTCAATATGCTTGGTTCATTGATGAAAGACAGGATTCTTCACAATGCAGATAGTGCTTTGATTGTCGATGAAAATTTTGGTGTTCATGAAGTTGAACCCATAATCCAGCATCTAATTTTGTATCCACAAGACTTGTCCACAGCAACTAGCAGCAGCTACGTATTCAGCTTGTGACAACCGCGGTTTTGAGGTTCGTCACTTAGTTTTATTTTGTGCTAGTTACGTGTCTTTACGTGTTTATGTGTTAATTGGTGTGTATAGATTGTGGTTAGGATATCGTTTCCGGTACGGGGTACCTTGTGAGTGAAACGATGTGTGATGATTTCATGTTCATGAGCTCACATGGTAGTGACTATGAAATGAGATGGTGTTATTTAGTGGTTTACGTATATGTATTATAGAAAATCGTATTTTTACGATTTACGGTTTAGCATTTCGAGGTCTCGGATGAGGTATTTAGTCACGGGAGTATTTTTGGGATGGTTTTAAGTCATTTAGGACTTAGTTAATTAGTTTATTTCATATTTCAAGAGTTTTTATAAAACTGTATATTTTACGTCTTTTACGGTATACGCATAAATTTGACTAGTTTTACGGTTTTGAGGTTCGGGAGGCTTTAGGAGCTGAAATAAATTAAGGGAATTTAAGGTAATAATAATTAATAATTAATTTATAGTAATATAGTTAAAAAAAAGTCGGCCATAGGGTGTTGGGCTTGGTTTTGGGCCAAATTTTGCTTAAGGAAAGGAAGGGGAGCCCAGTTTGAGTACTATTAGGCTTCCTGGTTAGTTTTAATTACCCATATTACTCCCTTTAGCCCCCAAAACGATTTTTCTTTCTCCCAAACCTAATATGAGTCGTGATTAACAATGGTTGATGAAGAAAACCCAATTATTTAATTATAGTTTAAGGTATGCGCTAAAACTATGCTTAATTAACGTTTAATTTACGTATGTAACCTAATATGATGGATTAGGGGTTTGACATTCATAATTTTTAATTAGATTTTGTTAATAATCTGTAATTAATGGTGTAATTAATAGGTTTTTATCATTGGAAATTGTTTTTAGGTTTTAATTAGGGTTTATGTATAATTAATTAGGTTAATTTAATTAAATTCGTTTTTTAAAAACTAGGCATAATTTTAGGTCTATTGTTTTGATGATATCTAGAGTTCTATAAACTCTTATTTTGCGATCCAAGTATCCCTGAAAGATATTTGAGTTGGCTTTCAAATACAAGAAACGAGAACTAAATTGGAGGTAGGTAAGTGGGTCAAAAGTAGGTTACAACAGTCGGAGGTCAAAACAGTTTTGAAATCAGCCTGTTTTCTTTTTATGTTTTGGGTTGTTTGGGGTACTTAGGGTTATATTGGGACTTTTAAACGAACATGGGAGTTGTTTTATATATTATAGGAAGTATCTGCATTGGGTCTAAGATTGTGGGTTAGTGTAAGACCCCTTAATCATAACAAACATTTTGTATGTTCAAAATCAGTAAAATCCGTATAGACAAAAGTATATATATATATATCGAGGCCTTAACAGTAGATTTTAGGTTGAGGAAAAGGGGAGGAGTTAGCTAACATATGTAAAGGCATAGGGTTTCATTTACAGAGGTCATGGGTATGGTTAGGTGGGCGTTTGGCTTATAGTTTGGAGACCTAAAAGTTGGGACTGTTTTATGTAAAATATGAACGAGATAGGTATCAAATTTAACCAAGTTAAGGACTTGTTAGGGAAGGGTAATGGGGTGTCTAGAACATATGAATGAGGAAAATATATGGGAGAAGGCTAGATGTCCATCATAGGTTGATAAGCCATTTTAGTGTTTGGTTCATGTTTTGATTGTGTGCTTTTGTTTGTTAGCTTTTTGCTAGTGCGCGGATTTTTGGAGAAGCTCAATCAGGTGAGTTTCATAGTCCCATGTCAACTAATAATTTTGAATTCCAGATGGGATGGAAGAGACATTGTCTTGTTTTTATAAATTATGCTATGAATGTTTTGTGTTTGGTGATGGACTTGTGCATACTTATGTGATTAACTGCTAGTTGATTCATGATTGTTTTATGTTTTGACTTGGTACCAAGGGGATGTTGACAAGGCGGGGCCTTGGGGAGGTACATAGATGTGTGAGCATCTATGGGACCAATGGATAATTACAAGGTGGGACCTTGGGATTGGTACATAGGTGTATGGGCGCCTATGGTACCATGGTGTTTGGTAAGGCTGGGAGCCTTGGATTTGGTTTGGTTTGTTAAATCTTGAATATTAGTTGTTAATGCATGTTTGTATCATATAGTCCATATGTTCATTTGTTAGTGGTTGTTATTCACATCTTATAACTGATTTTGGCGTTGGAGTCTAAACCTATGACTCTCACCAACTTTATGTTGACGTGTTTTAGTGTCTCTTTCAGGTGAGAATGTGGTTAAGCTTGAGAATAGAAGTGGCTAGTTTTGGAGGCATTAGGATTGCATATAGAAGGAGATACCCGTTCCTTCTTAGTTTCTTTTGTTTGTTTAATAAGTGATACTGTTGACACCTATATGTTTGTTTTGTTTATGTATTGTTTGTCTTGGGTAAGAGGTAGGATTGTTACCTACTTGCCTAGACTCCTGCTTTATTAAGATATTGTCATGACATTTGTGTCACCATTTTATGACATTTCTTAGTTCATTTAGTTATCTCTATAGACACGCCATGTTGTGATGATATCCATACGTCGCGCCCCATATTCCGCCATGGTGGGGTGTGACAGAATGGTATCAGAGACAATGGTTATAGAGAATTAGGTTGCCTAGTCTAGTAACCTAGTCTATAGCTTAAGGGTCCCTGCATATAGGCGTTATAGGAGTATGTGTGCATTTTATATTAATTAAAGTTTTCTGGATGTTATTGGTTTTTACTTGCGATGTTTGTTATGTTTTGACTAGTATGGGTTGAACCATAGTATTTCATGCTTAGCCACATGTTATTTTCTTTTCGGGTTGTGACCAGTGCGGGTTGAACCATAATCGTCCATGTTAGTCATTGTTGTATTTTGCTTAAATTGTACATTATAGTACATAATTTGGTACAAGGTAGTTTCTATCTTTTGTAGAGTTATTTTATGTACCTGAGGTATGTTATTTTTCTTTTTATGTTTAAGTCATGTTCCCTAAGAATCGTGTGGTGGTTCGAGTTACTAGGAGTACATGGGTAGGAAGGATTTTAAGGTGTTTCCATTCTGATGGGCGACATGACTTATAATTGATTATGTTTGCGTTTTGGATTTTGTCTATGCTGTTTTAGCTAGACTATGGATTTCTGTATTCCAAGAGTTTGACTATGTAATTTTATTAGTTGGAGTTTTTGACCTTATTGTTTATGTGGTTATGTGCTTAGGTGAGTTGATGGATTTATGTGTTATGTGTTGTATTGATTCTTATAAGTGTCATCATAGGAGGGAGTGCATTGGAGAAAAGGTAATTGTATAAGTATGGTAGCCAACATAGTTATACAAGTACCACGACTTCAATGGGTTCCTAAGTATGATTGCATGAAAGAGGGTTAGTACATGCTTGTATATGATGAGATGTGGATTATTGGTATATGTATAGTACATGGGTTTATGTAACGGTTGCCTACGATATGGATATTTTTGAGTGTGTTATTGTTTTGGGTTATAGTCATGTTGTGTGATTATGGGGTCACACGATATGGACCGGTTTTAGTGATGGGTTTTATGCCTTGTGGTAAGATGGTGGTTACTCGTAGAGAAAAAAAAACGAGTGTATGACGCGATTGGTTGATCTGACATGTATGGTAACGATTATGTTTTGTGTGATTTAATAGGTATATATATATGCGGATGTATATATACCACTATGTGTTAAGTTATGGTATATGGTCGTTCACTAGTTATTATAACTTGAACGTACCTTGTGTTTGTTCGTGTTTTATGGTGCTGGATTTTGATGGAGTTCCAACGACGTTTTGAGTCTTTTAGATGTGTGTCTTCATTCGGGTATGTATTTTTATTAATGCGAACTACTAAATTTTCTTGCAAAAGTCTGGCTAATTATAGGAAACGGTTTTGAAAATAATTTGTAAGTGTATGGTATGATATCGTAACTTACATTTTTTTAGTTGTAGTAGTAAGTTATAAAAAAAAAGTTGTCTTGAAAATAATTTGATTAGTCTTCTATTTAACATGTGATAATATATTTTAAAGGGGTAAAGAAATTTTACAATAAACTTCTTAAGTGGAGTTAAAATTTTAGAATAATTTAACTAAGACGAAAAGAGTAAAAAAAAGAGGGAGATTTTATTATAGTAATAATAATAATAACACCACACCTTGTAAACATGTAGTAGTTTAGTTATAACCAACCTAAATGGAAAAAAACACACTGTATTTTATAAACATGTATTGATTTCATAATAACAAGTGAAATAAATTTAATATGGGTAAGCGAGATAATGGTTAGAATAAGACTGTAGTATACTAACTAGTTGATATCTTGATAAAATGATGAAGATAAAGGATGAGTTTATGGTTAAAAATGAGTATGATTGATTTTAGTAGTATGGGAGTTTGGTTCTTATGAGAAGTAACTAATTGGGAAGAAATTTTAAAATTTTCTAAGTTATCAAAATTTTGTAATATTAATCGTGACGAGTCTAAATTTTTTCGTTGTTGGCACACTCCATTGATCTTTCGGATTACATTGTTTTGTTTTCAGTTGTTTTGGCTAGGGTTCGTTTTACCCTATATTTTATTGGGACACGATTGTTTGGAATTCTTTTGTTACACGTCATGGCTGATTTAGTTATGCGGTTGTGGAAACGTTAGGATGAGAGGATAGAGTTGGGTAGTATTACTTATGGTTAGATATTAGAATGGAGAAATGTGTTTTGGTTTAAAGGTTGTGTTGAAGGAATGATTAAGATTTGTGAAGTTTGGAAACTTAGATTGGTTACGGGAATAAGAGAGTAAGTAAAGTTAGTTGACTGGTAGTGGGAACGAGAAGTCATGCTATGAGAAGTTGGTTGAAGTACCATTAGGAGATTGATGAAAGTACTAGCGGATGTGAGGGTACAGTAGAAAGTTTATACTAATGGAAAGGTTGGGTAAATAACACGCAAGGGATTGGTATAGTTATGGAGGCAAGGTAGTAGTAGACACGTGAAGGAAAACAGGAATGTGAGAGAATGATTGGTAGGAGGCTGATTAACGGTGAAGTACAACAAGTAAGGAAGAGTGAGCCATTGAGGGGTGAAGTACTTTTAGAAATATTGTGGTAGATGAGTTGAAGTTAGAAGCTACTGGTAGTGTGAAGTTCCTAGGTAACATCATGGAGACGAAAGGAGTGCGTAAAGAGCTACATCACGAAGCAAGGAGCTGAAAGGACTACGTGTCGGCTGCAAGAAGGATGCAAGAGATTTCGAAGGAGTCATAAAAGTTGCGAGGAATGGAAAGGTGACAAGGACTATGATGGGAAATTTACGTATGATTCGTGACGAAAAAGGGAAATCGAGTATCAGAGTGGAGCTACAAAGAGCTGAACCGGTGGATCGTGATGAAATGAATACATGACTTGGGAGATTAAGAACTCGTGGAAGTAACAAGGGGAGTCGAGTGACTACGCGGATAGAAATTTTGTGGCAATCAATATCGAGGGATGAGAAGTGAAGCTGAGTTGAATAAGTTTTGTGGAGAAGTGATTAGAGAGTCGGTTTTATGAAGGGGTTATGACAGATCTTTGGAAGAGACAGCTATGCATTATCCAATGCACTAGTGATTTCCATAGATTTGATGAATGAAGTATGGAATTTTTGTTAGACGGGATAGTGTAGGAATAAGGGAGATCCATGGAAGGAGAGAACCAAGTATTCCTAGAAGATGATGATTGAAAATACCTCATGTTGGGTGCAAGATCAAAGTAGAAGTATGAGATTTGAATAAGAATTCAAAATATGGCTTAGTAGATAAATGGAAACTAATGTGGGTATAAGATGAAAGTGTGATCCGCATGGAAACACATGAAACTCTAGTCTGTCCCTATTAGGAGGGAGTAGGAGAACTAGTTGTGAGAAAAAAAACAAGTGGAGCTACTTGGAAAATTTTGGCGTATAGATGACTAGATAGACTTAGTTAGTGGAGTTGGATTGTTATATCTGCCTAGAATGCTAGTCGCATTTGGGGTACGAGACGTAGAGAATGAGCTATACAGATCATGAACGTCTCCAACACATATTTAATCATCTTGATTGAACATTTGGAAAAGGTGGTGGGTGGAGTTAAGTGATGAAAGAAAAATTGCAAGGCCAAGTACCATCTGGGAAAGACAAGCATGGTTGATGAGACATGGAATAAGAAGAATGAAGTGAAGCTGAGACGAACTTGAACTATATGGATGACGTATTAGGGTGGTTTGGATGAAGGATGTAGGTTGCACAAGTTGGGTTTTCTAAAGCAGAGAACGCGTCAACATGTATGTTGCGTGGCTTGGACAATCATATGGAGAAAAGGGACGTAGACTATACTTCCTACATAGATAGGAGTAGCTTAGAAAGGGCGATGTAAGGACGAAATTGGTGAACGGGATACATAATGGGGTGGAGGAATAAGTACGATGAGAGTTGGGTGAAAGTCGATAGACTAACTAATTCATCTCATATTTCAAGAGGAATGAGAAGTCACGTAGTTGAGAAGTTGGAAGGATTGCGTACGGATGTGATGGAATAGAGGGTTTTGCGTAAAAGTTAGCTAAATATGTATGGAATGCCTTATGAAGGATTATGGCAAGGGAAGAAACGATGGGAAGCATCGCATCGTGATGTATGGTAGGAGTTGAGGAAGAAAAAGGAAGTGTGTATAGAAGCGAAGCATGAATGAAATAGGTCGAGATAGGAACCGAAGGTAAAACATTGGTAGAGCTTAATGAGTAGAATAAAGCATGACGCAGACTAATACAGTCGTAGTGTGGAAAAGGAAATGGCACTGACCTATACTGATTGTTTGGGAGGCTTAGTATCGATAATCGAATGGATGAGGAGTTATGGGTGTGATGTGCCATAGGGACGAAAGGCTTGGTCTAACTGAGACAAGATGAGGAGCAATATGACCTTGAAGGTAGGACATTATGTTGGTATAAAGTAAGTGTTGGGTATAAAAAAATCATCATGAAGAAAAGTGAGAAAGAAGTGTATAGGTGCTACTAGTGAGCTATCCAAATTTAATGGAAGTAGTTGTAGCATGGGTTTGGATGGCAGTGGATAGACTAACTGAGATAACCATCCTTTTGATGATGTGTATAGATCATAAGTTGATTTGGATTGGAAGAACTAATGGATATGTGGAAGACCGTCATAGGTCACTTTGTAAGGAAATTGGAATTTTTAAGTAGTTTGGGGTATGGACTAAAGGGAGTTGATGAACATGATTGGATATGAGTATATCCAGCTAACTGGAAAAGGATGGGCAAGTGAGATATTTATACAACCTTAGAAGTTACAATGGGGGCATGAGTGATTGATTTAGAGGGAGTTAGGAAACTCTTTAGCGATGGATGAGTTTTCATATAATGATAGTTATCATACTAGAAGTCGATAAATGCCATTTGAGGCACTATATTAAAGGATAGGGTGAGTTGTCCCAATTGTGGACTAGAATTGGTAAAAGAGGCTACTAATGTGGTAATGGTGTTTGTGGAAAGGATGAGAGCAACAAGGGATGCTATGTTGAAAAGGAGTAAACCACTAGAGTTTAGTGACAAAGTTATGTAGGAAGTTTCACCCATAGTAACGGGTGGTATGTTTTGGTAAAATGGAAGACTTGATGTAGAGTTTTGTAGGTCCATTTATGATCTTTGGAAAGATCGGACCAGTAGCTTATGAGCATAGAATTACCTGGGCAGAAATGAGTGGTATACATGTTATATTTCGTGTATTAAGATTGGTAAATGTTGTTTGAGAATGCATATTTGCATGTACGGTTATTCGGGATTTGTGTTAATAAGGGTTTGTGTTATCAAAGATTCATTTGTGAGATTTATTGACTGTGAGGTCAAGAGTTTGGCAATGAATTTAAATATTATTGGTTAGTATATGTGGTAATTTGAGACTTGAACTAAAGTTCACGTGGAAATGAGAGAAGTTCATTTAGAACAAGTATCCTCAGTTGTTTGCTAATGGTATGTTTGATCCTAAGGAGTAAATCTCGGGACGAGATTTTTATTAGGAGGGAGTGATGTGAAAACCGCGGTTTTGAGGTTCGTCACTTAGTTTTATTTTGTGCTAGTTACGTGTCATTACGTGTTTATGTGCTAATTGGTGTGTATAGATTGTGGTTTGGATATCGTTTCCGGTACGGGGTACCTTGTGAGTGAAACGATGTGTTCATGAGCTCACATGGTAGTGACTATGAAATGAGATGGTGTTATTTAGTGGTTTACGTATACGTATATGTATTATAGAAAATCGTATTTTTACGATTTACGGTTTAGCATTTCGAGGTCTCGGATGAGATATTTAGTCACGGGAGTACTTTTCTGGATGGTTTTAAGTCATTAAGGACATAGTTAATTAGTTTATTTCATATTTCAAGAGTTTTTATAAAACTATATATTTTACGTCTTTTACGGTATACGCGTAAATTTGACTAGTTTTACGGTTTTGAGGTTCGGGAGGCTTTAGGAGCTGAAATAAATTAAGGGAATTTAAGGTAATAATAATTAATAGTTAATTTACAGTAATATAGTTAAAAAAAGTCGGCCATAGGGTGTTGGGCTTGGTTTTGGGCCAAATTTTGCTTAAGGAAAGGAAGGGGAGCCCAGTTCGAGTACTATTAGGCTTCCTAGTTAGTTTTAATTACCCATATTACTCCCTTTATCCCCCAAAACGATTTTTCTTTCTCCCAAACCTAATATGAGTCGTGATTAACAATCGTGGATGAAGAAAACCCAATTATTCAATTATGGTTTAAGGTATGCGCTAAAACTATGCTTAATTAACGTTTAATTTACGTATGTAACCTAATATGATGGATTAGGGTTTGACATTCATAATTTTTAATTATATTTTGTTAATAATCTGTAATTAATGATGTAATTAATAGGTTTTTATCATTGGAAATTGTTTTTAGGTTTTAATTAGGGTTTATGTATAATTAATTAGGTTAATTTAATTAAATTTGTTTTTTAAAAACTGGGCATAATTTTAGGTCAATTGTTTTGATGATATCTAGAGTTCTATAAACTCTTATTTTGCTATCCAAGTATCCCTGGAAAGGTATTTGAGTTGGCTTTCAAATGCAAGAAACGAGAACTAAATTGGAGGTAGGGAAGTGGGTCAAACACAGGTTACAACAGTCGGAGGTCAAAACAGTTTTGAAATCAGCCTGTTTTCTTTTTATGTTTGGGTTGTTTGGGGTACTTAGGGTTATATTGGGACTTTCAAACGAACATGGGAGTTGTTTTATATATTATAAGAAGTATCTGCATTGGGGCTAAGATTGTGGGTTAGGGTAAGACCCCCTAATCATAACAAACTTTTTGTATGTTCAAAATCAGTAAAAGCCGGATAGACAAAAGTGTATATATATATATATATATATATATATATATATATATATATATATATATATATATATATCGGGGCCTTAACAGTAGCTTTAAGGTTGGGGCAAAGGGGAGGAGTTAGCTAACATATGTAAGGGCATAGGGTTTCCTTTACAGAGGTCATGGGTATGGTTAGGTAGGTGTTTGGCTTATAGTTTGGAGACCTAAAAGTTGGGACTGTTTTGTGTAAAATATGAACGGGATAGGTATCAAACTTAACCAAGTTAAGGACTTGTTAGGGAAGGGTAATGGGGTGTTTAGAATATATGAATGAGGAACATATATGGGAGAAGGCTAGATGTCCATCATAGGTTGATGAGCCGTTTTAGTGTTTGGTTCATGTTTTGGTTGTGTGCTTTTGTTTGTTAGATTTTTGCTAGTGCGCGGATTTTTGGAGAAGCTCAATCAGGTGAGTTTCATAGTCCCATGTCTACTAATGATTTTGACTTCCAGATGGGATGGAAGAGACACTGTCTTGTTTTTATAAATTATGTTGTGAATGCTTTGTGTTTGGTGATGGACTTGTGCATACTTATGTGATTAACTGCTAGTTGATTCATAATCGTTTTATGTTTTGACTTGGTACCAAGGGGATGTTGACAAGGCGGGGCTTTGGGGAGGTACATAGATGTGTGAGCATCTATGGGACCTATGGATAATGACAAGGAGGGGCCTTGGGATTGGTACATAGGTGTATGGGCGCCTATGGTACCATGGTGTTTGGTAAGGCTGGGAGCCTTGGATTTGGTTTGGTTTGTTAAATCTAGAATATTAGTTGTTAATGCATGTTTGTATCACATAGTCCATATGTTCATTTGTTAGTGGTTGTTATTCACAGCTTATAACTGATTTTAGCATTGGAGTCTAAACCTATGACTCTCACCAACTTTATGTTGACGTGTTTTAGTGTCTCTTTCAGGTGAGAATGTGGTTAAGCTTGAGAATAGAAGTGGCTAGTTTTGGAGGCATTAGGATTGCATATAGAAGGAGATCCCCGTTCCTTCTTAGTTTCTTTTGTTTGTTTAATAAGTGATACTATTGACACCTATATGTTTGCTTTGTTTATGTATTGTTTGTCTTGGGTAAGAGGGAGGACTGTTACCTACTTGCCTAGACTCCTGCTTTGTTGAGATATTGTCATGACATTTGTGTCACCATTTTATGACATTTCTTAGTTCATTTAGTTGTCTTTATAGACACGCCATGTTGTGATGATATCCATACGTCGCGCCCCATATTCCGCCATGGTGGTGTGTGACACAGTTTCTGTTGAAGAGGTAGCTACTATTGTCTGTTTCTTACATTGCCATGAGATAAGTCTTCGACCCAAAAACTAAAAACCACCAGTAGTAGATTTCCTATCATTATTGGCACCTGCATAGTCACTATCACTATAGGCTTCAAGAACAAAAGGTGATTCCCTTGGATACCACAAGCCTAGCTTGGGTTGTGCCTTGATATACATGAAGATTTTCTTGACTGCATTTAAGTTAGATACGGTTGGAGCCACCTGATGTCTAGAACAAGCACTTACTACAAACATAATGTCCGGACGTGATGCATTCAAATACATGAGTGAGCCAATCATTGACCTGTACATGTGAACATTTACCAGGGGATCTGGCTCATTCTTGAGTTTGACTTTAGTTACTTCATAAGGTGTTGCTGCTGGTCTAAGAGGTTCCACATCAAACTTCTAAATGATCTCATGAACATACTTGTCTTGACTAATGAAGATACCATCCGACTGTTGCTTGACTTGAAGACCAAGGAAAAATGTGAGTTCTCCCATGGCACTCATCTGAAATTCGCCTTTCATTAGTTGTTCAAACTCATCACACCATTCCTTCCTAGTAGAACCGAAGATAATATCATCCACATACACTTGAACCAGGATGATGTCCTTGGCATTCCTTTTAAGGAACAGTGTTTTGTCAATTGTGCCTCTTCTGTAGCCGTGTTTCAACAAGAAAGTGGACAGACGCTCATACCAAGCTCTAGGAGCCTAATGAAGACCATATAGAGCTTTGACCACCTTGTAGACTTTCTTGAGATTAAGTGGATCCACAAAGCCCTTAGGTTGAGTGACATAAACTTCCTCATCAATCTTGCCATAAAGAAACGCACTCTTGACATCCATATGAAAAACTGTAAAGCCAATATAAGAAGCAAAAGCCAAAAATAGACGAATGGCCTCAATCCTAGCAACAGGAGCAAAGACTTCAGTATAGTCAATTCCTTCTAGATGTGTGTGACCTTGTGCAACCAGCCTAGCCTTATTTCTCACCAGAATACCCCTTGCATCCTTCTTGTTTTTGAGAACCCATTTGGTACCAATTGCTGTCTTTCCATCTGGTAAGTCAACTAGAACCCAAACATTCTGAAACAAGAACTCCTGCATCTCCTCCTGCATAGCCTCCACCCAACTTTGATCTTCAAGAGCATGTGAGACTGACCTAGTTTCCACCTGTGAAAGAAAACAAGAAAACAAACAGTGAAGAAAGTCTGTGTGATTATTGCGCTTTTGGTCTTCAATGTAGCTCACAAGAGCATGATGATCAGACGTTTCTTTCTTATGCATGCGACGAGTCATGACAGTAGAACCAGGATCTCCAATGATTTGAGTAGTAGGATGGTCTTTATTGATCTGCTGAACATGAATAGGAGCTACTTCCACTTCTGGTGCTAAGTTAGTAAGATCCTCAACAAAGTCTGCATCATACGAAGCAGAGTCGAAAATACCATCTATTGGCTGCTTATGAATATCATGCAGCTTAGTGGAAGTCTTCTTTTGATAGTTTCCTAAGTCAGACGGACCAGAGAACCTAGTTGTGGAAGCAGGATCACTAACCGAACTACCAATAGGTGTTAAAATTGCACTAGGAGTAACATTAGGATCACTAGGAGGACTTGACACAACAGGAGTACTCAAAGGAAACTCAAAGACTCCTTGAGCAGCTACTGTAGTAGCATCTTGTTGTTGCTTGAGTAATGTGTCAAGAGCTCCTTATGAGTCCACAATGTATGATGGAGAGGCATCAATAGAAGTAGCATTGTTGTTAGGAGAGAGTGTGGTGGAATAGGATGGAACAACAAAAAAGTCATCATCCTCATCTGAGTCCGAAAGGCGAGAATAAGCACCTGCACTAGAAGTTGCAAACACTTGTGGACCTGCATCTTGGTTAGTTTTGAAATGAAAATATCCTAATGAATCACTAAGATAATCAAGATTAAAATACCATTCAGGACCTTTGCCTTGGATGTTTGTCTTCTCCTCAAAGTACCTGAGATTAATAGTTTCAATGACACGCTTGGCATTGAGATTATAGACACGATAAGCTCGAGAGTGAGCTGAGTATCCCACAATGTAGCCTTCATTTGCCTTGCCATCAAATTTCCCCAAATAGTCACTAGTATTAAGAATGGTAACAGGACAGCCAAATGGCTTCAAATGAGCAATTCTGGGGACTTTGGTTGTGAGTAGCTCATAGGGAGTCTTCTTATGGGGATTAGTAATTGAAACCCTATTCAACACATAACTTGCAGTGTTGACAGCTTCTGTCCAAACATAGTTGGAAGCTTTGAATCTGCAAGCATGGTCCTGGCAGCTTCTATTAGAGTCTTGTTCTTCCTTTCTGCAACACCATTCTGTTGTGGAGTCCTGGTAGCACTATAATCTCTTTTGATACCTTTGGAATTGAAAAGTGCTATGAGGTCTGCATTTTTTAATTTTGTTCCATTGTCACATCGGATACCTTTCACCTTCTTGGACAACTGATTCTCAATGAGTGTTATGAAGTCTTTGAGAACCGAGTAGGTCTCACTTTTAGCAGCCAGAAAGAAAACCCATTTGAACCTACTATACCCATCAGTTACCACAAGACAGTATTGTTTATGGTCAATGATCCTAATGGAGGTAGGACCAAATAAATCCATGTGTAGTAGCTGCAATGGTTCAGTTATGAGGCTGAGAGCAGTAATGGCCTTGAAGGATGCTTTGTGTTGTTTGCCTTTGCTGCACGTAAGGTAATTGATGTCATTTCTGAAAGTTTTGGGAAGTAAACCAGAGACCAAGTTCATATTTGCTAGTTTTTGAATGGTCTTGAAGTTTACATTTCCCATCCTTCTATGCCATTTAGTGGCTTCATCTTCGGATGCTTTAGCAACCAAACAAGCTAGTTGACCAGCAGGATTAACTTCATTCAGCTTGATACTATAGAGATTGTGTCTTCTATGGATTTTAAGTAGAACTTGAGAGTCATCCAGTAGCTTAAAGTCTTTGAATAACACCAGTGCTTCAGTATCTGTAAAGAGGACAGAGATCAAGTTGAAGTGTTGAAGTGCTTCCACATAGTAGACCTGCTCAAAATTAAGGTTAGGTGTCTGAATAGTTCCTTTGCCAGATATCCTTCCTTCACCACCTCCGAAGTAGACCTTTCTTCCTTGAAATGGCACAAAGTTAGATAAGAGTCCTTTATTCCCTGTCATGCTCCTAGAGCATCCACTATCAACTATTCCAAGTGAAGGATCTTGGTATGGAGTAATCTACAACAACAGAAAAGTTATATGCAAAAGTTAGTGTCTTAAGGGGACCCAGGCCTTTTTAGGCTTGAGTCTGCCTTGTGGATCTTTAGTAGATAGTCAAGAAGATTGATGAGATCCACTGTTGTTCTTAGGTTGCCTGTTCATCATATGGGTGTTATTTTGTGACCAAGAACAACCTGCTGAGGGCTTAACAGCAGTACCTAAATTTCCCAACCCAAAATACATTTGGTCTGAATTAAAAGCATAATTCTGATTAAAGTTCTGAAAATAGTTGCTGGTTGTTCTATTATAGGTACAACCATTGCTTCTCCAAATATTAGAAGCTGAAGGAGAGGTCCTTCTAGAAGAAGAATAGGATTGGGCACATGGGTTTAATCTTCTAGAAGAAAAAAGGAGCAACTCCTGGTAGACCAGGAGCAGGATAAGCTTGATAAACAGAAGGAGTTTGATCATAAAAATCACAGTCCTTAATCAAATGAAACTTACTACCACAAACAAAGCATGTTTTAAAAGACCTTTTCTTCAAATGACATTGTTTCACACTGCTAATCTTATTACAAACAATTCTAGAAGAATCAACATTCCTAGGACTCAATAAACTAGAACTAGAAACAGTGGAGGTAGAAGCAACTCTCTCATCACTCATCCTAGCACTAGTAGAAGCAGGGTCATTTGTCTTGGAACATGAAGGTCTTGACTCTTCACCTGAACCACATGATGCATAGTCACTGGCCTTGTCACTGAAAGTACAAGAGACAAAGTCATTAGTATTAGTAGAGCTTTTTGGAGACTCATGCATCTTTGATCCATCCAAGTCAGTATGCCTAGATATGGGCATAAAAGTTCCTGTAAGAGGTGGAGGAACAGCATGCAGTGCTGCAGCTGGTTTAAACCTATTGTAACTAGGTCCTTCCCTCCTCGTCCTTGTCAGGATCAAAGACACTTGAAAAAGATAAATCAAACACATCTTCTGAATCAATATATTTATCAAAGCCTAAACCTCTATTAGTTCTACCAGACCTGCTACTATCAATTAAGTTTGAAAGATTCTTGGGTGCTTTTTGCCATTTTTCAAATCGTAAAAGTGTAGCATCCAATTTTTCTTGCATGTCTTGCTTATCCTTAATACTATCATTGTTTAGTTTTTCTGTATATTTAAGCATGTTAGTGGTGTTTTCTAAATCAATGCTTAGAATTCTAATTTTATCCTCATATTCACGTTGAGTATCTTGAAGCCACCTCTTTTGTTGTTCCAAAGTTTTTAGAGAACTCTTATACGCTTGAACTTCTAAAAAATATTTGACATTTTGTTCATTTTGTTCATTGTATTGAGTAAATAATTCTGAATATTTATCATGACAACCAAGAGGGCAATTCTATACCTGATGCGAGATTCCCATAAGAGCAAATTCTTCTGCTTCCTCGGCATCAGATAGATTCCCAACAATCATAGCAAATACATCAGTAGAAGCTTCAGCTGATTCCAAGGTAGCAGTCTGATGATAATTCCAGTTAACCATAGAGTCAACAGACACCAAAGCTTTCTTTTCATCCTTGAGCTCTTGAACCTTGAAGGCTGAATACCTGTTCTTCTCCTGATCATTTTTCTTAGTGCATTCCCTAGCAAAATGTCCTTGCTGCCGGTAGTTATAGCATCTGACCTTGTGTTGGGTCCACTAGATGTGGATCTTGCAGCCTGTCAGGAACGGTGAACGACTTCTGTAATCACAAGTCTATTCACAAAGAGACTCTATACACAATGTAAGTGCGGAATACAAATACTATAAAGAAGAACAGAATAACTATAATGACTTGATCCTTTTCTAAGGATTTCTAATATTAATGATAACTAGAATTATGTTTGATAAAGGTGTGTGTAACCCTTCTGCCTAAGGTTCCTTTTATACTACAAGGAAACCCTAATACATCACTAAACAAAACGTGTAAAACTGATATGCATATCCTTTCCTAACATATCTCATGCATATCCTAACAGAATAATAAATAAATAATAAAGTTTGACTTTAACTAGGACCAGGAGCACGACTTGCTCCTATTACTACTATGACCAGGAGGAACTACATACCTCCTAGTCTACCTATTACAATTAACTATTCCAATGGTCCTAACAATCCTACCCTAAACTTGAATTTGACCTGTTGAGTTCAAGTTTCCTGGTAAAACGTTCAATAAAGCTTGAGGATTGAAACAGCAAAAGAAACAGCAGCATCAGCAAGATAAGAAACATAAGAACCGTCGCAACATGGAACACTAGAAGCTTCTCCAAAGCTTGAAACAAATCAGCATCGTGTTGAATCTTTACAGCAACATGAGCAGATTTGATGAGCCTTTACCAAGTAGTTGCTCGCTCTTGGGCTAGCCAGTCTTTCTGGTGGAATAAGCATCACCCTAGGAGACCAGAACCCAGCCCAACTCTCAGAACGTGAATCAATGGTGAGTGGGGGTACCCTGATGATTATAGGCAAACCATCACAGCCGTCAACGGATTTGATATGTCTTTACCAGAAGCCGTACCCTTCTGGACTCGCCAACTCTTAGCAATGAAGCATCGGTGAGTCGAAAAACATATAGCTTTAAGCAAGCTATTACAGCTATCAACGGATTTGATAAAATCTTTACCAAGAGCCTTACCCCCTTGGATTAGCCACTTTTTAGTCTAGGACCATGGCAAGTGAAAACCATCCAGTTTTGGGTAACTTGGCAACCATCAACGGATTTGAGAATCACACCAGGAGCCGTACCCTCAAGGTGAATCAACTCTTTCTTGTCGGTAAGACATGGTTAGTTGAGGACCATTTGTTGTGAGGACCAAGTCTAACACCAGATGAAACAAGCAACCAGCGCAAGAGTGAATCAGCAACAGGAAATGAATGAAAGTCGCCAATCACTATACATATTGGTGAAAAGAATTGCAGTATTAACAGATGATCAAAAAAACACAAAAACATAAAAACTTACAAACCAACCATATCACATACCAGAAGCAACCACCTTATCAGCTTGCAATCGAGCTTGGATCCCTTCCACCAGTGTAGTTGCCATAGAAGACTCATTCCCGGAAGGGGCATTAGAAATCTGCAAGTGACAAGCAAGCATGGCCTCCATCGAAGCAATCGTCAACGGATAATCCAAATCTGTAAGCATGAACACCATAGGACCAGACTCCAAATCCAAGACATGCACACCACAGCCAGCATATAACTTCCATCTCGTGATAACCCATGTTGGCTGGTCCTTCCAGACACCAGAAAGGGGAGCATGTGGAGGGGAATCAAGCATCATTTTCAAATCAGCCCACATTCTCAGACCAGGCCAGGAGGGCACTTCACTAGGATGAACAGGCATACCAGCATCCACAAACCCATACAATGCCATAAGATCCTTTCGATCCACCCAGGACAAAATACCTTGCAAACCCGAAGCATACCGCACATAACCATCACTAATGGTAATCCTATGGGAGACAGTACCAGGTAGAGTCGTGGAAGGCTTAACCGTCCAACCTGTAATAGATCCATTACCCAATGGCAACTCTGAGTCACTATCGGAGGCTGCATCAATAAGATTTTCGGGAGAACGCTTCTCATAGGGAACAGACTTTCCACGTCTAGCACGTCTAGCCAATTGCTTGCGGATGGAACGGCGAGGAGTAGGAGCAGCAGGCGAGGGTTCAACCTTTACCTTTACATGTGCAGCAGGAGTAGGATCAGCAGAAGTAGAATCAATACCTTGCCCATCCAAAGGATCAACAGAAGCTGCACCAGAAGAAGGAATAGGTTGAGGACCAGGCACGGGTGGTGATGGTGATGCCATAGCAGGAGTAGCAGTGGTGGTGGTAGTGGTAGCATAGGTGGTGGTGGTAGTAGGACCTAGAGATGAAACAGGAGGAGCAACCGAAGGTGTAGGGGTGGTACCAACAGTAGAAACATCAACAACCGATGGAATAGCAGTAGAACCAAGAGGAGCATCAGATGTAGAACCAGAAGCAACAACAGGTTGAGAAGTATGAACCACGCGTGGAGGAGGACGATAGATGAAATGCTCCGGAATTGGGGTGCTCTGATGCTTGATCATTCGTTCATAGAGCGCCTTAAGCTCATCAAAAGACAATGCCCGAACCCGTTCCCATGTCCAACCAACAGTGAAATAAGCAGCCGACTGATACTTCACATACCTCTGCATCTGCTTTCGCTCCTCGGTTTTCGTCAAAGGCCTGTTCTTACGTTTTTCACGAAGTTGAGCAGCAAGCGCTAACTGTTGCTTGTGCATTAACACCATAGCGCGAGGAATACAATTATGCTCATTCACATCAGAACCCAAGAGATCAGTAAACTGGGAATAATCTGAGGTAAGAATAGTCAGCACCCGCATCCAATCGCTATCATCCCAATGCATAGCATCATGCTGCAACTGTTCATGTCTCTGCTTCTAAAGAGCTTCCTCCTCAGCCCGAGCAGCTTGGTCAAATTCTGCTTGCATCCTTTGAGCAGCCTCCTCACCCAACCTATCCTCCTCAAGTTGTCTGCGTGTACGCTTGCGAGGGGGTGAGGGAGCATCAGTCATGGGGGCTTTCCCCTTTAGATCATGAGATGGGACAGCAGGGGAACCAACAGTAGTACCAGCAACATATTCCTTTGGTGTAGGGACAGCAGCAGGAGAAGGAATGCTGGAGGAAGTAGGAGGAATCGACAGATCATCATACAACTTATCAGCAAAGGCAGCATTCGCCAACAAATTCAAACCATCCTCCACAAGATCTTCAACCTCCTCATCAGAATCAGATTGAACCACATGCTTCTTCCTTCGCCTCTGTTGTGTCTCCAAGGCTTTAATCCGATCAGCCATGGGAAGAACAAATTCCCGGGTAAGCTTACGATGTTGATTCAAATCCGCTTCCAAGGAAAGAATCCGTTCATGGTACCTGTGCATAAGATCAAGTAAAGAAGTAAGTGTAATAGGCTCCTCCGCTTTCCCACCAAGAGGACTTGGGTCTGGGAAGGCGTCATTGAAACCAGAAGCAATAAAGGGGTCATCATCATGAGCACGAGAACCAGAAGGCTTATCAGAAGAGTGTGGAACAGGACTAGGAGGAGGGGTATCTACAAATGGAGACGAATGTGGCATTGAAGAAGGAGCAGCCTTGGAAGTGGATGACCTTTCAACTACCACCTCCTCAACCGGCTCTTCCACAACCACATTAGGTGAACCACCAGCAGGATGCTCCTCCTCCATTGGGTCATCACCTAATTGAGGTTCCTCCTCGGCTTAGTCAACCGGAGGAACAACATCAGGAGGACCTTGAGCAAGGCCCAACATTGCATCAGTAAGGGGCCTCCACTCACCGCTAATCCCATGAGCCATGTTATAGTATACTTTAGCAGTAAGCGTAGAAGGCTCATACTCCTCCCTATCACGAGGTAAACAAACAAGTATTTGCTGTAAAAACCTAGGATACATCAAAAATTTCTTCCTAGAACCAGCACTAGACAGATTGCTAACCATCCCATCAAACAAATAGCGAGAGAAATTAAATACCCTACCCTGTGCTATGCAGATTAGACCAGTAGCCAAAGGAGTAGGAAAAGCATCCCAACTCCCAGACTTGGGGCTTAAACAATGAATCAAAAAGTGCACTAGAAGCTTCCATTGGGGGGAAACCGATTCTTTTGGAAGTTAAACTTCCCCCCATGATTGTACCCAATAGCAGCCATCCCCTCCAAAACCTCAGCATTGGGATGGAAACAACACCACCTTCATCTTGAAGATGAAGGGAACTCCGAATAGAAGCTTCAGCAACCACATAAGAACGGCCATCAATGGTAGCATGGAGTTCACGTGGACGACCAACTAAAGCCACAAGAGTAGCAGAACCCTAAAACTGACGGATTACTGATAGGTGTGTAAACACCCATCCTTTTACCACTTAATTCGGGCTAAAACGAGACCAAAACACGTATTTAATATCATTTGTTTGGAATTATGCGTGGTTTTTGTGTTTATTGTGTTTTCAGAGACAACCGGATAAATATTGAAGAAAACATGGGATTGCACGGGTTTTACTGAAGAAAAAGACTCAAGATAAAGTCTATTGTCCAAGAGGTGCAAAAGATTTGAAGTCACTGGGCCTATTCGAAGATTTATCGAAGAAAAGGACCAAAGATGGAAGATTTATATAAGTCGAAGAAACTCAAGTCTATTAAACGAAGAAATTAAAAGACGAGTTGAATTTAATCGACAACAAATCCCAAATCAGAATCGAAAACGGAAGCTTTTCTGAAAAGACGAAAAGACACGAAGAACGGGAGAAAGCCCACTCACCAACCAAAGGAAACACCTATAAATAGGCCATCCCACACACATTTTTAGTTGGCTAGTTTTTCTTTTCTTCCTCCCTCTTCTTCCTCCTGGTTCGTGGAACACCATCACCACTAGGGTGATTGGTGATTTTTATTATTAGTTCTTTGACCTTGTAATTTTAATCCTTGTTTCATCTTGTCAAAACATTAATCATCCAATTCAAAGTTCTTGTTTAATCTTTCATTTCATCTTGTTCATCTCCATTTTTATCTTCAAGTTCTTAAGTTTTATTTTTCTTGATTAGATCTTCAAAAGTTGTTTGGATTTGTGTTTTTATTAGTGAGATTTGTTGCTTATATTGTCTAAATGATTTGTGTTTAATTTGGTAAAATCTTTTTAAGTGTTTGATTTGATTTTGATTAATTTTGTGTCCCGTGTTCTTCGCTTTTACTGCTACTGTAACTGGTTTCCAGAGTTCCGGATCAGTCATAAAGTTCCGAACCAAGCCCTTCATTCGGAAGTTTAAAACTTCCGAACCAGTGACTTCCGGACGAAGCAAAAGTTCCGAATCAACCTTTTCATTCGGAAAGTTCCGAATCAAGCTGAAGGTTCCGAATCAGAAACTTCCGATCCAGCAAGTTCCGAATGAATATGTTCCGAATGAACATGTTCCGAATGAATGAATAGTTACTTCCGAATCAGATAGTTCCGAATCAAGGTCTAAATTTCCGAATCAGTTATTTTAGAGTTTAGTTACTGTTTTACTGTTGTTTATTTACTGTTTCTTTACTCCTTTTTCACAATTTATATTTTAACTTTAATTTGAACTTTAAATTTTAATTTTAATTTTGATTTTGATTTTAATTTCAAACCAAGTCTTAGTAATTGTTTTTGATTTAAATTTTCATTTCCATTTTTTATTATTAGACTAGAAAACCAAAACCCTTTATTTAGTAACCAAGAACAATCATTCCACTTAAGGCCTAGATCAATTCGAGAGGATATCGAGAGACTAAAATTGAACCCATACAAAAATCTAAATATCAAATGGCGCCGCTGCCGGCTCTTCTCGTTAAGATCAAAAGTTTTTTGTGAGAAATTGGATTTTGGGATCCGTTCCCCGTGAACGTTACCTTTTCAAGAAAATTTTCAAAAACAACTAAAAAAATATAAAATTTTCAAAAATCCTAAAAAGTAAAAAACAATAAAAACCAAAAATATTTTTGCTTTGTTTCCCTTTGATCGTTCTTTTGCAGGTGTATGCGCACTCGATCCACGTCTTATCAAGAGCCCGAGCCTCTCGATAACTTAGACATGGCTGGTGTACAAAACAACAATAACATACCACCTCCGAACAACAATAATAACAACAACAACCCGCCTTTCAACAACATGAACAATAACAACAACAATGAGCACCTTCCGGATAATCGCCCAATGATTGAATTGCTGCAAGCTCATGTCGATGGCAACATGGATCCAATTGTTATTCCACCAATTGCCGCCAACAATTTCGAGCTCAAGTCAGGCTTTATCCAGATGGTCTCAGCTCAACCATTCTTTGGACGAACCATTGATGACCCACACGACCACATCAAGAGATTTCTACAACTCACGAACACGGTCAAGTTCAATGGCGTTCCACAAGAAGTGATAAGGTTACAACTTTTTCCCTTTTCTTTAGAGGGACAAGCCCGGCATTGGCTTGCTAAAGAACCGCCACAGAGTATTCTCTCGTGGACGGATTTGGAAACAAAGTTTATCAACTACTTTTTTCCACCCTCTCGTACTACCGCTTTGCGGAATGAGATTATAACCTTTGAACAAAAGTACGACGAGTCATTCAGTGAATCTTGGGATCGCTTTAAAGATCTTTTAAGAAAATGCCCACAACATGGTTTTACCAAAGTTCATCAAATAAATACTTTTTACAATGGTTTAAGCATAAATGACCAAGATTCATTGAATAGTGCTTCGGGGGGTAATCTCTTGGCTAAGACTTCCAATGCTGCTTGGGATATCATTGAGAACAAGTCTCGTGTGCAAACCAAGAGCATTAGGACCAATGTTGCTAGTGCTAGCACTAATGACAGCGACAAGCGATTAGACAAAATTACCACGCTTCTTGAATCGCTTGTCACCCACACCGTCAGCAACAACAACAGCAACAACGCCAAAAATGCACAAGTGAACGCTGTCAGCCAACCTTGTGAGATATGCGGTGGTCCCCACTCTTACACAACTTGTACCGCCACCCAAGATTACCCTGCTGAGAATGTGAATGCGGCATATGGCACCTACCAACAACCTGCTTATCAAGCTAGACCTCAAGGTGACCGTAACTTGCTTAGCTACCGCAGCAACAACTATCTTTCACCACCTGGCTTTCCTCCAACCAACCCAAACCAACAACAAAACCTTAACCGCCCTTCTCAACAACAACAACAACCTCGACAACCATACATCCCACCTCACAAGCAGCAACAACCACCTCAACGTAACAATCAAGTATACCAACAACCTGCTTACCAACCACCTGCATACAATGCTCCTTCCAACCAAACCAACACTGCACTACACCAAGAGGTCGCCACCTATATGAGGACCAATGATGTGATAGTGGGAAATCTCCAAGAGGAAGTGCGCAATTTGAAGGCAGATTTGGTCAAGCAAGGAAATGATTTGAGAGCTGACATGAGAAACACGTTGGATAGCCAGACTACTGATCTGAGGAACATGATGGCTAGTTTCTTCCAAGGTAATCAACCCTCTTCTTCGGGTACTCTTCCGAGTAACACCGTTGCGAACCCAAGAGGGGAGATGAAAGCAATCACTACTAGAAGTGGTAAAGGTACCAAGGAACCCGAGCTTCCTATACCTCCACCGGTGGTTGTGACCAAGGAGAACGAGTCGCCTGCTCCTATTCCTCCTCCTTCTCCTTCCCTAATTTCTCCACCTCTTCTTTCTACCCCTCCTCCACCCGTGCTTGTGAGTGATCCTTTTCCCCTAAAGCCTTCCTCTTCTTCCAATATACCTTATCCTTCTAGGTTGAGGAAAGAGAAGCAAAAGAGCAAGGATGATATTCAAGTTTCGAACTTCCTAAAAATGTTCAAGAAACTGAATTTCAATATCTCCTTCGCTGAGGCTCTCGCTCACATGCCCAAGTATGCCAAAATGTTTAAAGATCTTCTGAGCGACAAGGAAAAACTCCTCGATCTCGCCAACACCCAACTTAATGAGAACTGCTCTGCAGTGCTCTTAAGGAAATTGCCAATCAAGCTTGGTGATCCGGGTCGTTTTCTTATCCCTTGCAATTTCCCGGGAGTAGAGAATTGCATGGCCCTAGCCGATCTAGGTGCCAGTATTAATCTCATGCCTCTAAGTGTTTGGAAGCAATTATCTCTCCCAGAGCTAGTCCCCACCAAAATGACTTTGGAATTGGCCAACCGTACGGTTGCTTATCCAGTGGGGATAGCCGAAGACGTCATTGTAGGAGTCGACAAATTCACCTTCCCTGCCGATTTTGTTGTCGTCGACTACGAGATGGACCCCCGTGTGCCACTCATTGTTGGTCGTCCATTCTTGAGGACCGGTCGCACTCTCATTGATGTTGAAGCCGGTGAGCTTATCATGAGAGTGGGTGACGATAAAGTAGTCTTCAACATGGGAAAGTTATCTAAACAGCCTTCTTCTTACGAGAATGTTAATTGTATTGACGTTCTTGATGAGGCTTGTGAAGAACACTTCAAGGATGCTTGTAAAAACATTCCTACCTCTCTTCCCAATGTTGAGACCGTTTCCTCTATCGACTCATCACTATCTCTATTTGGAGAGAGTGATTTCCTTTGGAAAGATTTGGAAGCCACCTTGGGAGATGTGAAGCAAGACAATGACGATTCTACTGCCACTTGGGATGAAGACCTCAGCTTCATTGCAAACCTCCTCAAAGAAGACAACCCTTCCCCTCCATCTCCCACTATCATTGCTATCGAGACTCCGACTTCGAATACGCCTCCCGTCGAAAATCCTCCGGATTTAGAACTTAAGGAGTTGCCGCCCCATCTTGAGTATGTATTCCTCGAAGAAGAGAAGAAGTCGCCAGTCATCATTGCTAAGGATTTGAAGGATGAAGAGAAAGCCCGACTTGTCGCTGTATTGAAAGATCATAAGAAGGCTATCGCTTGGAAAATCTCGGATATTCGTGGAATTGATCCTCACTTCTGCACACACAAAATTCTCATGGAGGACGACTATAAGCCCACTATTCAAAGCCAACGAAGGGTGAATCCAAAAATCCATGAAGTCATCAAAACAGAGGTTATCAAACTTCTTGATGCGGGTATGATTTACCCTATTTCGGATTCACCATGGGTTAGTCCAATCCATTGTGTGCCTAAGAAGGGCGGAATAACCGTTGTTCCCAATGAACACAACGAGTTGATTCCCACTCGTCTCGTTACTGGGTGGAGAGTTTGTATAGACTACCGCAAACTCAATGATTCCACGAGAAAGGATCATTTCCCTCTACCTTTCATGGACCAAATGCTTGAACGATTAGCCGGTAATGAATATTACTGCTTTCTCGATGGTTTCTCGGGTTATTTTCAAATACCCATCGATCCCCAAGATCAAGAGAAGACTACATTCACTTGTCCCTACGGCACTTTCGCTTACAAAAGAATGCCTTTTGGCTTATGTAATGCGCCCGGGACTTTCCAAAGGTGTATGTTAGCTATCTTCCATGACATGGTTGAACAAACCATGGAAGTCTTCATGGATGATTTCTCGGTCTTCGGGGATTCCTTCTCTGCTTGCCTTGCCAATTTAGAACGTATGCTAAAGCGGTGCGAAGACACTCGCCTTGTTCTAAATTGGGAAAAATGCCATTTTATGGTAAAAGAAGGCGTCGTGCTTGGACATAAGATTTCGAAAGCCGGTCTTGAAGTAGACCGTGCTAAAGTTGATGTTATAGCAAAGTTGCCTCCACCTTCAACTGTGAAGGGTGTGAGAAGTTTCTTGGGTCATGCGGGCTTCTATCGTCGATTTATCAAAGATTTTTCTCAAATCGCTCGCCCGATGACCCACCTCTTGGAAAAAGATACTCCTTTTATCTTTTCCAAAGAGTGCCTTGATGCCTTCAACTCGCTTAAGGATAAGCTAACTAAGGCACTCGTCTTGGTTACCCCTAATTGGGAGCTACCCTTTGAGTTGATGTGCGATGCTAGCGATTTTGCTATTGGAGCGGTTCTTGGACAAAGAGTGAATAAACACTTCCAACCAATCCATTACGCTAGCAAGACAATGACAGGGGCACAATTGCATTATACGACAACCGAGAAAGAGCTTTTAGCTGTTGTCTATGCTTTTGAAAAATTCCGCCCCTATCTTGTCCTTTCCACCACCATTGTGTACACCGATCATTCCGCGTTGAAGTACTTGTTGACAAAGCAAGATTCCAAACCAAGACTTCTTCGCTGGGTTTTGCTGCTCCAGGAATTTAAAATCGACATCCGCGATAAAAAAAGGAGCAGAAAACCTAGCCGCGGACCATCTTAGTAGACTTGAGGATCCATACCAAGGGGATCATCCGACCAAAGAAATCAATGAATCTTTTCCCTTGGAGACCTTAATGTCTATAAACTCGAAGCCGAATGAAACCCCGTGGTTTGCGGACTTTGCAAACTACTTGGCGGGTGGAATTCTAAAGGAAGGGTTGACGTCCCAGCAAAAGAAGAAGTTCTTTACCGACATCAAGACTTACGTTTGGGACGACCCTTACCTATTCAAACAATGTGCTGATTTGATAATTCGCCGATGTGTTGATGGACCGGCAGCGTCGGACATCCTTGATGCTTGCCACAAAGGACCCACCGGTGGTCACTTTGGTCCCAACTACACCGCAAAGAAAGTGTTTGATTCAGGATTTTATTGGCCCTCCATATACCGTGACGCTCACGATATGGTCAAGCGATGTGATGTTTGCCAAAAGCAAGGCAAAATCACACATAAAGACGAGATGCCTCAGAATTTCATACAAGAGTGTGAAATTTTTGATGTGTGGGGTATCGACTTTATGGGGCCATTCCCTTCGTCTAAAGGAAACAAATACATCCTTGTAGCCGTTGACTACGTTTCAAAGTGGGTTGAAGCCAAAGCTTTGCCTACTAATGACGCAAGGGTGGTTTGTAACTTTTTGAAAGCTCTATTCGCTCGCTTCGGTGTGCCTCGCGCCATTATTAGTGATCGTGGGACTCATTTCTGCAATGACCAATTTGCTCGAGTCATGGCTAAGTACGGTGTAAACCATCGTCTTTCCACAGCCTACCACCCACAAACTAATGGCCAGGCCGAAATATCCAACCGAGGTCTTAAGCGAATTCTTGAAAGGACCGTGGGAGAGCATCGTGCCTCATGGGCTGATAAATTGGATGATGCTTTGTGGGCTTTCCGTACTGCTTACAAGACCCCGATCGGCTGTACGCCTTATCGTCTTGTGTACGGGAAAGCGTGCCACCTCCCCATTGAGTTGGAGCACAAGGCTTATTGGGCCTTGAAGTGGGCTAATTTTGATATAAACAAAGCCGGTGACCTACGCAAGATCCAACTCAATGAGCTCAATGAACTTCGGAATGAGGCTTATGAAAATTCTTTGATCTATAAGGAACGAACTAAGCTCATTCACGACTCTAAGATCAAAAACCGAGAGTTCCATGTTGGAGACAAAGTCTTACTTTTTAACTCTCGGTTGAAAATCTTTTCGGGAAAGCTCAAATCTCGTTGGTCCGGCCCATTCACCATTGCCCAAATTTTTCCATATGGTACTCTCGAGCTCGCTCAACCTAATGGACCTAATTTTAAGGTGAATGGCCAACGAGTGAAGTTGTACTTTGGTGAGGACACCTCTCAGGAGGTGATTCCATCCCTCACCACGTTCCCCATGAACTAATTTTGGGTCGAGTCAGGCTCGTGACTCGGTTATCAAAAACAAGCGCTCCTCGGGAGGCAGCCCGAGTATCTATCCTTGCATGTTTTAATCCCCTAAGTGTAGGGGGGGACTTCTATATGTGTTTGCCTTTTGTGGTGATGTGATTACAGGGATAAGTGCACTCTTGGAATCTTCGAAGAACCGTGCTCCCGTGTTTATCCGAAATCCGGTTCTATCTCTCAACTATCGTGATTCAATTTTCTTCATACTCACATTTGAAATTGATCACGTTAGTCGTCTCTTCCTTAACTTGAGTTAACCAACGTGCACAATGTCATAAGTGTAGGGGAGACTTCTCCCACATGCTTAAACATTGAGGACAATGTTTATCTTAAGTGTAGGGGGACTTCTATCGAAGTTTTAAGTGGACTTTTCCATGAAAATGCCTTCAATTAACCGGAAAATCCTATTTTTCAACATTTTTCAAATTTTTTATTAACTTTGGCCATTTAGTCGTAATTTTTAAAATTTTTATCGTTGCTTTCATATGTATATATCCCACAATAAAGTCAAAAATATTAATAAAGTGGTGTAGTTAGTTTAGAAGTTTTTGACATATTAGGCCCGTTGCGTTTATTTTGACTCAACCCGAATAGACTTATCCAAGTTTATTCTAGCTAGTATCCTTAACCATGTAGACCTTAATTGGTTTATTAGGCTAAGTGTCCACGAGTCTCATTACTTGAGATTTTAATTTGTGGAGGACGAGAAATGATAGAGTCAATTATAAGTCGGTATTCTTGCACAAGCTCACTTGGTGTAATTATTTGCCTATTCTCCCATCACTTGCTAATAATTTATCTGCAATAAGTAAGGTCTTACGATTTGAAAAGTTACTTAGCTTCTAGCCCAAGATCGTTTAAAAGTTGCTCGGTAATGATAAGAGTTCATAGCCAAGGCATAACTTATGAAGCGGGGCGCGAAGATTGGCGAGTCCGAAAAGGCCCTAACAAGGCATGAGGATTCAATTTTATTGCTGAAGATCCAAAGTGATGTGAAAAGCATTATTCCTAAAGTCAATATGAAGGATCAAGACTCACGACGAAAAGCAATCAACTCCCATAAAGATCATGGAGAAGTCTATCCGAAAAGACCCTAACAAGGTATGAGGATAAATAGATCCAAGTCCGAAAAGGAGGCGGATCGTTGTATCTCAAAATCCCAATTAGAGATTGAAGAAATAATCATGAAGTCGTGGTCAACAAAGTTGGAGTACCCCTCAAAAGTCTCCAAGCGAAGAAACTCTATTATGATGAGAAGACCATTATCTCAAGAACGTCTCTCGAAGATATGAAGTATGAAGTACATGCCAAATATCGGCCCGAGAAAGGTCTCAAATCGTGAACCAAGTTATGCCAAGATATGAACTTTTTGATATCCCGAGAAGCAGTTTTAAGAGATTTTGTCCTTTAGCTAACTATTGATCAAATCGTCCTACTTTGCTTTCAGCCCTAATAAACTATCGAAATAAGTCCAAAAATGCATCTTCATGATCATTCTAAGACAAAAATAAAATATAAGAGATACACCTAGGAATAAGGGAGTTTAAGCATTTAATTAAGCCATGTGTGTAAGTGTTTGAATTGCTAACTTATAATAACAATGATCTCGTTTTTAAGCTTAGTTTGGCGAACGTGAAACTTGAGGGTGATAAATCTTCGCAGCACCTAAGCCCTAATGTAAGTCATCGATTTCTCTTCAAGTTATTTCCATGTAGCTATTTTCTAGTGAAAATGGTTTTCTATCCTTTTGTTATCTTTGAAGTTTTATTTCTTTAATTTTTGTTTAGTAGATTTTAAATAAGGCCAAGGTTGATTAATTATGAGAAAAGTGTAAACTTGCTTTATCACTAAGCATTGCATGAGGGCATGGCAATGGTTAAGTGTAGGGGATTTGATAGGTGTGTAAACACCCATCCTTTTACCACTTAATTCGGGCTAAAACGAGACCAAAACACGTATTTAATATCATTTGTTTGGAATTATGCGTGGTTTTTGTGTTTATTGTGTTTTCAGAGACAACCGGATAAATATTGAAGAAAACATGGGATTGCACGGGTTTTACTGAAGAAAAAGACTCAAGATAAAGTCTATTGTCCAAGAGGTGCAAAAGATTTGAAGTCACTGGGCCTATTCGAAGATTTATCGAAGAAAAGGACCAAAGATGGAAGATTTATATAAGTCGAAGAAACTCAAGTCTATTAAACGAAGAAATTAAAAGACGAGTTGAATTTAATCGACAACAAATCCCAAATCAGAATCGAAAACGGAAGCTTTTCTGAAAAGACGAAAAGACACGAAGAACGGGAGAAAGCCCACTCACCAACCAAAGGAAACACCTATAAATAGGCCATCCCACACACATTTTTAGTTGGCTAGTTTTTCTTTTCTTCCTCCCTCTTCTTCCTCCTGGTTCGTGGAACACCATCACCACTAGGGTGATTGGTGATTTTTATTATTAGTTCTTTGACCTTGTAATTTTAATCCTTGTTTCATCTTGTCAAAACATTAATCATCCAATTCAAAGTTCTTGTTTAATCTTTCATTTCATCTTGTTCATCTCCATTTTTATCTTCAAGTTCTTAAGTTTTATTTTTCTTGATTAGATCTTCAAAAGTTGTTTGGATTTGTGTTTTTATTAGTGGGATTTGTTGCTTATATTGTCTAAATGATTTGTGTTTAATTTGGTAAAATCTTTTTAAGTGTTTGATTTGATTTTGATTAATTTTGTGTCCCGTGTTCTTCGCTTTTACTGCTACTGTAACTGGTTTCCAGAGTTCCGGATCAGTCATAAAGTTCCGAACCAAGCCCTTCATTCGGAAGTTTAAAACTTCCGAACCAGTGACTTCCGGACGAAGCAAAAGTTCCGAATCAACCTTTTCATTCGGAAAGTTCCGAATCAAGCTGAAGGTTCCGAATCAGAAACTTCCGATCCAGCAAGTTCCGAATGAATATGTTCCGAATGAACATGTTCCGAATGAATGAATAGTTACTTCCGAATCAGATAGTTCCGAATCAAGGTCTAAATTTCCGAATCAGTTATTTTAGAGTTTAGTTACTGTTTTACTGTTGTTTATTTACTGTTTCTTTACTCCTTTTTCACAATTTATATTTTAACTTTAATTTGAACTTTAAATTTTAATTTTAATTTTGATTTTGATTTTAATTTCAAACCAAGTCTTAGTAATTGTTTTTGATTTAAATTTTCATTTCCATTTTTTATTATTAGACTAGAAAACCAAAACCCTTTATTTAGTAACCAAGAACAATCATTCCACTTAAGGCCTAGATCAATTCGAGAGGATATCGAGAGACTAAAATTGAACCCATACAAAAATCTAAATATCAATTACACTATCATAAACAATGGGGCACACAGTAAAAGCATACCTGAGGTTAGAAGCCTCAATGAACTCCAGAATGTATGTGAAGTCATCACGTTGAGGACCATCTCCAAGATAAGCGACCTTATTGTGAGCGGGTTGGTAGACCAAAGCAGCCATTGATGATGATCCGAAGAAATGGAAGATGATTTGTTAGGGTTTGAGAGAGTATGAGCGGATGTGTGTGTGTGTTATGATTGTGATGAATGAGTCAAGGGGGTTATTGACCATAAATAATGGCCTAGTAACTGTTCACTGACCCCTAATAATGGGGGTTGCCCTTTCAAATTAGGCAGTTAATGCAAAGTAACCACTTGCCCCTTTTATCATTATTTGCAAATCCCAATTTACCAAAGTTAAATAAGAGGATATATACCAGAATTTGCATGCGTTGACTAAAAGTCAAAGCGCACAATGGTCAACACTAGAAGCATAATGTGGTCAACAGACGTCAACAAAGTGAACAGTGTCCCAAACCAAGACCAGAAGTCAACCATCACTTGACTAAGAAGGATTTTTATCCACTAGAAGCCAATTAAGAACGACTAGAATCTAACCATTAAGGACTAGAAGCCAGTCATGAATGAAGACAACCATCAGAAGTGAGCAAAGACCTCCACGAGGAGTAACACACACCACCAGAACCCATTCAATCTGTGTTAAAATCTACCAATATGTTAGTCTGTGCAAATAAATATGTACACTAAGCCTCCCCTTAGGCTTAGCCTCCCCTTAATCCTAGGTCTCAAGGATTGACCATCCCAATGTGAACCACCAAGTGGTTGAACCGAGGACCATCAAAGGCTTTAGTCAACAGATCAGCAACATTATCATCCGTACGAACCTTAAGAACCTGTATCAACTTCTTCTAATTGGCATCTCGTATAAAATGGTGCTGAATTTCAATATGCTTTGTACGTTGATGAAAAACAGGATTCTTCACAATGCAGATAGTGCTTTGGTTGTCAATGAAAATTTTGGTGTTCATAAAATTGAACCCATAATCCAGCATCTGATTTTGGATCCACAAAACTTGTCCACAACAGCTAGCAGCAGCAACGTATTCAGCTTCTGTTGAAGAAGTAGCGACGATCGTATGTTTCTTGCATTGCCATGAAATAAGTCTTCGACCCAAAAATTGACAACCACCAGTAGTAGATTTCCTCTCATTATTAGCACCTGCATAGTCACTATCACTATATGCTTCAAGAACAAAAGGTGATTCTTTAGGATACCACAAGCCAAGCTTGGGTTGATCCTTGATGTACTTGAAAATCTTCTTGACTGCATTCAAGTTAGAAACCGTTGGAGCCACCTGATGTCTAGAACAAGAACTTACTGCAAACATGATATCCGGACGTGATGCAGTCAAATACATGAGTGAGCCAATCATAGACCTGTACATGTGAACATTTACCGGAGGATCTGGCTCATTCTTGAGTTTGACTTTAGCAACTTCATAAGGTGTTGCTGCTGGTCTAAGAGGATCCATATTAAACTTCTGAAGGATCTCATGAACATATTTATATTGGCTTATGAAGATCCCATTCGACTGTTGCTTGACTTGAAGACCAAGGAAAAATGTAAGCTCTCTCATAGCACTCATCTGAAATTCACCCTTCATCAGTTGTTCAAACTCATCACACCATTCCTTTTTAGTAGAACCAAAAATAATATCGTCCACATACACCTGAACAAGGATAATGTCCTTGGTGTTCCTCTTAAGAAATGGTGTTTTGTCAATTATGCCTCTTCTATAGCCATGTTTCAACAAGAAAGTTGAGAGACGCTCATACCAAGCTCTAGGAGCCTGATGAAGTCCATAAAGAGCCTTGACTACCTTGTAAACTTTCTAGGGATGAAGTGGATCTACAAAGCCCTTAGGTTGAGTGACATAAACTTCCTCATCAATCTTGCCATAGAGAAATGCACTCTTGACATCCATCTGAAAAACTGTAAAACCCATATAGGAAGCAAAAGCCAAAAATAGACGAATGGCCTCAATCCGAGCAACAGGAGCAAAAACTTCAGTGTAGTCAATGCCTTCAAGTTGTGTATGACCCTGTGCAACCAACCTCGCCTTATTTCTCACCACAATACCCCGTGCATCTTTCTTGTTTTTGAGAATCCATTTGGTACCAATGGTTGTCTTTCCATCCGGCAAGTCAACTAGGATCAAACATTCTGAAACAAGAATTGCTACATTTCCTCCTGCATAGCTTCCACCCAACTTTGATCCTCAAGAGCATGAGAGACTGATCTAGGTTCCACCTGTGAAAGAAAACAAGCAAACGAACAGTGTTGAAAGTCTGTATGATTATTACGCTTTTGATCTTCAATATAGCTCACAAGAGCATGATGATCAAACGTGGCCTTCTTATGCATTCTGCGTGTCTTGACAGTAGAACCAGGATCTCCAATGATTTGAGTAGTAGGGTGATCTTTGTGTGATTGCAACACTGGATTGGAAGCTACCTCCACTTCTGGTGCCAAGTTATTAAGATCCCCAACAAAGTCATCATCATATGAAGCAGCGTTGAAAATGCCATCTATTGGTTGTTTATGAATATCATCCAGCTTGGTAGAAGACTTCTTTTGATGGTTCCCCAGGTCAGAAGGACTTGAGAATCTAGTATGGAAGTAGACTCACTAGCCGGACTACCAATAGGTGTTAAACTAGCACTAGGAGTAGTAGTTGGAGTACTAGGAGCAGCTTTGTCAGTAGGCGTATTCGAGGGAAACTCAAAGCCACCTTGAGCAGCTGTTGTAGTAGCTTCTTGTTGTTGTTTGAGTAATGTGTCAAGAGCTACTTGTGAATCCAATACATCCAATGGAGTTGCATCCCTAGGAGGAGTAGGAGAGACTGTGGTGGAATAGGATGGAACAACAAAAATATCATCCTCGTCATCTGAGTCGGAAAGACTAGAGTGAGCACCTGTACTAGAAGTTGCAAACACGTGTGGACCTGCATCATGGTTAGTTTTGAAATGAAAATATCCTAATGAATCACTAAGATAATCAAGATCAAAATACCATTCAGGACCCTTGCCTTGAATGTTTGACTTCTCCTCAAAATACCTAAGATTTATAGTTTCAATTACTCGCTTGGCTTGGAGATTGTAGACACGATAAGCCCGAGAGTGAGCTGATATCCCACAATGTATCCTTCATCTGCCTTGCCATCAAATTTCCCCAAATAGTCACTAGTATTCAGAATGGTGACAGGACACCCAAATGGCTTCAAATGAGCAATATTTGGAACTTTGGCTGTTAGGAGCTCATAAGGAGTCTTCTTGTGAGGATTTGTAATAGAAACTCTATTCAAAACATAACTTGCAGTATTAACAGCTTCTGTCCAGAACATGGTTGGAAGCTTGGAATCGGCAAGCATTGTTCTTGCTGCTTCTATTAGAGTCTTGTTCTTTCTTTTTGCCACGCCATTCTGTTGAGGAGTTCTTGCTGCACTATAATCTCTTTTGATGCCTTTAGAATTACAAAGTGCTATGAGGTCTGTATTTTTGAACTCGGTTCCATTATCACATCGAATACCTTTAACCTTCTTGGACAACTGATTCTCTATAAGTGTAATAAAATCTTTTAGAATTGAGTAGGTCTCACTCTTGGAAGCCATGAAGAAAACCCATGTAAACCTGCTATATCCATCAGTTACCACCAGACAGAATTGTTTGTGGTCTATGCTCCTAATAGAGGTAGGACCAAATAAATCCATGTGTAGTAGCTGCAATGGTTCAGTTATAAGGCTGAGAGCAGTAATGGCCTTGAAGGATGCTTTATGTCCAATGGTCCTAACACCTTGCTTCTATCAAACCTGGCTGGCTCTCTCGCGTTGTAGCTAAATTTTCGACCGACTTTCTTTTCAAACTTATGAACCCTGAGAGTGAGCATAGCCATCTGCCATTTTATATCCATTTCATCCAAGTCAAGTTTATCAACCGGTTTGAAATCATCAAAAGCAAGCTGCTGTTGTGGATCAACATCAGCAACAAAAGAGTGAAGAACAGCTTCTACCATGCTACCAGTCATGGCTTTTGGTTCAGGAGTAGAAGTATGTTGAGATGACAAAGTATAGCTTGGGCTACTAGCATAAGACATTGGACTAGATCCCATGGAACTCACAAAAGCAGAGTTAGCAGGAGTAGGAAAGGAATCACTTGAGTATCCTCTCACATGAGGCTCAAAGGTTTTGAGTTTATAAAACAAGTCATCAAAATTAAGATAGTCAAGGCCACATTTTGCTTTTAGAGAGATGACTACCTGATTCCATGAGTGAGGTAGGGCTCTAAGAAACTGGCATTGATGTCTCCATTGTCAGGTTTGGACCTGAGTTGATTAAACTGGTGTGACAATCCATCAATTTATGGTCAATATTTTATTCTCAATATTTATTTAAAAATATTATTTTATGAACTCACTTATTTTTGGGAAGAAATTTGGATTTACGTCTTGAAGTAGCATCGACTACGTCTAAACCGGAGGATTCAACGTTACGTGCTTACGTTTACATACACCGTCTTTGGTGGCAGTCCGACATTTTAGAAAATAAATTTGTCCATGAATATTATTTTAGAGTTTTATATTTGTGTTGGTTCATAAACTCACAAATTTACGAGAAGAGATTAGGACTTACGATTTTATTTTAACGTCCTTTACGACTAAACCGGAAACCCTAGGATTACGTATTTACGTTTTCGAACTCCGTTTTTGATGAGACAATTTTTATTGATTCGTTTTGTAACGTTGATTCATAATTTCTAAAAACATTTTTCGTAAAACGACCCGAGGGCACGCAAATCGAGGAAACTAGAATCGAGGAGTACCCATAAATAAATGGGGATGAGACAAGTGGGACACTTGTCCCACCCTCACTCAAAACCGGCTACACAACAACACCATACCACTTTGGTGTCAAGTTTTCACTCTTGTTGCTTACACTTGTCATTGAAGCTTACACTTTAAGCTTTCACTAGCTAAAAACCACTAGCTACTCACACTTCCTCATTTCCACCATGCAAAACTAGCTACAACTCTCTCCTCCTCTCTTGTTTATGCCGTCCCATCCCCACCAAGAACACCCTCATTTGATCAAAATCAACCACAAAATCTCATGTTATTCATACACATGTTGATGCCCTCTTGAAGCTCTCTTGAATGGTGGTGATTATAACATCCATGGAGGAGTTTCCTTGGTGTCTTGAGGCTGATTTTCCACAAGGAGTTTATGAAGATTGGTGGTCATGAAGATGGTCTTGGTGCATCATAAGTTTCTCCATCAAAATCCATGTTTTGATCAACCTACATCATCATGGTGGTATAAAGATTGTCCTCCTCATCCTCTTGTTATATTTTTTACTATGTAATCATGTATTTTATTTCCTGTTGTATATGTATATGATGATTATATGATGATAAAAGTATTGTGTGGGGATTTGGTGTTGATAAACATGCTTAAAAAAATGGATAAACTACATGTAAAATGGGTAAATCTTGTTTAAATGGTAGGCTGTATAAAACAGTAAAGAAACATGTCATGAACTGATAAAATGATGAAGTAGAATAGATATACAGTAAGCTATGAGTCTTGTACACATGTGAGAGTTTGCCATGCAATGTAATCATTGTAATGAGTGAGATATGATCAAAACAAGTTTAAGGTACAAATCTGAGTTCACTGTTTTGGACGATTTTTAGAAAATACTTAGAAGATGATTCAACAGTAGCTATAAAAGTGTTAAATGGAGCACATATCATTTAGTTTATGTGATAAAAATTTGAGCTTCTATCTCCATATAGAACTCTAGATATGGCAGTTTTGGTGAAAGTGAAGATAAAAATCAGATTTTGGAAATTAAAGTATAATACTATTATATAAGCACTCAAAATTTAATAGTATAAAATATAAATTAAAACCCACTAACTTATATAATACATTTATATAAATATGTACAATGGTAAATAAGTGGAAATTTTATAAAAATGGTAACTTGTTAAGTTTTATAAGTTATAAAACTATAAACAAGATTTTTACGACTTTTTCGGCTAATACCGTAAAATTAACGTTTTTGTTAAATAAAACTTAGATGGTTGGACCCGTCTAATGTAAACTTTATAAAACTTATATACTAATATATAAACATGTATAACAATTAAAAACCGATAAGACCCGAACTATAGGACATACGGACGTTAACGGACTAAATTAACGTTATTGGACTAATAATACAACAAAAATGGACTAAAACACTTATAAACTTATTATTGGGCTTAACCCATTTAGGCCCAACTTGTAAAGTGTAGATACTGATAATATAAGTATAACATGGATTGATACAAGTTAAAGAACTTATAATAAGTTTATTGGACTTAAAACGCGTAAATAGGTAAAACTAGTAAACTAGTACAAAGATACCAATACGTAAACACTAAAACGAGTTAATGAGAATATGTAAACCCACTTGATAATCATATATAAATAATCATAATATGTATACATAATTGTTATTTTTATAAAGTCATTGGACATGAGTCTAAGACGGGTATTATTTGTCTAGGTTTCCGTGATTGAAGCACGTACCGTACATCCAAATCGCCGATAATCGTCTTCCCACATCAACGTGAGTTCATAGCCTCGCACTCTTTTAAATGTTTTTATGAAATGTTTTATAAACCCGTGAGGGAGATAACATGTTAGTTTTTATAAAATAGGACACCATTTGTCCCGATTGCTTGTTTATTGATTTGGACCCGAATGATTGTATGACCCGATTGTATGACCCGATAAATGATTAAAGGACCCGATAGATGAAATAAAATGGATTATTAAAGTTAGGCTATGTCACTAAAAGTCCCATTAGCATGAATTGTGAACTACCGGGATTTGGTAGACGCTTGTGCATATAATAGTACTATTTGGGGACGATCACCCCATTTCGCGCCTTGACGGTTGATCCTCGTCGTGCCACATTGATTGGTAAGCGAATTTATGTATGAGAAGATTTCCATAGCGTGACCTTTGCGACGACACGCTACTTTAGATGGGCAAATTGAGTATCGGGTTAGCTACCCGTTGTTGGTTTAGTAAGGTAACAATGTCATGCGGCTTATAATAATCCGACTAACGAAATACTACTAGACGCTCAGAATTACGACGTATTAGCTGACTAGCAATACAGGGTCATACTATTGATATTATGTTTGTGTTTTGGTTTTCATAACCATATTCATATAACGTTTTTCATTTTTATACAACGTCATAAGACGTATTGTACGATGTTTTTACGACATTGGCTCGTATAATGATTTTTAAGGCAAATGCCTATATTATGATTTTGATGAAGATTTGTATAAAATGACTTTGGCTATTTTATGGCCTGTTAAAATGATTTATACAAAATGATTTTCAGTAATAATTTTATACTGATATTATATTGATGGATTTTATTAAACTCTATGAATTCACTCGGCGTTATCGCTGACCTTTTCTTTTAACATGTTTTGTCTCAGGTACTTGAAGGTAATTCTCGAGAAGACGACAAGAATTCATGCCCCGCACTTAAACAATATTTTCCATTCAAATACTTTGTAAAACTTTGTATGAAATAATATGACTTGGGACCGATGTAACTTTAATGTTTATGAATGGAAATGATTTATTATTAAACGACGCGATTTTTATGCGTTGTCTATGATGTGAGTAATGTGTTATCCCGTAACACCAACGAGTCTTCCGCTTTATTGAGTTGTACAAATTTGGGGGTGTTACAGTTTGGTACCAGAGCTCTCGTTATAGAGAACGAAAGATTTTTAAAACCAAAGGTTTTGAATAAAACATTTCAAAATCTTTTTACTAAAAACATTTTTCTAAAAATGTCTAAAAATCTTTTGACTATAACGGTGCCAAAGAATTCCCGAGTTACCGACAAGGCCAGACCGAGAAGTGTTATTTTAATATATATATATATATAACTTGGATTATATATATACATATGATGTAATTTTATTACATGATTGTTTGATGATTATTTTGATTTTTATACGAGGTATTTATACGACGTAGATTGTCACAAGTAACCCTAAATCCCCTAGTAAATTAATCGAAGCTATTCTCGTAGGAATTCTAGCTATCCTAGATCTAAACCAAGTTGTGGATATTTATGATCCCAACAAATGGTTGATATTCGTAGAAATGTAGATATTAGTTGATTGTGACATTGAAGAAGAATTGGCGAGATTAAAACTGATATCAATGTCATGACGATCTTTTCTTATAGAGTGGAGTTTGACAAAACGTTATCACCTGGAAAGATGTCATCTGATTCGTTGTCATCCAATTCTTAAATTGAAATCAAAAGGGTGAAAGTTGCACTTGAGGCTGTCATTGGAACCATTACCCAAAAGCCTCATGCCACTAGTACCTTTCCGAGAAATCTGATTGAATGTGTGAATCATCTCATGCTAGTGACTCATTTGATTATTGTTGTTGTAAGAGCTATAGGATTGGAATTAAGTGTTGATCATATCGAGATTTTATTGCCCTATTAAGGTTTATAAATAAGGTTGAAGTATTTGAAAATAAGGTAGGATATCGAATTGAGTATAAAAGTGGTTGAAATTTGAATAAAGTAAAATTTAACCCATATGGAATAAGAAATTGTTAAGAGGAAATCGTTAAGTTTTGTGATTGAATTATAAGGTTTTAATTGATTGTTAGTTCGTGTTAAGGGTTGTTCCTAGACCATTGTCCACTAACGAGGATGCCCAGTGTCCAAGAAATAAATTGAAGAAATCTTCTTCTAAAATTGGGGCCGATGGATCTTCCGGGACATGTGGAACACCTAATGACTCTTGTAGATTAGTATTCATTGTGGTATCTTTTGAAAAATCCCTAGCTTAACTGAGACATCAGTTGGTAGGATGAGTTCTGAGAATTGTATGACATAGTGACACGTAATGTGTTACGGTACAATTTTGACTTGTTTGTGATTAATGAAAAGACTACCTTTGATTGCTAAATTCTACATGTATCGATGTTATCTATCTTTTTTGCTTATCTCTAATGCTCGCATTAGTGATGCAACCATTGAACAAGTACTCATCTTGATTTGAGTTACGTTGTGAATCATTCTTCATGAGTGCCATCGAGGTCATGAACCTCATGATTATTTGGCAAAAGCTCATTTCCTATCATATTGTAGTTAAGTTCTTGGTGAACAACTCTTCATCACTCTTTTGCAGATCACACATTGTTTTTATAAAGTTAAAACGGTATCCTTTGAGAAAATTTAATTTTCATCACGATAAGGATTATTCAAAGTGAGATTTATAAGTGATTGATATCATAATGAAGTTGTTTATGAGACGCTTTGGAAACTTAATTATTTCCATAACAAAGAAAACCTTTGTAAATATATTCTTGATTCTTATTTAAGAATTAAGCATGAAAATGTTTTTATTATAAACATGATGATAAAATTTTGACGAACTGAGTATTGCATCGTTAGTCTTGAAATTGTATATAGTTGCGCGCCTACATACAATTTGGAATGGACCATGCAAAACTGATTAGTAGTCACCATAAAACTAATGAATAAACACTAAATTTTCTTTAAAGATTGTGAAAGATTAAAGTTTTATGAGATCTGTAAGAAGTGAAAATAGGGACATAGTGTTAGGGACACCTACATATGTGCCTCTAGCATCTATTCTTCTAAGTCGAATTTACTCATTTGTGAAAATTGTCTTATTTGACAATTGACAATCCTTTCTTGTCCAATTCTCCCGTAGTGAGATTCTTAGGAAAAGTATCTGATCATCGAGTGTTGATACCCGACTGGATGTATTGACGTTCTTATCATTTCTGATGATTTGATTTCATTTGAATGACCTGGGTAACGATCCGAGGAGCTTTCGAATGCGTACTAAAATTATGAAAACATGGAATATATTCATATTCGTTAAATGTTTTCGTTTGTATCAGATTTGAAATTCTCTCGCGTAGATTATGCGTTGACCTTACTCTTTAGATGAAAGTAGTGTCTCCATATATCCTTGAACTTGTGAAGGATTATGAGTTATTATTAGTCTTTTGAGAAGTTCACATCTTATCAACAGTAATGAAACTGGAAAGTTGATAGTGCCAGTAGAATGGATTGATTGATTATGACATGACGACATTGTCTTAATTGATGGGAACTCGAGTAGAATTCCCCTAAATGATAAGATGTTGATTATCAAAAGTGATCTAAATAATTCTTGATGGATGACCATATCCTGTATTAAGACTTGAAATATTACCATGAATGGTTGTGAACTAGTTATAGATATTGTAATCTAGAAAGAACCTAATATGATTTATTAAAAGATGTTTCTGTTATCTGAAACCTTAGGAAGTATTTGTTGATGAGTTACCTAGACTTTTGCCATTTAGGCAAGTTGAAATTGGTATTGATTATATTTCCGGTGCTGCACTTGTGGCTTGTGCACTGTACGTCAGCACCATCTGAATTAAAAGGAATTACCGTACAACTGAGAGAGTTCTCGGAGAAAGATTTTATTCCACCGAGCTCGTTATCCTGAAGAGCTATGGTGCTATCATTCCTTATATTTATAGATTACTGTGACTGAGTAAATTGACAATCGAAAACGATATCCATAACTCGAAATGGAAGATTTGTTCGATCATTTACAAGGTTCTAGTGTATGTTTTAAAGAATTGACCCACGGCATGGTTATCATCAACTTCGCGTCCGCGAAAGAGATTATCTATTCCAATCGCTACATCCGGTACTTGTAATGAACATTATGAGTTTCACGTGATGTCGTTTTGATTGACCGATGCACATGTAGCATTCATAAATTTGGTGAATCACGTGTGTAGGCTGTAATTTGATAAATTCATGCTCGTGATCATTAAGGACCATTTATTTGTTTATTTATAAGAATAAGAATGAGTTAATAATTATTTATAGATTTCCTTGAATTGGCCGAACGATAAAATCTGTACTTTGAATATTTAACATGTGATTAAAGACTAAATCCTTTATATTAACTGACCGTGCGACTAATAGATAATGGAATCTATGTTGACTCTTAACAATTAGAGCCCTTTTAAGACCTTGGATTTTACCAGAAAGAAATGGAAATATGTTTTGACAAATATTTTATCAAAAAGGATTTTAAGGGATTATTCCCTTATACACAAACCATTTAACTAAACTTCTGTTTAGGGGTAAATGTTTTTGCCTACCTTAATACAACCTAAGAAGGATTGAGGAAACCCATTTAAACCATGACTTAAAATTTGAAACGACAATTTTTGCTTTTCAACTAAGAAAACTTTGACCAAAGTATAAACAAAGGTTTTTTGAATATTTAAGGATCTTATTAAATATTTTCGATAAATCAACAAAAATCTTGTTAATTAAATTCAAATTTATTTTTGATCATTTTATATAATTGGCCGAACTAAGAAATTTAAATTTTTTACGTTTACGCTTCATAAAAGTTAACTAATTATTATTTAATTATATGTAGTAATTATCGACGCTTTAGACGTCGGATTGAGTAAAACTGATAAAAATGATAGTTAAAACGAAACTAAAACATAAAAGATATGAAGAGAGAATTTTGAATAAATACGGTTATGATATTTATTTCATCAGGAGAAAGTGAATATAGATACCGACACATTATGTAGAAAAGATAAAGAATCAATTAAAATGTATTTCTTAATAACGACGGTGCAAAATAAATTGCCAAACAATATAAAAATAGCCTATGATTGTAAAAAGGATAATATAGATAATAAAAAGTGGTTCGCGGCTAATGTGAACCATTAGAATTGAGAAGCCGATAGCATTAAATATTTTAAAGGCCACTTGTGGTTGTATAAATATGGAGATTGTGAGATATAGTTATGTTGGAATTTGTAAGTATAAGTATTCTATTTATGTCATTTATGACTAAAAGTATCTTTGTCTGAAGAAGTTGTACTGATGGCAATTATGAAGGCAGACATCGCCTCATACATTAGTAAACGTCTGGCTATTGCAAAGGTCATCATCTGAATTTGATTCGATTTGGGTCATCATCGACAGACTGACCAAATCTGCTAGTATCATTCCCGTTAATGGTAAATGCAAAAGAGTTATGTAAACATAGTGTGCCTGTATCGAACATCTATATCAAGATCCTCGCTTCGCATCGAATTTCTAGAGATTTGCTCAGAAATCATTGAGAACGAACCTTGATGAGAGTACTATGTACCACCCCAATCGAAGGGACGAGGTAAAGTAACGATACAAAGTAATATAAGTGCTACTTTATATTTGAATGAATGACCTTTGGTAATAAATCGTATAATCGCTTTCCTTTGGGAGGATTACCATTGATAATCATCGTATTAGGATTGAGATCGAATCTTGTTAAGATTTAAATATTAGAGCATCTGTAAGCAGGAGTTGAGATGAAGACTTCCGACATACACCCATTGTGAGTTGGACATGTCTTTTAGGTTTAAGGTCTCCTATGATGGCGAACCTAACCTTACAAAATACCCGACCCGCGATATCTGAAATGATTGTTGAAATTAGGATCTGATTATTGACTGCCGGTAGTGGGCAAGAGGTTATGTGAATATGAAATGTAGATCTTGAAGTGCCAAATGGGTAGCGAAGTTATGCCACAATTTTTAACCTTGGAAAAATGAATTCATGATCTGACAAATCATGGGATATAAGTCCCCGTTGTATGGGACCATTGAGATGATGTAAAAGTTGGGATTGAAAGGCATATAAGCTGGATCTACCCTAGGACTTCAAGAACTGCGTGAATTATGTTTCGTAAATCGAACTTGATGGAATATCTATCAAGTGAAAATCTGATTGTTCTTAGTAAAGCTTAGATCGGCGAAAAGTTGCATTCATCAGAAACCCGTGAACATCATGGATAGAGAAAGTAAGTCAACATTAAGCCTGATCTTATTCCCGTAGTTATGTTTGATGAAACTCGCGTATTATAATGAATTGCACTTGTGAGAAAGGACCGAATGTGGAGGAAATAACCACATGGCTTTAACTCTATAAGAAGCGAGTAGTAAGGTAAGATGATCTTTGAGGACAAAGATCCTGTTTAGGGGTAAATGCTGTGACAATCCGTCAATTTATGGTCAATATTTTATTCTCAATATTTATTTGAAAATATTATTTTATGAACTCACTTATTTTTGGGAAGAAATTTGGATTTATGTCTTGAAGTAGCATCGACTACGTCTAAACCGGAGGATTCAACGTTACGTGCTTACGTTTACATACACCGTCTTTGGTGGCAGTCTGACATTTCAGAAAATAAATTTGTCCATGAATATTATTTTGGAGTTTTAAATTTGTGTTGGTTCATAAACTCACAAATTTACGAGAAGAGATTAGGACTTACGATTTTATTTTAACGTCCTTTACGACTAAACCGGAAACTCTAGGATTACGTATTTACGTTTTCGAACTCCGTTTTTGATGAGACAATTTTTATTGGATTTGTTTTGTGACGTTGATTCATAATTTATAAAAACGTTTTTCGTAAAACTACCCGAGGGCACGCAAATCGAGGAAACTAGAATCGAGGAGTACCCGTAAATAAATGGGGATGAGACAAGTGGGACACTTGTCCCACCCGCACTCAAAACCGGCTACACAACAACACCATACCACTTTGGTGTCAAGTTTTCACTCTTGTTGCTTACACTTGTCATTGAAGCTTACACTTTAAGCTTTCACTAGCTAAAAACCACTAGCTACTCACACTTCCTCATTTCCACCATGCAAAACTAGCTACAACTCTCTCCTCCTCTCTTGTTTATGCCGTCCCATCCCCACCAAGAACACCCTCATTTGATCAAAATCAACCACAAAATCTCATGTTATTCATACACATGTTGATGCCCTCTTGAAGCTCTCTTGAATGGTGGTGATTATAACATCCATGGAGGAGTTTCCTTGGTGTCTTGGGGCTGATTTTCCACAAGGAGTTTATGAAGATTGGTGGTCATGAAGATGGTCTTGATGCATCACAAGTTTCTCCATCAAAATCCATGTTTTGATCAACCTACATCATCATGGTGGTATAAAGATTGTCCTCCTCATCCTCTTGTTATTTTTTTTACTATGTAATCATGTATTTTATTTCCTATTGTATATGTATATGATGATTATATGATGATAAAAGTATTGTGTGGGGATTTGGTGTTGATAAACATGCTTAAAAAAATGGATAAACTACATGTAAAATGGGTAAATCTTGTTTAAATGGTAGGCTGTATAAAACAGTACAGAAACATGTCATGAACTGATAAAATGATGAAGTAGAATTGATATACAGTAAGCTATGAGTCTTGTACACATGTGAGAGTTTTCCATGCAATGGAATCATTGTAATGAGTGAGATATGATCAAAACAAGTTTAAGGTACAAATCTGAGTTCACTGTTTTGGACGATTTGTAGAAAATAATTAGAAGATGATTCAACAGTAGCTATAAGAGAGTTAAATGGAGCACATATCATTTAGTTTATGTGATAAAAATTTGAGCTTCTATCTCCATATAGAACTCTAGATATGGCAGTTTTAGTGAAAGTGAAGATAAAAATCAGATTTTGGAAATTAAAGTATAATAATATTATATAAGCACTCAAAATTTAATAGTATAAAATATAAATTAAAACCCACTAACTTATATAATACATTTATATAAATATGTACAATGGTAAATAAGTGGACATTTTATAAAAATGGTAACTTGTTAAGTTTTATAAGTTATAAAACTATAAACAAGATTTTTACGACTTTTTCGGCTAATACCGTAAAATTAACGTTTTTGTTAAATAAAACTTAGATGGTTGGACCCGTCTAATGTAAACTTTATAAAACTTATATACTGATATATAAACATGTATAACAAGTAAAAACCGATAAGACCCGAACTATAGTACATACGGACGTTAACGGACTAAATTAACGTTATTGGACTAATAATACAACAAAAATGGACTAAAACACTTATAAACTTATTATTGGGTTTAACCCATTTAGGCCCAACTTGTAAAGTGTAGATACTGATAATATAAGTATAACATGGATTGATACAAGTTAAAGAACTTATAATAAGTTTATTGGACTTAAAACGCGTAAATAGGTAAAACTAGGAAACTAGTACAAAGATACCAATACGTAAACACTAAAACGAGTTAATGAGAATATGTAAACCCACTTGATCATCATATATAAATAATCATCGTATGTATACATAATTGTTATTTTTATAAAGTCATTAGACATGAGTCTAAGACGAGTATTATTTGTCTAGGTTTCCGTGATTGAAGCACGTACCGTACATCCAAATCGCCGATAATCGTCTTCCCACATCAACGTGAGTTCATAGCCTCGCACTCTTTTAAATGTTTTTATGAAATGTTTTATAAACCCGCGAGGGAGATAACATGTTAGTTTTTATAAAATAGGACACCATTTGTCCCGATTGCTTGTTTATTGATTTGGACTCGAATGATTGTATGACCCGATTGTATGACCCGATAAATGATTAAAGGACCCGATAGATGAAATAAAATGGATTATTAAAGTTAGGTTATGTCACTAAAAGTCCCATTAGCATGAATTGTGAACTACCGGGATTTGGTAGACGCTTGTGCATATAATAGTACTATTTGGGGACGATCACCCCAGTTCGCGCCTTGACGGTTGATCCCCGTCGTGCCACATTGATTGGTAAGCGAATTTATGTATGAGAAGATTTCCATAGCGTGACCCTTGTGACGACATGCTACTTTAGATGGGCAAATTGAGTATCGGGTTAGCTACCCGTTGTTGGTTTAGTAAGGTAAAAATGTCATGCGGCTTATAATAATCCGACTAACGAAATACTACTAGACGCTCAGAATTACGACGTATTAGCTGACTAGCAATACAGGGTCATACTATTGATATTATGTTTGTGTTTTGGTTTTCATAACCATATTCATATAACGGTTTTCATTTTTATACAACGTCATAAGACGTATTGTATGATGTTTTTACGACATTGGCTCGTATAATGATTTTTAAGGCAAATGCCTATATTATGATTTTGATGAAGATTTGTATAAAATGACTTTGGCTATTTTATGGCCTGTTAAAATGATTTGTACAAAATGATTTTCAGTAATAATTTTATACTGATATTATATTGATGGATTTTATTAAACTCTATGAATTCACTCGGCGTTATCGCTGACCTTTTCTTTTAACATGTTTTGTCTCAGGTACTTGAAGGTAATTCTCGGGAAGACGACAAGAATTCATGGCCCGCACTTAAACAATATTTTCCATTCAAATACTTTGTAAAACTTTGTATGAAATAATATGACTTGGGACCGATGTAACTTTAATGTTTATGAATGGAAATGATTTATTATTAAACGACGCGATTTTTATGCGTTGTCTATGATGTGAGTAATGTGCTATCCCGTAACACCAACGAGTCTTCCGCTGTATTGAGTTGCACAAATTTGGGGGTGTTACAACTGGCTAAGAATCTTTTGGAATCTGTCATACCCTTGATGAATACCTTTAGTTTCAGAGATCTTGAATTCTATGAATTCATCTCTCAGCATGGATCTGCGCATCTTCTTTGATTCCTCATTCCCTCTAAACCTTGCCTTTACCCCATTCCAAATCTCCCTAGCATCATCCAAGTGATAAAAGTCACCCATGTGATCATCAGGAAGGGACTGAAGCAAAATAGTTTTTGCTTTGATTTCCTTCTGAATAGAAGTGATTTCTTCATAAGTTTTAGGATCGAGAATGGTGATATTACCATTCTTGTCTCTACCAGTAGTTTTCTTGCTGTTTCCATTCTGGACAATCTTCCAAAGGTCTAGATCAGTATTAGTGATCTAGCATTCCATCTTCATGGCCCAGCTATCATACTCATCCTTCTTCAAGAGTGGGAATTTTCCATTTGTATTGGAAAAATTAGCAACGATTTGCTGAGGTTGTTGTGTTTTAGAGGTGCTTGCTTCTCCTGTTTCAGTAGAACTAGAAGCAGACATTATTAAAAAATGATGTTAGTAGAAAAAATCGATTCTTCTTGAGCTGAGACTCTCTCAGGCTCTGATACCACTTTTTGGGTCCACTAGATATGGATCTTGTAGCCTGTTATGGATGGTGGACGACTTCTGTCATCACAAGTCTATTCACAGAGAGAATCTAGATGAAACACACAATATAAGTGCGAAATACAAATACTATGAACAAGAAGAAACAGAATAACTAAATAACTTAATCCTTACTAAGGATTTCTACTATTAATATGAAATGAATAATGTTTGATGAAGGTGTGTCTAACCCTTCTACCAATGGTTCCTTTTATACTACAAGGAAACCCTAATACCACATTAAACCAAAACGTGTAACTTCTGATATGCATATCCTTTACTAACTTATCTCATGCATATCCTAACAAACTACTCAGAATAATAATGTCTGACTTTCTACTAGACCAGGAGCACGTATGTCTCCTACTACTACTAGGACCAGGAGGAACTACATACCTCCTAGCTTATCTATTACAAATATCTATTCCAGAGGTCCTAACACAAGGCATCTAACTATACTCCTCTTGCACTAGCAATACAAAAGGGTAGAGTGAGTAAGCCAAAACCGCAAGCTAACAAGAAGAAAGGCAAAGGCAAGGGTGATAAGGGCAAGCAAGTTGCGACTTATTCGAAACCTAAGCAGAACTTTGTCAAGAAGAATCAATCTCAGAAGGATGAGACTTGTCACCATTGCAAGGCAAGTGGTCACTAGAAGAGGAATTGTCCTCTTTACCTCAAAGAGTTGCGAGAAATAAAGAAGAAGTCTGATAATACGAGGTTTTTACCTAGTATGAAAATTAAAGTTCGTTGAAGTGGTCAAATCGAATTGATTACTGGTTAACTATGTGACTCAGTTGTCTTTGGTGGAAACAAAAGTTGTGTCGTTGTAGTGTATTTAAAATGCAAGACTTTAAAGTAAATGGCGGTTAATTAAATCTAAGTCTAATTAAATGTAAAGGGTGCAATATTAAAAACTTTGAAAAATTAAATTATCAAATGACTTAAAACTAAAGCGTGACGAAAATTAAATTTGACGAAGTATTAAAAATGTGAAAATAAAATTCAAACAAAGGAAATTATAATTCCAAACCCACAAACCATCAGAATCCACTGATAGGTGTGTAAACACCCATCCTTTTTACCACTTAATTACAATAATAACCGGACCAAAACGTGTTTTTATGTTGTAAATGTCGGAATTATGTGTGGTTTGTGTTTTTGTTGTGATTTAGGACGAAAATGTGGAAAAGGGAGAAAACACGGGCATTCACTGGCTTTTATCGAAGAAAAAGACAAAAGACGAAGTCAAGAAATCAAGAGTGCGAAAAGAACGGAAGTCCAAGACCAATTCTGAAGATTTATCGAAGAAAAAGTCAAAAGACGGAAGTTTATTAAAAGCCGAAGAACTCAAGTCTAATTTATTGAAGAATTACAAGACGAGTTTAAAAGAAATCCCGAGACAAAGTCGTTAAAGTCAAGAGATTAAGAAGACAAGGAATTAATCGTGCAATTAAAGAAAGATGAAAGAAGGGAGGAAGCTTCCTAAGCACCTCCCTAATCTCCCCTATAAATAGATTATTAGTGTTTTCATTTCATTTTGTTGGCTAAGTGTGACAATTAGTCTTCCACCATTTAATTACTTGTTCTTTAATTACATGTCATTTAAATACTTGTCTTGCACCTTAAATTCATTTAATTTCAAGTAAGTTTCCATTTAATTCTTGTCAATCTTTACTTTTCTTGTCAATCTCCTATCTTCCTTTCTTTAATCTTTAATCTTTATGTTCATGTTTATGTTTTTGATGTTTTATTGATTTGATTTAAGTGGGTTTTGATTATTTTGTTTATTATTGTTAGTTTGATTGTTTAGGATTGTTTGTTTATGATTAGTAGATGTTATTTGGTTAGTTTGATTTAATCTTGTGGTTGATTTTGATTAGATTTGGTAGATCCGTATTTCTTTTTTATCCCGTGTTCTTCGTTTCTGTTTCCCAGGTTTATTCCGGATCAAGAGCCAAATATTCCGAGTGAAGGTCTTTTGTTGGTTGTTCCGAATCAAGCAGGAAGTTCCGAATCAACGTTGTGTTCAGAAAGTTCCGGATCAGTGGATATTCCGAACCAACTTATCATTTCGAATCAAAGTTGTTCATCCGGAACATTTATTATTCCGAATAAAGGTTGTTCATTCGGAATATATTCCGAACCAAGGAAGATATTCCGGATCAGTGGACTTCATTCGGAATAACTTGATATTCCGAATCAGTGAACTTATTCCGAACCAAGGAACATATTCCGAATCAAGGGAGTTCGGTCGGAACATTCCGAATCAAAGGTTGTTCATCCGGAATATCTAACATTCCGGATCAAGGAGGTCTTTATTCAGAATAATTTATTATTCCGGATCAAGGCTTCATTCAGAACATTCTGAACGAACAGAATATTCTGAGTCAAGACTAACATTCTGAATCAAGGTTTTTGGTTAATATTCCGAGTAAAGAAGAACATTCCGAACGAAGGTGACATTCCGGATGAATGTTTATTCCGAATGAGGGTATTATTCTGAATGAGCTGTTTTCAGGTTCTTTTTAATTTCAGTTTTTAAGATTTTATTTTTTAAGCTTTATTTCTCCCACCTTTTTCCTTAGTCGCACTTTAAGATTACTTGCCTTAGATTTATTTTAGCCTTGCCTTAGTTTAAGTTTTAGTTTCGTTTTAAGTTTGCCTTTAGATAGATTTAAGTTCGCGTTATTTACTTTAATTGCGTTATTTACTTTTAGTACCTTTTATTTTTCGTCACGCTTTTAAATTTCTCGCCATTTATTTTAAATTAGAGTTAGATTTATTTTAACGGCTTTTTACTTTAAAGTTTTGCACTTTTAATATACTACAACGACACAACTTTTGTTTCACCAAAGAACGACTGAGTCGCATAGGAAACCAGAATCAATTCGATTAGACTTGGAACAACGATATTTTTATACTAGGTAAAATCTAGTTATCAAATGGCGCCGCTGCCGGCTCTTTTCGTAAAGATTAACGGTTTTCTGTGAGAGACGCGTTGCTTTTTGGGATCCGTTCACTTGTGAGCGTTATTTTTCTTGCTTAAAAATTTCAAAAATCCATAAAAAATTAAAAATTGTTAAAAATCCATAAAAATTAAAAAATTTCAAAAATCCAAAAAGATTTTATTTTTATTGTGTATATATATTGTCTATTGCTTTGGTATTGTTTTCTTTTGCCTTTGTAGGTGTATGCGTACTAGATCTTCTACTTATCAAGAGCCCGAGACTCGAGAAGATTTAGGTATGGCAGGTGTAAACAACAATAATCCACCGCACCTCAATAATAACAACAACAATGTTCTTCCACAGCCCGATCTTCGGACAATGCAGGAGCTTTGTCAACCCACCATGTTTGGACGAGGAGGACCGATTGCGCCGATGCAAATCATGGCTCCGGAGTTTTCGTTGAAGCACCACATGATTCAGCAAGTGCAAACTAATCCATTCGCCGGAATGCCTGATGATGATGCCAACAAACACCTCGACAAATTCATTACAATCACTCAAAGCATGAAGTTGCCCGGGGCTACAATGGATGTTCTTCTCCTACAACTCTTTCCACATACTTTATCACACCACGCCGAGAAATGGTTTGATCGTCTCCCGAAGAATTCAATTCATACTTGGGATGACATGACTCAACGCTTTTTGTCGCGCTACTTTCCACCATCCATGGTCACGAGCCTTCGCAATCAAATCAGCGGTTTCATGCAAGAACCCGATGATTCTCTCTTTGATGCTTGGGAAAGATACAATGTCTTAATCGATCGTTGTCCAAACCACAACATGCTCCCTGTGACCTTAATTGATACTTTCTACAACAGTTTGACTTTTCGTGATCGTGATACGATTAATGCAGCCGCCGGTGGCACATTTATGAAAAGGAGACTGTTGGGTCCACTAGATGTGGATCTTGCAGCCTGTCAGGAACGGTGAACGACTTCTGTAATCACAAGTCTATTCACAGAGAGACTCTATACACAATATAAATGCGGAATACAAATACAATAAAGAAGAATAGAATAACTATAAAGACTTGATCCTTTATAAGGATTTCTAATATTGATAATGACTAGAACTACGTTTGATGAAGGTCTGTCTAACCCTTCTGCCTCAGGTTCCTTTTATACTACAAGGAAACTCTAATACATCATTAAATAAAACGTGTAAAACTGATATGCATATCCTTTCCTAACATATCTCATGCATATCCTAACAGAATAATAAATAAATAATAAAGTTTGACTGTGACTAGGACCAGGAGCACGACTTGCTCCTACTACTACTAGGACCAGGAGGAACTACATACCTCCTAGTCTACCTATTACAATTAACTATTCCAATGGTCCTAACAATCCTCCCCTAAACTTGAATTTGACCTGTTGAGTTCAAGTTTCCTGGTAAAATGGGCAATAACGCATGAGGATTGAAACAGCAAAAGAAACAGCAGCATCAGCAAGATAAGAAACAGAAGAACCACCGCAACATGGAACACTAGAAGCTTCTTCAAAGCTTGAAACAAATCAACATCGTGCTGAATCTTTACAGCAACATGAGCAGATTTGAAGAGCCTTTACCAAGTAGCTGCTCGCTCTTGGGCTAGCCAGTCATTGTGGTGGAATAAGCATCACCCTGGGAGACCAGAACCCAACCCAACTCTTAGAACGTGAATCAATGGTGAGTGGGGGTACCCTGATGATTTTAGGCAAACCATCACAGCCGTCAACGGATTTTATATGTCTTTACCAGAAGCCATACCCCTATGGACTCGCCAACTCTCAGCAATAAAGCATCGGTGAGTTGAAAACCCTATAGCTTTAAGCAAGCTATTACAGCTATCAACGGATTTGATAAAATCTTTACCAAGAGCCGTACCCCCTCGGATTAGCCACTTTTCAGTCTAGGACCATGGCAAGTGAAAACCATCCAGTTTTGGGTAACCTGGAAACCATCAACGGATTTGAGAATCACACCAGGAGTCGTACCCTCAAGGTGAATCAACTCTTTCTTGTCGGTTAGACATGGTGAGTTGAGGACCATTTGTTGTGAGGACCAAGTCCAACACCAGATGAAACCAGTAACCAGCACAAGTATGAATCAGCAACCAGAACCCAAAGTTTGAATTAGCAGATGGTATTGTATTCACAAGTGTAAAATCCATGATTTGTGTAAAGTATAAGCAGATATTATATAAAAAGTATATTTTTGTTTTTGTTTTTTTTTAACTATAATGAAGGAAAGTCACCAATCACTTTACATATTGGTGAAAAGAATTGCAGTATTAACAAATGATCAAAAATAAAAAACATAAAAACTTACAAACCAACCATATCAGAGACCAGAAGCAGCCACCTTATCAGCTTTCAAACGAGCTTGGATCCCTTCCACCAATGCAGTTTCCATAGAAGACTCATTCCCTGAGGGGGCATTAGAAATCTGCAAGTGACAAGCAAGCATAGCCTCCATCGAAGCAATCGTCAACGGATAATCCAAGTCGGTGAGCATGAATACCATAAGACCAGATTCCAACTCTAACATGTGCACACCACATCCCGCATATAACTTCTATCGCTGAATAACCCATTGTGGCTGATCCTTCCAGACACCAGAAACAGGAGCATGGGGAGGGGCATCAAGCATCATCTTCAAATCAGCCCATACTCGCAGACCAGGTCAGGAGGGCACATCATTAGGATGAACAGGCATGCCAGCATCCACAAACCCATATAAAGCCATAAGATCCTTACGATCCGCCCAAGACAAAATACCTTGCAGACCCGAAGCAAACCTAACAGACCCATCGCTAAGAGTAATCCTATGAGAGACCGTACCAGGAAGAGTCGTGGAATGCGTAACCGTCCAACCAGTAATATATCCATTACCCAAAGGCAAATCAGAGTCACTATCAGAAGCTGCATCAATAAGATTTTCGGGAGCACGCTTCTCATAGGGAATAGTCTTGCTACGTCGAACACGTCGAGCCAATTTCTTGCGAAGCGAACGGCGAGGTGTGGGATCACTAGGCGAGGGTTCAACCTTTACCTTTACCTGAGCAGAAGAAGTGGGAGCAGTAGAAGTAGAATCAATAGTTTGCCCACCCAAAGGATCAACAGGAGCTGCACTAGAAGAAGGAAGAGGTTGAGAACCCGGCACGGGTGGTGATGGTGATGCCATAGCAGGTGTAATAGTGGTGGTGGTAGTGGTAGCAAAAGTGGTGGTGGTAGCATATGTGGTGGTGGTAGCAACTGTAGAAGCAGCAAAAACCGATGGAATAGCAGCAGAACCAAGAGTAGTATCAGATGTAGGACAAGTAGTAACAGCAGGTGAAGAAGTGGTCGCCACACGTGGAGAAGGACGATAAATGAATCGCTCCAGAATTGAGGTGCTCTGATGCTTGACCATTCATTCATAGAGCGCCTTAAGCTCATCAAAAGACAAAGCCCTAACCCTGTCCCACTTCCAACCAGTAGTGAAATAGGCAGCCGACTGATACTTCACATATCGCTGCATCTGCTTTCGCTCCTCAGCTCTCGACAAAGGTCTGTTCTTACGCTTCTCACGAAGCTGTGCAACAAGCGCCAATTGATGCTTGCGCATTAACACCATGGCTCGAGGAATACAGTTATGCTCATCCACATCCGAGCCCAAAAGATCAGTGAACTGGGAATAATCCTTGGTAAGAATAGTCAACACCTGCATCCAATCGCTATCATTCCAATGCATAGCATCATGCTGCACCTGTTCACGTCTCTGCTGTCGAAGAGCTTCCGCCTCAGCCCGAGCAGCTTGATCAATTTCGGCTTGCATCCTTTGAGCAGCCTCCTCACCCAACCTATCCTCCTCAAGCAGTCTGCGTGTACGTTTGCGAGGTGGTGAGGGAGAATCAGTCATGGGGGCCTTCCCCTTTGGATCATGAGAGGGACCAGCAGTGGAACCAGCAGCAGGACCAGCAGCACCTTCCATTGGTGTGGAAACAGCAGCAGGAGAAGGAACACTGGAGGAAGTCGGAGGAATCGGCAGATCATCATACAATTTATCAGCAAAGGCAGCCTTTGCCAACAAAGTCAAACCATCCTCAACACGATCCTTAACCTCCTCATCAGAATCAGAGTGAACCACATACTTCTTCCGACGCCTTTGCTGAGTCTCCAAGGCTTTGATTCGATCAGCCATGGGAAGAACAAATTCCCTAGTAAGCTTCCGGTGTTGATTCAAATCTGCTTCCAAGGAAAGAATCCGTGCATGATACCTGTGCATAAGATCAAGTAAGGAAGTAAGTGTAATAGGATCCTCCGCTTTCCCACCAAGAGGACTTGGGTCAAGGAAGGCTTCATCGGAACCAGAAGCAATAAATGGGTCAACATTAGGAGCACCAGCACCAAAAGGCTTATCAGAAGAGTGTGGAGCAGGACTAGGAGGGGGAGTCTCCACAAATGGAGACGAATGTGGCAAAGAAGAAGGAGCAGCCTTGGAAGTGGATGCCTCTCAACCACCACCTCCTCAACCGGCTCTTCCTCAACCACATGAGGTGCACCACCAGCATGATCCTCCTCCTCCATTGGGTCATCATATAATTGAGGTTCCTCCTCGGCTTGTTCAGCCGGAGGAACAACAACATCAGGAGGACCCTGAGCCAGCCCCAACATGGCCTCAGTAAGGGGCCTTCACTCCCCGCTAAACCCATAGGCCATATTATTGTATACTTTCGCAGTAAGCTTAGAAGGCTCATGTGTAGCCCTATCACGTATACAAACCAGTATCTGTTGTAAAAACCTAGGATACATTAGAAACTTCTTCCTAGAACCAGCACTAGACAGATTGCTAACCATCCCCTCAAACAAATAACGAGAGAAATTAAATACCCTACCCTGTGCTAAGCATATGAGACCAGTAGCCAAAGGAGTAGGAAAAGCATCCCAACTCCCAGACTTGGGACTTAAACAATGAATCAGAAAATGCACCAGAATCTTCCATTGGGGGGAAAACCGATTCTTTTGGAAGTTAAACTTCCCCCCATGATTATACCCAAGAGCAGCCATCCCCTCCAACACCTCCGCATTGGGGATGGAACCAACACCACCTTCATCTTGAAGATGAAGGGAACTACGAATAGAAGCTTCAGAAACCACGTATGAACGTCCATCTATGGTAGCATGGAGTTCACGTGGACGACCAACCACAGCCACAAGACGAGCAGAAGCCCAAAACTGACGAATGACACTATCATAAACAATAGGACACACAGTAAAAGCATACCTGAGGTTTGAAGCCTCAATGAAGTCCAAAATGTCAATGAAATCATCACGGTGTGGACCATATCCTAGATAGGCGACCTTGTTGTGAGCAGGTTGGTATACCAGGGCAGCCATGGATCTTGATTAATAGGAATGGAATATGATTTTTGTTAGGGTTGAAAGAGTAGGATCGGATGTGTGTGTGTTATGAGTGAGATGAATGAGTCAAGGGAGGTTAATTGACCATAAATAATGGTGGGAGTAACTGTTCATTGACCCCTAATAATGGGGGGTTGCCCTTTCAAATTAGACAGTTATTGCAAAGTAACCACTTGCCCCTTTTAACATGATTACCAAATTCCAATTTACCAAAGTTAAATAAGAGGATATATACCAGAATTTGAATGTGTTGACTAAAAGTCAAAGCGCACAATGGTCAATACTAGAAGCAGAATGTGGTCAACAGAAGTCAATAAGGTGAACAGTGTCCCAAACCAGTACCAGAAGCCAACCATCACTTGACAAAGAAGGATTTTTATCCACTAGAAGCCAACCAAGAATGACTAGAAGCTAACCAATAAGGACTAGAAGCCAGTCATAAAAGAATATAACCATTAGAAGTGAGCAAAAACCTCCATCAGGAGTAACACACACCACCAGAACCAATGCAATATGTTGTTAAAATCTACCAATATGTTAGTTTGTGCAAATAAATATGTACACGAAGCCTCCCCTTAGGCTTAGCCTCCCCTCAATCCTAGACCTCAAGGATTGACCATCCCAATATGAACCACCAAGTGGTTGAACCGAGGACCATCAAAGGCTTTTGTCAACAAATCAGCAACATTATCATCCGTATGAACTTTAAGAACCTGTATCAACCTCTTCTCATTGGCATCCGATATAAAGTGGTGCCGAATTTCAATATGTTTTGTCCGTTGATGAAAAACAGGATTCTTCACAATGCAGATAGTGCTTTGATTCTCAATAAAAATTTTGGTTTTCATAAAATTGAACCCATAATCCAACATTTGATTTTGGATCCACAATACCTGTCCACAACAGCTAGCAGCAGCAACGTATTCAGCTTTTGTTGAAGAAGTAGCTACGATCGTCTGTTTCTTGCATTGCCATGAAATAAGTCTTCGACCCAAAAATTGACAACCACCAGTAGTAGATTTTCTATCATTATTAGCACCTGCATAGTCACTATCACTATATGCTTCAAGAACAAAAGGTGATTCTCTAGGATACCACAAGCCTAGCTTGGGTTGAGCCTTGATATACTTGAAAATCTTCTTAACTGCATTCAAGTTAGAAACCGTTGGAGCCACCTGATGTCTAGAACAAGCACTTACTGCAAACATGATATCCGGACGTGATGCAGTCAAATACATGAGTGAGCCAATCATAGACCTGTACATGTGAACATTGACCAGGGGATCTGGCTCATTCTTGAGTTTGACTTTAGCAACTTCATAAGGAGTTGCTGCTGGTCTAAGAGGATCCATGTCAAATTTCTGAAGGATCTCATGAACATATTTATCTTAACTGATGAAGATACCATCCAACTATTGCTTGACTTGAAGACCAAGGAAGAAGGAAAGCTCTCCCATAGCACTCATCTGAAATTCGCCTTTCATCAAGTTTTCAAACTCATCACACCATTCCTTCTTAGTAGAACCAAAGATAATATCGTCCACATAAACCTGAACAAGGATAATGTCCTTGGTATTCCTCTTAAGAAATAGTGTGTTATCAATAGTACCTCTTCTATAGCCATTCTTTAACAAGAAAGTTGAAAGACGCTCATACCAAGCTCTAGGAGCCTGATGTAATCCATAAAGAGCCTTGACCACCTTGTAAACTTTCTTGGGATGAAGTGGATCTACAAAGCCCTTAGGTTGAGTGACGTACACTTCCTCATCAATCTTACCATAGAGAAATGCACTCTTGACATCCATCTAAAAAACCGTAAAGCCCACATAAGAAGCAAAAGCCAAAAACAGACGAATAGCCTCAATCCTAGCAACCGGAGCAAAAACTTCAGTGTAGTCAATGCCCTCAATTTAAGTGTGGCCCTGTGAGACAAGCCTAGCTTTATTCCTCACTACAATTCCCCGTGCATCTTTCTTGTTCTTGAGAATCCATTTGGTATTTATTGCTGTCTTTCCATCTGGTAAGTCAACTAGAACCCAAACATTCTGAAACAAGAATTGCTGCATTTCCTCCTGCATAGCCTCCACCCAACTTTGATCCTCAAGAGCATGAGTGACTGATCTAGGTTCCACCTGTGAAATAAAACAAGCAAACAAACAGTGTTGAAAGTCCGTGTGATTATTACGCTTTTGATCTTCAATATAGCTCAAAAGAGCATGATGATCAGACGAGGCCTTCTTATACATTCTGCATGTCTTGACAGTAGAACCAGGATCTCCAATGATTTGATAGGTAGGGTGATCTTTGTGTGATTGCAACACTAGATTGGAAGCTACCTCCACTTCTGGTGCCAAGTTATTGAGACCCCCGACGAAGTCAGCATCATATGAAGCAGCGTTGAAAATGCCATCTATTGGTTGTTTATGAATATCATCCAGCTTGGTAGAAGACTTCTTTTGATGGTTCCCCAAATCAGAAGGACTGGAGAATCGACTATGAGAAGCAGACACACTAGTCGGAATACCAATAGGTGTTAAACTAACACTAGGAGTAGTAGCTGGGGTACTAGGAGCAGCTTTGTCAGTAGGCGAATTCAAAGGAAACTCAAAGCCACCTTGAGCAGCTGCTGTAGTAGCTTCTTGTTGTTGTTTGAGGAGGGTGTCAAGAGCTACTTGTGAATCCAATACATCCAATGGAGTTTCATCACTAGGAGGAGTAGGAGAGACGGTGGTGGAGTAGGATGGAACCACAAAAATATCATCCTCGTCATCTGAGTCAGAAAGACTAGAAGGAACACCTGTACTAGAACTTGCAAACACTTGTGGACCTGCATCATGGTTAGTTTTGAAACGAAAATATCCTAATGAATCACTAAGATAATCAAGATCAAAATACCATTCAGGACCCTTGCCTTGGATGTTTGACTTCTCTTCAAAATACCTGAGATTAATAGTTTCAATGACCCGCTTGGCTTGGAGATTGTAGACACGATAAGCCCGAGAGTGAGCTGAATATCCCACAATGTATCCTTCATCTGCCTTGCCATCAAACTTCCCCAAATAGTCACTAGTATTCAGAATGGTGACAGGACACCCAAAAGGCTTCAAGTGAGCAATATTTGGAACTTTGGCCGTTAGGAGCTCATAAGGAGTCTTCTTGTGGGGATTGGTAATAGAAACCCTATTCAAAACATAACTTGCAGTATTAACAGCTTCGGTCCAGAACATGGTTGGAAGCTTGGAATCGGCAAGCATTGTTCTTGCTGCTTCTATTAGAGTCATGTTCTTTCTTTCTGCCACGCCATTCTGTCGAGGAGTTCTTGCTGCACTATAATCTCTTTTGATGCCCTTAGCATTACAAAGTGCTATGAGGTCTTTATTTTTGAACTCGGTTCCATTATCACAACGAATACCTCTAACCTTCTTGGACAACTGGTTCTCTATAAAGGTAAGAAAATCTCTAAGAATTTGGTAGGTCTCACTCTTGGCAGCCATGAAGAACACCCACGTAAACCTGCTATATCAATCAGTTACCACCAGACAGAATTGTTTGTGGTCAATGCTCCTAATGGAGGTAGGACCAAATAAATCCATGTGTAGTAGCTGCAATGGTTCAGTTATAAGACTAAGAGCAGTAATGGCCTTGAAGGATGCTTTATGTTGTTTGCCTTTGCTGCAAGCAATACAATTTATATCATTTCTAAATGACTTGGGAGGTAAACCAGAGAACAGATTCAGATTTACTAGTTTGTGAATGGTCTTGAAGTTCACATGCCCCATCCTTCTGTGCCATTGAGTGGCTTCATCTTCTGAGGCTTTAGCAACCAAACATGCTAGTTGACCAGTAGGATTGACTTCATTCAGCTTGATGCTATAGAGATTGTGTCTTCTAGGGATTCTGAGCAGAACCTGTGAGTCATCCGGAAGTTTAAAGTCTTTGGATAGCACAAGTGCATCAGTATCCATAAAGAGAACAAACTGCTTCTTGTCACAAATCTGAGAGACAGAAATCAAGTTGAAGTGTTGAAGTGCTTCCACATAGTAGACCTGCTCAAAATTTAGATTAGGCGTCTGAATTGTTCCTTTGCCAGTGATCCTGCCTTCACCTCCACCAAAATAGACCTTGCCGCCTTGAAATGGTACAAAGTTAGAGAGAAGACTTTTATTTCCTGTCATGCTCCTAGAGCAACCACTATCAACAATTCCTAGACTAGGATCTTGGTATGGAGTAACCTACAATAACAAGATAATAAAAATGCAAAAGTTAGTGTCTTAAGGGGACCCAAACCTTGTCAGGTTTGAGCCTGCCTTGTGGATCTTTAGTAGAGAGCCAAGAAGATTGATGAGATCCACCGTTGTTCTTTGGTTGCCTATGCATCATATTGGTATTATTATTTGACCAAGAACAACCTGCTGAGGGCTTAACAGCAATTCCCAAACTTCCCAAACCAAAATACATGTGGTCAAAATTATGTGAATAAATTGGATTAAAATTCTGAAAATAGTTACTGGTGGTTCTATTTGTTGTTAATCCAATGTTTCTCCAATGATCAGAAGCTAATGGAGAGGTCCTTCTAGAAGAAGAAAACGATTGAGCACTCAGATTGAGTCTTCTAGAAGAATATGGAGCAACTCCTGGTGGACCAGGAGCAGGAAATGCTTGATGAACAGAAGCATGTTTGTCATGAAAATCACAATCTTTAATCAAATGAAATGCACTTCCACAAACAAAACATGTTTTAATCGACCTTTTATTAGAATGATATTGTTTCATACTGCTAACTTTATTACACACAATTCTAGGAGAATCAATCTTCCTAGGACTCAATAAATCAGGACCAGACACAGTTGACTTAAAATTAACTCTCGCTTCACACTTCCTAGCACCAGTAGCAGCATGATCATTCGACTTGGAACTTGTAGGTCTTGACTCTTCACTTGAACCACTTGATGCAGAGTCACTGGCTTTGTCACTTAAAGTACACGAGACAAAGTCATTAGAATTAGTAGAACTTTTTGGGGACTCATGCATCTGTGATCCATCCAAGTCATTATGCCTAGAAGTGGGCATGAAAGTTCCAGTAAGAGAAAGAGGGACAGCATGCATTTCTGCTGCTGGTTTAAACCTATTGTAACTAGGTTCTCCCTCTTCCTCTTTGTCGGCATCAAAGACACTCGAAAAAGATAAATCAAACACATCTTTTGAATCAATATATTGATCAAATCCTAAACCTCTTTTAGTCCTACCGGACATGCTACTATTGATTAACTTTGAAAGATTTTTAGGTGCCTTTTGCCATTTTTCAAATCTCAACATTGTAGCATCTAATCTTTCTTGCATCTCCTGTTTTTCTTTGAGACTGGCATCTTTTACCTTTTCTGTATATTTAAGCATATTTGTTGTGTTTTCTAAATCGATGCTTAGTATCCTAATTTTATCCTCATACTCACGTTGAGTATCTTGTAGCCACCTCTTTTGTTGTTCCAATGTGTTTAAAGAAGCCTTATAGGCTTGAACTTCTAAAAAATACTTATCATTCTGATCATTTACTTCATTATATTGGGACAGCAATTCTGAACATTTATCATGACAACCAAGAGGACAATGTTGTACCTGAGGTGAGATGCCCATAAGAGCAAACTCGTCTGCTTCTTCTGCATCGGATAGATTCCCAGCAATCATAGCAAACACGTCAGTCGAGGACTCAGCTGATTCCAAAGTGGTAGTCTGATGATCATTCCAGTTGACCATAGAGTCAACAGATACCAATGCCTTCTTGTCATATTTTACCTCCTGAACCTTAAAAGCTGAGTATATGCTCTTCTCCTGGTCATTCTTGCTAGGGCATTCCCTTGCAAAGTGAGCTTGTTGTTGGCAGTTATAGCATCAAACCTTGCTTCTGTCGAACCTTGCTGGCTCCCTTGGGTTATAATTAAATTTTCGACCAGCTTTCTTTTCAAACTTGTGAACCCTAAGAGTGAGCATGGCCATCTGCCATTTAAGATCCATTTCATCCAGGTCAAGTTTATCGACCTGTTTGAAGTCATCAAAAGCAAGTTGTTGTTGAGCATCAACATCAGCCACAAAAGAATGAAGAACGACTTCTACCATGCTACCAGACTTGGCTGTAGGATCAGGAGCAGAAGTATGCTGAAAAGTATGTTGAGAAGACACAGTATTGCTTGGGCTGCTAGCATAAGACATGGGACTGGATGCCATAGAACTCACAAAGGCAGAATTAGCAGGAGTGGGAAAAGAATCACTTGAATATCCTCTCACATGAGGTTCAAAAGTTTTGAGCTTATGAAATAAATCATCAAAGTTAAGATAATCAAGCCCACCTTTTGCTTTTAGAGAGATTACCACCTGATTCCATGAGTATGGTAATGCTCTAAGAAATCTTGCATTAATATCACCATCGTCAGGTTTTGACCGAAGTTGATTCAATTGGCTCAATATCTTTTGGAACCTGTCATACCCTTGATGAATACCTTCAGTTTCTGAGATTCTGAATTCTGTGAATTCATCTCTCAACATGGATCTTCTCATTTTCTTTGACTCCTCATTCCCACCAAACCTTGCTTTTATTCCATTCCAGATCTCTCTAGCATCATCCAAATGGTAGAAGTCACCCATGTGATCATCAGGAAGAGATTGAAGCAAAATAGTTTTTGCTTTGACCTCCTTCTGAATGGCTATTATTTCTTCATGAGTTTTAGGGTCAAGAAGAGTAATATTACCATTCTTGTCTCTTCCAGTTAGCTTCCTGCTGTTCCCATTCAAAATAACCTTCCAAAGGTCTTTATCAGTGTTGGTGATCCACCATTCCATCTTCATTGCCCAACTATCATACTCATCCTTTTTCAGAAGAGGGAATTTCCCATTTGTGTTGGAAACCGTAGCAACGATCTGTTGAGGTTGCACGGTTTTAGGAGTGCTGTCTTCTCCTGTTTGAGTAGAACTTGAGGCAGACATGATAAAACAAAAACGTTAGAAATAAGAAAACTTGATTCTTCTTGTACAGAGACTCTCCCAGGCTCTAATACCACTTGTTGGGTCCACTAGATGTGGATCTTGCAGCCTGTCAGGAACGGTGAACGACTTCTGTAATCACAAGTCTATTCACAGAGAGACTCTATACACAATATAAATGCGGAATACAAATACAATAAAGAAGAATAGAATAACTATAAAGACTTGATCCTTTCTAAGGATTTCTAATATTGATAAGGACTAGAACTACGTTTGATGAAGGTCTGTCTAACCCTTCTGCCTCAGGTTCCTTTTATATTACAAGGAAACCCTAATACATCATTAAACAAAACGTGTAAAACTGATATGCATATCCTTTCCTAACATATCTCATGCATATCCTAACAGAATAATAAATAAATAATAAAGTTTGACTGTGACTAGGACCAGGAGCACGACTTGCTCCTACTACTACTAGGACCAGGAGGAACTACATACCTCCTAGTCTACCTATTACAATTAACTATTCCAATGGTCCTAACAGAGACCCGAGGAGTGTAGAGAGCTTATTGAAAACATGACTACTCATCATAAAAACTGGGATTCCTCCGCTTCTTCAAGGAACAACCCGAGAGTTAATGTTTCTTATACTTTAGCAAACCCCGATATGACCGAATTCACCCGCATGATGACCGAAATGAACAAAAATATCTTGCTCCTCGCTACAAACCAACAACAAGTTAAAGCGGTAGCACCTTCTTGTGAAACATGTGGCGGTCCTCACTCATACACTGATTGTCCTTCTACTCAAGGAAATCCGGAAAACGTGTATGCAGCTTATGGTAATTATTCACCGGAAAATTACCAAGCCCGACCTCAAGGGGATAGAAATTTGCTGAGTTACCGGTCCAACAACTACCTTTCACCTGGTTTTTCTCCTCAAAACCAAAATCCCAACAACAACTACAATAGAAGCAACCAAATCCCACCTCGCGCTTCTAATCCTTATCACCCACCCGCTCAACAAGCCCCATCCATCAATCAAGATGTTGAAGCATTAATGAGAACCCAAGGTGATTAAATCAAGAATCTACAGAGCCAAATTATCAATATGAAAGGGGATATCACCAAGAAAGGTAATGACATTAGATCCGAGCTTCGAGATAATATTTAATCCTCCTTTAGCAATCAAACGAATGATTTGAAGAATATGTTGGCTAGTTTCTTGCCCACCACTCAACCTTCTACTTCGAGTTCTCTACCTTCAAACACCGTCACCAATCCGCGAGCGAATGTGAGTGCTATTACTACCCGTAGTGGAGTTACATTAGTAGGACCACCTATCCCGCCCCCATCATCTCCACCTCCTCCACCACCATTTATCCCTACTCCTCCCACACCTAGTATTAGTACACCATTACCGTCTCCGCCTCGTCATGACGATGTACCCAAGAAGAACCCTTCAACATCTCACCCTTCAACATCTCAACCTTTACCTGCTACACCTACACCTTCACCACCTAAACCCAACATCCCATATCCTTCTCGCTTAGGCAAGGCCAAAATGCACACCAAGGATGACATTCAAGTGTCGAATTATTTGAAGATGATCTCTCAAATAAATTTCAACATCAGCCTTGTTGAAGCACTTGTCCACATGCCGAAATTTGTCAAAGCATTCAAGGAATTGCTTAACAAGAAGGAGAAGCTGATTGAGCTCGCCAACACACGCTTAAATGAAAATTCTTCTGCAGTTATTCTTAAAGAACTTCCGGAAAAACTTGGAGATCCCGGTCGTTTTGTGTTGCCTTGCATTTTTAACAAAACCAAAGAATTTACTGTCCTAGTTGATCTCGGGGCAAGTATTAATCTGATGCCTTTAAGTGTTTGGACAGCACTATCATTACCCGACCTTACTCCAACAAAGATGACTCTTGAGCTTGCAAATCGCACTCTCGCTTACCCCGTTGGTATTGCCGAAGATGTGTTCATTAAAGTTGGCACATTCACTTTCCCGGTCGACTTTGTTGTTGTTGATTATGAAATGGACCCTCGTATTCCTTTAATACTTGGTCGGCCATTCTTGAGAACCGGACGAGCTTTAGTTGATGTTGCCGAAGGTGAATTAATTTTAAGAGTCCGGGATGATGCACAAGTGTTTGAAATGGGGAAGCTTACAAGCAAATCCTATGGAAGAGAATCAGCGAATATGATTAATGTGCTTGATGATTTTGTCATCTACAACAATCCTCTATTCGATTCTTGCATTGATAATCCACTTTTTCAAGATGATGTGGATGATTCTCTCTCCAATTTGGAACCTTCGCCCATAAATGATTCTCCACCGATCTTTGATGCTTATGATGATGATTCTAGCTCAGATTCGGAGGATTATGATGACTTTACTTCCGAGTATCCAGACATGCCCACTTATGATGATTTTGATGAGGCCGATACTCTTTCGAGTGATTCTTCACATGATGAAGATCCTCCGCCATCACTTGATCCTACTTTGGATGATTACTCATTTGAGGAAGACTTCTCTACTTTTCTTAATACTTACTTCCCTCATGAGAGTGATGCTCCTCCTTTGGACTTTGATGATTATGGTCTTGATCCTACTTTGGATTTGAAGAAAATTCTTTCAAAGGAGAAGCAACCGGACGACACCAACATCCGCAGCACGTATGATTTAACACCTCTTTGTCCACCTTCTGAGGACGAGGTTGTGCATTTTCTTCGCGGATCATTTTCAAATTCTGCTAAGCCTGAGTGCTATTTTCCCCTAAAGGAAAAGGTGTTCGACCCCGGTATTGCACTTTTCAAGCCATCTCAGTATCCGTCTGATGAAATAAAAGGAAATATCTTTGGAACTTTTGAAGATATGCTTGCACCACTTCACCATTGCTACCACCGTGCTCCATCTTTGCTTAAGGGAACCTTGCCTATTCTTCTTTGGCTTGCCTTGTTCGCCTTAAGCTTGTGCTATTTGATGGAAGAAAACTATGTCTTTGATCCCGGTGGATATGTTTCATGCTTCTTCCTATGCTAATCAAGGTCGAGTCAGGCTCACGACTCGGTGAACAAAAATCAAGCGCTTCTTGGGAGGCAACCCATGTATCTATCTTTTAGCTTTCTTTATCCTAAGTGTAGGGGAGACCTGTTGGTGTTTGCTATTTCCTCTCTTCTTCTATTCAAGGATTCGAGCACTCAATGATCCACTCTTGATGATTTTTGACGACCCGTGATTCCGTGTTTCCGTCTTCCCGGTTCTATCCTAAACTCTTTTCGATTCACTATTTTATATTTTCCAATATTAAAATAGGAATCTCGTTAGTTGTCTTTTCCTTAGCAAGATTTAAACAAAGTGCACAATGTCCTAAGTGTAAGGGATTTTACTCCCACATGCTTAAACATTGAGGACAATGTTTATATTAAGTGTAGGGGGGACTTCTATCAAAGTTAAGTGGTCTTTTCCTTGTATTTGTCCTCATTTTAACTGGAAAATCAATTTTTCGATATTTTTCAAAATTTTTGATCTATTTTGGCCTATTAGTTTTACCTTTGTATAGTTAGTTCATTTCCTTGCTAGAATAAATTTTTAATAAAGTGGTTTTAATTTTCAAACGTTGTGAATCTTTTGACTCAACCCGAGTTTACTTATCTAAGTTTACTCTAGCTAGTATCCTTAACGTGTTTAAGTCAAGTTTTGCTAGGCTTTTATATAGGGAGCTATAAAACGCGAAAGTCTTAACTCTCACGGGTTAAGAACAAGAACTTTTCGCAAGTTCCTATAATTGATCCTAGAGAGTCGTTTATCAAGGGAACTTTAAAATGCGATTTCTAAACTTGAAAAATTCTAAGAATTAGCAAGATCCTATAGGCGACTCGAAAACCCAAAACTTTGATTTAATAGGCTAAGCATCCACGAGTCTCATTCCTTGAGATTTTAAACTGTGGAGAAGGAGAGATGATAGAGTCAATTATAAGTTTGGTATTCTTTCGTGAATTTATGTGAGTTAACTATGAGCCTATTCTCCCATTGCTTGCTAATAAATTTATCTGCAATAAATAAGGTTGTACGATTTGAAAAGTTACTTAGCTTCTAACCCAAGATCGTTTAAAATTTGCTCGGTATGGATTAGAGTTCATAGCCAAGGCATAACTTATTGAAGCGGGATGCGAAGATTGGCGAGTCCGAAAAGGCCCTAACAAGGCATGAGGGTTATATTTTGTTGCTAAAGATCCAAAGTGATGTGAAGAATCATTTATCAAAGATCAATATGAAGGATCGAGACACACGACGAAAAGCAAGTACTCCCCAAAAGATCATGGAGAAGTCTATCCGAAAAGACCCTAACAAGGTATGAGGATAAATAGATCCAAGTCCGAAAAGGAGGCGGATCGTTGTATATCAAAGTCCAAAATAAAGATTGGAGAAAAATGAAGAAGTCGTGGTCCAAATATGAAGAATCTCTCAAAACTTCAAGTGAAGAAATTCCTATTATGAAGAGAAGACCATAATTTCATGAACGTCTCTCAAGGTTTGAAGTATGAAGTCGCTGCCAAATATCGGTCCGAGAAAGGTCTCAAATCGCGAAGCGAGTTATGCCAAGATATGAACTTTATGAGGTCCCGAGAAGCAGTTTTAAAAGATTTTGTCCTTTAGCTAACTATTGATTAAATCGTCCCACTTTATTTTCAGCCTAAATAACTATCGAAATAAGTCAACAATGCATCCTCGTGATCATTCAAGACAACAATAAAATATAAGAGATACACCTAGGAATAAGGGAGTCTAAGTGAATAATTGGCCCACATGAGTTCGTGTTAGTTTGCTAACTTATAATAACAATGATCTCGTTTTTAAGCTTGGTTTGGAGAAAGTGAAAACTTGAGAATGATGATCATTCACAACATTTTCAAAACCCTAAGGTATGTTTTTGATTTCTTTACTTTGAATGTTTATAGTTTTCTATCTCTTTAATAAAGGCCAACGTGGATTGATTATGATGAAAAGTGTAATCGTGCTTTGTAACTAATGCATTGCATGAGGACATTGCAATGGTCAAGTGTAGGGGATTTGATAGGTGTGTAAACACCCATCCTTTTTACCACTTAATTACAATAATAACCGGACCAAAACGTGTATTTTATGTCGTAAATGTCGGAATTATGCGTGGTTTGTGTTTTTGTTGTGATTTAGGACGAAAATGTGGAAAAGGGAGAAAACACGGGCATTCACGGGTTTTTATCGAAGAAAAAGACAAAAGACGAAATCAAGAAATCAAGAGTGCGAAAAGAACGGAAGTCCAAGACCAATTCTGAAGATTTATCGAAGAAAAAGTCAAAAGACGGAAGTTTATTAAAAGCCGAAGAACTCAAGTCTAATTTATTGAAGAATTACAAGACGAGTTTAAAAGAAATCCCGAGACAAAGTCGTTAAAGTCAAGATATTAAGAAGACAAGGACTTAATCGTGCAATTAAAGAAAGAAGAAAGAAGGGAGGAAGCTTCCTAAGCACCTCCATAATCTCCCCTATAAATAGATCATTAGTGTTTTCATTTCATTTTGTTAGCTAAGTGTGACAATTAGTCTTCCACCACTTAATTACTTGTTCTTTAATTACATGTCATTTAAATACTTGTCTTGCACCTTAAATTCATTTAATTTCAAGTAAGTTTCCATTTAATTCTTGTCAATCTTTACTTTTCTTGTCAATCTCCTATCTTCCTTTCTTTAATCTTTAATCTTTAATCTTTATGTTCATGTTTATGTTTTTGATGTTTTATTGATTTGATTTAAGTGGGTTTTGATTATTTTGTTTATTATTGTTAGTTTGATTGTTTAGGATTGTTTGTTTATGATTAGTAGATGTTATTTGGTTAGTTTGATTTAATCTTGTGGTTGATTTTGATTAGATTTGGTAGATCCGTATTTCTTTTTTGTCCCGTGTTCTTCGTTTCTGTTTCCCAGGTTTATTCCGGATCAAGAGCCAAATATTCCGAGTGAAGGTCTTTTGTTGGTTGTTCCGAATCAAGCAGAAAGTTCCGAATCAACGTTGTGTTCAGAAAGTTCCGGATCAGTGGATATTTCGAACCAACTTATCATTCCGAATCAAAGTTGTTCATCCGGAACATTTATTATTCCGAATAAAGGTTGTTCATTCGGAATATATTCCGAACCAAGGAAGATATTCCGGATCAGTGGACTTCATTCGGAATAACTTGATATTCTGAATCAGTGAACTTATTCCGAACCAAGGAACATATTCCGAATCAAGGGAGTTCGGTCGGAACATTCTGAATCAAAGGTTGTTCATCCGGAATATCTAACTTTCCGGATCAAGGAGGTCTTTATTCGGAATAATTTATTATTCCAGATCAAGGCTTCATTCGGAACATTCCGAACGAACAAAATATTCAGAGTCAAGACTAATATTCCGAATCAAGGTTTTTTGGTTAATATTTCGAGTAAAGAAGAACATTCCGAACGAAGGTGACATTCCGGATGAATGTTTATTCCGAATGAGGGTATTATTCCGAATGAGCTGTTTTTAGGTTCTTTTTAATTTCAGTTTTTAAGATTTTATTTTTAAGCTTTATTTCTCCCGCCTTTTTCCTTAGTCGCACTTTAAGATTACTTGCCTTAGATTTATTTTAGCCTTGCCTTAGTTTAAGTTTTAGTTGCGTTTTAAGTTTACCTTTAGATAGATTTAAGTTCGCGTTATTCACTTTAATTGCGTTATTTACTTTTAGTACCTTTTATTTTTCGTCAGACTTTTAAATTTCTCGCCGTTTATTTTAAATTAGAGTTAGATTTATTTTAACGGCTTTTTACTTTAAAGTTTTGCACTTTTAATATACTACAACGACACAACTTTTGTTTCATCAAAGAACGACTGAGTCGCATAGGAAACCAGAATCAATTCGATTAGACTTGGAACAACGATATTTTCATACCAGGTAAAATCTAGTTATCACACAATTACTTGAGAGGTGTGATAAGTTTTTGCCAATTGAGTAGAAGTCCCCTCTCCAAACAATGCGGAATGTGAAACAGTAGGATGTAAAATCCCATTGTCCCAATCATCACCACTATCAAACCCACTTGATCCATTAGAGACATTGTCAGTGTCTGAATTGATGATACTAACACCTTCATTGGGTGTGATATTGTCACCTTGTTCAAAACCTGCATTGGAAGAAGAAGAAAGCAAGCTGTCAGAGGCTGATGTATTCCTGTCAGCGTCTGATATAGGCATGTTAGCGTCTGAATTAGACATGTCAGCGTCCTTATCATGGCTGTCAGCGTGTGGTTCTGGTTTGTCAGCATCCTTGTGTTCACTGACTTGCTCTTCTTGAACCTTTTTCTCCTCTTCCCTTGCAGCAGTAGATGGCTGAATGAATTCATTACTCCATATTGGTATGGTGTAATACTGAAACAACGGAGTGAGCTCATCCTTTGGTGATCTTGGAATATCTTTGACCTGTGTACCTGTATTTGCATTAACAACAACATATTCTTCCAAAACATTTGGATCCTTCTCCACAATGCTTGGATTAGTGATAGGCATATAATTCAAGGTCATAGATAGTGGTTCCAAGTCAAACAGCCAATCTGGGCCATTTTCAGGCTCACTAGGTTTACTCTCTAAAAACCTAACATGCACCTTTTCAAGGATGCGTCTTTCCTTCTTATTGTAAACCCTGTATCCCCTGCTATTCATAGAGTAACCCACAAAATATCCCTCGTCACCTTTTGGACTAAACTTACCTAAGGTATCCCTAGTATCCAATATTACTACATGACATCCAAAGGGTTTAAGAAAGTCTACCTTAGGCTTCCTATTCCAAAACAGCTCATACGGTGTCTTATTGTAGATTTTGTTGACTAAAGCCCTATTTTGAACATAGCAAGATGTGTTCACAGCCTCAGCCCAAAAAGCAATGAGAAACTTAGCATCTGCCAACATGGTTCTAGCTGCTTCTATTAGTGTTCTATTTCTTCTCTCGGCTACACCATTTTGCTGGGAGTTCTAGTTATACTAAACTCCCTAGTAATCCCTTTATCAACACAGAAGGTATCTAACAAGTCATTTCTAAACTCACCACCATTATCACTTCTAAGTATATTAACTGTTGGAAAGTGAGTTAACCTTTGGGGTTTGTTTAGTAAATCTGTTTTAGATAATTTGTTTGGCTTGTCCTACAAGCTTTGTTATTTTTAGTATGTTTTTGTTTGGTAAGTTTTAAGTAATTGGTTCCCTATAAATAGAGGCCAATGTCATTAGTTTTCTTTGTAGCTTTCGAATTGTAACGTTTGGTATTGAATAAAAGCTTCTGCTTCGTTTGTTCGGATTTGGTTTGTTTGTTTGTTTCGTTCGTTTGATTTATCCAACAAGTGGTATCAGAGCTAGGTCGATCGAAGATGAAAAAGAAATAGAAAAAGAAAAAAAAAGGTTCGACTGAGTTTTGTTGAATCGGTTGGTTTGAAAAATCGTTTGGGTATTAAGGATTCAATTGAATATTTGGGCGGTTTATCAAAATTGTATTATTTGATTAAAGAATCGATTTTGTGCTTGCGTTGATATTTGTCAATTCATATTTGGGTACAAGTTTTGATTGGCTAGTCATTAGTAATAGGTCGGTGGCTTTTAAAGTTTGCTTGTTCTCGGTATTGGGTTTGAGGACAAACTGGTTTTGGATTAGTATTAGATTTGACATGATAATTGGTCGGACAATTAATTAGCTTTGATTTCTCTCGATGTCAAAGAATTCATTGTTGGTCGACTAACGTGTGTTTTTGAAGATTGATTTGGTGTTCGACAGTCTTCCTTGAAGATCGTTTCGGGTGATTTGTTTGTTTGATTGACCGTTTTCAGGTTCGGTCGTTAGTTTGGTTGATCGTTTTTAGATTCGATCATTTGTTTGGTTGACCATTCTCTGGTTCGGTCGTTTGTTTGGTAGATCATTTCAGGTTCGATCATTTGTTTTTGTTTGGATCGTTTTCAGGTTCGATCATTTGTTTGTTTGTTTGGATCGTTTTCGGGTTCGATCATTTGTTTGTTTGGATCGTTTTCAGGTTCGATCATTTGTTTGTTTGTTTGGATCGTTTTCAGGCTCGATCATTGTTTGTTTGTTTTTTTGAGATCGTTTTCAGATTCGATCGTTTGTTTGTTTGTTTGTTTGAATTGGCTAGTTGTCTAGCCCGACCGAACCATAACATATTAAGAGTTATTTGTTCGTTTGTTTGAATAACATATTAAGAGTTATTCGTTCGTTCGTCTGGAATTCCGAATTAAGAAGGAATGTCGTTTGGTTTGAAGTTTCGAATAGAGTTGAAGTCACGGTGGAGATTCTTTGAAAAGTGACTTAAACTCTCAAGGGCCGTTGGGAATTTGGTATTCGGATATTTGAATTTGAAGACCAAGATTCGTTTTTTTTTGAAGTTTCCTATGAAGTTGAACTCACGGTGGAGATTGTTGGAAAGTGAGTAAAACTTTGGGGTTTGTTTAGTAAATTTGTTTTAGGTCATTTGTTTGGCTTGTCCTACAAGCTTTGTTATTTTAAGTATGTTTTTGTTTGGTAAGTTTTAAGTCATTGGTTCCCTATAAATAGAGGCCAATGTCATTAGTTTTCTTTGTAGCTTTCGAATTGTAACGTTTGGTATTGAATAAAAGCTTCTGCTTCGTTTGTTTGGATTTTGTTTGTTTGTTTCATTCGTTTGATTTATCCAACATAAACTGAATACCCCGTTTTCTTTTCTATATGGGCAATAAAGTTAATCAAAGTCTTGGCAGTGTCACTCTTCAATGCTAAAAAAGAAAGTCCAAGTAAATCTAGAATAATCATCAACAATGACAAAACAAAAGGATTTACCATTTAAACTCTCTATATTAGTAGGACCAAATAAGTCCATGTGTAGCAAATGAAGTGGTTTAGAACTAGAAGGTACACTCTTAGACTTAAAGGAGACCGTATGATGTTTGCCTTTAAGACATGCAACACAACTATGATCATTATGGAAAGCCTTTGAGGGCAAACCGTCAACTAAATCATGTCTCACAAGTCTATTAATGTTCTTAAAGTTTATGTGCCCTAACTTTCTGTGCCATAGATTACTCTCATCAACTGAAGCTTTAGCATAAAGACATGGCAAATTCTTGTTCATCTTAATTCCTTTTAAGTTAACATTATAGATGTCCTTATGCCTAGGTGTTCTATACTCTATAAACTTCTCATCGGGGATCTTAAAATCCTTACTCAACACTAAGCATTCAGTATCAGTGAAAAGAACTTTATTTTTGTTGTCACAAACTTGTGACACACTAAAAGATTATGGTCAAGTTCTTTTACCAAAAAAATCTTCAAAATGAAGATTGTTGGTGATAAGTGTGCCTTTGCCAGAAATATTGCCATGGCCGCCACCAAAGTACACCTTGTCACCATTCTTAATGGGGATAAAATTTGTCAAGTAATCTTTTTTCCCCGTCATGTGCCTAGAGCATCCACTATCCCAATATCTAAAATCATTGACCTGCTTTTGAATGCCCTGCACATAAAGAAAACAAATTAGTTTTCTCTGGGAACCCAAGCCTTTGCAGACTTAAATTCATGTAGTTGTTCAACAAGAACTGACTTATTCCTTGTAACAACCCCATGTTCATCCCTTTGTGCCCTAAACAACCAGTTTGTGCCAATTGGTTTAGTAATAACTTTTTCAAGATATTTAAACCTGTTGCAAGTCATAGAAAAACCATTAAAATTAGGGTTTTATTCCTGTTTAGGTCTCCATGACAAACTGGATGTAGCTTTAGACCCTTGTCCCTTAGGTTTCAAATACCTATGACTACTTGGTCTGACATATGGTCTAACAGCAGCAAGTTGTGGCATTTTCATATCAAACTTAGAGTTGTCAGTGTTTCATTTGTTCCTGTCAGCGTCATATTTGTTCCTGTCAGTGCTTGTTGTGTTCTTGTCAGCGCCAAAACTAGGGTTTGCTACAGGAACACATTGTCTGTTTGACCAAGTGTTGGTCTTTTGGAAAGGCCTTTGTCCATGAGTATTGGCTCCTCTAGAGAAGTAAGGAGCTGGCTTAGGGGTCTGTGAGCTATATTGGACATTAGGTCTAGGGTTGACCATGGTTGACCTATTGTCAGCGTGTGAAGTACGGCCACTGACACATTTATAAGCCAAATGTGAGAAACTCCCACATGTGTAGCAGGCCTTCCTACACTAACCTTAGGTCTAGACTGAAAGAACCCTGTCCCATTCACACTGGCTTGACTTTGGGGTGACCTAGGTTTCCTATACATTTCAGCATATTTAACACTAGGTTGTTTCTTAATTGGGGAGCCAAGATTAAGAGCTTTTCTAGTGATGGGATTGGTCACAGTGATAGGTGTAGATACTACTGGACTCTCAATGGGTGTAGACACAAATGGACTCTCACTAAGCATCCCACCCTTAACCAACAACGTGGGGTTGGCCTTTTTCCACTCCTCTAGGTCAATATCCTTTTGTTGATATTCCTCAACTGGGGAAAGAACTCTAGGTGGAGGAATAAATTCCTCTTCTTGGAGTTCTGGAATACCAGTCTAAGAGAGATCCTTTCTATGGACACCATAGAAGTTCCCAACAGGTGGTGGAACAGCAACATATTTTTCAACCCAATCCCAGACATGTCCCTAGAGTCTCTTTGTTCACTCACACACTTTTCTAGGGTTTGACTAGCTTTATCAAACTTTTGAATCTTAAGCCCTACATTTTCTTTATCTTTAATGGCTTCAGTTAGTTTAAGTTGCATAGCATCCCTAGATTTCATTAGAGACTCTCTAAGTTCATTACTGACTCTTAGATCATGAGTTAAAACATTAATTTGATCTTTTAGGTCAAATTCCATTTTCTTATACTCCTATATAGTCCCCTCAGATTGTATAAGTGCCATTTGATAATTTGCAAGTCTAGTGCTTATGTCTATACTATCTGATCTTAACTTTAAGTAATCTTTGTTAAGTTTTTTAGTGTTTAACCTGCACCCTTTGCTACAAAAAGCATCATTGTATACCTCATTGTCTGATGAAGATGAGGAGTTGGCCATGAGAGCAAAGTGAACATGCTCTTCTTCTTCCTTCTCAGCAATCAAAGCTTGATTCTCTACCACATCCTTTGCCATAAAGCTCCAGTCCCATCCAATGCCATCAATGTCTTGCATGGCAACCATAGCCTTTGGCTCAGTGTTTCTAACAGGAACGACTTGTCTTGACTTCCTTCCAGCATCATCATTCCTTGGAGATTTACACTCTCTCATGAAGTGTCCAGTCCTATGACAATTATAGCATTCAACGTTGGATTTATCAAATCCAGATGTGTCTTTAGCATTAAAGGTAATCTTCCTTCCAAACCTCGTGTTACATCTGTTGGCCCTTATGCTTGCAAGTGCCATTTTCCACTTGATATCCATCTCTTCCAAATTCTCATCACTGATTTGCTCAATATCCTCATATGTAATTAGAGAACCATTGGGAAATGAAGCAATGTATGCACATACTATATCCAAGTCAATGCCAGCAGGCTTAATATTTTGTGAACCAACATTGTATGTGTCAGCGTCCAAAGATGACCCACTGACACTAGTTGATCCAACGTTGACAAAGGTTGATCCAGTAATAGGATGCACATTCAATCCATTAGATTCACTATGTGAGATGAAAGCCATGTTCCCAGGTGTTGGCTTCTTTCCACTGTAAAGTAAAATCTCATTCTCCAAGAGCTTTAGCTTATTGTAGATGTCATCAAAAGAAGCACTCTTGTGGCCATTGGTGGCAAAAATTGATTTGGCTTCAATTTTCCATGCATCACCCAGACTTTTAAGGAATGTAGCACTGATATCAGCATCATCTAGTGATGTTTCCATAAAGGACAACTTGCTAGTGATGTCAAGAAGCCTACTTCTTACTTCACTCAGTTTCTCATTGGAAAGAGCCTTGAACACAGCATACTCACTCAAAAGTTGCTTCTTCCTTTATTTTTTAGTTTCTTCATTACCACCATAGATGTTTAGCAGATTCAAAATTCCTGTATTTGTGTTGATTCTTTGAGCCCAAATAAAGCTTAAGAATGTTCAACGTCTTCATATCATTCCTTCTCAAGATTATCTCAGCAGCTTATAGCTCTTCCATCTTCAGGCCTTTCAATAGAGTCTTCCTCAGTTGAATTAGCAGCTGAAGTTCTTACCGCAATTGTAGCAGCAATCCTGGCAGCTTTGTTATTGATTTCCATACAGAATGACTTCCCAAAGAGCGTGGTCATGGACTTGAAGATACTGTTCAAAGTTGAACTTCCATTGTTTAAAGTTGTCAGCATCGAGCATGGGGATTTTGAGGTTGTGACTGGATGAGGATGAGGATGTAGATTCTGTGGTAGCCATGTGATTTTTAGGGTTTTAGTGATTTAGGGTTTTTAGGGTTTCGTGTTCTTTAGATCAAAGTTCCTCAATAAGCTCTGATACCACTTGTTGATCCCAAACTTAGATCGATTAGCTTTGTGTTAACGAGATCGAATCAAGTTTAACACTTAGAGAAACTTTGTGTTATGAAACAATCTAAGTGCTATGCGGAATTTAACACTTAGAACAAGAACAAATAAAATAGTATAACCCAAACTTTCACTTTGATTGATAACTGAGCTTGCGTACAATGAAAGTGTAAAACGTATATTAAACTAAAACCTAAAGGCCTCCTTTTATAGACTAAGGAGCCTTGTACAAGAGTCTACGTATCAGCTATTTTAGGTAAAGATAAATATAGAAAATACAATGTCGAACATATCTTTACTAAAAGTACAAAACATGTAGACTAAGTATCCTATCAGTGGTTGAACTTTTCTTTGTCAGCGCTTCAATATCTCTTGTCAGCGTCCAGCTGTCAGCGCCTCATTATCTATTGTCAGCGTCTAAGTTCTTCTTTGTCTGTGTAAAACCCGCATGCTTTTACCATGAATAGTACCCTTAAGATCGTACGTACTAGATTAAAACTTTCCGTTCATAGTACGATTACGTTTACGTGTTAGGATTTTACGTATTACGTACGTGTTAGAACACGATAAGTATTTATTACGTACGAACACGCAATAATTATTTAAACAATAATTAATCACGAACATGCGATCATGAAATCATGAACGTAATTAAATCACGAGCTAATATTAATTACGTATATATATTTATTACGAACACGGATAAATATATTAAGTCACGATCGATAACTAATTAAAACACGTAAATTACGAACACGAGAACACACTATAATATTTAGACTCAGGAAATGTATGGGTTACCCCATGTGGGCCCCATACCACGAAATTAGGGAGGGAAGATGGGCTTAGCCCATTAATTTTTACTAAAACAAGGAATTAGGAAAGATTTTGGTCATTTTTCACTTTACAGGAAAACACCAAAAACCCTAAAAAGTTTTCTCCTTCTCCTCTTCTTCTTCTTTTTGGCCGCCACACATAAACACACCAAGGAGGGTGTTTATTTGATTTTGATCTTGGTTTTGGTGCAAGTGTTCATGTTTGTTCATCCTCGTTTAGATCCACGCATTCGGTATATTCTTTTTACCCTTTTTCTTTTTGATTTGATCTAATAATTAATTAAGAACAAGATGTTTTAAAAACCTAATTAAAAATATAGATCTAACATGAAAATGGTTATTGGGTAAATCAAAAAGGGATGTTTTTAGGGGTGTTTGTTTGGCCGGCGCCTAAACCGAACCCCAAGGGGGTCTCGGTTTGGCTACTCGACCACCACCGAGACCATATGGTCCCGGTTGGGTGGTGTAGGTCCCACGATAGCAGCAAGACAAGGGGAACCCCGAAGTGGTTCGGGGTATGGTGTCGATTTCATGTCCGGTTCATGGTTTCTAGTCAAGATCCGGTTCACGGTTTATGTTAAGATTTTTTTTTATATAACCATATGTTAAAATTAAATTAATAAGTATGACATGATTAATTTAATAACGTGACTTAGGTTATAATTTAATTATTAGATCATGAAATTATTAACCTAAGTATCTTATATTTTTAGACTTATAATTAATTAATTATTTCATGGTTATAATTAATTAATTAACATGACTTACGTTATATTATTAATAAATAATAATACATGTTTTAACCTAAGTATTTAACTTTATTTAATTAAAAACATGATATATTTTAATTAAATACTTGTAACCTATAGTTTATTTAAATTACATGAAATAATTAATAAACTATACATTATATCATTATGACTTAGAAAATAATCAGAAAAACACTTAGGCTTATATACTTAGCTTATTTAACCAGCTTATATCTAATTATGGAAACTTTCTATTTTTAGAAACTTATTTAATTAAGGCAGCTAATCTATTTATGGGAACTTTCTATTTTTAGAAACTTATTTAATTCAGGCAGCTAATCTATTTATGGAAACTTTCTATTTTTAGAAACTTATTTAATTCAGACAGCTAATCTATTTATGGAAACTTATTTAATTAAGGCAGCTGATCTATTTATGGAAACTTTCTATTTTTAGAAACTTATCTATTTTAAGCAGTAATTCTATTTTTGGAAACTTTCTATTTTTGGAAACTTTCTATTTTAGGAAACCTGCTATTTTTGGAAAGTTACTTATTATTACACAGTAAGTATAATAATACATGAAATACCAGAAATACTTAATCAGAATAGACAGAATATAAGATAAACACAGTTTAAGGCTTTAAACAGTGAAACATGATATGAACATATAAAATAAGCTAAGACATGATATAAAACCAGTTACGTATTTAGTAGTCAGATGCTTATTCACGTATGTATTCATGTAGCATTAGTGATACGGAAGTAGGATTCCTCTCAGTTCGTCTTCTTTGTTCACTGGACATAAGGTACGAATTCCCGTCCTTTCAGTATGGACATTCTTTCCTTATTAGGATTCCCCGTATGCAACCAACTGTTTTCCCAGTATTTGTTTTATATGTTTTTGAATTGCTTATGTTTAATTAGAATACCTAAAGCCATATACATGCATGACCAGTTTCACCTAGTTATGGAGGTACCATAACCATAACATTAGAGGCACTGATGTTATGACTTCACCACGGCGGAGTGGTTGCTCGTGGCGTCCCTTCAGCTTTTGGCCATATTATTATATTTATCGTGTGGGGCGTATGGGTGCATCCTAGTTACATGTTTCAGTCAGGATTTTATGGTGAATATGGTGTGTGCCTTGCATCCTTCACAAGGAGTTGATCCCTTATACCTAAAACCAGTATATTAAATTAGAGGCAGCCCCTCTAATTTGCATGATGAGGTCACCCCTCCAAGTATTCATGCAGGGTGGATTTTCATGACCTATATTGGCTAATGGTAAAATACGTTAAACAGTTTTCATAAGTTAACATAAGGCTTTTCAAACTATAAAACCAGTTTTATGAACATGTTCCAGGTTTTCCAAGACTTATACATTTCCGCTGCTAGTAAGTCTTTATTATGTTACAAGAGTAATGTTGCAGTTGGTTCTCAGAAGAAAGGAGTTTCTAGTAATAAAGTTAATAAAGGAAGTGGTGTGGGTGAGTCGAGTTCTGCTAATAGGTTTAATGTTTTGGCCAGTGAAGATGATTTGGAAGACCTAGCCACTTGGAAATCTTTCTGTCATAAAATTGATACTATGTGTGATGTTGGGATGGCGGTTAGTGAAGATATTAAAAAGAGATGGTCTATTAGAGAGGTAGAATATTATGAAAAGAAATGGAGGGAATGTAATGCTAATATGGTCTCTACAGAAGAAGCTCTTAAGAATACTATAGTTGAATTGAATGATAAAATTGCTAGTGGGAAAGAGAATATTATTGAAAATGCCACTAAAGTTGCAAAGCGTAGAGTGTTAAATGAGTGTGGAGGTCGGAATAACAGTGAGGCTTTCAACAAGTTTTTTGCTCAAGCTCAAAGCAAGGAGGTGGATAAGATTAATAAATTGGAATGGAAGAGAGATGTTGCAGTGGTTGATTTGTTTAGCTGCTCGGGTCAACCATTTTCAGATGAGATTAAATCTACATGGTCTACTGATATGGTGGATTATTTCTATCGTGATCAAGAAGGTATAATTAGTGATAGAATTAATAGGCATTTTAATGATGAAGTGTGTGTTATGAACTCTACTGCTAAATTTATTACCCAAGATGAAATTATGAATGTCAATGATACATCCATGGCAGAAATGCAAGGTGGGGTTGCTTCAAATCGCTCTAATCTTAAATGATAGGTAAAATTGCTGCATGGAATGTCAAGGGAATGAATTCAACCCTTAGACAAAATGAAATTAAAAAGTTAATTTCTCATAACAAAATTAGTATGTTAGCTGTTATAGAAACTCAGCTGAGAAAGAAATCGGTTAATGTGGTTTGTAATGAGGTTTTTGGAAACTGGAGCTGGGAGTCTAACTCGGTTGATAGTAGAAAGGGATGTAGGATAGCTGTTGGGTGGGATCCGTTTGTGTTTAGAGCTAAGTTGATATCTCAGATTGGGCAAGTTATGCATTTTGAGATTATTCACTTACATAGCCAAGATAAGCTTTTTGTTTCATTTATATATGGTGAGAACTATGATAAATCTAGGAGGGTGTTATGGAAAAACTTGTTGGATTATAGCGTTTCTGTTGGCTCTAGTCCGTGGGTCTTACTAGGTGATTTTAATGTTTCGCTTTCTTTTGAGGAGAGTACTAGCTGTTTTAAAACGAGAGATAATGGTATGGAAGACTTTAAGGAGTGTGTTCATATGCTGGAGGTTGAAGATATTAGTAGCTTTGGTATGTATTATACTTGGATTGAAAAGAGGTTGAACCCGGAGAGTGGGATTTTGAAGAAGCTTGATAGGGTCATGGGGAATGATAGTTTTTTGCTTAAATTTTCTACTTGTTATGCGAACTATCTTCCCTATTTGACTTCAGATCATTGTCCGGTTGTTGTTGTTTTTCCAGATACTGTACCTCGTACACCAAGATCCTTTAGGTTTATGAATTTTTTAGCTGATAAGGAGGGGTTTATTCCGATTGTTCAGAAGAATTGGAATGCTGATGTTAAAGGTTTTCATATGTTTGTGCTTGCTAAGAGATTGAAGAATATGAAGAAGTTTATGAGACGGTTTAATAAGGAGAATGGCAATGTTTTTGAGAAGGTTAAGTTGTTAAGGGCAGAACTTAGTAAAGTTCAGTGTGACCTTGACAAGAATCCTCATGATTCTTATTTAAGAGAAGAGGAGCTTATCTGGTCTAAAGCTTATAGTGATGCTCTTATTGATGAAGAAAAGGTTTTAAAGCAGAAAACTAAGATTGAATGGTTAAGGGAAGGAGATCATAATTCTGCTTACTTTCATCGTATCCTGAAAGGGAGATGGAATAAGAAGAGAATTGAAATGGTTCATGATAGTGAAGGTCAGGCTTTCTATGGCAATGACATCCCTCCTATGTTTGTTGCTCATTTCTCGAAGTTTTTTCAAGCTAGTGAGGATATTTTTGAGATTGAGAACTGTGATGGATTGTTTTGCAAGAAGCTCAAGCCTGAGGTAGCAGAATTTATGGTTAGACTGGTTACTGATGGTGAAGTGAAAGAAGCTATGTTTAGCATCAAGGATGATAAGGCTGCGGGGCCAGATGGGTATACGTCTAAGTTCTTCAAGAAAGCTTGGAGTGTGGTTGGCCCGGATGTTTGTAATGCTGTCAAAGAATTCTTCAGTTCGGGTAAGCTATTAAGTGAGTTAAACTCGAATCTTATCTCCCTTATACCAAAGTCAGATGTGCCGTTAAATGTTTCTGATTATAGGCCAATTGCTTGTTGTAATGTTATTTACAAGTGTATTAGCAAGGTTTTAACCAATAGGCTCAAGGAGGGTCTTACTGCACTTGTGGATCCTAGTCAATGTGCGTTTATTCCTGGCAGGCAGATTAGTGATAATGTTTTATTGGCGCAAGAGTTAATGGTGGGTTATGATTGGAGTCATGGTACTAGGAAGTGTGCGTTTAAGGTTGACATTAAGAAAGCATACGATACCGTTGATTGGAATTTTTTGAAAACTAGTCTTATCCATTTCGGGTTTCACAAGAAGATGATTGATTGGATCATGATATGCCTTACAACTGCCTCGTTTTCAATTTGTGTTAATGGGGACTATCATGGTTTCTTTAAGAGTTATAGAGGTCTTAGGCAGGGTGATCCTATTTCACCGTACCTTTTTACGCTTGTCATGGAAGTTTTGAACTTGATGCTTCAGAGACATATCAAGAATGATGGGAAATTTAAGTATCACCCGAATTGTAAGAAGATTAATCTGACACATCTTTGCTTTGCGGATGATCTTCTGCTTTTTTGTCATGGTGACATTGATTCTGCTTCCATTATTAGAAGAGCGTTGGATGAGTTTAGCATGTGTTCTGGGCTTTATCCAAGTGTTGAGAAGAGTACGGCTTTCTTTAGCAATGTCCCTCCTGATGTTAAAGCGCAGATTTTGATGGCGCTCCCATTTCAAGAAGGTACTTTACCGGTTAGGTATCTTGGTGTGCCTATGATGACAAAGAAGCTATGCAACATTGATTGTAGACTTCTTCTAGAGAATGTTAAGAAGAGGATTTTTGATTGGAGAAGCAAACTGTTATCTTATGCAGGTAAGCTTCAATTAATTTCTTCAGTTTTGTATTCGGTTAATATCTATTGGGCTTCTATGTTTGTTCTTTCTAAGCATATTTGTGACTGTATAGATAAAATGTGCAAGAACTTTCTTTGGGGTATTGGTCCTGATAATAAGGGTATCGCTAGTGTTTCATGGGAGGAGGTTTGTAGACCTAAGTCACAGGGTGGTTTGGGACTAAGATCTATGTCGATTATGAACGAGGCCCTTATGATTAGGTATCTTTGGAATGTCGTTAGTAATAAAGAATCTTTATGGGTCAAGTGGGTTAATGAGTATAGGCTTAGAGGGTCATGTGTTTGGAATCATTCTGTTTGGAAGAAGAATGCTTGGACATGGAGGCAAATTATGTTTTTTAGAGATAAGATTAAGAGGTTTGTAGGTTGTAAAATTGGGAACGGTAAGAGCTGTTTTGTATGGTTTGACAAGTGGCATACTCAAGGACCTCTAAGTGACCTTATCTCGAATAATTTTCTTGTATCTAAAGGTGTTAATCTGAATGATAAGGTATGCTCTTGGACTGAAAGTGGAGTCTGGTTGTGGCCAAATGACTGGATTGCTAGTTTTAGGAGGGTCCTTGATGTTCCGGGTCTGAATTTAAGTAATATTGAAGATAGAGCTATTTGGCTCAACAAGAAAGGTGATATTGTGGATTTTAGTATTAAGGAGGTTTGTAGAGCGATTAGAGTCGATAGCCCTGAAGTAATGTGGCATAGGCATGTCTGGTTTACTCAATGTATACCACGGCATGCTTTTATTTTATGGCTTGCTCTTAAAGGAAGGTTGAAAACTCAAGATAGGCTTTCTAGGTGGTTTGCTCTAAATGATCCCCGATGTCCTTTGTGTAAATCATGTATTGACTCTCACAGTCACTTATTCTTTAGTTGTGAGTTCTCTAAAGGAATTTGGGAAAGGATCAAAGTCTTGGCTAAGCTTCATAGTTTGTCTTCGGTTTGGGCTGAGGTTGTGTCTGGTTTTTGCAATATCAAGGCTAATAATTCTATTTGGAGTGTGGTCCAAAGACTGGTGGTTAGTGCTACTGTGTATTTCGTGTGGCAAGAGCGCAATTATCGCTTGTTTAGGAATGAGTTCCGTACCTCGGATGTGATCTTTAATATCATTATATCCACAATTAGACTTAAACTTCTATCGTTCACGGTTAAATGGTCTAAAGATGCTGATGTGGTTGCTAAGGTGTGGAAGATTCCTAGGCTTGGTTTTAAAAGTAATGATATTCTTTATGATTTTATGGACTGTGATAATGATGTGCCTTAATACTGCTAGAATGAAGTTGTTGTATGAGCTATGTCATAGCTTATGGCAGCTTTTAGGTTGGGTTATTAACTGCTTGAAGGGTAGGAGTTGGATGATCTTTTTTATTCCAGTTGTGTTATTGGACATGAGTTGTTCTGGTGGTGGTGATGTAGCGATGAAGGATGAGTTTTTTTGGGCTTGTCGTCTCAGGGAGTTGCTGTTATGGTTGGCATTGTGTTGCTGTTACAGGTCAGCTTTACTCTGCTTAACCTTTCTTTCATCTCTGCTGTGGTTGGTTTTTTGTTGTATTTTCAGGTTGAGGAATCTTGTGCTTCTCACATGGTATGTTTATTATGCGATGGAAGCTTGTACTTTGATATTAGTTTGTTGCATTTGCTGGTATGAAGAGCCAAAAGTCCAGGGGAAATTTCTTGGTTTTCAGTCCCATCTATCTTTCCTTGGTAAAGTCCTTTGGTCTTTTGCTACTTGGATGGTTGTGCTCTACCCTGGTATATTTCTCTGGTGGGTCGAAGGTTTTTTGGATGATGTTATTTGGTTCTTGGGTATTCCATTTTCTGATGGGATGTTTGGGAGGACATTTTGGGTGGATTGTGGAGGTTTGATGTGCTATTAGTGGTCATTAGGGTAGTTAGTGGGGGAGTGATCTATGCCTTCTAGAGCGTGCTGAAAGATGCGCCGTCTTGCTAGGTATGGTTCATTTCTTCCATTGTTCTACCCTTTTGAACAATTTTTTAGATTCCAAACCTGGTTTTGTTGATGCTTTGTCCTCCCTTGTTATCTTTCTAACCTTTGTATCTGTTGATTGTCAAGCTAATAGATATATAGGTTTTGCATCATTGAGAGGATTCATGTTCAGTTGTACTCTTTCCCCCTTCTATGGTTTCCGACTGGGTTTTACATAGATGGGGGTTTTGAGGAGGCAATGAATGTGATGTGCTATACTGGCACCTCTCTTATTTCCTGCATTTAGTCTGATGGCGTTTTGGGTAGGTCTCTTTTATCTACTCTGCTTGTTTCTTAGTTGTGGTGGGGTTTTCCATTGGGATGGATTGGTTGGTCTTGGTTACTTCCCTTTGTGGTTGAATCAAGATCAATCATGGATTCCGAAGTGGTTTCCTCATCACAAGCTAAGAACTTGCCTTGTATTAGGTGTGCCATGGATTGCAGATGCTTGGTCTTTTCTACTTGGATCAAGATTGTGTTATGGGAAGCAACTAGTTGTCATTCTTTTAGTTGCTTAGTTTATTTTGTTATGTATTGAGCATGGGGCTTGTCCATTGCCTTTACTTGTAGTTGTTTAGAGTATGGGATGTTGTCCATACCTTTTTTGTTGCTATTGCTTGTTAGTTGGGGATGTGTCCCATCTAATTTTTGTCAAGCTTTAGCTTTGTACTTCTGCCTTTGTGGCTTTTTCTTAATAAATTTACCGTTAAGAAAAAAAAAAGTCTTTATTATGTTTCAGTCATTCATACTATGTCTATATCCGTGCACTGAGCGTTTTGCTCAGCCGTTACTTTCCCTTCCATGTCCCAAAACGGCAGGTACCCTAGGAAAGACTCGAGCATTTGGAGGACGTGCATAGGATGGAAGCTGCTAGAGACTTCTTTTCCTTTTTGCCTTCATATACTTATGCTTGTTTAGTCTTTCATTCATTTCTTTTGCTTTATTATGTTTTAGGCTTATGTTTGGGAACCGATGTTTGATTCCGGATATCCCTATGGTCATGTAATGTTTTATACATTTATCCTTATATGCTTTGATGACACGCCATAATTACGTGTGACATTCCATTATCAAAATGGGTGTTACAGTTATGGTATCAGAGCCAAGGCTTCGACCTGTAGGCTCTAAAAATTGACCTGTGACTAGTGGGTAGTCACCAGGAGCTTCCTAAGCCAACGTTTGTTATACCACGTATTGATGTTTTCAGCGCATTGTTGTTTTAACCATAATGTTTTCAGCACCTTGAGGTTTTAACCTTGATGTTTTCATCGATATTGTTTTACTAATATGGATGGACAACCGTCATTCATATTTAGTTATGTGTCATTGTTTCATGCATAATGTTCCTCGTGAACTGTAGCTATGTGGACTGAACCCCAGTAGTTCATAATTAGTCACATAAAATTTTTTTTGATAAGTTTTGACAGATGAGTTTCATTTATTTATGTTTCATGTATCATTGTTGCAGGGATTATGACTAAGTAATGGTTGGTACAGGACTGGTCCTATTTAGTCGCATGTGCTTTTATCGAAACTTTTAACTTTGGGACCGACCCATAGGCGTCCCCTCGCACATATAAAGGTTTTTATAAACTACATTACGCATTCATGCAGTGTTTTTCATGCATAAAATTTTTCTCATGATTTATTGGCATAAAAATTTTTTATGTCCCCTCATAAGTTACTATGTTTTTATGTCAAGTATGTTTTTAGACTGTCATGGTTAAACTCAGTTTCATGCTGATTATGTTATACACTCCTCCATGTTAAATCGTTTCGTGTTTCTTCATGATAATTCCGTCTTCATGTGGATTACGTCTTACGCCTCATTTGTTATTATGCCTTCATGCAAGACATAGTTGGATTCATTGAATTCTGCTTTCATGATAGTCATGGTTGGTTTTCATTGATCATGCTGTCAGGCAAATCATCGTTGAATTTGGTGTAACCACACTTTAACGTTTCTCGATACAACCAGAATGATGTCTATGTTAATACTGCCAGGTTATCATGATGGTTTTTCCTAACCGTCTAACCGATACACCTTCCTTAAATCATGACAAATGATCGACCCCATACCGATCATTTCATGTGCATTCCGTGTGTACTCCATGTACCGTATTCCATGTTTATTTCACATACCTTAATCCATGTGTATTTCACTTGCAATACTTCACGAGTATTCGCTAGTTGATTCTAAATCATCTCAGGCGTATGTTCAATTGCTGATATTCTACAAGGTTGTTGATACCGCTCATAACTTGGAGATGTTACTAAAGGTTGATGCTGTTGACGTTCGGAGATGCTACGAGATGCGGATGTTGTTCACAACCTGGAGGTCCTACAAGACTAAGACAAAGGCTTTAGAGCAAAGCAATTGGACGAGAAGATGCTTCACCATCAGACGATTTCCGTCAATCATTGTCCCTAATTCTTAGTTACATGTCACACGTCATTCGGCTGTCATTTCAGCCATATGAGTGCAAACCGGTACCAGCCGGCCACTCAGCTGAATAGTTACATGAATCACGGTCATGAGAATAGCCGTCATGGAACTGACATACGGGACGATAGTAACCACTACTATGACAGAAACTATCCTAGAAATCGCAACCGAGGCTCCGGCCGCGGACGTGATCAGACATACAAAGGATCAGTAGTCCAACCGATCAGCCAAGTCTGGCATAATAACCTAATATTGTAGTTCTATTGTTTTACGTCTCGAGACACATGTCAACACATCGGTCAAGACACATGTCTCACGTATACTTTCTGAAGACACATGTCAAGACATCAGTCAAGACACATGTCTCACGTATACTTTCTGAAGACACATGTCAAGACACCAGTCAAGACATATGTCATGCTTATAGTTCCAAGACACGAGTCAAGACACATGACTCACGTCCAACTATGGAACATTTCTAAGAAATTCAGGGTACCATTCAAGGGTATATCCATTTTGTTGTGCCATGCATTAATCAGGCCACAAGAATTTCAATACCATTATCGGCACATCAGTGAGAACTGTCGCGTTGCTGATGTCACTTTTATTTCTTTCACCATATTTCATATGATTCATGACCATGAAGGACGCCTTTCGTATTCCCACGTATACGAAGGTTTTCCTTCAGCTTAATGATGAGATCCAAGCTGCTAACGCATTTTCTCGGACAGACACGAGATGAATTTTATCCTAATTATGTACTATGAACAGCACACCATGCTACGATTCATAATTATGTACAGTAATGTTCAGGCTCCTGAATACATTCATCTTGATTTTTCCATTAGGAAAATCTGTACAAATTATCTATGCTTACAAGCATGTGCGTTGTTAGCCATGGTCGTAAAAATTTTCTAGCTGTCAGTAAGACACGACCACTTAAGTCTTTTACGCATAGCCAGTTGATTTATTCCAAAATCTTCCTATACATTCCAGAAGAACCTACAAGGAGAAGGATGGTACCATGAGATTATGTGTCGACTACCGTCGATTTAAACAAATCACCATTCATGACCGTTATTCTCCTCCACGTATTGACAATATGTCCAATTGACCTTATAGTGTTAATCATTTTTCCAAGATCCGACTCATGATCATGCTGCCAATAGTGACAAGTGAAAAAGCAGGACATGTCCATGACTGCTATTCGTGCACGACTCGGTCATGCTAGATTTATGATTTTGAATTAGTCTCATCAATGCTCCAACGGCATTATAAGAATGAGTTTCAATGAACTCATAGCAAATTCATCAGTGTTTTCATTGAGGATAACCTAATTTCCTCTAAGCCTAGAGAAGAACAGGAAGACCATATCTGCATTATGTTGCAGATTCTATGACAAGAGAAATTTTTCCCTGGAAAATTTTCCAATATCAATTCTGGTTGATTACAGTGTCACGCTGAATCACATGGCTTTCTACGGTTAATTTTACCATGACTCAGCTTATGCGTAAAAGAGAGAACCCTACACTACATTAGATGTTCTAGAAAATCATACGCTAGGAGAAGTCTAGATTCAGAGACTCAGAGTTTCGCAAACTCCTATGTATCAAGTTCTACGAAGCAAGATACACTTACGTTCATATCTAAGTACCTGACATACCAACAGGTTAAGATAGGACACCAACAGACTGGGATGTTTTTCATCATCTGAAATTGTGAATTGAAATGGGACAAGATCTCCGTGGATTTTGGTTACCACATTAACGCAAACTCAGAAGAAGCATGATGTTATCTGAGTTATTACAAACAAGTTGATCAAGTCTGCAGAATCCTTACATCCGCAAGGATTTCAGAACCAACAGATTGATCGGACATGTCCCAGCAAAGGCTCATCCGATCACTTGTCAATTCCTCAGTTATCGGGTCAGACAAAGATTCGCAATTGTGCTCTTTATTTACTTCACGTCCTTGTTCAAATTCCACGACTTGCTTTCACGCTCGCGTTCATGACACTATTCACGTTCATGATCGTATCTTGGCTTACGATTTTACGTTCATTTTTCTCATTCTGGGAAGTTTTGCAAGAACTTGCGAGACCAGACCCAAGTTTAGTATAACTCCCTATCCTCAGATAGACGTTTCTCGTCATATTCTATGTCTCACCTTGTAATGTTTGGCGTTACCGCCATTATATTCTATGTTCACGATATGTTTCACATGTTATGTTCATTCCACATTCCTCATATCATGATCAAGATATGTTACACGTATCATGGTCACGATATGTTTACTCATACTACACTCATCATATCTCAACGTATCACGTTCAAAAATTTTCACGTGTCACGTTCAAAAATTTTCACGTACTACGTTTCTTTGTGTCTCGTGCATTGTTGCTAATTATCAGTTAAGTAAGAGTGTTTTGCACGATAACATTTCAGTTACCCTTGCACGTTAACTCTTATTTTTTTTTTCTTTCCTCGATCGAATTTAGGGGATCTACCTTCCGTTGATAACCAAGAATTTCTTCGTATTCCAAGTCAAGGTCAGGAGGACCAAGATTTATCATTAGTGTCAAGATCTTCTGAAGGAACCGTTCCAAGAAGGAGGCCACTTGGAAACGGACAAGTTCATCCGGACTCTTATCCGTTTTTCTCTTATAAATTAGATATGTCCTTTCAGTCACGTCACGTTCCATGTCCTTTCAAGACATGTCACGTTCCAAGTTCCTTCTACCATGTCACCTGTGCGTTCATTAATCTTACATACCCTCTGAGTTTGATTCGGGTATGTTTCTCTTCCAGTTACGTTATCTATAATTCGGGGACGAATTATTCTTTTTAGGGGGGAAGAGTTGTAAAACCCGCATGATTTTACCATGAATAGTACCCTTAAGATCGTATGTACTAGATTTAAACTTTCCTTTCATAGTACGATTACGTTTACGTGTTAGGATTTTACGTATTACGTACGTGTTAGAACACGATAAGTATTTATTACGCACGAACACGCAATAATTATTTAAACAATAATTAATCACGAACATGCGATCATGAAATCATGAACGTAATTAAATCATGAGCTAATATTAATTACGTATATATATTTATTACGAACACGAATAAATATATTAAGTCACGATCGATAACTAATTAAAATACGTAAATTACGAACACGAGAACACACTATAATATTTAGACTCAGGAAATGTATGGGTTACCCCATGTGCGCCCCATACCACGAAATTAGGGAGGGAAGATGGGCTTAGCCCATCAATGTTTACTAAAACAAGGAATTAGGAAAGATTTTGGTCATTTTTCACTTTACAGGAAAACACCAAAAACCCTAAAAAGTTTTCTCCTTCTCCTCTTCTTCTTCTTTTTGGCCGCCACACATAAACACACCAAGGATGGTGTTTATTTGATTTTGATCTTGGTTTTGGTGCAAGTGTTCGTGTTTGTTCATCCTCGTTTAGATCCACGCATTCGGTATATTCTTTTTACCCTTTTTCTTTTTGATTTGATCTAATAATTAATTAAGAACAAGATGTTTTAAAAACCTAATTAAAAACATAGATCTAACATGAAAATGGTTATTGGGTAAATCAAAAAGGGATGTTTTTAGGGGTGTTTGTTTGGCCGGTGCCTAAACCGAACCCCAAGGGGGTCTCGGTTTGGCTACTCGACCACCACCGAGACCATATGGTCCTGGTTGGGTGGTGTGGTCCCACGGCAGCAGCAAGACAAGGGGAACCCCAAAGTGGTTCGGGGTATGGTGTCGATTTCATGTCCGGTTCATGGTTTCTAGTCAAGATCCGGTTCACGGTTTATGTTAAGATTATATTTTTTTATATAACCATATGTTAAAATTAAATTAATAAGTATGACATGATTAATTTAATAACATGACTTAGGTTATAATTTAATTATTAGATCATGAAATTATTAACGTATTTTATATTTTTAGCCTTATAATTAATTAATTATTTAAAAACCATGGTTATAATTAATTAATTAACATGACTTAGGTTATATTATTAATAAAGAATAATACATGTTTTAACCTAAGTATTTAAATTTATTTAATTAAAAACATGATATATTTTAATTAAATACTTTTAACCTATAGTTTATTTAAATTACATGAAATAATTAATAAACAATACATTATATCATTATGACTTAGAAAATAATCAGAAAAACACTTATGCTTATATACTTAGCTTATTTAACCAGCTTATATCTAATTATGGAAACTTTCTATTTTTAGAAACTTATTTAATTAAGGCAGCTAATCTATTTATGGGAACTTTCTATTTTTAGAAACTATTTAATTCAGGCAACTAATCTATTTTTAGAAACTTATTTAATTCAGGCAGCTAATCTATTTATGGAAACTTATTTAATTAAGTCAGCTGATCTATTTATGGAAACTTTCTATTTTTAGAAACTTATCTATTTTAAGCAATAATTCTATATTTGGAAACTTTCTATTTTTGGAAACTTTCTATTTTAGGAAACCTGCTATTTTTGGAAAGTTACTTATTATTACACAGTAAGTATAATAATACATGAAATACCAGAAATACTTAATCAGAATAGACAGAATATAAGATAAACACAGTTTAAGGCTTTAAACAGTGAAACATGATATGAACATATAAAATAAGTTAAGACATGATATAAAACCAGTTACGTATTTAGTAGTCAGATACTTATTCACGTATGTATTCATGTAGCATTAGTGATACGGAAGTAGGATTCCTCTCAGTTCGTCTTCTTCGTTCACTGGACATAAGGTACGGATTCCCTTCCTTTCAGTATGGACATTCTTTCCTTATTAGGATTCCCCGTATGCAGCCAACTGTTTTCCCAGTATTTGTTTTTTATGTTTTTGAATTGTTTATGTTTAATTAGAATACCTAAAGCCATACACATGCATGACCAGTTTCACCTAGTTATGGAGGTACCATAACCATAACATTAGAGGCACTGATGTTATGACTTCACCACGGCGGAGTGATTGCTCGTGGCGTCCCTTCAGCTTTTGCCAATATTATTATATTTATCATGTGGGGCGTATGGGTGCATCCTAATTACATGTTTCAGTCAGGATTTCATGGTGAATGTGGTGTGTGCCTTGCATCCTTCACAAGGAGCTGATCCCTCCTACCCAAAACCAGTATATTAAATTAGAGGCAGCCCCTCTAATTTGCATGATGAGGTCACCCCTCCAAGTATTCATGCACGGTGGATTTTCATGACCTATGTTGGCTAATGGTAAAATACGTTAAACAGTTTTCATAAGATAAACATAAGGCTTTTCAAACTATAAAACCAGTTTTATGTACATGTTCCAGGTTTTCCAGGACTTATACATTTCCGCTGCTATTAAGTCTTTATTATGTTTCAGTCATTCATACTATGTCTATATCCGTGCACTGAGCGTTTTGCTCAGCCGTTACTTTCCTTTCCATGTCCCAAAACGGCAGGTACCCTAGGAAAGACTCGAGCATTTAGAGGACGTGCATAGGATGGAAGCTGCTAGAGACTTCTTTTCCTTTTTGCCTTCATATACTTATGCTTGTTTAGTCTTTCATTCATTTCTTTTGCTTTATTATGTTTTGGGCTTATGTTTGGGAACCGATGTTTGATTCCGGTTATCCCTATGGTCATGTAATGTTTTATACATTTATCCTTGTATGCTTTGATGACACGCCATAATTACGCGTGACATTCCATTATCAAAATGGGGTGTTACAGTCAGCGTCCTGGTGACTTAGCTATTTTTATTCCCAACAAATGATTAACTTATAACAATGGAAGGCAGCTAACCCCTTTCTCTTTGTTAAAGGTGGTCTACTTAGTGATGAATCAGTTGACTTTAAGCCTATTCTTGTGACCAATCCTAGTACTAGTAAACCATTTGACCTTGGCTCACCTTCTAAAATTAAATCTAGTGTTAGGTATGTTGAGATGTATAGAAAACCTAGATCACCTCAAAGCCAAGCTAGTGTGAATGGAGTTGGGCATAATCAGTTTAGACCTACCTTTATGTCTAAAAAGGCATGTTTTTCATGTGGGAGCTTTACACGTCTGTCATATAACTGTCATAGTGGACATAAACCATCTACTAACATAAGAACCCCCACAATCAACAATCGTCCTTTTGTCCACCCTAGACCACATGCCACTAGACCAGCTCCTTTTTGTTCTCTAAGGCAGCAAATACCCATGGCCAAAGACCCTTTCAAAAGATCAACACTTGGTCTAACAGACAGTGGGTTTCTATAGAAAACCCTAATCTAGCTGCTGACAAGAACAATCTATCCGCTGACAAGGCAAGACTAGCCGCTGACAATATAAGGTCAGCCGCTGATAACCCTAGATTTGGTATTACTATGCCAAAGCTAGCCATTGTCAGACCTTATGTTAGACCATATTCAAACAGATATTTGGGACACAAGGGTCAAAGGTCTAAGTCATCATCCAGTTTAACATGGAAACCTAAACGAGACCAAAATGCTAATTTTAAAGGTGTTTCAATGACATGCAATAGATTTAGATATCTTGAAAAGGTCATTGGAACCAAATGAGTGTTTATGGCACAAAGGGATGAATAGGGGTTGTTATAAGAAACAAGTCTATTCTTGTTGAACAACCAGATGGATCCAAGTCATCCAAGGCTTGGATCTCCAAAGAAAACTAATTTGTTTTCTTTATGTGCAGGGTGTCCAAAAGCATGTCAACGACTATGGATATTGGGACAGTGGATGCTCAAGGCACATGACGGGGAAGGAGGATTACTTGTCAAATTTTACTCCTATTAGCAATGGTGATAAAGTGTATTTTGGTAGAAGCAGTGGAACCATCGCAGGCAAAGGCACACTTGTCACCAACAATTTGAAGTTTGAGGAAGTCTTTCTGATAAAAGAACATGGTTATAATCTATTTAGTGTGTCATAAGTTTGTGACAATAAAACAAGGTTTTCTTTACTCACACTAATTGTTTAGTGTTGAGTAAAGATTTTGAGATGCCTGCTGAAAATTTTATTGAATATAGAACACCTAGACATAAGGACATGTATAATGTTAACTAAAATGGGATTAAAATGAATAATAACTTATCCTGTCTTTATGCTAAGGCTTCTGTAGATGAGAGTAATTTGTGGCACAGAAGGTTAGGTCATCTAAACTTTAAGAACATGAATAGGCTTGTTAGGCATGATCTTGTCAGAGGATTTCCTTCAAAGGCACTCAATAATGATCATAATTGTGTTGCATGTCTTAAAGGCAAGCAACATAAGGCCTCTTTCGAGTCTAAAGTGTGCATACCTATTCTAAACCTTTACACTTGCTTCATATGGACCTATTTGGTCCTACATCAGTTGATAGTCTTAATAATAAATCTTATTGCTTTGTTATTATTGGTGATCACTCTAGATTTACATGGACTTTCTTTTTAAGCAAGAAGAGTGAGACTGCTGAAACCCTAATTAACTTTATCACTCAAATAGAAAAGAAAGCATGTTATGAAGTTAATGTCATTAGAAGTGACATGGTGGAGGATTTATAAATCATCTTTTAGATGCCTTCTGTGTCAAGAAAGGGATTACTAGGGAGTTTAATATAGCTAGAACTCCACAACAAATGGTGTAGCTGAAAGTAGGAATAGAACACTTATAGAAGCAGCTAGAACCATGTTAGCAGATGCTAAGTAATATTCCGTTTTTATTACATCCGTTTCTCTCGGTATCTATTCGAATTGAAATCAGGTTTTAACGTTAAAACTTAATTGTTTTTGGTTAAAGATATTGATATGGAATTTTATACTACTTGCACACAAAAAGTAAATCTATTCTTCTATTTATAATATTTACGTATACGTAACGGAAATAAAAAGCGAATACAAAATATAAAACGAAGATATAAGAAGCATGCAAAACGATAAATTAAACTAATATAATATTCCTAAAATGACTACATGCCTAATGGACTAGAAATGCAAATAGATATATCTAAACTAAATGGTCTAATTTCAATTATATCATTCTTATAATCCTACATGTCCAAAATTAATATTATACATCTAATATAAAGAGGAGTATAATGTAAAAAAATGAATGTATAAAGTTTATCTATTACCCATGCCTCACAAACACAATCTCTCACGCGCTTTTTTTCCTTTCCTCTCACAAACTTAAACATTATTTATCTCGTCTGTGTCTTCTCGTCCAAACACCCTTCTTCACTCGCCTAAATATAATACTGTTGATCTCCTTCTCTCATAGCTCTATTATGACACACAAATAAGGACATTAGGTAACGTGGCTTCTTTTAATCTCCTATCATCACACACGTATACAACAAAGGTTACGTGCCTTTTTTTAACAAATACTACATATCTCATTTTCAGATCTATGTTACTTTTTCTTGCTAAAACAAATTTCTCACATCTTTTTTTAGGGTTTGCAAACCCTTTCATCCATTCGATGTCGTTGACCCCTTCGTTGCCGCCGTTAATGGTGTGCGGCGTAGGTGGCCGGTTGGTAACGTTGGTGAGGTTTTGATGTAACGGTAAGTGATGTTGGTGGGCGTAGCTGGGTTTTAGGTAGCAGCCTAAGCAATGGTTTTTAAAATTAGACTGTTTATGCTAATTGTTCTCTTGAGGTAACTCTAATTTGTTTGGTTTTGGTAAAAAATTATATTTTGGGTATTGAATTGGAGTTTCTCATTCCCGCAGATTTGGTTACCCAATATTGTGTTGTTTGATTGTTCATCTTAACGTAAAGATAGGATATTTGATTTGTTTAGGTATATGTAAAAAATATTGTGCTTTCGGTGAGGCAATCATGGCGTTTGAGGGATGTCATGCCGAAAACAGTTTGACGTTTTTTGCGTGAAAGTCTATGATGAATATGGAAGCGTTCGAAAAAAATGACACCATCCGTGACTTGGCGTGGCAACCTGTTGCGTTGAGCCATACCGGATGCGTCTTTATTTCTATAGCAGCCTATCTAAGCCTCCTCGACGGTCACATTGCCGGAGTTGAATGATTGGTTGAGGTAAAAAAATTTGTTAGCAGTTTACTTCGATGTAACAATTGTATGCTCCACTGCTCTGCTTATGTCGAGTTTGTGGTTGTTTAGGCAGAAGGTAAAGATTGGGTATTTGATTTGTTTGGGTTATGTTAAAAAATATATTTCGGGTATTGAATTTGGGTATTTTCATTTTCGTGTTTGGTTATGCAAGACATTTAAGGGTGGGGGCATTGAAATGTGTCTCATTCAATAACCATCCCCGCATATAAAGTGGCCCTCTCACATATCAGCTTTTTCCTAAGTGAAAATCTACTTTGGCCTATTTCAAAAGCATAAAACTTGAACCCCTTTTATAAAATTATTTTGTGAGGAGAGGGATGGAGATGTTACATTATTTCAAACATATCTATTCAGTGTTCTTTTAATTTCGAGTTTTTTAGTCTTTTCAAATAAACTTCCTTCTACAATTGTTGAAATCTTTTAAACATACTCATGCTGCAACTATTGCAGATTCAAAGAATGTTAGAATTGGAACAAAAAAAGAGAGCAAAGTTCTCACTTATCAACTTCTTACCCAAACTCTTTAGAAATTGGAAAGATAACAGTGGAAAATTGAACATGATCACCAACCTGAATAGAATGAAAAAAGGTGCATTTGATAAAGTAAATAATGGTTTTCCATATTATTGCAGATGGGGAATGCCACTATCGCACAGTTGGTCGGCTTCAACAGATTTCAAAAGGCGACGAGTTCATGTAGTTTGGAACAAATGATCTCATTCAAATGACATTCATGTGCAGCGTAGACGTGGCATTGTTGGCAAATCTTGATCCCCTATCTCAGCGAAATAGATGAAGGGGTGAGACTAAATATATGTTTTGAGACCTCTAGCATTAGTATAACAAATACGGAATCTGAACATTGATGTTAAATTGAATGTTCACTCTTTTCAGGGCTAAATGTTGTACCTGAGAGTTTTAATTTTTTTTAACGACATATTTCCGAGACTAGATCAAAACGAAGATACAAAGGTAAAAATTAGTAATGGAGTTTAATTTAGTAGAATGGTTCATTTCAAAGTTAAAATGATTTCATATAAAATAGCCAAAAAAGTTGGTTTTGATACTTCTACGGAATCATGTTTTATAGTAAAGGAAACAATATTGTGATTAGATTCCAGTAATAGTTTATAATTTTAACGTACTAAAGCTTAATATGAGTATTAAAAATGCTAATGCCGGAAAAAGAAGCAACCAATAGGTGTATAGAAAAGGTCTTTGACCACGTGGACACTTAGGTTCCACTTAGGTTCCACTTACAATGGCCATGCCAGGGGGTGCATATTTCGTTCAAGGGAAAATAAAATAGGCTTATATACGAAATATTAATGATCTTAATTAGTAAGTACATAATATTTGTTTTGTAATGTATTATCGTCATCTTATACGATGCAGCTCTAACTTTAATCTTGATATGTCATTCAATGTTAAACCCTTAAACGCTTGCTGACTTTTATGATAAATCATGTATGTAGGGTTTGTCGTTCGCGTCAGCTGATGATATTCATATTTATTGAACCCCAAAAAAGACTTACGTGATCGGGTTCCTTTCTTTCTGGCATTTTATAGGTTTTACTGCTTATTTTAGTGTTTTTACTTGGAATTACCTGCAACTGCTTTTGATGTAGTATTGTGAAATGATTTTTTGAAATTATGTCTTATTTTGTTGTGTAGTTCAATGAGAGGTGATGAGGCGAACGAAGATTTTCCGAAAATTTATCTTGTACAAGTGACTGGAGTTGTAAAGTTGTTGTAAAGCTGTTGTACAGCTGATTCTACGATATATGAGGATGTAGGTACAAAGGTTCCTAAGTCACAATGAATAAAATCCTTATGATGCTAGACAATTGGAGATTCAGAAGCTGCTTTTTTTGTGCTAACAGTCTCAGCTGTTGACGTGTCCTCCACTTCTAACATAAGCAGCCCCGAGAACTGATTGTTGGTCACCTTTTACCAACAACGAGCATACAGCCGAACGTTGCACCTGAAGATATGCAAATGGCGAGCACACCTAACTCTTCAGTCCTTTTTGCAATTGTGATCCGTCATCCCAGCAAAGTTGTTGAATCCAAGTAGGCTAAACATTAGACGTAGGCTAACAACATTGTTTTTGAAGCAACTTGATGTTGCAACAGATTCAGCATAAGTGTAACTTCATGTACACATGACCAAGTTGCAGTAAGACATTCAACACCTGGGGCGAAGCCCGGGCTAAAATCCTTGTTAATAGCAAATAGCAGCTAAAATGAAAGTAAAAGCAAATTTAATCTGATGTAAACATGGAAACGGCCTAAGAAAATACAAGGTCCAAATTCTATCCAACAATAACTAATGGTCAATCCTAAAAAAATGGATAATAGTTCGTTTCTAACTAATCAAAAAGAATTATCGCTGGCAGCTATTGAAATTATGGATCGACTACACTTTTGCAAAGATTAAAGAGAGCAGGTTCTTGGATAGAATCTAAGCATCTACCAATTTTTCACTTTTGATTTTCTATGAAACACTTTTTAATAGAGCTGATTATGTAACTAAACATCTACAATTTTTATTGGACTAACACTAACAACTTCCATTTAAACAACTAAAGTGTTCAATCATACAGCTCACTTATGAATATTTGCTACTAATTCAACTAGTAAACTTCAGCTATTTGATTCAAAATTGCTACCTATCTGTTGTCTAAGAAACTGAGATTATCTAAAGCAGACTTACATCTCAAACTACTAAGCAAGTATGACAAGTCTATCCAAACCAATTCTTACAGGATTCAAAACTACACATGAGAATATGAACTGTTATAAGCCAAAGTTAATCCTAACTTTACTGAAACTACACTAAGCTATGACCTCTTGACTTAAATGGCTACTTAAGACTTAAACTTCAATACTAACTTTATAATGTTGGACTATAAGGAATGCACAAAATTTGAACTCTAACTTTCTGACAGTAATTCAAATGAAGTCTTTACTTACAAACTATCTCAATTACTCGTTCAACACAAAATCTGTATCAAATTCAACAAAATCAATTAATATGAAGCTAATCCAAACACACATTAAGAGAAGCGAACAGAAAATAAAATAATGCACATGTAAAACAATGTCACTAGAACTAAAAGTTAATGCAGAAAAATAAAGCGAGCTTGACCATTCTCGTCCAGGCCTGCCCTTTGGTGTCAAAAAGCTATCAACGAAGAACTGAACTCGATCGATTCTACTTATTACTCCATGATTTCAACGAACACATCAAAATGTCCCGATCAGAAGCTCCGAACAAGCTGTAAACAAAGTGTGGGAAACGGTGTATACTTTTATTAAAACAATAATAAAATTACCAGAAAACAAAGAACAGAATTAAATAACAAATAAAATTGAAAGCAGTAAGAATCTAGAGACGAGGCACGTGTTTAACACGCTTCCCTTAAAACAGATTCGCCGTCTGTTTCCCAGGGTACAACATCCAAAGCTGTTGTACAGCCGGACTAGACAAACTTGCCTGAAAGATCACGGAAGCCTTCTGCGTTTCTGATTGAGAACTGCTGAAAAAATCGTCTGGTAATGGAGTAGGAAAAAGCCTGCGTTTTTCTGATGATTTTAACTGCATGAGAAGAGGTTATATTTATACTGAAAACTTAACTTGTTCTGTGAATAACTTCTGTATCTATTCCTAAAATAGATGTACAAAATTTTCTGGAAAAAACAAATCGAATTTGCAGCAAAAAAGATACCGAAATCTGCCCGCACCCAAGCCAGTTTTCGGAGTTGCATTCGTGTCCGCAGGTCGCGCGCTCGTGCACAAGTTCAGTAGCTTCGAACTTGTTTTTGGCCTAGAAATCCCACTTTCTGCACCCCCCACCCCCCTGCGCGCGCGTAGGCGTGGGAGTAAAAACCCACAAATGAATATTGTAGGGTAGAAACTAGGATTTCCTTATAAAGATGTTTTCACTTCATGTTTCAAGCGATGTGGGACAAAATATTTTCCAAATATTGTGTTTCACGTAACTCACTTTGAGACACGATATCTCATTCATATTAACTCCATATTGGACATACTTTAGCTCGTTTTGAAGCTCTCTTCGAGGAGAACGCAAAGCTACTAAGTACTACGAATATATATAACATATACATATATAAATTATGTCCAACGTATGGCAAAAACCATATTTTGCAAAACATTTTCCAACAATCCCCCACATGAATGGGAATCGGTCGAAAACACACGAAAGTTTCGGCAAAATTTTTGCGGTTAAGTCCTGCATAGGATAGGTAGGTGTAACCCTTTGAACCTTCCCTTGTGAGATGCACTTAGTCTCCTAGATCTGAGTAGACGCGATGTCCTTGAACTCAACCTCTGTTTACGTAGACGACAATACATACTCACACAAGACTATTCCTGACCTTGTCAAGTCCTCATAGTCGTATTCGTTATGGTCATGAACACTCGCCTGGTTCTGCAAGATCTCTTAGAAATTGCGCCCACAATTTCCTTTGAAGCGACCCCACTTCTCTCTTACATAGGTGATTTCATCTTAAATCATTAAAAACATATGTTTTATGATTTCATCTTGAATCATTATGCTTTATGATTTCATCCTGAATCATTAAGCCATATGTTTAACCTCTCATCAAGTCACATTGTTCTAGGAATGGACTAGGAAAGTTCCTGTATTAAGTAACTCCCCCACATTGACGTGACTTCCCCCACATTTCTATGATTAGGTTGTCCTATTGAACCCAGATATTGGGATCTCCAGTCAACTGGGTTAGTTTTCCTTCATAAAAACTCATTCCTTCAAGGGCTTTAGTCCCATTCCTTTAGACGACTTACTAACTAACTCTCTGCTTAAGTCTTTCGTAAGCGGATCCGCGATGTTATCCGTTGACTTCACATAGTCAATTGAGATAACTCCTGTTGAGAGTAGTTGTCGTACCGAATTATGTCGATGACGGATATGTCTAGACTTTCCATTATACATTGTGCTATGAGCTCTGCCAATTGCCGATTGACTATCACAATGTATACTAATGGTCGTTACCGGTTTAGGCCACCTGGGTATGTCCTCTACGAATTGACGTAGCCATTCTGCCTCTTCTCTGCATTTATCTAATGCGATAAATTCTGATTACATCGTGGAATTAGCTATTATAGTTTGCTTGGAAGACTTCCAAGATATAACGGCCCCTCCCAGTGTAAACACATATCCACTGGTTGATCTAGAATCTTTTATGTCAGATATCCAATTTGCATCACTGTATCCTTTAATAACCGCTGGATATCTAACATAATTCAGTCCATAATCACGACTGTATCTCAAATAATGAAGTACCCTAGTCATAGCTTTCCAATGTGCTTCACTTAGATTACTAGTATACCTACTCAGCCTGCTAATAGCATATGCTAAGTCAGGTCGGGTACATGTCATCAAATACATTAACATGCCAATAATTCTTGAATACTCTAATTGGGCAACACATGCGCCTCTATTTTTAGATAGATGCAAACTGGTGTCAACTGGAGTTCTAGCTAGGCCGGAATCCCCCGCATTATAAGTATTAAGAATTTTTTCCACGTAATGTGCTTGACTTAATACAAGTCCACTTTGAGTTCGTATGATATTTATTCCAAGGATCACATCAGCCAAACCCATATCTTTCATGTCAAACTTTGATTTCAACATGTCTTTAGTAGACTTGATCATCTTGTCGTTACTGCCAACGATAAGCATATCATCGACATAAAGACACAAGATTACATATCCACTATTTGTGTCTTTGACATAAACACACTTGTCGCATTCATTAATTTTGAATCCACTCTCTAACATGGCCTGATCAAACTTTTGATGCCATTGTTTGGGAGCTTGCTTTAAGACATACAATGACTTAACAAGCCTACAAACTTTGCTCTCTTGTCCAGGAGCCATGAAACCCTCAGGTTGGTTCATGTATATTTCTTCTTCTAAATCTCCGTTTAGAAAATCCGTTTTCACATCCATTTGGTGAACTTCTAAATTTCTTAATGCGGCAATAGCAAGAATCATCTTAATAGAAGTTATTCGCGTAACAGGCGAATAAGTATCAAAGTAATCTACACCTTCGCGTTGTCTAAATCCTTTGATTACCAATCTTACTTTGTACTTGTCAATGGTGCCATCAACTTTCATCTTTTTCTTGAAGATCCATTTATAGGCTAGTGGTTTACAACCAGGAGGTAAATCCACGAGCTCCCAAGTATGATTTTGTAAAATAGAATCTATTTCACTGTTAATCGCTTCTTTCCATCGAGGCCCTTCTGAGGAATTTACAGCTTCTTGATAAGAAGTAGGTTCATTTTCTACCATAAAAGAGACAAAATCGGGTCCAAAGGATTTCTTAGTTCTCGCCCGTTTGCTTCTTCTAGGTTCAACCTCTTCTTCCTCGGGTTGATCTTGTCTCTCATCTTGGAGATCATCATCATCTCGTTGTCTCTTATCTTGGACAACTACATCATCTATTCTAGATGTGCTTCCATTTTCCTTCTTTAAACAAGGAAATATGTTTTCAAAGAAGGACCCATTCCTTGATTCCATAACTGTGTTCTTGTGTATATCAGGATTTTTCGAATCATGTACAATGAAACAATACGCATTGCTATTCTTAGCATATCTAATGAATATACAATCCACATATTTAGGTCCAATCGTTTGGGCCTTAGGTGTCGGCACAACTACCTTGGCTAGACACCCCCACACTCGTAAATATTGGTATGATGGTTTTCTTCCCATCCACAGTTCATATGGGGTTTCCTATTTATCCTTACGAGGTATCTTGTTTAAAAGATAAGTAACCGTTAGAATGGCTTCCCCCCACATGTCCCGGCTCATACCAGAACTTAACAACATGGCATTAACCATTTCTTTCAAGGTATGGTTCTTCCTTTCGGCAATACCGTTTTGCTGAGGTGAATAAGGAGCAGTAAACTCGTATCTAAATCCATGTTTCGCACATAGATCAGCAAACGGAGATACATATTCACCTCCTCTATCACTTCTTACAACCTTGATTTTCCTACCAAGTTGATTCTCAACTTCGGTTTTGTATAGAACAAACTTGTCTATAGCTTCATCTTTACTTTTCAACAAGTAAACGTAGCAGTACTTTGTGCAATCATCAATAAACGTGATGAATTACTTATTACCACCTTTTGTGGGTAGTGATTTCAAATCACATATGTCTGTGTATATCATATCAAGTGGTTTGGTTTTTCGTTCAACCGATTTGAAAGATGATCTTGTAAGTCTGGCTTCGACACAAGTTTCACACTTATAATTTGAATCAATATGAAAATTTGGTATGCCATTAAATTTAATCAAATGACGCATTGAATTAAAATTAACACGTCCAAGACGGCCATGCCACACATTAGAAGACTCAATCAAGTAAGCAGAAGAATTCATTTTATTGATAGCATTCTTAACAACTATTACATTGAGCTTAAACATACCATTCAGGACATACCCCTTACCAACATACATTTGATTCTTAGAAAGAACAACTTTATCAGACTCAAAAACAAGACGAAAACCAAACTTATTCAAAAGCCATCCGGACACAAGATTCTTGCGAATCTCCAGAACATACAAGACTTTAGTCAACTTGAGCTCTTTCTCGGATGTCATCTTCAAAATAACATCTCCTTCGCCCTTGATATCAGCAGTTGCAGAGTTTCCCATGTATAGCTTCTCTCCATTGTCAATTGCTCTAAAAGAGTGAAACATACTCTTGTCAGTACACACATGACGGGTTACCCCAGTATCAACCCACCAATCATTATTATTAGAACCTACCAGGTTAACTTCAGAGATCATGGCAACAACATCAGGCACCATAGCAATCATGTCCACATTGTCATTTACTATATTAGTCTCGCGTGGAGTCACCCGCTTTGGCGCTTTGCAGTTAGCAGAACGATGACCTGGCTTGTCACAGTTGAAGCAATTTCCTTGGAACTTCTGCTTCGCAATTGCAGCTTTAGGAGCAAGGTACTCAGACTTCCCTTTGCTCTTCTTGTCATTCTTCCCTTTGCCAAAGCTCTTGCCTTTAGACTTTAAGAAGAAGAACCATGCACAACCATATTTGCCTTAGCAGAATCAGGTGTATAAGTGTTTTTCTGAGCCAGCTTGTTGTCCTCTTCAAAGTCTTCAACAGTCATCTCCTTTCGCTTATGCTTCAAGTAGTTTTTAAATTCTACCCAGCTTGGAGTAAACTTTTCAATGATAGCAGCAACTTGAAAAGTTTCACTCAAAGTCATACCCTCAGCATGAATGTCGTGTAGCAAAACCTGCAGATCTTGAACCTGAGTTATCACACTCTTTGAACCAACCATCTTGTAATCCAAAAAACGAGCTACCATGAACTTCTTTGTACCAGCGTTCCAACGACTCCTATAATTCTTTGGCAGTCGTAGTCTTGCAGTACACATTGTACAAAGAGTCCACCAAACCATTCAGAATATAGTTGTGACACAAGAAGTCTGAATGTTTCCATGCTTCTACAGCTTGCACGGCTTGTTGATTAGCAAGTACACCTTCTTTAGGAGGTTCCACCTGAGGTACAATCTCCTTTAAGAACTTCGCAAGGTTCAAAGTAGTGAGATAGAAGAGCATCTTCTGTTGCCACCTCTTAAAATTCTGCCCATTGAATTTTTCTGGTTTTTCCGCATGATTAGCAACTGTGTGGGTAACTGGCGCACCGGTTACATTCACAGTAGTAGTTACAGGAGTTTCAGGAGGACGGGTAGACATTCTGAAAGATCAAACAAGATCAAAACACAAACAGTTAAACAACTGTTATAAATCTGTATATAAGAAATTCAATCGTGATCTCTATATACTTATAGTGGATCTGCTTCAAAGAAACTCAATCTTGATTTCAATGAATCAGGTGCAATTATCAGACGTATCAGTTTAACAGAAACACAATCTTGGTTTCAATAAACTGATTAGAACAACTGCTAAAAAACCGTTAACTGTTAATTTAAAATCTGTAAATTAAAACTGATTTCCAGTGAAACTCAATCCTGGTTTCGGCAGAAACAGTTTATAAATAAATCTGATAAAATTATTAATCTGATTTAATAAAAGTTTTAATTCTGTTAAACAGAATCTGTTTTAAGATTTTGGGAAACGGTGTATACTTTTATTAAAACAATAATAAAATTACCAGAAAACAAAGAACAGAATTAAATAACAAATAAAATTGAAAGCAGTAAGAATCTAGAGACGAGGCACGTGTTTAACATACTTAACTTAAAACAGATCCGCCGTCTGTTTCCCAGGGTACAACGTCCAAAGCTGTTGTACAGCCGGACTAGACAAACTTGCTTGAAAGATCACGGAAGCCTTCTGCGTTTCTGATCGAGAACTGCTGGAAAAATCGTCTGGTAATGGAGTAGGGAAAAGCCTACGATTTTCTGATGATTTTAACTGAATGAGAAGAGGTTATATTTATATTGAAAACTTGACTTGTTCTCAAAGGAAAAATATATACCAAAGTCAGGAAAATCTGTTATAACTAAAACAGATTTCCTATCTTTTTAACACACAAAAATATTCTGTGAATAACTTCTGTATCTATTCCTAAAATAGATGTACAGAATTTTCTGGAAAAAACAAATCAAATTCGCAGCAAAAAAGATACAGAAATCTGCCCGCACCCAAGCCAGTTTTCGGAGCTGCATTCGTGTCTGCAGGTCGCGCGCTCGTGCACAAGTTCAGTAGCTTCGAACCTGTTTTTGGCCTAAAAATCCCACTTTCTTCACCCCCCCCCCCCCCCCCCCCCCCCCCCCGCGCGCGCGCGCGTAGGCATGGGAGTAAAAACCCACAAATGAATATTGTAGGGTAGAAACTAGGATTTCCTTATAAACATGTTTTCACTTCATGTTTCAAGCGATGTGGGACAAAATATTTTCCAAATATTGTGTTTCACGTGACTTACTTTGAGACACGATATCTCATTCATATTAACTCCATATTGGACATACTTTAGCTCGTTGCAAAGCTCTCTTCAAGGAGAACTCAAAGCTACTAAGTACTACGAATATATATAACATATACATATATAAAATTATGTCCAAAGTATTGCAAAAACAATATTTTGCAAAACATTTTCCAACACAAATCTCATAACCAAACAATGCCTAATTTGAGCAGTTATAAAAACGTATTGTTTTATCATTTGAAAATGGAAATGATTAGAAAAGAAACTTAATTCGTTTTAGAAGTAGAATTAGAACAGTGAACCAAATTCATAAACTCATAAGAGCTTACGGCAGTAAATTGCGGGATTTTAAAGGCTAAAGAATGAAAGATTCAAGTTTTCATTAAGAGAAGAATAAGATCTAAAGTAAAACTTGAATCGAATTTATCCATGGAAGAAGTTGTTACAAGATTTAACAAACTAATACCAGAAATAACAGATCAATTAAAACGAAACTGACATTTGGGAAGCTGTGAAAGAAAATCAATAGCAATGAACTTTGACTAACAGTTAACAAAAACAGAGAATAAGAGAGATTAAGAGGAATTTAGAAACACATAATTTTCAATAATGGTGAAATCTATTACAAAATTTAACTAAAAGTGTAACTGATTATAAACTGAACTAACTACTAACTAGATTCGCATTAAGAGAACTATATGAGAAAATTAAACTAACTACTTCTATTCTAATTAACTATGTGTAAAACTACTCCTAAGCTAGCTGATGAAATAAGGATGGGATTAAGGTATTTATAGACAAAGTCGAAGTGTGAGGAGGTTGAAATGATGTGGCTCCATGATGTGTAGTAAATCGTACACGTTTTAGGAAAAACGCATATGAGCGGCAAGTATTAAGTCTTACGCTTTAGGAAAAATGTGAAACCGAATAAATGTGGGTTCGTTCTCGAAGGATGTGTGTGTATTAATGTGCCAATATATAAAATAACAATGTTTGGATTAGTGACGTTTTTGGTTGAGAAGAGAAAAAGTAAAGACGAGCTACGACTACGATTAAACTACGACGTTGACGTAAAACGGTGACGTAATTACGTAAAACGCGACAAAATTAAAAATTAAACCTAAAAATTAATTAAAAGTTTAAACTAAGTCTAAAATAATATAAATAAGAATAAAATTCCAACAAATATATTTTAGAACCTTTTATTAATTAAATATTCAATTTTAAATGCTAATTAAAGCCCTAAAATTAAATATAATTAAGAAAAAGCCCAAAATATAATTTTATTGAACAAATAAGTTACTTATATTATTTAAAGACTAAAAAGTATTTTTCCTAAATTTTTAAAACTATTTTTCTAATTTTTTATCACTAAAAACTATTTTTAAACTAAAATAATCATAAAAAATAATAAAATAATGCCAAAAATGATTTGACAATTTTAAAAATCCTAAATTACACTAATGAAAAGTAGAAAATTGAAAAAAGTTTGAAAAAAGTAAAAATTTGCATTAAAAGACAAAACAGTTTAATAATTAAACCCTAATTAAGCTAATTTAATTATAAAAAATAATTAAAAAGTGAACAGTGCAATATTTTTTAAACTAAAAATCTTAAATTAATTTTCTAAATCTAAGAAAAATATTAAAACAGAAAAATATGTATTTTTGTCACTAAAAGACAAAAACAGAAAATTAAAAAGTAATTAAAAGAGCTATTTAATCTAAAAAATATCAGATGAACAGTAAAATAAAAATTAATTAAATTGAAAAATCAAGAATAAAATAAGAAAAATACTGAAATTGGAATCAAGTCCTAAGTCCTAAATTTGTCCACTAAAGACAAATTTTCAAGAATCTGATAGTGACATATGTGGACTTTCTGTCTTTTAGCTAAGCAGTACAAACAATAACACTAGCAGGGGTAATGGAGTTCCCACTGCTAGTGCAATATCAAGGTATGTGGACCTTTTTGGTTGTAGGTTGAGATTGAGTTGGATTTGTGGACAATGATTGGCACCCCCACAACCAGTTGGGTTGTGGGGAGTCACAAAAATTATAAAAACACACAATCACAAACCAAAATTCACACAAACGGGCACAAATATGGGACTGTTAAGGCTTTGCTGTCTGATGAACAGTAGGCTGATACAAAGTGCACAAAAGATGAATTTCAGAACAGCAAATCTATCACATAAACATACCAAATCACTTAAAACTAATCTAAAACCCTAGATGGACCTATATTCTAACAGATAATGCAAGATGGTGGGCAAATTTAAGCTTAAACTAGCAGATAGATGAACTTTCTGATTTTTACCAATGAATGCCAAAAATGAGCATGCACTTTCTAAAACTCCTACCTAACTATGAAACCCAAATACTAATATAACTGAAATACCCTATTTAAAGTGTATCTAAACAAATTTAAAGCAAAAATCTTTAAACAGTCAAGCAATAAACCCAAATCCAAACACCCTAATAAAACTGATTATGAATTTTTAACTAAGCTAAAGCATACAAACCTAAACCTAACTGATCCAAATCAATCATAACATGCATAAGAACTTGAATAAACATGAAAAACATCCAGTACAATCAATCAAACAACTTTACACCAATTTTCATACAAACACAGTTTTTTAAGCTATGAGAGGGTTCAAGCCTAGGTTTATACCTTGTGGGACCCACATCCGGGCCCCACTATGGCTGCAATGCCATTTCCCATCAGCTTTAAAGCTGGGCTTATGGTTTTGGAACAAGGCTGTTGACTTAGAGTAGAGAGTGATGGTGTGACTTCCAAAGTCACACCCAATATGCCTTCTATGTTGACAATCCTGAGAAAGATGAGCAAACCAACAAAAGTTAACTGTAACAAAGGCTCATAAGCTATAAGTGTGACTTATTGAACAAGTCAGCTTATAGCTTATAGCTTATAGCTTGAAAATGACTTTTTCTTAAAAACTGATTTTTTCAAGAAATTTTTGGAACACCAAATATTGAAACCTTAGATAAAAACTTAAACAAATCCTTGGATTTTCCTTTGTGATTCCACTTTCACTTCCTCACAAAGGTTTATCCAGATTATAAAACAATTTCTCAAAAACTTGAAAACTGAAATTCTGAACGTTTTTTAAGCTAAAAACTTGGAGACTTTTATGCTACCTTGCAATTAAATAAATCATTACACTAGAGAAACAATGAGGAACTCAGAATTTATGCAAAAGTTTAAAGCTTTCATTGTCATTAATAACTAAAAATATTTTTACATAAAAACTGGAACAATCATCTCACAAGCCGAGAGTGGTTTATATATTACATGAAAGAAGATTCTAGAGTGCATAAACCCTAATACATGAATGCCCATAAATGCCCCTCAAGTTCAAACTGGAAAATATGGTCAAATTAACCCATGTGATGAAGATTGTCTTGTTGTGGATGCTGAGCTGTTGGTAATCAATCTTGAGCGTCCAAAACTCCTTAGGGACCAAGAAAATGATTTTAGCCGTTTGATTTGCTGTCAGATTCCCTTTTTACCATTTTTGTTGAAGCAGGGGAGGTCCTTGTGGGGTCCAGGGGTCACGGGGTGGATGTGTTTGTTAGTGGGATTTGGTGACAATGGATTTAATTGTTGATCTGGAAAGTTAGGGTTAATAACCCCTTGTTTTGAAGAAATTAGAGGATTAGGGTTTAAGTGTTAAGAAGGTGATGAGCAGTTGGGATAAATCTTGTTTGGGGGTTAAACTCGTTTAAAAAAAATGTTTCCCACTAAAATTCTTATTTAAACGAATTTAAAGTTTAGTTAGTGGGGGGGTTTGATTGGTGTTGACTTGGGCTTGGATTTCGGGTATTGGGAAGTTTAGTTGGGCTAAGTGGGTAATAGTGTGGGCTCAGACCGGGTATGGGTTAGGTTTTTGGCAAAAGGACCCCCTGGACTTCCAAAATGTCTTCATTTGAAGTTAGAACAGCTTTAATACTTCATTCATTTGATAATAAGTTTGGACCATTTGTCATTTTTGGCATTTATATGTTGCAAACTTGTAATAAGGGCTTTCTTTGTAATTTCTTCATACTCCAAGGACTAATCTTGTAAATACTTGATAATTTAGGGACCCAAATGCAATAAATGAGATTTGCAAGGGTATAAATTGACAAGTCTTCAAAAGTAGAGGGACCAATCTTGCCAATTCTTCAAACTTCAAGGACTTCAAAGGAAATTCATTTCTCGGGCCCGGTTCTTTGTGCGACTTCGTTTCCCGTGTTTGTTTTTGCTTGATTCCTTTGATCTTTTAGTGAATTCACTATATCCGTACCTAAAATACACAATGAACAAACACAGGCATATATTTGGGTATTTTGATGATATTTTAAGCGTTTTAAGCCCGATTTGGACGATGAGACTATGTATAAATACAGTCTCATCACTCCCCCATACTAAACCATTGCCGTGTCCCCACGCAACGCTAGAATTAAGTATCATGGCACTTCCAAAATTCATTTTATGATGACATTTATTGAAGACATAAATTTAAATAAACTACTACACGCATTTTAGACATAATGTATTGTTTTCATCACGAGAATGTGACTTTTGGGATCATAGAACAAGAACACGTGAATGCTTCGTTAGAAATAATTTCGTCGTCCTCGATTTTCACCCAATTCTATGCTAAGCGTGTAACGAGATCATTGTTATCATAAGTTAGCAACACGAACACATCTCATGAGTGTTAATTACGAACCTAAACTCCCTTATTCCTAATTGGTATCTCTTATATTTTATTTTGTCTTAATGATCACGAGGATACATTATTGACTTATGCGTGAATAGAAATTAAGTCTAAAAATAGAAACTTAACGGTGTAACCAAAATCATTAAATTAATAATTCATCCCAATAGACAACGATGTCATAAAATTAAGTCAACAAGAAAGATCGATAAACACGGTTTTATAACGGTTTTGAACATGAGACTTATTACCAAGACTTTTATACGCCCCCTAACGGAAGGGCCTTATTATCTTTGGTTTACCTCCATCTTTTATTCAACTTCGCCATGAAGCTTTTATTATGACTTCGGTCTTGCCTTGCCTTTTATTATTCGCCTCATCGGTGGTTTTATTAGCCAAAGACGTATATCCTCACGCTAAAGCGAATTTTGGATCTTTAAAGCTTCGAAGATTAAGGCTTGATTCACTTTCAATTTGGGCATAGATTTTTCGGCCTTGTGAGCTTCAAATTTTTGCTTAATTTAGGTGAGCACTTGAAATCTTATTATTAGGTGAAGCTTTCGATTATTCGGGTGCCAATACTTCAAAACCGTGACGCTGGCGATACCTTAATGTTTTCCTAATTTAATTACATGGAAGCTACCAAAACAAATTAGAAACCAAGAATAGTGACTAAACCGCCAAATCAATATTTATTAATAATTTATTATGCAAAAGCGTTGGGAGAATAAGCTAATAATTACTACACATAAGATCGTGATGATTACGAGACTTATAAATAACTCTATCATTTCTCGTCCTCATTTAAGAGACTTAGCCTAAAAAGTTAAGGAATCGAAGCTAAGTGCTCAACACGCACGGTCGAGTCAAAATTTACTCTCGTTCTCACCATCGGAAAACCTACATTCGTGTCTTAAATACTTATGAAAAACTAGAAAAATTTTAAAATTTGGCCATTTTTAGCCTTATTTTGCATAAAAAGATAACAAAAAGATGAATATTGGATTGCGTGTTGACGTAAGCAAGGTGAAGTATCTACTCACCCCCCATACTAAAACTAAACATTATCCTCAATGTTTCGAGTCTAGGGGTGTAAACACCCCCATACTATAGACGAAGTCGAATGCTTAATCTCGAGCATGGAAAGGGTAAAACGAATAACCTAAAAGCCGTTTATGAATTATGCTAATAAGATAAACGTTAGAACATAAAAGGATATCATCGGATATCGGAATCTCCAAAGGCAATGATCGAAGCTCGAGTGATCCGTAAAACGAACACGAGAGGCTTCAATGATGACGATGAACCTAATAAATCACAATCACAAACAACCACGGAACAAAGGTTGTAAGAGCACAAGTCCCCTCGTTACATTAACTAAGAAAGCAATAATATTTACAAGGATAAGCATGAGAATCCCCCACGAGGCACCTTGTTTTTGATAACCGAGTCAAAAGCTCGACTCGAATCCCCATAAATGTGATCATTTAGGGATAATCATGGTTTGGTCATTTTTGGTGGGACTTACATGATTAGCAAGGCCCAAAAGTACATGGAGTACTTTAAAAACCCGATAAACGTATACCGGGGTCAAAGATAGCGTCCTCGTTTTCGGATGAAAGACGAAACAACGCCACTTCTACACGTGCCAAAACCCCAAATGGGTAGAAGAAAATAGATGAGAAGTAGAAAGGTGGGGCAATGGGTAAGTCACTAAAATGAGCTACTCGAGGTAGACTCACAACAAGCAAATAGATACGATTTCCATTTATTGCATCGGTGGAAGACCGAGATTTCCCTTTACAAGCAATTCCGAGATCGTAAATCTCGTCCTCGGTGGAGAAATGGGAGGGAACATTTGGGGCTTCCCCCACACTAAAACCACACCAACCGTCGTCAAAAGGAGTAGACGAGGTGGTAGCACTCATGAAACGCGGTGATGACGGAGTTAAACATGTAGAAAAATCTTTTAAAACATTTTTAAAATCTTTTCCTTTTTCATCGTTTTTAAACTCTTTATGAATACCCGATTTGATAATGTCGAAAATATTTGGCGTGTCAAATTGAAAATTAGTCGCGCTGAAAATCCTCACATTTAAGTCATTGGTGGGAGGGGGTGGCGGATTGTATAAGTTCTCAAAACGTTTGTCAATAAAGAACACCGCCCCCTCGGGGTCAACATACTCGTCATCCTCATGAACGTCGATCTCATCGATTTCTTCATCAAAGATAGGCTTGTCAAACCAAGGTTTGTCATTCCCCTCCTTGAGTATCTTAGAAACTCTCTCGAAAAGATCACGATCAAGCACGAAACCATCATTCTTTTGTGGGGATCGTTGATAAGTTAGATCCTCACGAATGTGGTAAACGTCATTCTCAAATGAGGAGTGTTGATTAGGTAACTCCTCGAGAATTGGATTCTTAGTGGTTACATGAGTTGGTTCGTCATCGAAAATAAGACGTTCCAACTCATTAAGTTCATCCTCGATTTTGGAAAGATCGACCTCACTCGTAGGTGGAAGTGAAGGCATAAGAGCTAGCTCTCGTTCAATGATTTCCTCAATCTCGGGATCAAACTCGTAATCATCGTACTTCACATGTTTCTTCTTAGCAGAATCAAAAATTGCATGTGGATTTCGAAGTACGTGATCAATCTCGGCAAAATCGCCATCGTCATCGTCAAAGAAAGAGTCGATGTGAGCACTCACAACCATGGTCTTACAAGTCGAATGACTATGCTTAGGTGACTTTTCTAAGACGAGAGGATCGATGTCGATAAACCCTTTAGCCTCAATGGGTGTTGGGCTAGGCAAAGGAGGCACTTCGATGGAGTTAGAAGTTGAAGCCTCAAAGATGTGGTCCTTCGAAGGTGGTGAAGACGAGCCCATATTGGTCTTTGTCGTGATGGCACTAACGTCGCCCTTCGAAATTGGTATTTCACTTGTTTCGCTAAAAACATCCCAAAGTGAGTTTTCATCCATAAATTTACACATACCCTTTTGAATTAGGTACACGTACTCTTTATCATTAAAATCATCATCTTTAAAACCGTTTTTCTTAATTCTTTCAAAACATGCATCAAGCTTCATTCTTTCCGCTAAAGTGAACATTTTGAAATCATTAGGATTTGAATCATTAGGTTTTGAAACCTCGGTTTTTTCATTCTCATTAAATCCTTGGGATTTTCTAGCGAAAAAGTCTATTTTCTCATCCCCATATCTCATAGTAAGTCTCCTCTCGTGAACGTCGATTACGGTTCTAGCCGTCGATAAGAATGGTCGGCCTAAAATAATGGGACATTTAGGGTCACACTCGTAATCGGATATAACGAAATCCGCGGGAAAAACAAACTTTCCAATCCTAACATAGACATCCTCGGCTATTCCAATTGGTATAAGTGGCGTACAATTTGCAAGCTCGATAGTCATGTTTGTGGGGGTAAGTGAAGGCAATCTCAACAATTTCCAAAGAGAATGAGGCATGAGATTGATGCTAGCACCTAAATCGGCAAGGGCTAAACATCCCTCAATCTCGGAAAAATCACAAGGTAGTAGAAATTGGCCCGGATCCTTTTCCTTTCTCGGCATACGCCTTTTGGGTTTTTTAAGAAGGATCGAAGCACAAGTTTCTTCAAGGGTTACTTTGGTAAGGTCGACAAAGCTCTCTTTTTGAACCGTGGATGGAATTTGAGGTACACGAGGGTGTGCACTCTTTTCCTTGGTCGCCACGTTCACCCCATCGACTTTAGAACAAGAAGACGTCTTAGAAGTCGAGGGTTGAGAAGCATAGACAACACGAAATCCTTCAAGGTTAGGGGTAATCACACGACCTTTCTCACGAGACGAGGCGGCTTTACATTGTTCTTTCGGATTAGCAACGGTGTCACTAGGTAACGAACTTGATGACGAACCCGAGGCTTTGTTCATAATGGCCGAAAACATCTTTTTAATATCAATTTACCCTTGCTCAATCTTCGTGTTTTGCAATTTCAATGTATTAGAAAAGTCATTTTTCAAAGTACCAATTTCTCCCTCTAATCGTCTCATATTAGCCTCATTCGTTTTCATGTAATTTTGAAAATCGTTTGACGAACTATTTTGATTAGAATTAAAGTTCCCTTGGTTTTGATTACTTCTTTGAAAATTTCCTTGATTACCACTTGAAAAATTGTTGCCTTGATTGCTGTTGTTTGAAAAATTCGAGTTTTGATTATTGTCTCGATTTTGCCAAGTTATATTACGACCTTGATTATAACCTTGATTTTGATTCGAAAACTTCCTTGTTGATTATTTCCTTGAAAATTGTTTCGGTTTTGATTAAAATTGTTGCCATGGTTATAATTGCCTTGTTGTGATGGACCCGCGTTATTTTGATTAGAAAAATTGTTGTTTCCATTTAACGCACTCACATTCGACGTTTGGCCATCCGTAGCCGCACACTCGTAATAATTATGAGGTCCACCATAAAACGTACACGAAACCTCAACCGCTTTCACCGTAGCGGGAGCGTCTTTCTTTTGCATCTCAACGAGAAAAGATGTAAACACATTCGTCAACTTGTCGACTTTTGCATCAACCCTCTCAATGTCGCGATTAGAACTACTAACATTGGCGACATTGGCAACACTCGGTGCGTTGCGGAGTTGGTAAACTTTGGATCGGTTTTCGATAATTATCAATGCATCTTTCGGAGTCTTACACAAAAAGTTGCCACCGGCGGCGGAATTCAACGAGTCTTGTTCGTGAAAATTAAGACCGTTGTAAAACGTATCGATTTGGTGCAACTCGGAAAAACCATGGTGAGGACATTGCCTAAGCAATTCCTTAAAGCGATCCCACGCGTCTCTAAAAGATTCATTTGGTTTTTGCTCAAATTTCGTAATCTCGTTTTTGAAAAACGTTGTCTTAGACGGTGGGAAAAAATAATTAACGAACTTGGAAACGAGATCCTTCCACGTAACTATCGAATTAGGTGGCTCTTTCTCGTACCAATCCTTGGCGGCACCATCGAGCGAGTACGGAAAAAGCATAAGCTTGACGACATCGGTGTCGACGTTCTTAAACTTGCTCGTGGCCAAAAGACGATCAAAATTCCGAATATGGTCGTGAGGATTATCGGCTTCACGACCTCGAAACTTCGTAGCTTGGATTAACGAAAGCATTCCTCTCTTAATCTCAAAATTCTCCGCCTCGATAGCGGGAATTACGATCGCGTCTCCATAACCCTCGGTGGGCGCTTGGAGCAATTCCATCATCGAACGATTATCGGCCATCTCCTCTATGGTTTCTTCAACAACGATATTAGGAACGTCGGTTTCTAATTCTCGTCTACGTCGTCGATTCCTTCGATTACGATTGCGTCGATTCGAAGCTTCGCTAGAATTGGAATAATCCTTCGATCGAGTGCGCATGCACTAAACGTAGAATGGGTGGTAGCAAAGAGGATTCTTTTTGCGGTTTTTCGATTTTTTCAATTTTTTTGGTTTTTGATTGTTTTTTAATTTTTTTGGATTTTTGAATGTATTACGTAGACACAAATCTACAAATCTCCCCTCGAATCGACTTTCTCGATTAAAGGAGCCTCAAAGAATGAAAACGATCACGTGGAGTGAACGTTCTCGATGACTTTAGAACGTTGGTGGAACACCAAAACGTTCAAGAGGGTTTAATCTTGAAAACACAAGCAAATATAATATACGTAGATAATACTTGGGCGGCAAACCCTCGATTAGCCCTCTTTCTCAAAACACGCACAAGCAAGCGGAGGAAACGAGGCGGCGCGAAGCACTTAAGATCCTTTTTCCTTTAGGTCGTGAAATACAACCGCCTTATACCCACCTTATAGTTTGTGTTAATTGAAATTAAGCCTCACGAAAGTATTTATCTATTTTGCCTTTAAACTTTTGCTTTAGATTCGAATACAATGATCGAGTGATGAAATCCCGAATCAAGGTTGCGTTTTCACGCTTTTGGAGTACTTGTATATTTATTGTTCTTACGTAGATACAATATAGTAATAATATATTCACAAGAAAAACGAAAACCAATATATCTACAATATAGTAAAAGATTGTTGTGTGTTTAACTTAGGAAAATTAAACACGATTTATTTGGATAATATAGTATAATAAGATAAAATAACAAAAATGAGTATGTACGGTATTCACGCTTTCCAAAAAAATGAAAAGCTAAAACGCACTACTCACACAAACACGATACTAATAATAATGGCACACTAAACACCTCCCCGGCAGCGGCGCCAAAAATTGATGTGTAGTAAATCGTACACGTTTTAGGAAAAACGCGTATGAGCGGCAAGTATTAAGTCTTACGCTTTAGGAAAAACGTGAAACCGAATAAATGCGGGTTCGTTCTCGAAGGAGGTGTGTGTATTAATGTGCCAATATATAAAATAACAATGTTTGGATTAGTGACGTTTTTGGTTGAGAAGAGAAAAAGTAAAGACGAGCTACGACTACGATTAAACTACGACGTTGACGTAAAACGGTGACGTAATTACGTAAAACGCGACAAAATTAAAAATTAAACCTAAAAATTAATTAAAAGTTTAAACTAAGTCTAAAATAATATAAATAAGAATAAAAATCCAACAAATATATTTTAAAACCTTTTATTAATTAAATATTCAATTTTAAATGCTAATTAAAGCCCTAAAATTAAATATAATTAAGAAAAAGCCCAAAATATAATTTTATTGAACAAATAAGTTACTTATATTATTTAAAGACTAAAAAGTATTTTTCCTAAATTTTTAAAACTATTTTTCTATTTTTTTATCACTAAAAACTATTTTTAAACTAAAATAATCATAAAAAATAATAAAATAACGCCAAAAATGATTTGAAAATTTTAAAAATCCTAAATTACACTAATGAACAGTAGAAAATTGAAAAAAGTTTGAAAAAAGTAAAAATTTGCACTAAAAGACAAAACAGTTTAATAATTAAACCCTAATTAAGCTAATTTAATTATAAAAAATAATTAAAAAGTGAACAGTGCAATATTTTTTAAACTAAAAATCTTAAATTAATTTTCTAAATCTAAGAAAAATAATATAACAGAAAAATATGTATTTTTGTCACTAAAAGACAAAAACAGAAAATTAAAAAGTAATTAAAAGAGCTATTTAATCTAAAAAATATCAAATGAACAGTAAAATAAAAATTAATTAAACTGAAAAATCAAGAATAAAATAAGAAAAATACTGAAATTGGAATCAAGTCCTAAGTCCTAAATATGTCCACTAAAGACAAATTTTCAAGAATCTGATAGTGACATATGTGGACTTTCTGTCTTTTAGCTAAGCAGTGCAAACAATAACACTAGCAGGGGTAATGGAGTTCCTACTGCTAGTGCAATATCAAGGTCTGTGGACCTTTTTGGTTGTAGGTTGAGATTGAGTTGGATTTGTGGACAATGATTGGCACCCCCACAACCAGTTGGGTTGTGGGGAGTCACAAAAATTATAAAAACACACAATCACAAACCAAAATTCACACAAACGGGCACAAATATGGGACTGTTAAGGCTTTGCTGTCTGATGAACAGTAGGCTGATACAAAGTGCACAAAAGATGAATTTTAGAACAGCAAATCTATCACATAAACATACCAAATCACTTAAAACTAATCTAAAACCCTAGATGGACCTATATTCTAACAGATAATGCAAGATGGTGGGCAAATTTAAGCTCAAACTAGCAGATAGATGAACTTTCTGATTTTTACCAATGAATGCCAAAAATGAGCATGCACTTTCTAAAACTCCTACCTAACTATGAAACCCAAATACTAATATAACTGAAATACCCTATTTAAAGTGTATCTAAACAAATTTAAAGCAAAAATCTTTAAATAGTCAAGCAATAAACCCAAATCCAAACACCCCTATAAAACTGATTATGAATTTTTAACTAAGCTAAAGCATACAAACCTAAACCTAACTGATCCAAATCAATCATAACATGCATAAGAACTTGAATAAACATGAAAAACATCCAGTACAATCAATCAAACAACTTTACACCAATTTTCATACAAACACAGTTTTTTAAGCTATGAGAGGGTTCAAGCCTTGGTTTATACCTTGTGGGACCCACATCCAGGGCCCACTATGGCTGCAATGCCATCTCCCATCAGCTTTAAAGTTGGGCTTATGGTTTTGGAACAAGGTTGTTGACTTAGAGTAGAGAGTGATGGTGTGACTTCCAAAGTCACACCCAATATGCCTTCTATGTTGTCAATCCTGAGAAAGATGAGCAAACCAACAAAAGTTAACTGTAACAAAGGCTCATAAGCTATAAGTGTGACTTATTGAACAAGTCAGCTTATAGCTTATAGCTTATAGCTTGAAAATGACTTTTTCTTAAAAACTGATTTTTTCAAGAAATTTTTGGAACACCAAATATTGAAACCTTAGATAAAAACTTAAACAAATCCTTGGATTTTCCTTTGTGATTCCACTTTCACTTCCTCACAAAGTTTTATCCAGATTATAAAACAATTTCTCAAAAACTTGAAAACTGAAATTCTGAAAACGTTTTTTAAGCTAAAAACTTGGAGACTTTTATGCTACCTTGCAATTAAATAAATCATTACACTAGAGAAACAATGAGGAACTCAGAATTTATGCAAAAGTTTAAAGCTTTCATTGTCATTAATAACTAAAAATATTTTTACATAAAAACTGGAACAACCATCTCACAAGCCGAGAGTGGTTTATATATTACATGAAAGAAGATTCTAGAGTGCATAAACCCTAATACATGAATGCCCATAAATGCCCCTCAAGTTCAAACTGGAAAATATGGTCAAATTAACCCATGTGATGAAGATTGTCTTGTTGTGGATGTTGAGCTGTTGGTAATCAATCTTGAGCGTCCAAAACTCCTTAGGGACCAAGAAAATGATTTTAGCCGTTTGATTTGCTGTCAGATTCCCTTTTTACCATTTTTGTTGAAGCAGGGGAGGTCCTTGTGGGGTCCAGGGGTCACGGGGTGGATGTGTTTGTTAGTGGGATTTGGTGACAATGGATTTAATTGTTGATCTGGAAAGTTAGGGTTAATAACCCCTTGTTTTGAAGAAATTAGAGGATTAGGGTTTAAGTGTTAAGAAGGTGATGAGCAGTTGGGATAAATCTTGTTTGGGGGTTAAACTCGTTTAAAAAAAATGTTTCCCACTAAAATTCTTATTTAAACGAATTTAAAGTTTAGTTAGTGGGGGGGTTTGACTGGTGAGTTGACTTGGGCTTGGATTTCGGGTATTGGGAAGTTTAGTTGGGCTAAGTGGGTAATAGTGTGGGCTCAGACCGGGTATGGGTTAGGTTTTTGGCAAAAGGACCCCCTGGACTTCCAAAATGTCTTCATTTGAAGTTAGAACAGCTTTAATACTTCATTCCTTTGATAATAAGTTTGGACCATTTGTCATTTTTGGCATTTATATGTTGCAAACTTGTAATAAGGGCTTTCTTTGTAATTTCTTCATACTCCAAGGACTAATCTTGTAAATACTTGATAATTTAGGGACCCAAATGCAATAAATGATATTTGCAAGGGTATAAATTGACAAGTCTTCAAAAGTAGAGGGACCAATCTTGCTAATTCTTCAAACTTCAAGGACTTCAAAGGAAATTCATTTCTCGGGCCCGGTTCTTTGTGCGACTTCGATTCCCGTGTTTGTTTTTGCTTGATTCCTTTGATCTTTTGGTGAATTCACGATATCCGTACCTAAAATACACAATGAACAAACACATGCATATATTTGGGTATTTTGATGATATTTTAAGCGTTTTAAGCCCGATTTGGACGATGAGACTATGTATAAATACAGTCTCATCACTCCACCAATTGTTATTCGACACGTCTTCTTGATTAAGGTTCTTATCATGAGCAGAGTTAGGGAAATTTGGAGAAGTTAATAATTGAACAATTAAATGAGATGGTTGTATTCCGGAAGTGAAAGTGATCCTTTTTCATGTTTGTAACTTCTTTTGAAACAGATGAAATCTTCTTCAATCATCTTTGGAAAGACAATGGTGACCTGGCCTCCCTTGATTGGCTTGTGTGTGTAACTTTGGATCAACATCTCAACCATAGGATATTTATCATATCTGAATGGCTAGGATGAGATATAACGGCAATCCATGTGCACCACTTTCTTATGCTCTAATTCGTCCAGCTGGCAACATATAATAGATCTTTCAGCTTGTGACATCTTTGGTCCTTGTAGTTTTGAACTCCTTTAAATACAGACTTTTCCCTTTGAAAATACTTTGGAAGAGTTGCTAAATCAGCCCTTGAACTTTATAAACTACATTATGTGTCACTTCAAACCCTTGAATCTTCATGAACATGTCAAGTTTGGTTCTTATTGACTTCTTTTGTCATTTTCTTTGTCTTTTCTTCGGATAAATACCATAAAAGCTCGTGTTTGCTTGAAATGTACCTATTTTGCCTAAAAATACACAAACACAAGAATACACGCGTAATTCTGATATTTAACAGTTTAATATAATGTATTTGTCCGTGTTTTAAGTGGTTTTTAGGTTATAAATGATGTGTGTTTTCACAATCATCACTAAGTTACCCATTGCTTTTTGGGCTGAGGTTGTTAGCACAGCTTGCTATGTGCAAAATAGGGCCTTAGTCAATAAGTATCACAACAAAACACCTTATGAGCTATTTTGGAATAGGAAGCCCTTGATAGACTTCTTTAGATCCTTTTGATGTCATGTAGTTATTCTGAACACTAGTGACAACCTAGGTAAGTTTAATTCAAAAGGTGACGAGGAATATTTTGTGGGATACTCTAAGAACAACAAAAGGTATATGGTTTATAACAAGAATGATAGAATTATCACAAACAACATTCATGTTGACTTCTTAGAGAATAAACCTAGTGATCCTGAAACTGGACCTAATTGGTTATTTGATCTGAAACCTCTATCTAGATCTATGAATTATATGCCTGTGACTAATCACGCAGATTTGGAAGCTACAAATACTAATCATGCATGTATACAAACCAAAGAGGTGTCTAGATCACAAGCAGCTGAGCAAATCTTCTCCTTCAATGTCTTGGGTATACCCATTTGGAGTACAGAATTTGCTGAAGCATCTACTGCTGAGAAAAGAAAAAAGGCAAAGGAACAAGAAGAGCCTTAGATTGATGATGTTGAAAATGTCAGCGGCTTCGAAGCCCCTGACAAGCCAATTTTAGCAGCTGACAAGACAACTCCAGCCGCTGACATCTCTTCTCTAGACTATGACAAATCCATTCATGAAATTGTGAGTGAATCCATACCCGAAGGTGATGTCGATGGCTTTAGTCCAGCCACTGACAATGTTGCTAATAATGAATATAAGTATGAAACTGAATAAGAACATGATCTTACTAATTTGGATTTTACTATTCATGACGATTCTTTATTTAGGGGAGGATTGAATTCTCATGTCACTAAAAATCATCCTCCCACTCAAATAATTGGACCTCTCAATTCTCCGATACATACCAGAGGTAAAAGTAATAAACAAGGTGGATTCATTGCCAATATCTACAAGAAGGAAAAAACAGCTGAAAAACCCTTTCTCTCTCTACTATGGGCGATTTGAAACAATTCAGGCGACATTAATCAGAACTGCTAATCCTACTAATCATCGAATAAGGGCCAATTAACGTTCCTTGATTCTGTTTTCATCTCATTAAATAAGTTGTGATAAGAAATAGGCAGTGATTTCGATCCCCCTATTCTCTTTATGATCACTTATCTCGTGGGGTGTTGGCGTGTTAGGGTTTGTTTTTAATTCGTTCTTATTTGGTTCGACGTAGATTAGAGTTTTATGTTTAGTGTCGTTCTAGTTTTCTGGATCGTCTATAGTTTAGGGTTTTTTCGGATCTAGGGCTTATTTTAAAAATTTATTATATTTCTTATTGGTGTTTCCATTATGGGAACCGGCTAGAGGTGTTTGTTTGGATCGTTTTGGTGCCCTAATTTTTTAGGGTTTCATTGATATGAATATGGCTGGAGAGAATGAAAATAATGGGGGTCAACCTATTGGGACTGGAAAGCCGTCGGTGTGCGCATCTGTTAAGGCGCATGCTCTGGCATCAAAAATTAAGAATATTGAGGGCAAACTTTTGGCTAAAAGAGTTCCCGTTAAGGAGACAAATTTTAGTCAGGAGAGTGGGAATGGCTCTAGTAGCCAATCGTTTGCGGCTGTGGTCAATAAGAAGCTGAATAAGCAGGTTGTTAAGATTTCTATGATGAGGAGTGAAGAAGTGGTTGAAGGGGCTGCTGCTGTCCTTCCGTGGGAGGCTGTTAAAGTCATCCAAGAGAGGTTTACGTATACCCTTTATGGTTATTTTATAGGGAAGCGACTAGCTTTTCCTTTGGTCCAAAATTATGTGAAAAACGCTTGGGCCAAGTTTGGCCTTAAGTGTGTACAATTACATGAAGATTTCTTCCTATTCCAGTTCGAAATGCAAGAGGGTATGGAGGGTGTGTTGGAGAATAGTCCCTGGATGGTTCGGTTGGTACCCCTACTGCTAAACATATGGACACCAACAACGGACTTAAAAAAGGCTAAGGTCAAAAAGGCGCCAGTTTGGGTTAAATTGCATCACGTGCCCATAGTGGCGTACTCTGAAATTGGCCTCAGCTTGATTACATCTCAAATTGGGAATCCAATCATGCTGGATTCCTATACTAGTAATATGTGTCTGAGTTCATGGGGGTGTAGTACCTATGCGAGGGCCCTTATTGAAGTCTCGTCTGATAAGGAATTACTGGAGTCAGTTGTCATTGCTGTTCTGAAAGGCAAAGATATGGGCCATTCGCTGGCTACTATTGATATTGAATATGATTGGAAGCCTCCCCGGTGTTCTAGTTGTGCTATTTTTGATCATGTAGATGATAAATGTCCTAATAGGCAGGTGGAGGAACAGGTTGTTACGGCTGATGTTGATGGGTTTGTGGAAGTGACGAAGAAGAAATCTAAGGCCAAACAAGCGCATAAGCAACCTGTTAGTGGGATTAAACTCACTAAACCTCCTCCAAAGTTGCAGGTTAGAAAAGAGCGTGGCGAGTCTTCTAAGTCGACGACTCATGTTCCTAAACCTAAGCTGCAGGTTATTCCTAAGGTCAGTAAGCCTATAGTTAGCACTAATAATTCTTTTAGTGTTTTGGATATTCCAGAAGATGAAAATGAATTGGAACCTAAGGATAAACATGATCTGGTTCTTAATGCTAGCGATAGTGAGGTTGATGAGGAAATAACCTTGGATGATCGAACTTTCACTAGTCAAGATGGACAGGTTAAGGGGGCAAGCACTCCCATTGTCACGGTTTCTATTGATTAATGTTGCCTCATGGAATATTCAGGGCTTGAACTTCTCCCCGAAACAAAATGAAGTGAGACAAGTGATTTCTGAGAATAATCTTTCTATTTGTGCTATTTTGGAGTCCCATGTTGGAGATTCCAACCTTCATAGGCTGTTTTCCCTGGTGTTTCGGCATTGGGAGTGGGCGTCAAATGGTTCTTACTGTCATAAAGGTACTCGTATCATACTGGGTTGGAACCATAATGATGTTGATGTAATGGTTATATCTCAGGATGACCAAATTATTCACACACGTGTTTGGATGAAAAATGAGAAGAAGCAGGTTTTCTGCTCGTTTATATATGCTCATAATAAGTATGTTCAGCGTCGGTCATTATGGAGGGGTTTGTGTCTTCATAAGAGTTATGTGCGTGATCGTCCGTGGTGCTTATTGGGTGACTTTAATGTGGAAATGTTCTTGGATGACTCAACTGCGGGTAGTTCACTGATTGACATATCGATGAGGGAATTCAAGGAGTGTGTGGATGATATTGAAGTAGTGGACGTTCAAAAAACGCAGTTGCAGTACACTTGGAACCAAAATACAAAAGGTGGTCAGGGGATCCTTAAAAAGCTTGATCGAATCTTGGCTAATTTGGGGTTTTCTACTGAGTTTTCGGGTGCTCATGCCATTTTTAAACCCTACCGAATATCGGATCATTCTCTAGCTGTACTTTGTATTCCTACAAGTAATAAACCTAAGCCTGCTCCTTTCAAGTTTTTTAATGTTCTCACTAAACATGAGCATTTCTTTAATACTGTTCAAGGAGTGTAGAGTCAGCATATCAGTGGGTTCCATATGTTCGCTGTTGTGAAGAAGCTTAAGTTGCTTGAAAACCGTTTCGTAAGCTTCTATATGACAAAGGAAATTTACATGCTAATGTGATATCTTTACGGGAAGAGTTAGACTATATCCAAACGGTGCTTGATAGGGACCCGTTTAGCTCCAGGCTGCGTGACGAAGAGGCTAGGTGTGTTGTAGCTTTCAATAATGTTATGCTTCTAGAGGAGAGCTTTCTTAAGCAAAAAGCTAAAATCAATTGGTTAAAAGAAGGGGACTCGAACTCAGCCTATTTTCATAAGGCCATCAAGGGTCGTGCTAGTAGGAATCGTATTAATGTTGTTACTAACGAAGTTGGTATTATATTTGCTAATGAACAGGTCTCGGAGGCTTTTGTATCACATTATGAAGCGTTCCTTGGCGAGGCGAATGCAGATCCGGTATTCAACCCACAACATTTATTTAAGACGGTCATTGATGATAATGTTGCTGCCGCTATGGTTAGTGATGTTACTGATAAGGAGATCAAAGATGCTATGTTCTCTATGGGGGATGATAAATCCCCTGGGCCGGATGGTTTCTTAGCAGCATTTTTAAATGTGCTTGGAATATCATTGGACAAGAGGTCATTACTGCTATTAAAGAGTTCTTCACGAATGGTACGCTTTTGAGGGAACTTAATCACACTATTATAGCTTTGATTCCTAAAGTCAGTTTGCCTTCACGGGTTACTGATTACAGACCTATATCATGTTGTAACGTTCTTTTCAAATGTATTAGTAGAATTATTGCTAACCGTATCAAGCATAGTCTTCAGTCTATTGTGAGCCCCAACCATTCTGCTTTTATCCCTGGGAGAAGTATAGCTGACAATATTCTGTTAACTCAAGAGCTTATGCATACTATCATCTTGATAGGGGAACCCCTCGTTGTGCGTTTAAAGTGGATATCCAAAAGGCTTATGACACGGTTGATTGGAATTTTCTACGTAAGATTCTTCAAGGGTTTGGCTTCCACAATCGCATGATTGGATGGATCATGGAATGTGTCACGACGACTTCATATTCCATATATGTGAATGGGTCTCTCCATGGTTATTTTCAGGGTAAGCGGGGGCTTCGACAAGGAGATCCTCTTTCTCCTTATTTGTTTACGTTGGTTATGGAAATCTTAACCCTTATGCTTCATAGGAAGGTTGTGGAGTCAGGGTTTTTACATATCATCGTTACTGTTCCCGTCTAGAACTTATTAATTTATGCTTTGTGGATGATCTCTTCTTATTTGCTTATGGGGATGTTCAATCTGCCAATGTTATTAAGGAAGCTTTGGACGAGTTCAAAGATGCTTCGGGTCTGCATCCTAGTTTGCCCAAGAGCACTGTGTATTTCTATAATGTGCTGAATTATGTCAAGCGTGGTATCCTTCATGTTCTGTCGTTTGAAGAGGGCGGTTTCCTCTCAAATATCTAGGTGTTCCACTGATTTCTTCTCGGCTGATGATTCGGGATTGCAAAGAGCTGGTGGAGAAGGTCCAGAACCGTGTTCAAGACTGGAAAAATAAGTCGTTGTCTATAGCGGGTCGGCTCCAGTTAATCAGGTTTGTTCTTGGCTCTATGCATGTTTTTTAGGCCTTAGTGTTTATTATTCCTTCTAGTGTGTTGCGTGACATAGAACAGATTATGCACGGTTTCCTATGGTGCCATGGTCCCATGAAAAAAGGGAAGTCGAAGGTTGCATGGGAAGTTGCATGCCTGCCTAAAGATGAGGGTGGTCTAGGTATTCGTCGTTTAGAGTATTTCAACTCTGCTCTTATGGTTAACTATATTTAGAAGTTGCTTACTCTTAAAGACTCCTTATGGGTCAAATGGATTCATGAATATAAACTTAAGGGCCGCAGCTTTTGGAGTGTTCCTATGCGAGGTAATATATCTTGGGGTTGGAGAAAGATGCTTGAGTTGCGTTCAGTTATTCGTGAGTTCTTTTGGTCTAAGTTGGGAGATGGCTCGAAAACGTCTCTTTGGTTTGATAAATGGTGTGAGGCTGGCCCAATTGAGTCTCATGTGACTATGCGTGATATTCATAGAGCAGGTCTTTCGATAAATGCAAAGGTTAAGGATATTATTATCAATGGTTCGTGGAGCTGGCCTGTGGAGTTGCTGTCTAAATATCCTGTATTGCATTCCTGTATAAGCCAAGTTGGTGGTTCTGCTCATGATCGTTTGGTTTGGCGGGTAGGAAATACTATGTCAGCGAAGTTCTCTGTTCAGCAGGTGTGGGCATCCCTCAGACCGAGGGATCTTAAAGTGCCTTGGTGTAATACGGTTTGTTTCCCCTAGAATATTCCCCGACATGCTTTTAATTTGTGGTTGATCGTTAAACATAAGTTTAAAATGCAGGATCGCCTCTCGCATTGGGACGCTTCCTCATCCCTAGGATCGGTGTGCTCTCTATGTGAATGTTAAGCGGATTCCCATGAGCACCTTTTCTTCCAATGCCCGTTTGTAATGAATGTTTGGAATCAGGTGAAGGGGAGGACCTGTTTTGTTTCGTTGCCCCCTGACGTGTATGGTATGATTGATCATATTAATCCTAATGCTAAAAGAAGGACGACTGTTGTTATTGTCTCTAAATTGGTGGTCGCATCAGCAACTTATTTTATATGGCAAGAACAGAATTGGAGGTTGTTTAAGAAGAGTAAGCGCACAGTCACCCAAATTGTTGAATCCATTACATCTGCTATTCGGCTAAAGCTTCTGTCGTGTAATTTTAAGAAGTCCAAGGAGAGTGAGAAGTATGCTCGTCTTTGGGAGTTACCTGAATCTATTTTTATTGATCCATGATAGTTGGTGCTTATTGTTTATGCACTATTAGGTGGTTTTTTCATATTAGTGTTATTGGCTTTGTAATTGTTAGGTAAAATGGATGGTTTGTCATTCATTCTAGGTTGTTCGAGCATGTGCTCAAGGTTAATGTGACACTCAGTCACATTCCATTGTACTCATTGGTTTTATTGGGATCTAATATATTTTACCGGGGAGTGACCCCTTTACCCAAAAAAAAATATCCACAAGAAAGAAGATAATGAATGGATTCAAGAGTGTTTGTTTGCATGTTTTATATCACAGAAACTAAGAAGGTTTTTGATGCTCTACAAGATGACAGTTGGGTTGAAGCAATGCAAGATGAGCTTCATCAGTTTGCCATTCAAGATGTTTGGGAGCTTGTAGACTATCCCAAACATGTAAGACCTATTGGAGCACATTGGCTTCTCAGAAATAAGAAAGATAAGAGAGGCATTGTAATACGAAACAAGGCATGTTTGTTTACTCAAGGTTATACACAAGAAGAGGGTATTGACTATGAAGAGGTTTTTGCACCCGTTGCTAGGATTGAAGCAATAAGGATTTTCCTAGACTATGCTTCTTGTATGGGTTTCAAAGTATACCAAATGGACGTGAAGAGTGCATTCTTGTATGGAACCATTAAATAGGAGGTGTATGTAATGCAACCTCCCGGATTTGAAGATTTAGAGCATCCAGACAAAGTCTACAGAGTTAAGAAGGTATGACCTTCATCAAGCCCCTATAGCATGGTATGGTACATTATCCACTTACTTGGTGAAAAATGGATTCAAGAGGGGACCATAGACCAAACATTGTTCACCAAGCAGAAAGGCAAGGACGTTCTACTTGTATAGGTCTATGTAGATGACATTGTCTTTGGATCTTCTAATCCAAAGATGAGTGAGGAATTATCCAAGCTTATGACGGATAAGTTTCAGAATGAGTGCAATGGGAGAAATGAATTTCTTCCTTGGTCTTCAAGTTTAACAAAATAGAATGGTACATTTATCTCTCAAGATAAATATGTAGCTGAATATTGAAGAAGTTTAGGTTTTCATCTCATGAAACACGGGCTAGCACACCTATGGATAGAGAAAAACCTTGGGGAAAGCTTGGAGAAGGTAAATATGTTGATGTCAAGCATTATATATCAATGATTGGTTCATTGATGTATCTTACAACTTCTAGACCAGACATCATGTTTGCAGTGAGTGCATGTGCACGTCATCAAGTGAATCCCAAGGAGTTTCACTTTCATGTTATCAAGAGGATCTTTAGGTATCTTAGGTGCTATCCCACCTTGGGATTATGGTACCCAATCGATTCTCCATTGGATTTGATTGGTTACTAAGACACTGATTATGGTGGTGACAATGGTGACAGGAATTCCACAACTGGTGGATGTCAGTTTCTTGGAAGCAGATTGATATCTTGGCAATGCAAGAAACAGACTGCTGTGGCTAATTCTACAACTGAGGCTGAGTATGTGGCTATTGTTGCATGTTATGGTCAAGTGTTATGGATTCAAAATCAGTTGTTGGGTTATGGGTATAATTTCATGAATACCAAGATATATGTAGATAATAACAGTACTATATGTATAATTATGAATCTTGTACATCATTCTAATAAACATATAGAAATTAGACATCATTTTATTAGGGATTTTTTTGAAAAGGGTCTAATTCAACCAGAGAAAATAGATTCTGAAAATAATGTTTCAGACCTTTTAACTAAAGCTTTTGATGTTGGGAGATTCTAGTACTTGGTAACAAGTATTGGAATGATCAATCCTCGAAAAATGTTGGTTTGATTTGTTGTAAAAGTATGTACAGGATGAGTACTGTTATTAGATCTTATAAAGTTAGTCTTTTCAACTATATTTTTCTAGCCGCTGACAGAGCAATTCTATCCGCTGACAAGTGGAAAGCAGCCTCTAACAGCTTGTGTGTTAGTTTGTTTTGTCGGTTTTGTCTAACTATGTAGGGAAAGGGAGCAACATAAGGAAGGATACATAGTTGCTTATGGATTTAAAGGCCCTAGCAAAAATGTATTTATGATGGTTGGAATTTTACATTCCCGTCTTGAAATAAAAATTAGCTAATTGAAATGTGAAAGTGTTTATGCTTATTTCAAGGGGAGGTATTAGGATATCTTTAGGTTTTTGGGTACTCTTAGAGAACTCTTATCACAATTCTAGATTCTGTGCAGGTGGTGGGTGGGGTTAAAAATAATGAAGGATTTTCCTTTTGATTTGTTGGAAGTTCTAAACCTTGAGGCATTGTAGCATGCATATTTATTTCAAAATATGCATGTTGCCAAGACTTTTTGACCTAGAATTGGGTTTGGTCGGATGGGAGACTTGGGTTATATATTTTTTAGGCTTACTTGGGAGTTTAAAAGATTTTACGTGAGTTAACTTCACTCTTAAGGACTTTGTGAGCAAGGGACACTTGAGGACACTTATATCTATCTTGTTTAAGCAAGTGTGTATGATTGGACAGTGCTTGCAAAGCTCAGTCTTTTAGGGGACAAGATAATTTCCTTAGGAATAATTTCTTTGTTAAGGTCTTTTATTTTATTATTTTATTATTTTATTATTTTTAGCCTCTGACACATAAATATTAGCCTCTGACACCAATGTTGTAACCCCTGACACTCCCCAAATAGACCCAAACACCTCTTCATCCTCTTCACCCCAGGATTTTAGGTTGGTCAAACGACAACGGACCACTAGGGTGTCTTCCCCTGGTATCTGATGTAGTGGTTTTACTACTCTTTAGGAAAAGAGAGCAAAAGTGGCAAGTATTAAGTGTCGGTTTAGGAAAACCAAGCACTAATGACCAATTAAGTTCAAGTTCGTTCACGAGGAGGCTAGTGTGTTATGTGTGTAATGATATGGATTAATTTGTGATTATATTTGAGAAAGAAAAATAGAAAAGGGATTAGAAGAGAATGACGGTTATCAAGACGGATTAAACTAATTCTAAAAAGGCGTACACGTAAAGTCGTAAAAACCACCAAAATAAAAATTTAAACCTAAAAATTTATAAAAATCACCAAAAATCCCTAATAATATTCTAAGAGTTTACAAAAAATCAAAACTTGCAAAAACCTTTTAATTAATTAGATAATGACTTTTTAATGCTAATTAAAGCCCTAAAAATCAAAATTAATTATTAAAAAACCCTAAACAAGATTTTAAAGTTTGTAAACCTCAAAAATACTCTAATTAAGCTAAAAACTATTTTTCAAAATTTTAAAACCAATTAAAACTATTTTTAAACAATTAAAAACTCCTAAAATCAATTAAATCTTAAATTAATTATAGAAAATAATTAAAAGACCTAAAAAATATTTGGAAAGTTGCAAAAATCCTAATTAAGTGTTTAGAACCTAGGAAAAATATAAAACCTAGAAAATCAGACTTTTAATTTTTAATAATAAAATAATATTAAAATAATATTAAAACTCCAAAAATTATAAAAAATTCTAAAAACTTGCAAACTAGCTTAATTTAACCTAAATAACTCAGAAATGAAAGTGAAATTACCTAAATACCCCTATTGGGCCTAGAAAATGGGCCAAACCCGAAACAGTCCCTTATTGGGCTTAATTAAGGCCCAATAAGAAAAAGTGTTCAAATTAAGCCCAAAAAGCACAGGTTGACTCAAAATTTGATTTTAAACAACTTTTTCCAAAGGCCCAAAAGCTGAAAATGTGAAATAAGCTAACTTATAATAAGCAGCTTATTCTTATTGGGCTTTTTGGCCCATTAAGCCATAAGCTGATGCCATAAGCTAAAATTTAACACACAACCTTCTTTTGACCTAACAAAGACTTCTGCAAAAAGAATTTTCAAATAAGCCCACTTAATAAGCCAGAAACAAGTCACAAACTTATTCACAAAACGACAAAATAGTCGTTTTTATGATCTAGACCACCTCAGAAGCTGATTCAAGTTGCAAAATGTTTCTTTTGACAAAACTAAGCTTAAAAACCAAAGACCTTTCAAATAAGCACACTCAATAAGCTGGAAAATCAAATAAGCACTTATGTTAAAAGTCAAACAAGTTGGTTTTCTAGTAAAAAGTCAAAGTCAAAGTCTCATAAGCTCCAGTTCACTTAAATGGGTCAAATAATGAAGATTTATCACAAAAAATAAGTTGTTGCAAGTCAGAATAAGCTAGAATAGCTTATTGATAAGCTGATGACAAAATTGCACTAGCAGGGGCTAGTTTTGGATGTTGAGCAGTGGAAACTTTTTCCACTGCTTGACTATTTTGACTTTTTGTCTTTAGTGACTTTTTTGGAGATTCAGATTTCACAAAGGCACCCAAATGATCTTTGGATCAAAAGGAGTCAATCACAATCAAAATAACACAATCACTAACACCCAATTGATACAGTTTAATCAATCATTCATCAGACATGATACAGACATGAACAATAAGCAGTTTAGCACTTAAGAGTAGTTTTAGCACAAATCAGCCAGCCAAATTCAACCAAATGCACACACAAGCTATAATAAACTCCAATAAGCAAGTCTAAACAGGTTTCATGCACTGGTTCAAAGAATTAAGCAAGATTCAAGCAATGAAAGTTACTGATGAACACTAACACATGCAGTTTTCTACTTTTGCTGATGTATTTGACACACAAGCCAATTTCAACACCTCAAATCTTTCAAACAGGTTATGTTAACTTTGTTTAAACCACTTTTATCCCTAAGCATGCATACACACTAAGTGTTCCCAAAATCCTAGGTCAAAACAAGCAGAAACAAGGTCTATATAGCAGATTGATTGATTCAAGTGTTCAAACCCAAAAACTTGCATCAAAACACTCTCAAACAAAGGTTTAGCAGATACAAAGCATAAACAACACCTTCCCTTAACACAATAACAAGTTACAAGCATAAACCAGTAGACCCAAACACCCCTTTTAACTTTTTCAAATCAAAATTTTCAAAAGCATAATGAGATTTCAGGCCAACCAAGCATCAATTAACACTAAAACAAGTATATTAAACAGATTCAAGCAAGAACAGCGCCACAAAATTCACAAGAACAATAGTTTCATACAAATATCACCAAAAATCATAATTTAAGCAGATTTGGAGATTAAGTATGCAAACCTCATGGATGTACATCCACACCCACGAATTTTGAGCTTATGTGCTAGCAAGAACAAGCACAAGCTTCCACAATAAGCCTGCTAAGATTGAACAAGGGTTAAGCAAAATATCATAAAAATCAGAAACTTTGAAAAACTTGATTAATGCAAACTTGTTACCCCACACTTGATTATCCCCAAGTTATAAGCCTCACCACACCTTAACCAACTCAGTTAGGATGCTATGATCAGCCCTATAGCCCAAGAATTCCAAGATTGGAACAAGACTTAGCAAAATATCAAGAAAATGAGGAAATATGCAAACTTTTGCACACTCCTCTTTGAAAAACAAGTTTTGAACTTTAAGAACTACAAAGCATATAACAAATGAAAGCAGTAAACAAGATTGGCCAATGACTTTTCTTCAAGATTTCAAACTCAATTTCATTAAACTTGAAAATGGGATTTACAGAAACTTGAACAAGGAAAAATCAAAAGCAAACTGAAATGTGAAGGCCTAAGTGGCTTTATATAGCCTTACAAGTGAACTATGAAAGCTGAAAAACATGTAACCCTAGCTACTTGATCTTCCAAAAATGCCCTTGAGGTTTTGGCATCTTCTTGAATCATGTGACTGAATTTGGAGCTTTGTGAAGTAGATAACTGTTGTAATTTGATCCAAGGGCTCAAACAAAGCTTAAAATGTAAGCTTGTATCTGGATGGTTGATTCTCTGGCTGATTTTGGCAGTATCCCCAAAAGTGTGTAGCAAGGGTTTATCATGTGAGCATATGAGTGACGTGGCAAGGGTTTTTGAAGTGGAGATATGTTCATGACAAGCTTAATCACTAATTTGGATGATTTGGTGGTTTAATTTTGGCTTAAACACAAATACCCAATTTGTGTTCATGTGTGAATAGTGGGTGTTTTAATCTGTTTTAGGATTTGAAAGTTGTGTTTAGCGCGTGTTTATTAAACTAATCAGATTAGTTATAATCCGTTGTGGGTGGAAGGTGACATGGCACAATGGGGAGTATTGATTGGTTGTTTAGGGTGAGTGGGGCACGTGTCACCCCAGGAGTGGTCTAGGTAAGTTTAGATGTTGGCCAGAATAAGTCCTTCTCTTTTCTTTCTTCTTTCACTTTGTAAATAAATCCCACAAATCTGATTCCCTTTGTTATTCAAGTTTCTTTTTTCACACTTTTGCCCCAAATACTTTTCCAAAGTATTTTCTGGGGTATTTCTTGCCATTTTTGAATTCTTCAAGGGCTGAATTGGTATTTTGATGATTGATAATGGTCTTGACTTGTATAATGAGCATTTTGGAGGACTGAAATTGCCAAGTCATGTTTGATGAGGGACCATTTTTGCCAAATGTTGAAAGTTGAGGGTCCTTTGTATAATTTTGGAATTTTCAAAGGACCAAACTTGTCATTTCTTGTACTTTGAAGGACTTCATGATATATTTGACTTTGTGGATGATATTGGTTGACAATTTAGCTTTGTTGAGGGGCTAAACTTGCCAATTCTTCAAAGTTAAGGGTCCTTTTTGTAATTTTGACAAACTTTAGGGACCAAACTTGTAATTATGAGGATACAAGGGTATAAAGTGTCAATTCTTCATAATTGGAGGACCTTTCTTCATAATTCTTCAAATCTTCAAGGGTTGATCTTGGGAAGGTCTTCATTAGGGCTTGGTTCATTGTGCGGCTTCGTTTCCCGTGTTCGTTTTTGCATGATTCTTGTGATCTTTTGTCATTTTCTCAATATCCGTACCTAAAATACACAAGCAACAAACACAAGCATATATTTGGGTATTTTGATGATATTTAATGCATTTTAAGCCCTATTTGGAAGATGAGACTATGTATAAAAGCAGTCTCATCACTCCTCCATACTAAACCATTGTCGTGCCCTCACGCAATGCTAGAATAAAGTATCAAAGCATCTCCAAAATTCACTTTATTGAAATCATAAACTAGCTACACTACTACTATTACTACTACTTGTGTTATAGACATAATGTATGATTTTCATCGCAAATTGGGACGTTTAGGTTCATAGAATAAGAACACGTGAATGCTTCGTTAGAAATAATTTCTTCGTCCTCGATTTTCACCCCAATTCCATGCCAAGCGTGCAACGAGATCATTGTCATTATAAGTTAGTAATGCTAACACTACTCATATGCCCTAATCACGTACTTATCCTCCCATTATTCCTAAGTTGTATCTCTTATATTTTATGATGTCTTGAATGTTTCACGAGGATACATTTTTTACTTATGCGATAATAGAGATTTAGGTCTAAAAATAGAGTCCTAACGGTGTAACTAAGACCATCAAATTAATAACCCCTCCTAATAGACGACGATGTTAAAAAATTAAGTCAACAAGAAGAATCGATAAACAAGGTTTTATAACGGTTTTGAACATGAGACTTATTACCAAGACTTTTATACGCCCCCTAACGGAAGGGCCTTATTATCTTTGGTTTACCTCCATCTTTTATTCAACTTCGCCATGAAACTTTTATTATGACTTCGGTCTTGCCTTGCCTTTTATTATCCGCCTCATCGGTGGTTTTATTAGCCAAAGACGTATATCCTCACGCTAAAGCGAATTTTGGACCTTTAAAGCTTCGAAGATTAAGGCTTGATTCACTTTCAATTTTTGCATAGATTTTAGGCCTTGTGGGGCTTCAAATTGTTTGCTAGATTTAGGTGAGCACTTGAAATCTTATTATTGGGTGAAGCTTTCGATTATTAGGGTGCCAATACTTCAAAACCGTGACGCTGGCGATACCTTAATGTCTTCCCAATTTAATTACACGGAAGCTACTAGAAAAGACTAGAAACCCAACAATCCTAACTAAACCGTTAAGTCAATATTTATTAAGCAAAAAATATTTACATGCGAAGGGATAATAAGCAAACAGCGAGAACACATGAGTTTTTGAAAGAATACGAGTACTCTACGTTTAGCATAGTAACTTATAATTAACTCTATCATTTCCCGTCCTCATTTAAGAGACTTAGCCTAATGTGTAGTTAAGGAATCAAAGCTAAGTGCTCAACACGCACGGTCGAGTCAAAAATTACTCTTATTCTCGCCATCGGAAAACCTACATTCGTGTCTTCAAACACTTATAAAACATGAGAAAAATTTAAAATTTGGCCATTTTTAGCCTTATTTAGCAACAAAAATGATAAACAAAACGATAAACTTTGGAAAGCGTGAAGGTTTGGCAAGGCAAGTATCTATTCACCCCCCCCCCCCCCCCCATACTAAAGTTAAACATTGTCCTCAATGTTTCGAGTCTAGGGGTGCAAACACCCCCATACTAGAGACGTAGTCGAATGCCTAATCTAGCATGGAAAGGGTGTAACCAATAAGTAATAGCCGTTTATGAAGTGTGCTAAAAACCTAAGGTTAGAACATCAAAAGGATATATCATGGATATTGAGAAATGTCTCCAAAGCAAACGATCGAGTTCTCCCATAAAACGAACACGAGAGGCTCCAATTGTGAAGATCATGATCTAAAGTTCACAATGCACAAACAACCATGGAACAAAGGTTGGAAGGGCACAAATCCCCACACGTAAGCTACATTAGACTAAGAAAGCGATAATATGTACATAGGATAAGCATGGGACTCCCCCACGAGGCACCTCGTTTTTGATTACCGAGTCATGAGCTCGACTCGATCCCCTCAATACTAATTATCATTGGGGAAGGTGATTTGGTCGAGGTAGTTCAAGGATGGAACTTCCCCGCCAAAGTAGTGCTTCAACCTATGTCCATTCACCTTGAAGTTAGGACCATCATCTTGAGCTAGCTCGATGGTCCCATAAGGAAACACTTGAGTCACGGTGAATGGACCGGACCAACGGGATTTCAACTTACCAGAAAATATTTTTAATCTTTAATTAAAAAGTAAAACTTGATCCCCAATGTTAAAAACCCGGTTTTTAATTTTTGAATCATGCAACTTTTTAGTTTTCTCTTTATAAATCAATGAATTTTCATAAGCAATATCCCTCAATTCATCTAATTCATTCAATTACATTTTCCGGTGTTTTCCCGCGGTCTCCATATCATCATTACAATGCTTTAGGGCCCAATAAGCCTTGTGTTCTAACTCGATAGGCAAATGACAATTCTTTCCATACACAAGCTTATAGGGAGTGCACCCAATGGGCGTCTTATGAGCGGTCCTAAAGGCCCATAAAGAATCGTCTAACTTATCCGACCAAGATTGTCGGTTTTCCCCTACGGATCTCTCCAAGATCCTCTTCAACGCTCGGTTTGAAACCTCGACTTGCCCACTCGTTTGTGGGTGATAAGCCGTAGAAAGACGATGTGTAACCCCATATTTCCTTAAGACTCTTTCGAATTGGTCATTACAAAAATGGGTTCCACGATCGCTTATGATCGCACGAGGGGTTCCAAACCGAGCAAACAAGCTTTTCAAGAACTTAACTACCACACGAGCATCATTAGTGGGCAAGGCCTTCGCCTCCACCCACTTAGATAGGTAGTCAACCGCAACGAGAATGTACTTATTACCACGAGATGATGGGAACGACCCCATAAAGTCTATACCCCAAACGTCAAAGATCTCACATACTTGAATGATATTTTGTGGCATTTCATCTTTTTGTGAGGCTTTTCCTTGTCGTTGGCATGCATCACAAGACTTCACAAGAATTTGTGCATCTCGGTAAATAGTAGGCCAAAAGAAGCCGGCATCAAACACCTTTTTAGCCGTGAGATTAGCACCATGGTGACCACCCGTGGGTCCCTCATGGCAAGCTCTAAGGATGTTAGAAGCTTCGGTGCCAAATACACAACGCCGGATGATTTGATCTGCACAGGTTCGAAACAAGTAAGGGTCGTTCCAAAAGTAGAACTTGACATCACGAAAGAATTTTCGTTTTTCTTGAGTCGTCATACCCTTAATGATGAAGTTACCCGCATGGTAATTTGCAAAATCCGCAAACCATGGGGTAGAAGAATCAAGTTGGGAATTTACTACACCAAGTGTCTCGAGTGGAAATGTTTCGGTGATTTCCTTAGGCTCGTAAACACTTTGGTGAGGATCTTCCAAACGAGAGAGATGATCGGCCGCTAGATTCTCGGCTCCTTTTTTGTCAACGATGGTGTGATCAAATTCTTGAAGGTGGAGAATCCAACGAAGTAATCTCGGCTTAGCATCTTGCTTTGCCATGAGATACTTAATAGCCGAATGGTCCGTATACACTATGCATTTCGTCAAGACGAGGTAAGGTCGGAATTTCTCAAATGCATACACCACGGCAAGGAACTCTTTTTCCGTTGTAGTGTATTTAAGTTGAGCCTCGGTCATCGTCTTGCTAGCATAGTGAATAGGCAAGAAGTGCTTATCATGACGTTGCCCCAAAACGGCCCCAATAGCGTAATCACTAGCATCACACATGAGCTCAAAGGGGAGGTTCCAATTGGGAGCAACAAGAATGGGAGCTTCGGTAAGTTTCCTCTTAAGGATCTCAAAGGCTCGTACACAATCTTCGTCAAAGACAAAACATGCCTCTTTTTCAAGAAGATGTGTAATGGGTCGAGAAATCTTCGAGAAATCCTTGATGAATCGTCGATAAAAGCCCGCGTGGCCTAGGAAACTCCTAACTCCCTTGACGGTTTTGGGATGAGGTAATTTGGCGATGACGTCTACCTTAGCTTGATCTACCTCAATCCCCGCTTTCGAAACCTTGTGCCCTAAGACGATTACACTCTTAACCATAAAATGACATTTTTCCCAATTGAGCACAAGGTTGGTTTCCTCACAACGTTTCAACATTCTCTCAAGGTTCGACAAACACGAAGTGAAGGAATCACCAAACACGGAAAAGTCATCCATGAAGACTTCCATCGTCTTCTCGATCATATCATGAAAAATAGCCATCATGCATCGTTGAAAAGTTCCCGGTGCATTACAAAGTCCGAATGGCATTCTACGATAGGCAAACGTTCCATATGGAAACGTAAACGTAGTTTTTTCTTGATCACGAGGATCGATGGGAATTTGGAAGTAACCGGAAAAACCATCTAAAAAGCAATAGAAATCGTTTCCCGCACGACGCTCCAACATTTGGTCCATGAAAGGCAAGGGAAAATGGTCTTTTCGAGTGGCTTCATTCAACTTTCGATAGTCAATGCACACTCTCCATCCGGTCACGAGTCTAGTGGGAATCAACTCGTTGGCATCGTTTGGCACAACGGTCATCCCTCCCTTTTTAGGGACACAATGAATAGGACTCACCCAAGGGCTATCGGAAATAGGGTAAATCATTCCCGCGTCAAGGAGTTTAAGGACCTCCTTTTTGATGACGTCGTGAATTTTGGGGTTCACCCTCCTTTGACTTTGGATTGTTGGCTTGAAATCCTCCTCCATTAAGATTTTGTGTGTACAAAACTTGGGATCGATTCCCTTAATGTCGGATAACTTCCACGCAATCGACCCTTTGTGATCCTTAAGAACATCGACAAGTGCGGTTTTTTCATCATTCGAAAGATCCTTCGCAATAATAACCGGCAACTTGTCGTCCTCCTCCAAATAGACATATTCGAGGTGAGGAGGTAAATCTTTCAACTCGAGAATAGGTGGTTCCTCAAGTGAATATTTGGGCTCGATACTCATAACCTCCTTGGGTGGAGGAAATGGGAAATCGTTAAGAAAATCCTTGATAATCGAGAAGTCCTCATCGTTGTCGAGGTCTTCGTCACAAGTACGTGGAACATTGCATTCTTCCAACGTAAAACCACCACCTTCAAAAGGAGTGAAGGTTGGTGTCGAATTATCAAGAATTGGATCCAACATAGTGGGATTGCCACTAGTTTCTTCATCACCAAAACCTAGAACTTCTTGTGAAAATTCCTCGCAAACCACGTCAATCATATCAACGAGGTTTATGGTTGCAACGGAATAAACATGAGAAATTTGAGAGTTTTGAGTTGCGTTTATAACAAGTTCCTCGTCGTTGAAACGTAAGGTGATCTTTCTAGCATGCACATCAATTAAAGCCATAGACGTATCTAAAAACGAACGACCTAAAATGAGAGGAACTTGAGGATCCGTGGGGATATCAACAACAATGAAGTCTACGGGATAGTAGAACTTCCCCACTTTCACAAAAACGTCTTCCGCAAAACCACATGCGGGAATTGTGGAATGGTCGGCCAACTCGATAGACATTAGTGAAGGAGTAAGATTAGGAAGATTGAGCGACTTGAAGATTGCAAGTGGCATCAAGTTAATGCTAGCACCAAGATCGGCCAAGGCGAAGCATTCTTCCATGTCTTGGATTGCACAAGGGATCAAAAATTTACCGGGATCACCGACTTTTTGAGGTATGCGATTAAGATAAACCGACGAACAACAGACAATTGATGCAATTTCTCCTTGTTGTTCAACATACTCTTAAAGTTAGCGGCAAATCGAGGCATCATGACCAAAGCATCGGCGAAACTCACATTAAGGTGCAAATCACGAAACATTTTCATAAAAAGCTCAAATTGATAATTGTCGCGCTCTTGACGTTTCTCCTTCCTAAGTCTCGATGGATAGGGCAAAGGTGGTGTGGGTTGAGGCATAGTAGGCATAGCCTTTGGAATCTCGGGTTCCAATGATGGTAATGGGTCGACCGTAGGTGTGGCATGAGCGGTACTTCGTGGGATTGGGACATGCTCCTTTTGGACCACCACCTCGGGTTCTTCCTCAATTGCTTCCTCCGTAGGAGCAATTGGTTGAGGAATCGGCTCCTTAAGTGTCTTACCACTACGTGTGGTAATCACTTTCATCTCACCCTTAGGGTTGGATATGGTGTTGCTAGGAAGACCACTTGACGACGGTTTACACATTATTGCCTCAAACATAGACGAGATTTTATCTTCAAAATTAGATTGCCTCAATACGGCTTCGGTTTGCCTTTTCTCGGCCTTAAGCATCTCTTGTTTAATCTCATGTTGCCCTTGTTCCATCTTTTGTTGGTTTTGTTGCAACCTAGTGACATTTCCTTCCATCTTGTTGGTGTGGATTTTAAGTTCATTAGCTAACTCATTTTTCAACTCTTTCTTCAAGTCGTTTTTAAACTCGGATCTTAGGCTAATTATTTCTCTTTGAATGTTGTCAAACCTAGCATCATTCCCACTAGCATATTCAACAAACTCACTTGGAAGATCTTTTAATGTTTGCAAACTTTTGTTGTTATTTTGAAAATCATTTTTGTTTGAAACTTGATTATTAGCCCCTTGATTCCCATAGTTTCCCTTGTTGTAATTGTTCTTAAAACCAACTTGATTGTTGCGATAGTTGTTAGCATTTTGATTTGAACCAAAACCCGGTGGAGTAATTTGATTAGAGCGGGAAACTTGACCATTTTGGTTGTAATTCCCCGTGGCCGCGAAGGTACTCGAAGTGTTACCACCGTTGGTAATGCACTCGGAGAAATCATGACCTCCACCACAATACATGCAAGAAACCTCAACCGCTTTAGCCGTAGCGGGAGCACTTGGTTCACCAACTTTAAACTCAATCAAAAGTCCTTTCAACTTATCAAAAATCTTGTTTTCCAAATTCGCCTCAATTTGGCAAGCATCGATGGTATTAGACAAAGAAGGTGAAGCCGAAGACGAAGCCTTACGAACACTAGACGTGCTACGAGGACTATACACCTTAGATCTATTTTCAATTATCACCAAAGCTTCCTCAACCGTTTTACACAAAAAATTACCACCCGCGGCGGCATTCAAATAATCCCTTTCATGATCATTAAGTCCATTGTAAAACGTGTCAATTTGATGCAAATCGGAAAAACCGTGATGAGGACATTCATGTAACATTTCCTTAAACCTATTCCAAGCCGTTGAAAAACTTTCATTAAATTCTTGTGAAAACTTTGATATCTCGTTTTTCAAGTGCGTAGTCTTAGAGGGCGGAAAAAATTGGTTCACAAATTTAGACACGAGATCCTTCCACATCAATATATAATTGGGTGGCTCTTTCTCTAACCAAATTTTTGCGGGCCCCGCTAAGGAATACGGAAAAAGCATCATCTTAATCGAGTCGTTAGAGACATCCTTAAACTTGCAAGTAGCGGTAAGACGATTGAATTGGCGGATATGGTTGTGTGGGTTGTCCTTCTCATCACCACGGAATTTGTTGTTTTGAATCATGGACAACAAACCCGTTTTCACCTCAAAATTCTCCGCAAGGATTGCGGGAATCACAATAGCCTCTCCATAACCCTCGGTGGGTGCTTGAAGTAACTCCATCATAGTTCGATTCGCCATGGTTGGTGCTTCTCTTACAATGGGTTCGTCAATAGGAGACTCCTCACTAGAATTGTTGGGAGTGGGAGTTTTGTTCTTTCGTTTACGTGCACGTCTTGCTTGATTTCGAGTTAGCATAAACATCACGTACAAGGAGGGGATGAGCAAAGAAGATTCTTTTTGGTGTTTTGTATTTTTTCAATTTTTTTGTGGTTTTTGATTGTATTAACCTTTTTGGAGTTTGGTGAAATGTATTAAGTAGACAAAAAGGTCCACAAATCTCCTCCTTAATCAAATCTCTTGATTAAAGAAGCCTCAAGGAATGAAAATGATCACGTGAAGTGAACGCCTTCGATGACTTTAGAACGATGGTGGAACACCAAATCGTTCAAGAGGGTTTAATCAATAGAAACCAAGAAAATATATATGATACTTAGTAATACTTTGGGCGGCAAAACCCTCGATTCACTCTCACAATCAAACACTCACAAGCAAGCGGGGAAACGAGGCGGCGCGAAGCACTTAAGAGCCTTTTTCCTTAGGATATATTTTATAATATCCGCCTTATACCCACCTTATAGTTTGTTATTTCAAGATTAAGCTTCACGAAAGTAATTATCTATTTTTGCCTTTTTCTTTGGTTTAAGATTCGAATACAATGATTGGGTAATGACCTCCCAAGTCAAGGTTGTGATTTTTCACGTATTTGGAGTACTTGTGAATTTATTGTTCTACGTATACAATATAGTAATAATATTCACACAAAAACCAAAAAACGATAATTCGTATTAGTAGAGTGCTACTAATACAAATACTAATTATGGTTAGTATAAAAACAACAATGCCAAATCAAAACACAACACGCCTCCCCGGCAGCGGCGCCAAAATGATGTAGTGGTTTTACTACTCTTTAGGAAAAGAGAGCAAAAGTGGCAAGTATTAAGTGTCGGTTTAGGAAAACCAAGCACTAATGACCAATTAAGTTCAAGTTCGTTCACGAGGAGGCTAGTGTGTTATGTGTGTAATGATATGGATTAATTTGTGATTATATTTGAGAAAGAAAAATAGAAAAGGGATTAGAAGAGAATGACGGTTATCAAGACGGATTAAACTAATTCTAAAAAGGCGTACACGTAAAGTCGTAAAAACCACCAAAATAAAAATTTAAACCTAAAAATTTCTAAAAATCACCAAAAATCCCTAATAATATTCTAAGAGTTTACAAAAAATCAAAACTTGCAAAAACCTTTTAATTAATTAGATAATGACTTTTTAATGCTAATTAAAGCCCTAAAAATCAAAATTAATTATTAAAAAGCCCTAAACAAGATTTTAAAGTTTGTAAACCTCAAAAATACTCTAATTAAGCTAAGAACTATTTTTCAAAATTTTAAAACCAATTAAAACTATTTTTAAACAATTAAAAACTCCTAAAATCAATTAAATCTTAAATTAATTATAGAAAATAATTAAAAGACCTAAAAAATATTTGGAAAGTTGCAAAAATCCTAATTAAGTGTTTAGAACTTAGGAAAAATATAAAAACCTAGAAAATCAGACTTTTAATTTTTTTTGGGTAAAGGGGTCACTCCCCGGTAAAATATATTAGATCCCAAAAAAAACCAATAAGTACAATGGAATGTGACTGGATGTCACATTAACCTCGAGCACAAGCTCGAACAGCCTAAAATGAATGACAAACCATCCATTTTACCTAATCATTACAAAACCAATAACACTAATAGGGAAAAACCACCTAATAGTGCATAAACAAAAAACACCAACTATCATGGAATAATAAAAATAGAATCAGGTAACTCCCAAAGACGAGCATATTTCTCACTTTCCTTGGACTTCTTAAAATGGCATGACAGAAGCTTTAACCGAACAGCTGAAGTAATGGATTCAACAATTTGTGTGACTGTGCGTTTACTCTTTTTAAACAATCGCCAATTCCGTTCTTGCCATATATAGTAAGCTGCTGAAGCAACCACCAATTTAGAAACAATGACCGCAGTCGTCCTTCTCTTAGCAATAGGATTAATATGAACAATCATACCATACACATCAGGAGGCAATGAATCAAAGCAAGTCCTTCCCTTCACCTGATTCCAAACATTCGATGCCAAGGGGCATTGGAAAAAGAGATGCTCATGGGAATCCGCTTGACATTCACATAAAGAACACACCGATCCAAGAGATGAAGATGCATCCCAATACATGATACGGTCCTGCGTTTTTAACTTATGCTTAACAATCAACCACAAATTAAACGCATGACGGGGGATATTCTGAGGGAACCAAACCGTATGACACCAAGGCACTGAATGATCTCTCGGTCTGATGGAATCCCATACCTGCTGAACAGAGAACTTCGTTGACGTATTATTTCCATCCCGCCAAATCAAACAATCATGAGCAGACCCACCAAGTTGACCCATACAAGAATGTAATATAGGATATTTAGACAGCAGATCCACAGGCCATCGCCACATACCATTGGTAACAATATCCTTGACTGTTGCATTTATCGAAAGACCTGCTCTATGAACATCCCGCATAGTAACATGAGCCTCAATTGGCCCAGCATCACACCATTTATCAAACCAAAGAGACGTTTTCGATCCATCTCCCAAATTAGACCAAAAGAACTCACGAATAATTGGACGCAACTCCAGCATCTTTCTCCAACCCCAAGATATATTACCTCGCATAGGGATGCTCCAAAAGCTGCGACCCTTAAGCTTATATTCCTGGATCCATTTTACCCATAAGGAGTCTTTGAAAGTAATCAGCTTCCAAATATTGTGGACCATAAGCGCAACATTGAAAACCTCTAACCGACGAATACCTAACCCACCCTCATCTTTAGGCAAACAAGCAACTTCCCAGGCCACCTTCGACTTCCCTTTTTTCATGGGGCCATGAGACCATAAGAAGCCGCGCATAATCTGTTCAATGTCACGCAGCACACGAGACGGAATAATAAACACTGAGGCCCAAAAGACATGCATAGAGCCAAGAACAGACCTGATTAATTGGAGACGACCCGCTATAGACAGCGATTTATTTTTCCAGTCTTGAACACGGTTCTGGACCTTCTCCACCAGCCCTTTACAATCCCGAATCATCAACCGCGAAGAAATCAGAGGAACACCTAGATATTTTACAGGAAACCTCCCTTCTTCAAAAGGCAAGACATGAAGGATACCACGCTTGACATAATTCAGCACATTACAGAAGTACGCAGTGCTCTTAGGCAAGCTAGGATGCAGACCCGAAGCATCTTTGAACTCCTCCAACGCTTCCTTAATGACAGTAGCAGATTGAACATCCCCATAAGCAAATAAGAAAAGGTCATCAGCAAAACATAAGTTAATGAGCTCTAGACGGGAACAGTAACGATGAAAAGTAAAAACCCCTGACTCCGCAACCTTCCTGTGAAGCATAAGAGTTAAGATTTCCATAACCAATGTAAACAAATATGGAGAAAGAGGGTCTCCTTGTCGAAGCCCACGTTTACCCTGAAAATAGCCATGAAGAGACCCATTCACACATATAGAATATGAAGTCGTCGTGACACACTCCATGATCCATCCAATCATGCGATTGTGGAAACCAAAACCTTGAAGAATCATACGTAAAAAATTCCAGTCAACCGTATCATAGGCTTTTTGGATATCCACTTTAAACGCACAACGAGGAGTTCCCCTATCAAGATGATACTGATGCATAAGTTCTTGAGTTAACAAAATATTGTCAGCAATACTTCTTCCAGGGATAAAAGCAGATTGGTTGGAACTCACAATAAACTGAAGGCTATGCTTGATACGGTTAGCAATGATTTTACTGATACACTTAAAGAGAACATTACAGCACGATATAGGTCTATAATCAGTAACCCGTGAAGGCGAACTGACTTTAGGGATCAACGCTATAATCGTATGATTAAGTTCCCTCAAAAGCGTACCATTAATGAAGAATTCTTTAACAGCAGAAATGACCTCTTGCCCAATGATATGCCAAGCACCTTTAAAAAACGCTGCTGAGAAACCATCCGGTCCAGGGGATTTATCATCCCCCATAGAAAATACAGCATCCTTGATTTCCTTATCAGTAACATCGCTAACCATAGCAGCAGCAACATTATCATCAATGACCGTTTTAAAAAGATGCTGAGGATTGAAAATCGGATCTGCATTCGCCTCGCCAAGGAACGCTTCATAATGGGAGACAAAAGCACCCGCAACCTGATCATTAGCACAAATAATACCATCACCATTAGTAACAACATTAATACGGTTCCTACTAGCACGACCCTTAACTGCCTTATGAAAATATGCTGAGTTCGAATCCCCTTCTTTTAACCAATTGATTTTAGCTTTTTGCTTAAGAAAGCTCTCCTCCAGAAGCACAGCATTATTAAAGGCAACAACACACCTGGCTTCTTCATCACGCAAGCTGGAGCTAAACGGGTCCTTATCAAGCTCCGATTGGATAAAATCTAGCTCTGATCGTAAGGATATCACATTAGCATGAAGGTTACCTTTGTCATATAGAAGCTTACGAAATGGTTTTTTAAGTAACTTCAGCTTCTTCACAACAGCAAACATATGGAACCCACTGATATGTTGGTTCCACACTCCTTGGACAGTATTAAGAAAATGCTCATGTTTAGTGAGCACATTAAAAAACTTGAAAGGAGTAGGCTTCGGTTTATTACATGAAGGAATGCACAGAACAGCGGGAGAATGATCCGATAAACGATAGGGTTTGAAGATAGCATGAGCACCCAGAAACTCTGAAGAAAACCCCATATTCGCCAAGATACGATCTAGCTTTTTAAGAATCCCCTGACCACCTTTCGGCTTTTGGTTCCAAGTGTATTGCAAGCCCGTTCTTTGCACATCCACGACCTCAATTTCATCCACACACTCCTTGAATTCCCTCATCGATATGTCAATCGCTGAACTACCCGCAGTTGAATCACCCAAGTACAAAGCCGCATTAAAATCGCCCAACAAGCACCACGGACGATCACGCACATAACTCTTATGGAGACACAAACCCCTCCATAAAGCCCGACGTTGAACATACTTATTATGAGCATATATAAAAGAACAGAAAACTTCCTTCTTTTCATTTTTCATCCATACACGCGTGTGAATAACTTGGTCGTCCTGAGATATAACCATTACATCAACATCATTATGGTTCCACCCCAATATGATACGAGTACCCTTTTGGCAGTAAGACCCATTTGACGCCCAATCCCAATGTCGAAACACCAGGGAACATATCCTATGAAGGTTGGAATCCCCCACATGGGATTCCAAAATAGCACAAACAGAAAGATTATTTTCAGCAATCACTTGTCTCACTTCACTTTGTTTCGGGGAGAAGTTCAAGCCCCGAATATTCCATGAGGCAACATTAATCATTTGAAACCGTGACAATGGGAGTGCTTGCCCCCTTAACCTGACCATCTGTGACAGTACGATCATCCACGATTATTTCCTCATCCACCTCACTATCACTAGCATTGAGGACCATATCTCGTTTCTTCTTAGGTTCCACACCATTTTCGTCTTCTGGAATATCCAAAGCACTAAAGGAGTTGCTAGTACTAACTATAGGCTTACTGACCTTAGGTATAAACTGCAAGTTAGGTTTAGGACCTGGAGCCATCGACTTTGAAGACTCCCCACGCTCTTTTCTAACCTGCAGCTTAGGAGGAGGTTTAGTGAGTTTAATCCCGCTAATAGGTTGCTTATACGATTGTTTGGCCTTAGATTTCTTCTTTGTGACTTCCACAAAACCATCAACGTCAGTCAAAACAACCTGTTCCTCCACCTGTCTATTAGGGCATTTATCATCTACATGATCAAATATGGCACAACTAGAACACCGAGGAGGCTTCCACTCATATTCAATGTCAATAGTAGCCAGCGAGTGACCCATATCTTTGCCTTTCGGAACAGCAATGACAACTGAATCCAGCAATTCCTTATCAGATGAGACTTCAATTAGTGCCCTCGCATAGGTACTACGTCCCCAAGAGCTCAAACACATATTACTAGTATATGAATCCAGCATGATTGGATTTCCAATTTGAGATGTAATCAAGCTGAGACCAATTTCAGAATATGCCACTATTGGCACATGATGCAACTTAACCCAAACTGGCGCCTTCTTGACCTCAGCCTTCTTTAAATCCGTTGTTGGTGTCCATATATTAAGCATTAGGGGAACCAACCGAACCATCCAGGGACCATTCTCCAACACACCCTCCATACCCTCTTGCGTTTCAAACTGGAAAAGGAAGAAGTCTTCATGTAATTGTACACGCTTAAGACCAAACTTAGCCCAAGCGTTTTTCACATAATTCTGGACCAAAGGGAAAGCTAGACGCTTTCCTATAAAATAACCATAAAGGGTGTATGTAAATCTCTCTTGGATGACTTCAACAGCCTCCCACGGAAGAGCAGCAGAAGCCCCTTCCACCACTTCTTCACTTCTCATCAAGGAAATCTTAACAGCCTGCTTGTTCAACTTCTTATTGACCACAGCCGCAAACGATTTGCTACCCACATCACTCTCACTCTCCTGACTAACATTAGTTTCCCTAACCGGAACTCTTTTAGCCAACAATTTTCCGTCAATATTCTTAATCTTGGATGCCAGAACATGTGCCTTAACAGATGCAGACACCGACGCCTTTCCAGTCCCAATAGGTTGCAACCCATTAATAACATTCTCTCCAGACATATTCGTAGCCATGAAACCCTAAAAAAAATTAGGGCACAAAACAAAAACACACCAACCAAACGCCTCTAGCCGGTCCCCATAATGGAAACACCAATAAAATAATAATAAATTATAATAAGCCCTAGATCCAATAAAAACCCTAGACTATAAACGATTCAAAGAAAAACCGGCACTAAAAACACACCTCTAAACTACGTCGAATCAAATAAGAACAAATTAAACAAACCCAAACCGTTAACACCCCACGAGATAAGTGATCACAAAGAGAATAGGGGGATCAAGATCACAGCCTATTTCTTATCACAACTTATTTGATGAGATGAAAATAGAATCGAGGAACGTTAATTGGCTATTATTCAATGATTGGTAGAATTAGCAGATCTGATTAATGCCGCCTAAGAAGTTTGAAATCGCCCATAGTAGAGAGAGAAAGGGTTTTACTGATCATTCAGAACTTTAGCCCCAGACTTTTAATTTTTAATAATAAAATAATATTAAAATAATATTAAAAATCCAAAAATTATAAAAAATTCTAAAAACTTGCAAACTAGCTTAATTTAACCTAAATAACTCAGAAATGAAAGTGATATTACCTAAATACCCCTATTGGGCCTAGAAAATGGGCCAAACCCAAAACAGTCCCTTATTGGGCTTAATTAAGGCCCAATAAGAAAAAGTGTTCAAATTAAGCCCAAAAAGCATAGGTTGACTCAAAATTTGATTTTAAACAACTTTTTCCAAAGGCCCAAAAGCTGAAAATGTGAAATAAGCTAACTTATAATAAGCAGCTTATTCTTAATGGGCTTTTTGGCCCATTAAGCCATAAGCTGATGCCATAAGCTAAAATTTAACACACAACCTTCTTTTGACCTAACAAAGACTTCTACAAAAAGAATTTTCAAATAAGCCCACTTAATAAGCCAGAAACAAGTCACAAACTTATTCACAAAACGACAAAATAGTCGTTTTTATGATCTAGACCACCTCAGAAGCTGATTCAAGTTGCAAAATGTTTCTTTTGACAAAACTAAGCTTAAAAACCAAAGACCTTTCAAATAAGCACACTCAATAAGCTGGAAAATCAAATAAGCACTTATGTTAAAAGTCAAACAAGTTGGTTTTCTAGTAAAAAGTCAAAGTCAAAGTCTCATAAGCTCCAGTTCACTTAAATGGGTCAAATAATGAAGATCTATCACAAAAAATAAGTTGTTGCAAGTCAGAATAAGCTAGAATAGCTTATTGATAAGCTGATGACAAAATTGCACTAGCAGGGTGATAAGTGTGAAAACACTCATCAATAATGATCCAAATACCACTCAAAACACAGTCAAATACGTTATTTTAACTGTTAATTATCAGAATTACGCGTGTATTTGGTGTTTGTGTATTTTCAGGTAATATAGGTACATTTGAGACAAACACGAGCTTTCAACGACTTATTTGATCAAAAGACGAAGAAAAAGACGAAAAGATGATTCAAGGATTTTATTTGCCAAAATTTCCAAAGATCGAGGACTTAAGTTGCACTTTTAACAATTCAAAGGATGAAAGAAATGTGCTTCAAAGTCTTATAACCATTTTGAAAAGAAATGAGAAGATTAAGGACCAAAGAGAAAATAGAAGAAAAGTTAAAGTTATTAACTTGGTCTGTTGACCAAACTGGTCAAACACAACCCACACACGTCCGTCTCTTCTTCAACCTGGAAGAGAGAGAAAAGGTTAAAACCGACTTCATCTTTCCATCTCTTAACCTGCAAACGCGAATCAAGCACAATCAAGAGAGATTCAGTCGAAGACTTCAACTACAAAAATACTCCCCTCTTTCTTCTCTACATGAAGGTACTATTCAATTAGATCAAAAGTCAAGGACAAAGAAAGCCCCAATTCAAGATTGAAGATGAAGAACGAGTATTCTCGTATTTTACACGTGGCATCCACTCATTGGATAGACCACGTCACTTTCTTCCACCAGACGGCTATAAATTGAAGACGATGCCATCATTTGCAACCGGTTAGACTAGGAGTAGATTTCACATAGTAGAATTAGTTAGGAGTAGCAATTAGTTAGTTAGTTAATCTTTCTGTTATAAATTTTCAGTTTTCAGTTGTAACAATCTTATTGTTCGCCATTAATGAAACGTTTAAGCTTTCTAACTCTTTCCTTCTAATCAGTTTCAAAGTCAGTTAATTCTTGTTAGCCTGTTCAAGTTTTCTTGTGATTAGTTGAACTCAGTTTTACTTAACTGCCTTTAATGGATGTTCTAAGTTTTTCAATCTTCTATCTTTTCAATCTTGATAATCGCAAGTTCATTCAGAATTATGTTTTTCTTTGCTGATGCTATTCACGTGATATAATTGTAGATAGAAGTATGATTTTAAATTTCCGTTTTGAGTTCTTTGAGATTTAGCTTTCAAATCTGTCAAATCAGTTTCAGTTTCAGTTTTGAGTCAGTTAGATAATTGTAGCTTAAAATTGTTAAAATTAGATAAATACAGGGCATATAGATTAGGTATCGACTTGATTTTCAGATTTAAATAGCTGTCAGTTTGATTTTAGTCAGTAGAAGCTCAAAATAAAGTTTTGTGATTCTGCTTAATAACGTTTCTTTGATATTCAGTTAGTAATTCGGTTTGATTCATTGATTGAGGTTATCAAGAGATAATCAGTGATGTTTTTCTTCGATTCGTCATTTTTCTAAATTTCTGATTCAATATAGTTTTTGAGGGAGTTAGTTTGTTCAAGATTTTAAGCTTTCGTTAATCGAGTCAGCTCCTTTCATTTTATTAGTTTGTAGAATTTGTCAGACTTGAATGTTATCAGCGTTATAACACGTTGATTCAGTAACAGTAGTGTTCACGTAGTAATCAGAATCAAAGGATCTCGTCCAGTTTTCTTTGCTTGGTTTGTATTTGCTTTGTTTTGATTTTGCAGGTTTACACGTTTTGGAGTTGCTATAGCAGATAATCAGTCAAGATTAGATTGGTGGAGTTTGTTTTAAACCGGCTCAGCGCCGCGTTTCTCGTCTCAAAGGACTGGCTTCGGATGATTGGTTAAACACAATTAAGTTTCTGTATTTCAGTGTAGTAGTAGAATCTGCTAGTGTAAAGTTTTTAGTATAACTTTTGTTCTCTAAACGCTTGATCTACTTATTTGATTCATGATTCGTTATATGTTATAATTTTTGTGCTGAAGTAGGGTTGTTAATCGAGCTGTATAAGATTGGTTTTAGCTAAATTCGTTTTATAAATCATGAAGTTTGATAAATGATAAAGCTTTACACTGAATTTTGCTAGATCCGTTTATTAGGCCCAATGGTAGTCCAGTCCATTTGTTATTGTTAAGAATTCTGTTAGTCTTAATCATTGAATCAATTAGTTAGTTTGGGCCTAATTGGACTGCATTCAGATTTAATATTTGACCTGGTTTTTCTTTAAACAATGAGAGTTAGTATTTGTTTGGGCTGAATAGTTCACAGGTTTTCATTTTAAGTTCAAAGTAATTTTTAGTTTCATATTCATATTGTTTTTAGTTTGACATTTTCAGCTTTATTAAAATAGATTTAGTTTAAGTTTTCGTACTTTTGCATTTTAAATTTGTAGTATAAAAATAGTATTTTACTTTTTACATTTTGTGCATTTAATTGATGTAATTGCAATATTTTTTTTAGATAGTACGTATAAATAGTAATAGATATTATTTTTACATTTTTACGTGCTAATTGCCAATTAGAAATAGATACCAAATAAATTTGTATAACCAAGAACAATTAAGTCTTTGCTAGAAAACGTTATATCAATTCGAATCGAGCTGAGAAGACAACTACACTAAAAAACGAATAATATTAAATGGCGCCGCTGCCGGTTCTTTTCGTGAAGATTAACGATTTCGAGTGAGACGATTGGATTTTGGGATCCGTTCACTTTGTGAACGTTATTTTTTGTACATATTATAAATCAAAAAGATAAAAAAAAAAAAATCAAAAAGATAAAAATACAAAAAAATAAAAAACCACAAAGTCAATTCTTTTCCTAAAGAATTGAACCAAAAAAAAAATAAAAAAATCCAAAAAGTAATCTTTTTCCTAAAAGATTACACCCAAAAATATATATTATATCGTTTTCATCGCTTTTTACGTAGATATAGTATTTTTCTTAAAAAATCAAATAAATACAAAAATATTTTTGATATATTATTATATGTAAATAAGTATACGTATAAGAACAACCAAGTTACCTATTTCCATAAGTATTGCCGAGGCATTACACCGTGTTGAGGGGCGTTCCGGTCCTTGACACGCGTATCGATCAAATAAAATAAAGCAAGAATAGATAAATACTTCCAATTGGCAATAATTCGAAGAATACAAACTACTAAAGTGAATAGATAGGCGACGTGCTATAAAATGCCGTCTAAGGGTCAATAGGTACTTAAGTGCTTCGCGCCACCTAACCCCCCGTTCACTAGTACGTATTTTGAGAAGGAAGGCTTAATTGGAGGTCTTGCACCCAAGTAGTAATTATATATATACTTTCTTGTGGATATTTCATATCGAAACTCGAAGAGGATAATCTTATTCTTTTCAAAGTCGACCGAGGGCTACTCCCTCATTCCTCGTGTTTACTTACACGTGTACTCGCACACGTGTAAACATACCACCTTTGGTGTATCACTTCCTTTCCCGAGGGAGCTTTTAAACGTCATTATACTTGTATATACATTCGGCCACCTTGTTAAACATGGATACTCGTTCCATGTGGGAGATTTTGCAACAACGATCCGCCACCGCTAATTATCCGTCTTGTTCGACTTGTGGTGGTCCACACGATACGTATTTATGTGATCAAAATAATGGTTATTATGGGGAGGGATATGCTTACAATGGAACCGAGAACCTTAATTTTCATCCTAACACTCAAATGGACTACACTTGTAATGACTATATGGGATATTCCGGTTTTTCATCACAACCTCCACCATCATTTCATGATCAAACCTTTAATGTGCCATACCAAAACCAAGGATTTTCCAATTATGAAGGTTTTCAAAACAATGGAAATTTTCAAGGCTATAATCAAGAAACCTTTCATAATCAAGGATTTTCAAACAATGAAGGCTTTCAAAATGATGAGAATTTTCCACGCCATAATCAAGACACCTTTCAACATCAAGGATTTTCATATTTGACCACTTTGCCACACTTGGTTAATCGTCCTATGTTGGAGATATTACAAGACGAGCAATATCGAGCTATGTATGGGCCTTGTGCGACTTGTGGAGCATCACATAATGAAAATAATTGTGATCTATACGCGAGTAATTATGATCAAGGGTTTGATGAGGATTTTCAAAATCAAGAATTTTTAAATCAAGACGATTTTCAAAATGAAGAAAATTTTCAAAGTCCTAATAACAAAACCGTTAACAATCAAGGCATTTATCATTTCTTGAGTAAAGATGCTTTTAATATGGTAATGCAAGCACTTGAGTCAATGCAAGAGGCAACTGATCCGAAAATCTTAGGCTTGAGCACATACATCTTGCAACACATGAGACCGAACGATGCTTTACCTGATGATGAGCCTTCTTTGAGAGTAGATGTTGAGGATGATACACTTAGTGATGTTCCTATTATAGACCCTTCCATCTCTCCACCGACTATACTTGAGCCATCCACATCTTCATCACCTTTACCTCACGTGGAACCCACCGACTCTTTAACCATGGGGGACGAGCCTCTTAGCACTAATACAAATACCGATTTGGAAGAATTAACCGTTTCTAGTGTTGAGCACCTTATCCCAATCCAAAGAGAGCTTGAGAGGGTTTCCAATGAACCATGTGATGAGCTTTGTGTTGATACCTCTTCTCCTTATGATTACATTGAGATTTTATCACATATTGACCTTCATGCTACGACTAGTGATTTTGGTGATTTTGATCTTGATGAATTGTTTAAAGAAAGGGATAATGAGATTGAGGACGAGTTTGTGGAAGACTTGACACAAATAGAGGATGAAAATTGTGATTCTAGTGACGCTCTTATGCTATATCATCCGATGATTTGTCTTGTCAAGATAACATTCCTAATTTGGATGAAGAGTTTGCTCCTATAGGAAAAGTGGATCCTTCTCCTCTACCACTTTATGATTCTTGTGATGAACCCTTTGATGATCCTTATGATAGTGATGAGTCTTTTACTTCTGATGATGATGACTCCATTTCTTCTATGACTCCTTCACCTATTCCTCTAAGTGATTTTGTGATACATTCAAATCCTCTTTTTGAGACATGTTTTGATAACCCACTTTTTGAGGAGTGTGAAGAACCTAATAATGAGTCTATAGAAGGAGAACCCTTGATTGATATTCCTTCACTGGTTTTTGAGGATACACCTATTGATTTTCATGATCATATCATCCCTTTGAGTGATTCTCTCATTAATACACCTCCTTTTGAGCCTTATGTTCCCACCCTCCCACCCTTGAAGTTGGTTATTGATGAAGATCCTTTCCTCTTAGAGATTGATACTTTTTCATCTAAGGCACCTTTAGAACTCAAAACCTTTGATATGGACTCTCTTATGGAGATTGATACCACCATAGAGGATACTCTTGCACAATTTGATATAGAGGTCGACGATAGTGTTTCTAATTTGGATGAGGAGGTTCGTCTTATTACTACATTGCTTTTTGGGAACATAGAGACTACACCTTCTCCACAAGACACTATTGATCTTGATCCTCTTTTCGCTATGCCTTCTATGGAAGATTACCCACCTTTTGATGATGATGATGAGCCCAATATGGACATAATAGTTATGAATGTTTTGATACCTACACCTTCATATTCTCATGATGCTTTGATCACTAAGGGGGAATCTTATATGGCTGATATGAGCTCATCTTCTTATTTTCCCATGAAGGGAAAGGTTTTTGATCCTGGGATCCGTATATTTGGGAAATATTGGTTTTCATCTACTCCACTTAAGAGTGTGCCTTCGATTGATATGTGCTTCTTGTATGAGCTTACTTTGGTGATGCTACCTATTTTGGAGTTGTTCGAATGTCGAGATGGAAACTTTGTATTTGATCCTGGAGTGCTTCCTATTTGAGAGATTTCGTATGTTGGACAAACTTGAGACACGTTGGACCGTTCCATTTATCGAGGCAGATTTTGTAAATCTTATAGTAAATGGCAACGTGCTAAGTTTGAGTTTATCATGTGAGACGTGCTTCAAAGTGGATATTCTTTATTCTCCATGATGGTTTCCCCAAGGACAACTTAATTCGGGGCCGAGTCGAGCTAGCGACTTAGGGTTAAAAAAAAAACTCAAGCATTGAATAACTAGGTTAGAAAACGTAGAGTCGATTTTCAATAGGTTAGGTTTAATTAAAAGGATGTTATAGTAGAGTTGAAGTGGAGGGGTGCCTTTCTTCGTCTTTTCATGCTTGTTTGTAGGGTTGCTCACTCATTTCATGCTTTGGAGCTTATGGAGGAGGCCCTTGTATCCGGTTCACTTCGTTACTTTAGTGATTTTTCATTGACACGTTGTGCTTAAACTTGATTTCACTAATAGTAGTCCTTTCCTTAACTTGGGTTAAGCAAAGTCTATTCATTGTCATAAGTGTAGGGGAAGTTTTTATACTTCCATGCTCTTAAACATTGAGGACAATGTTTAGCTTAAGTGTAGGGGGGTCTTCTATCGAAGTGACCTTACCTAGAACTTGTCATTGTCTTGCATGATAACATGGAAAATTGGATTTTCAACATTTTTCAAATTTTTGATCTACTTTGGCCAACAAAAATATGCATTCATATTTTTTGCATCAATCATTTTCATTTGCATAACACATTTGCATTGTATATATTCTTTTATTTTTCATCAAAAATATATAAAAAAAAAGGAAAATAAAATAAAACATGGTTTTAACAAGTTTAGATTTCTTTGACATATTAGGCCCGCCATGGATATTTTGACTCAACCCGAGTTTGCTTATTTTAGCACTCTCTAGCTAGTATCCTTAACCATGTAGTCCTTCATAGGTCTATTAGGCTAAGCTTCCACCAATTTCATTCTTTGAAATTTTAAATTTGTGGAGAATGGGAAATGATAGAGTTGAAGCAAGTGTAAAAGGGCTAGATAGACTTCATGGCAATTACTTGTGGCTAAACCCTTCTCTTCTTGACCTCTATTTTCTTCGCTTGTATATAATTGTTAATAAATAATCAAGTACGGTTTTAATTGGTTCGTAATCTCT